>OY757916.1:76908652-76973652 GCA_963585895.1 Sepioteuthis lessoniana | reverse complement strand
TCAAACCAAAGATATTCAAATAGATTTTTTTTATCCGTTTCTTTTACTTTGCAATATTTATAGCCTCTCTGAACAATCAGCCCAGTCAGTTGAGGCTGTAGAATACACTGACTGCTCCTCTGCAGAGGGATAAGACCCCCCACCAATGAGTGTCTTGGATAGGACACTAAACTATCTGATGGTAAAGCTCTAATTGAAGAGCTTTATAGAATGTGGAGTATACTCTTCATTACTATTACTTCCAATATAACTCAAATATAAAACTATATTATATCTAATTATTAGTGTTAAATTGCAATACTTGAAAGCATGGTGTAATGGTTACTGTCATAGAAAATGGATATAGTGACCAGAGTTCAAATCCTAAATGAGGTTGTTGGCATTTCATAAAGCATTAATACCCCTGGGGAAAGGTATGAATCCAAATATTCTCCCTCCAGCTATAGGTAAATAGTAGGTCAGACAGGGCTTTTTAACCTTGGTATGGCACCTGATCTAAAAGAAGGAAAGCTGTTAAACTCCACTTGAAATGATCTTGTGTCACATCGTTTGTGCAGAGGGATTGTGTGTGTGTGTGTGTGTATATATATATATATATATATATATATATATATATATATATATATATATATATATATATACACACACACACACACACACACACACAGAATTTTGCATTAGATAACCCATGAGGGTTGATATGCTATGAAACAAAACCAACCAATCAACTTGTTAAACAATGTCTGTTTTCTTTTCTATCAATTTTCGACATCATGATGATAGATTTTGAAGATGCTTTTGAAATCTTGTGAACGTATTGACAACCCAGTCTCTCTGGATAGTTTGATAACTTGTGATCATTTTCAAATTATCACATTTTCTATATTCATTAAACTGAAGATAGCATTTTGTGGGGAAAAAAAAGAAAAAAAAAAACATTAATTAAAAGACACTCTCACAATTTACAATGGATTTTAGGATTGATAAAGTCTCCTTAATATTTTATCTTGTGTTAAAAATAACAATTATAATAAAACAAGTAAATGATATGGAGATTAATTAATAAAAAAAATATCAAAGTCTTACAAAAGCTTCTTGAAATCTTACAGATTCTTGATGAATTTTACCAGTATAATAAATTGACATTCTGGGTAATTGCTTAATGTATGAAGGCTTGAAAACCCTCAAATCTCTAGTTGTTTGTTGTTTTTTTTTAATTCTGAAGAACAAATTTAAATGCTTATTAAGAGTGTGAATAACTTAATGTTTCACTCACAAGTTAAAGGTTAATATCTGTTGTTGAAATCCTTTATGCTAAATAGAAAAGTTGTACAAAAATTATATTCTCAGATGCATTCATGGCATGATGGTTATCATTGTGGGAATTCAACTATCCATGCTCAAAACCTGAACAAGGCTGTTTGGATTTCATATAGCACTAATACTCTTGCAGAAAGTGTGAATCTAAATAGTCTCTCTCCAGCTATAAATATATAGTTGGGCAAGCAGGGTTCTTACTCTTGGTATAGCAACCAGTCTAGGAGAAAGAAGACTCTTAGTTGTAGAATGCCCTGTCGGCTTGGGCTGTAGAAACTGCACCTCTACAGTGGGGTAAGACTCCCCCACACACACACACCGAATGAGGCCACCTGTTGGCTGTGAGTGGCAACCCATAAGGCGCTAGGACAGAACCCTGGTTGATCAGTCAGTGATCAATGACTTGCAACTCACTACTTTGGCCCTTACTTGGTCTGATGGGCAGTCGGATAGGCCCGATCTGATCAATCGGCTGATCATGTCAAGCCCCCAAGCACCTATATGTTTTATCTTGACCGTACTTTTAAATCTGTACTTGCAGCAAGTTCCTAAATCTTATTTGTTAGGTGCTAGAAGGTGGTGGCTGTGGGTAAATTGCGTTGAGAGACTAGGAATTTGACCAGTGCTGAGAACTTGAAATTGGCAATGGCTCAAATAAAACCAATGACGACAACAAATATAAAACACTTGTGGAGAAATTGATCCAGTTGGAAGCCAATGATTGACCAAAGTTTCAGGAGCACCTGAAAAAATACACTCAGTTGAATTTTACCAAGCACCAGCCCAGTAATAAGTTAGGAATGGCAAGAGATCCAATGTTGTAGTCCAAACAAAAACACATGTAGGATCTATCACTCCAACACAAACTACTCTTAAAAGTGCAAAATCTCCATCAAAACAGCCATTACATAAATCGCCAATCCATCCACCAAAAAGCATGAAAGACAGACTAAAAAACTTGATTCCCATAAGACCTGAACAACTTAATCAAAAATCACAAGCTCCCATTAGCCAAACTGTGAAAATACAGATGAGCACCAAAGTGAATAAGGAAAGACCAGGAAGTACATTCAAAATACCCTCAACAACAAAGTCGCCTATAAGAACCAAACAATCCAATGCACAGGGATCAACAAAACCCCTACAAAGGATGTATAGTTTAGAAAGTATGAACTGTGACACAGACCGCATAGTTGCCAGCCTTGATCTTGAAGAAATAATAAAAAAAACTACAATACTTGAAACCACTTTACTGTGGGCAAACTTATCAGCTCAATCACCTTTTTAAATGTTAATTCCCATACATATCATCACGTATCTATTTAAATGCATGCAAACAAATGACTGATGTTATATTCTTATTGTTACATAGCAACTCTGATCATAATTTAACTGTGTGCAAACAAATGAGGAAAAGTAAATAGAATGATTTATACTGGATAGAAATGATTGAAATCATTAAACTGTGAAGGGTTTAAAATGTTATTAGAAAAACTTGTTTGATTTAGAACTGTTTGACTAAATCGAATAGGTTGAAATAGAAATGTTTTTGACAATTGAACTTCTTATACTAAACTGAATTATTTGAAATGGAACTGTTTTCGACATTGAAACAGTATTTACACTAAACTGAATTGTTTAATATAGAACTGTTTTGACATTTAACTGTGTAAACAAAATCTGTACCTATCATCATGTCGTGCCACCAGCACAGATATCCCTGATCCTCTCTCGCCACTTCTCCCTATTTTTCATAGCTTCTGGCAGGTCTTCAGGGCTACATCCCGTATCCTCACAGAGCTGCTGTATGTATGTTTGAGCTGGCCGTCTTGCTTTTGCTTGGCCATATGTGGTGGTCCATTGGAGTACATCACTTATGAGCTCGTCCTTGCTTCTCCAGCAGTGTCCTGCATGACTGGTTCATCTAACTTGGATAGTTTTCGTGATGGGAGGTAGGTGGCCGTATAGTTGTTGCTTTGTTGGGTGTTGCCGCCAGGACTTGTTCAATATTGCTCTCAGCAATTCTTGTATAATTACCGTCTAGCTTTTTCTCCAGCCATTTTGTTAGCGTCCAAGTAGTACATTCATATAGTAGTATTGATACGACTGCTGCTTGGAAGAAGCTGCATTTTATTTTATCAGTCAGGTATGACTTCCATATGATCAATAGCTTATTGATAGCTGTCCATGCCTTTGTTAACTGCGAGTCAATGTCTTTTTCTGTACTTATACTAAACTGAATTGGCTGAATTAAAACTGTTTGACTAAACTGAATAGCTTGAAATAGAAATGTTTTTGACAATTAAACTGTTGTTTGAAATAGAGCTATTTGTATAAAAATGGATTTGGCATTAAATAACCTACAAAGGTTGATATGCTATGAAACCCAACCAACCAACCTAGTTGTAGACCTTCAGAGGGACATGCTACATAAGTTGTGACCCCCGACTCATCTGGTGACCAAAACCAGGTTACTGAACTAGTGATGGTGGTACTCAGAAATACTCCTTTAATATATCCCTCTTTACACCTTAGATTTTAATAAACTTGCATTCCACTTTCATGACTCATTCAACCAAACACACTGATACAAATTCAAAATAATTCACTGGAACATGAATTCTGAGATGCAAACATACTCTGAATGTTTTCATAAATATTCAAAGTCAGAATTGATCAACTGATTTTCAGTCAAGGTAGCCAACCGAAAAAATATTTTTTCTTTTTTTTTTTTTTTTTTTTAATCAGTCTTATGATCTATGTTTTCCATAAATATTTCAAAGAAATGTGTGTAACAAAAACAAAAAAAACTTTCTTTTTTTTTCAGAACTGATCTTGGTAAAACTTTAGCAAATTTGTTGATAAGGCATTATCTGGTTAAACATCTATTAAGCTTTCATATGGGCTAAAAATAGATTTTTTTTTTCTGATAATCTTTTTTATTTTAATCAAACTCAAAGAAGAAATTTATTTGAAGTGATATTGTATTTTATGGTTTTAATTGCAAATGCATCCCCGTTTAACATGTTTCTTCCTTTAACCATATACTGTGAGTCTTGGTCTGCCTACATCTTAATATCTATCCATTCCCATATGTTTCTTTTTCCCCCCTTGTTCTCTTTCTCTCTCAAATATATATATGTATATATAAAAATTTCTTGTGTCATTTATCACCTGACTAATTCCCTACTAATTCTGCTTTATTTAGACTACACTAATACTGTATATAATGTCTTAGAGTCTTAACATCTGACTATACACTACACTGTAATTATGATTGATGAACCACTTTTCTTACATTTGCACTTGATGATTCTGTTCACTCCATGGAACTTTCAGTAACAGATTTCTAATGTTCAGGATTGTTTTGTTTTTTTTCTAAGTTTTATACCTGCCCTGCTATAATGTCATCAAGCACTTTCTTTATAAACTTTGCTTATTTTTATTCATTTCTATCTCTCTCTCTCTCTCTCTCTCTCTCTCTATATATATATATATATATATATATATATATATATATATATATATATATATATATAATAGAGAGAGAGAGATAGAAATGGATTTTCAATTTCATTCCATCTTCTGAACTGCCTGATGAATGTTGTTATAAACTTCAAGAAACCTTAGGTTGCAGAACAATATTTTCCATGGATTAAATATATATATAATATATATTTATTTATTATCATTATATATATATATATATATAAGCAGCAAATTCATTTTTGACATGTTTCATTAAACAGTACGGACAATGATTACGTATTTATCTTTAAATATTTTTTTCTGCCACAAATTAAAATAACAGAAATTAGAATCAAAATAGTATATAAACAAAAATTTTAAATGAGCTAAAGATATATTTGATTACAGAATACTTTTGACCAACATTGGTCATTATCAAGAATACAGGCTGTCATTGTGTTTCAAATCTAGAAAATAGCTGTGAATTTTTGCATGGATATTTTTATCATGCAGTAATAACATGTGTAAATAGCTTAAAGTTACAATGATGGAGCTGTATTATAGGTCATATCTGTGTTTCTTGAAATGCTTCCGTCTTCATTGACTTTAACATCATTTACTGTGTATACTGGATTGACTTTATTACAACTCCGGTGTCTTCAAATCAAGCAGCTTCACAAGCATTGTAGCTATACTGCAAAGATCTTGCCTATAGTTGGCTGGCTATAAGTGGATACATGCCACAGAAGAGATATGCTGGTCCCTTTGAATCAACTACCAGCAGGATACAATAAAGACCCCTTATAGGGAAACATAATATCCCCTGAGCAACATCCTTTTCTGAAGCAAGTACAAAAAGAAATGTGGCACAGTGAAACCAGAACCCTTTCTTGTTGCCAGGCCTTCTATAGCAGCTTATGTGGGAAAACTTTCCTCTTGTGTGGGTCTCATTGGCTATTGGAGAACCTCCAACAGATGTGGAAAAATACCTTAACATGAATTCACTATGCCAAATCTTGACATAACACATATTACCTTTGCAGCCATATAAGCTAACCTTTCAAAATTCTGTGGTGTTAAAACAAGTTTATCATATATATGCCAAATAAGTTGACCCCCAACATAAAATTGCACCACTTCTATCAAAATATCAAATTCAGCAAGATTAAATAAATTGATGTGACCTATTTGGGGAATTACTCTAAACTACATATATGTATATTAGTAGACATTTTAGTTCATTTATACACTGACATATACAGTAAACAGCATATATTTGCTATCATCTTCATCATCATTTTGCCAATTGTCACCAAATTGAATATATAATCAAAATCTATTTTGGAAAACCAGAATTATACAGAAAAATTTGACAAAATAATTGTAAGAGAAAATATTTTCTACTAAAATATAACAATTTTAAATTAACATCTATCAACAACCAAATAATTATTTGTCTCTTAGTTATTTTAGACAGTTAATTTGTCTATATAAAGCAAAACTTTTATGCAAGGAAAATCATCTCACTTCATTTGTTTCTTCATAGAATCACAAACTATAAAAGTAAAAAACTAAGAATAACCAGTTGTGAAATTCAAATAAACTCAAACTTTTTCTTCACAAGAGAAAAAAAAATGGTTAAATTTTGCAGGTTACTGAATTTGTGGTCATATGTTATCTGTAAGGAATTTCTGTTTTTCTTCACAAGAGAAAAAAAAATGGTTAAATTTTGCAGGTTACTGAATTTGTGGTCATATGTTATCTGTAAGGAATTTCTGTTTTTCTTACCTCAAAATGAATTGAAAAGAATCACCTCTTTCTTATAAACACACTGTAAATTTAAATACTGTACATGTTTGTATGCATAAAATTGATGTAAATGTTCTCAGTGTCATCTATTGAGTAATGTTGGAGAAATCTTAAAACTGCTATCTTAAACATTGTTTCAGTATTTTATTGCTTGTGCAGTCAGGCTCTTATGGCATAACGGTTATCAACAGAGGAACTGGACTCGGCTACCCAAGTTCCAATTTTGAACAAGGCTCTTTACATTTCAAATGGCTCTAATATCCTTGGGAAAAGTATGAATCCATCTACTCTCTCTTCTGCTATGAGTAAATAGTAGGATAAATTAGGTTCTTTAAGCTTGGTATGGCAACTGGTCTCTAAGGAAAACTGAATTCAAACCAGTTATATACCTAGAGAAGGACTGATTCAGCCAGGCTATTCCTGCCCAAGACATACTACTCGAGTAGCACCCACCAAACTAGGTTACAGAACTAGTGAGCAGTCAGTCCACTGTAGAATGTCATTTACAACATGAGCTTATGGGAAAAGAACATTAGTTCGCATTAACCACCAGTTGTTCTCTTGTATAATTCAGAAAAATATCACTTTTTTAGAACTAGTCACAAAGGATGAAAAATGAATTTATAATAAGAATCGAAATATAACAAATTCATTGATTGTTCCTAGACAACCTTAAACATTTCTGCCTAATATGAATCCAGTAAGGCAAAAAAGTTCTTTGTGTCAGGTGTAATTCAAAAGTAATTCTTCAAAACAAATTAGTTGTACCCATTGAAAAATTGCATACTACATTTGTCATTGTCATAAAATAACATTGAGATAAATCATTAATGATTTCTATTTTTAAATTTGGGAAATAATAAGTCAGTATCATCATCATCATCATGTCATACTAATAGCATGGATTTCCTCGACTCTCTCTCTCTCTCACCACCCATCAGTCATCTCTCTTGGTAAGTCCTTTGAATGACATCCAGTGTCCACTCAGATCTGATGAACATGGGTCTTTGCTTGTCAATCAACACTAATGTGTCTAGGTGTTGGAGCCCACCATTTAGATACCTGACGAAAATAAATATAACTTTGCAATAACAAAAAACAAAATGAAAACATTGAAGTAAGCTTCTCAATTTTTGATACTTTTTTCCATATTATATATGAATGTCAGATTTCTTTTGATGTCTTCCATGTCTGCAAATCTTACCATTTGAGATGTATAAATATTCTGTTTAGGAAATGAGAAAAAAAATTGTACAAAGCTAACTCCAGTGAGTATGAAATTTGGTTCACTATCCTGTTTATGGCTAAAAACTGCTGATCAAAAGATATCAAGTTATGATGCTGACTTGTCAAGACATCATCACTTTATTATATGAACTGCTCAGTTATGCACTTTATCACATATTGTTTGTGTATTTAAGTTAAGATAATGTAGATAGAGATTCAACAGTGCTTGGTGATTGTAAATTTCTCTCTGATGATCACAGAGGCAAGAAGCTGACAATCACCAAGTGCCACTGATGCTGTGTCTATGCTATCCTAATTTTGAGATATATATATATATATATATATATATATATATATATATATATATATATATATATATATGCTCTATCACTGATATTGAGCACTTACTTACCACAATATTTTGGAATAAAGAAAACCATATTATTTATAAATATGTGTTTGTATGTATATATATATATAATATGCTCTATCTCTAGTATATAGGACTCTTTATTTAGAAATGTATAAAACTACATCACTGAGATATATACGCTCTATCTCTGATATTGAGCACTCTTTATTTAGGAATATAGAAAACTACATTACTAATATATATATATATATATATATATACATACATACATAAAATTGGAAAATAATTACTTATTTACTTCATCTTATTGCCTATCTGAGAATTGACATTCATAAAACTCAAGTCATAGGAAAAGTTTGGGAGATTTTATGCTCAATATTCATTGTGTGTATGTATGTATATATATATATATATATATATATATATGTAATTTCATTTACGCACTTTTTTACCTATACAAAATATTGTATACTCATATATATGCAACACATATTAATCACATTGTTAAACAATATATGGCTGATATGTGTATTTTATGTATTAATGTGCACAGAAAATGACCAATGTCCATAGAAGGATGAGGAAAGAACATTGTTTTTATCCTTCTTGTAGTTTCTTATCAATAAGTTTTCTACTTTCTTTTGAAATGAGCATCATGGATATTTGTATTCAGCGTTCATGTCAAAGGTTCAAGTTATTAGTTAGTTTCTTTGCCATCTCAGCTTCATATGCATGTTTCTATAACTTATACACAAGTTGTGTATGCAAACCTGATATATTTTGTATTCACTTACCTTCCTTCCTCTCTCTTATTGCTTTTAAAAGGCAATATTGGCCAGATTACTCAGCAATTGCAAGAGGAAAGAATTTCCCAATAAATCACTGAAATATCGTCTTCAGTTTCTGCTCCTTATACTGGACATTTACAGCACAAATCTAGTTGTATGCACAATTTACAAATGCAGATTAATTAAAGCCATACGAGTGCAAAGTAATGTTTAATTTAATAAAACTTTTAAGTATTACTCACTTAAATCTATTTTAATTACGGTGAACAGTTTTTGTCTGTCCTTTGTAGATGACTAAAAGGTTTGGTGTTGCGCTACAAAATTTGGCTTGCATACCCAATGGAAAGATTTAACATTAAAAGATAATTGTTTCTTATGGGGAAATGTGGTCTCTCTCTAACAATAATCAGTGAGAAGCTATGGTGCAGCAAAACAATTTAAATTTCCAAACATTCAAAGAAAAAAATAGATGGATTATTTGACTTGTTAAAATAATTATTCATATTCAACTACCCATAGGTGGGTACATTAACTAGTATAACAACTATAATAGGACTGTGATGTTAGAATTTTTACAGTGAAGATGCCTGGTATGTTGACAGGGAAGCTTTGTGAACGATATTTATCTTGAGTTCCTAATTTTTTATTCAATAATTTATTACTCATTTTTTTCCTATTCCTATTTATTTCAACAGTGATTTGTCTTTTGCACATTTTTTTCTGTGTTTTACAATATTGAAACCAGATAAATTATATAATGCAAACATTTTAATCAAAGGAAATAACCACAGTTACAAGAGATATGCTACAGTGTTAAATTTATTCTTTAAAATAAAATTATATAAGTTTGTGGTAATAGCCATAGCTCTTATAAGAACAGATGCAAGCTTTGGGAAAAAATGTCTAATTTATATGTATACATAGGGTCATAAAAAGGGAAAAAAAACTGAACCATTTTTTATTACTGTCACTAATTTAAATGACACTTCAATGGCTTTAACATATACAGAAGTGGTTATTTTCCTTGATTTTTGTTGTTAAAGTTCCCTTAGTTATAGGAAAAATCATTTTCAAAAAAGAAAATTCTCAGAAAAACCAAAAAATTGGAAGTTTCTTAGAATTTTCTTTTCCTTGATTTGTATTGTGGCTTGTTAGAGCCCAGAAAGAAGACATGGAAGAAGAGAAAGTAGGCTGAATAAGTGTATTGAACAAACAGAACATATATATAAAATAAGAATGTTAGTACAGCTGATAGAAGTGTACATCTGAACTGTCAGGTTTGACTGCGAGGAGAAAGTCTTGGTGAGAGTAAAATAGTGTTAGTATTTATGAAGGAGGAAGAGTTCATTATCATGTAGGTAGTTAACCACAACAATTTGATATCCTAATTTGTGCTTAATCCTTTGTTAATTTTTCACTATAACTTAAAGAACTTTGACCGTAATCAAGAGAAATGATTTCTTCCTATTTGTTTCTAAACTAGTAAAGTTTCATTCAAATTTTTGGCAATTATAAAAATGGGTCACTTTTTTGTTTTGTTTTTTTTTGTCCAGTACTCTCTCTCTCTCTCTCTCTCTCTCTCTCTCTCTCTATATATATATATATATATATATATATATATATATATATATAATGCATAGTAGGATAAATAGGAAATCACTATAATGGAATCTGGTATATTGTCTTTGAGTACTTGAGTCCTTTCTATAAGAACCCTTTTTCCCATTGGCATTATATGCATAAAAATTCTAGTCTGAGATGAGAAGCAAATATCAGGTTTTAGGCTCTGGCAGAAGGAATAATTCTCATATGGTTTTTCTTGCACAGAATTTTATGATGTACAAGATCAGCCATGAACCAGTTGTTTTCCTATTGTAACAGGGGAGTAAATGTTGTTGATTCTTTTTAGAAAGCAGTGAAAGATTCTAATTAGCTTTTCGAAGCTATCTTGATTTTATCAAGGATTTGGACAAGTAAAAATGATTCAATAGAAATTTAAACCCCAAAAATTATCATTCATTTGAAAATTATTGTGGAAGGTGCTTCTTCTAAGAGCATTATAAGTATATTGCTCTGATAAAAAATCTTGTTATGTGTCATTTTTGTTGGGTCACAGTTATGTAAATATATATACAAGAATAAGGAGAATTTTCATTATATTTAAGATGTCTTTAAAATGTATCAACATTTAGCTGTATTTACCAAGATCAACAATATATAAACATTGATTTTTTAAAAAAAAATAGTTTTTTGGTTTTCAAAACATTTCTTCCTGTGAGTTTTCCATTGGTTGAAGCACTTCTGAAACTCCTCTTTTGATATAGTGTGAAGCTGTGCCATTATTTCTTTAAATGTTCTCAACATCCTCAGAATTAAGTATATTGACAAGAAAAGTGACTCTACTGAAAAAGTTTGTTTTGTAAAATAATTATTTTATTGATCATGAGGGTATAGACTTAATAGTATACCATATGTGTGTGTGTGTATGTGCATGTGATATGTGTTTATATATAATATATACACATGCTGAAAAAGAAGAAACTTACAAAACTGCTAAATTATAATTTTCACCTATATGTACATGGAGTCTGAATACTGTTCATATATCCTTTATTTTGGAACTTGTACACTTATTGATCCCTGTATTTGTAGATTTATTGTAATCCAGCTATATTATCTGTATGCTTAATCTTGAGTAAATTAAAACACATATTCAGAAAGAGACAATTTTATTTTCTATCAGAGCTTTTACATACATATATATACACACACACACACACACACACACAAACAGGGTATGTTAAAAAAATATCTAGACTAAAGCTATACTGACCAAGAAAGAAATGAACTTTATTATCCCCTAAGCATTTAATATACTTATTCCTGTGAGTTTTCTATTGGTTGAAGCACCCCTGAAACTCATCTTTTGATATTATGTGAAGCTGTGCCATTTATTTCTTTAAATGCTCTCAACATCCTAAAACCTTGCTTCTGTGATTAATTTTCAGTTTAAGAAATGAAAAAAAGATGCGCAAGACTAGGACTGGTAATTATGGAGGGTGCCACACTTTCAAAATCTTGTATTTCACTAAAATCTGCTGATTAGAAAGTAATTTCATTTCAACATGATCACTTTATTGTATAAGTTGCTCTGCTGTGCTCATATCCTAATTTACTTTAGACTGCTATGCATACTACATACTTTTTATCATCCTTCTTTCTGTCTGGTAATCCTTCATCTCAGATGGAAAGTATTGCACAGTGTATAAGAAAACCCTGTGTATTATGCATACACAGCAGTCTATGATAAGTTATCTAAAGATACTTGTTGAATGGATAGCTATTGATAGGCTATCGGTCATATGGAAGTCAGACCTGACCAATAAAATGAAGCACAGTTTCTTCCAAATAGCAGTCGTGTCAATAATGCTATATGGATGCACTACATGGATGCTAACTAAACAGATGGAGAAAAAGCTTGACGGCAACTACACAAGAATGCTGCGAGCAATATTGAACAAGTCCTGGAGACAGCACCCCACAAAGCAGCAGCTGTACGACCACCTACCACTCCTCACGAAAACTTTCAAAATTAGACGAACCAGACATGTGGGACACTGCTGGAGAAGTAGGGATGAGCTCGTAAGTGATGTACTCTTGTGGACCCCTTCACATGGATGAGCAAAGGCAGGGTGACCAGCTCGAACCTACATACAGCAGCTCTGTGTAGATACAGGATGTAGCCCGGAGGACCTGCTGAAAATGATGGACGATAGGGAAGGGTGGCGAGAGAGGGTCAGGGATATTTGTTCTGATGGCGTGACATGATGATGATGATATCTTGTAAAGATAAATAGATCTCATGAAAGAAAATAGTTTTACACTAAAAATGCCCAGAAGCAGACAATATCCGGTAGAATCTATAACTGATGCAGATGATCTAGCACATTTATTCATATACACCTGCTGAAGCTGAATCTTTGTTGCATACCCTGGAGCAGGCAGCTAGTGTCATCAGTCTCCACATAAACTCAGATAAAATGGAGTTAATGTGTTTTAAACAAAATGGTATCATTTGTTAGTTAAGTGGCAAGCCTTTGAAATTAGTAGGCCAGTTAATATACTTTTGTAGCAATATCTCATCTACTGAAAGTGATGTCAACATATGCATAGGAAAGGCATGGACTGCTACTGATAAGTTAACAATCATATGGAAATCTGATAAAATAAAACAGAAATCCTTCCAAACTTTAGCCATGTCTGAACTATATGATTGCACAAAAAAGCTGTACAGCCCCTTACCTCCCATCTCACAAACTAAGATGAGCAAAACATGCTGGTAGAGAAATAAGGATGAACTCATAACTGATGTTCACCTGTGGACTCCTACACATGGACACACCAGTGTTGACCAGCAATCAAAAACTTACATCAACTCTGTACCAGTGTTGACCAGCAATCAAAAACTTACATCAACTCTGTACCAGTGTTGACCAGCAATCAAAAACTTACATCAACTCTGTACCAGTGTTGACCAGCAATCAAAAAACTTGATAGCTGGCATTCTGACCAATCTAGCAATATTGTTATTAAAAAATAGATTTGAATCTGAAACAAGTGTATATGAATTGTACACACAATGGAATCCCAAACTTCTAAGCTTTCAATTTCATATTCTGTATAAGAAGCTTTCTAAAATTCTGATATTCAAGTATATATAAGTAATACATAAAACTTTGCCACAGATCCACAATGAAAGAATCAAGTTACTGACAGTTATAATTGCAATGCCTGTTGCAAAGTCTTAGAATGATCAGTTAGCTACAGGCTTTTACTAGCATCAAATCATTACTCATTGTCTGACTATCAATGACACTAGACTCCACTCCTCCTCTACCACCACCACCGCCATCATCATCAATACCCCCAACCACCAAACTCACCATTTCCATTACTTTGGATCTCCATTTTGATATCTCATCAAATTTTCCATTTTGCTCTGTGGAACAGTCTATAATACTTTATCTCAACCCTCGTCATATATGACAGCAGTGCAAAAGAAATAAAATGGCAGACCCTTGGTGATGCATAGAATAATCCTACTGCTTCGTTATCCACTATATAAGCCTGTCCACATGCCAACTTGTCTATCTCCATATATATCTGCAAAATGCCAAATTCAGTTATTAAAATTCCCATTTGCCACCCTGTTTTTTTTTTCTTTGACCTTTACTCTGAGACTGTTGAATGAGCTTATTGATATATATATATATATATATATATATATATATATATATACACACACTAGGCAGTTGAAATTGACTCATACATTTAGATGTGTAAGTGTATGTAATTAGATCTCTCTATTTATGAAGAGGTATATGTTGATTGATTGAATAATTGATTTTAATGGCATGTTAACTTATCTGAGGTTATTTAATGCCTAGAGGTTAAGGAATCACATTCATTTTAATATTCATGTTTACATTTTTTAGTTGCTTTAAGGTTTTTTTTGTTTTTATTTTGCACACTGTTCTATCCAGTACTATTTAATTTTTGATCAGATATATTTGACCCATGAGTAGGACTCTAACAGGTATTCCTCAATCCCCAGATCTCTAAAATTGAAGCCTCGCCATTAAATACTAGTTAGTATCATACCCAGTGCACAGAGATATATGTATGATTACCTCTATGCATTTCTCATGCATATACTGAGGTACATCAATAGATATACTGCCTCATAATGATAAAAATATTTATTTTCCACATTATCTCTTTCTTTGCCCATGCACTTAATTCAGTGGTGATTATTAATCATAGATTTAACATTATGCCATGAAAATTTCAGACCAGTCTTCAGCTAATTGATAGAATATTGTGGACCTATGAAGTGATGCCCTAAGTTTAAAGAATTTCAACTAAGTACTATCTTTTTGTCCTATCCTTTGTGAGAAAGTGTATAAATTGTAAGCAAGGAACTACTTCAAAGAAGATTATAAACACTAGGTGTCATAGCAATTTGTTTTGCAAAACCTTGAGGAATTTTACCATATAAAACAAATTACTATAACACGTCTTTATTATATATATATATATATATATATATATATATATATATATATATATATATAAAATATAATATTAAATATCTATTAGTTTTGCGATATACTTAATAGCATGGATGCTTATCTGCGACCACTGGTTTCATGCCGCCTTTATACAACAATCATTTGGGAGAAAAATTGGGGGTGCCTGTGGTGTAATGGTTATCATCGTAAGAAATGGACACGGCAACACGAGTTCAAATCCTGGACGAGACTGATTGCATTTCACATAGCACTAATACCCTTGGGAAAGGTATAAATCCAATTATTCACCCTCCAGCTATGGATAAAACTCTGGATTCAAACCTGTTAAACTCCGCTTAAAAATTTACTTTGTGTCATATCCTGCCCGAGCGGAGGGGTTGGTAAATATAAATCATTAGGGAGAAAAAAAAGGTTTGTAATCATATATGTAATTGTTAATATGTGTGTGTATGGTAATACAGGCGCCACGTAGTAGATTTGAGGTTTTCTTATGAATATATGTGTAGTGATGTGTAGCAGAAGGTAGTGGAAGTCAAGAAATGGTTGAGGATTTGCCAAATATAGATTTTTTTATTGTGTGTTGTGATGATTTTAACTAAGGGACAAATTTGTCATTATTGCATTATAAAGAAAATGAATTTTTGATTTGATATATAAGTATAATAGATGAAGTAGATGCTGGATTTAAAACTTAAGAATGATAGGTGAGGTGGGAATATCATGGTGTTAAGAGACATGATATATTGTTTATACTATAGTGTATTATGCAATACTCATATTTATATGTTGAAATATATTCTGTGTTAAATTGCAATATGTACATTATAATAATTTGTATTAGTTGCTAATGTCATGTTATTGTTATATTATGTGTATGTTACTGTTATCTATGATGGTATGTCAGTCAGGAATATGGTCAATGTTGTGGTATGATCCCTATTTCGACACACAATAGACTCTTCCAATAAAGATATAATAGGTGACTGTAATCCACTCAGTAAGTAGCAGAGCTACACTGATGACATTGTATTACTTGTTTACTGTAATATATATCTTTCATTCTTCTAAGTATGTGTTTGTCTTATTTATTTTATCTCCTTTTCCGAGGACATAACAGTAAATATACTGTATTAAGAGGTACTTCTTACAATCATGAAATTATGGTGAACATTATATCAACAGATAGTTGAGGGTTTTTGACGTTGGATATAAAAGTTCAATGGAAAAAAATGATACTTATAGTGCAGTGGGTGTGTTGTGGGATTTTTTGTAAAGGAGTTTGGAGATTTTGAGTGGTGAAGGTGGTATTGGTATGGCAGATGATAGTGGTGGAGATAGATTACGAGTATGGGTCGAAATGCGCAGGTAGATGTTTGTTCTCATGTCGGCATTTGGATAATAGTTCAGATTTTTTGTTGAGCAGGATGTTTTATGATGGGTGAGTGATAATTGCGAGATTTAATTCTTTTTTTTGTGGCTTCTTTTGTAACATAAAAACTATTTTAAAAAAGAAAAAACTTGTCTCCTAATGATGACCTAAAGTTGAAAATAGTTGGGACTATTAAAAAATATATATATTAATTGTTCTCATCTATTTTCAACTTTAGTTCATCATTGGGAGACAAGTTTGTGTGTATTTTTTAAATTTTATTTATTTATTCTTTTTTTAGGAAGTTTTTAAAATAGTTTTTATGCTTCAAAAGAAACCACAAAAAAATGAATCGGTAATGTAACATCTATTTGTTGAATGAAAATTATTTTTGGTATTGAAACATCTTAAACTGACCATTATATAATCTCTACTATCTCTACTCACCTGGCACTGAACTCTCCATTCGTAAGATACTTGTTAAGCATAAGCTGGGTGTTTTTCAAATTAGCTATTGCTGTTTTCATTGGATATTTACTCTGTACATTTGCTTATTTAAGTGTTTGTGTGTCAACTCATATCTGTCAGTTCTATTTCAAAGTGGGGTGTAATGGTTAAAGTGCTGGACTGCAGAATCGTAGTAAGTGAGTTTGAACTCCAGTTGTGCTATTATGTTCACTTTTGGACAAATACCCTTAGGAAAGGTATGAACCTCCTTATCCTCCCATCTATGGGTTAAATAGTACCTCTACTGATAAAAGGATTGATTTGGTATTAAATAACCTGAGAAGGTTGATATGCCATTAAAAAACAAACAAATCTATTTCAAAGCACTGTTTTGATGATGCTTTAGTTTGTTGTTAAAGCCATTGGGGGGTCAGTGTGTATATATTTACCAACACTTCCACACCGGCAGCATGTGATACACGGTCAATTTTTAAGCCAAGTTTAACAGCATTGGATTCAGTTTTCCTTCTTCTAGACTGGTTGCCTAACTGGCTGAAGAACCCAGTTTGTCCTACTATGTCTGTAGTAATTTAGTCAAAAGTAGAATGGCCATTCTGACAATATATTGCTTTTATATAGCCTCATCAAGGTTTTTTTTTTTAAGTTCATCTTTATTCCTCCAGATTTGGGAGATGCAAGGTAAGTGGCTGTACAGCTACTGTTTTGTGGTGTGCTGCTTCCAGATTTGTTCAAAACATCTAGTTTTTTAGCCAGTATTTTGTTAAAGTCCAAGTTGTGTAACAATGTAATATATGTATATATATAATCTCATGCTTAACAATACACTTGAACATAATTACACACATATACACACATGATGTGTGATTACCTCTATTTATGCATTTCTCATGCATATACAGAGGTACATTTATAGATATACAGCCTAATAATAATAAAAACATTAATTTTTTTCACAGTTTCTCCTCCTTTGCCAATGCATTTAATTCAATGGTGAATATTTATAGATTTAACATTATACTTTGAAAATTCCAGGTCAGTGTTCAGCTAATAACTGCTACTCAATAGTTCAAAGATCACATTCTGATTTTTTTTTTTTACTTTAATTGTTTTTGTAAATAAACAAAAAAAATATTTCACAAGAAAGTTATTTGTTAGCTTAAAAGTTTCTTATATTGACTCCCACACATATATATTAATACATATGTAAAAACATATAGATATATTTGTAGATACATCAATACTTCTAATTGCCTAATTATAGAAAAAAAAAAGCATTTATTTTCACAGCAACAAATATTCATTTTTTTTTTTTTTCAACATAATCTTCTTCAATGGCAGTGTTCATAATACAGTGGTGAATGTAAATTACATAGATTACCCGTTATGCTGTGAAATTTTTAAGCAAAACTCAACTATGTCAACCAATTCTATATCAAACCACTGTTTTGAAAATGGTCTAGTTTGATGTTAGAACCATTTGGGGTCAGTGTCTGGAGATGTTTTGTTTTGATGTATTTTTATTGTTGCTGTGATATTATCCAATGTGGGGTTGTTGTTTTTTTTTCAATTCTTCCTATGTTGGTGAATATCAGTTTGTTGTAATCCATGTAATCTATTTGTCAGGTTATGGACTTCATGATCCACTCTTATAAACAGGCAAAAGTCTTGGTTAAATATAAGATGAAATTGCTACATATACATATAATATTATATAAAAATTCTCTTGCACACAAGTGTATAAGCAGAAAGTGTGATGCTTGTAGCAAAAATAAGTTTTGAATTGATCTACAACAGATTTCACATTTCAGTTTGAGTTTTCTGAGACATGTTTCTCAGAAAACCAGGAATCTCAATTTGATTACAAAAATGTAATTATCTGATTATGCCATACAACTACAACACACAGACTTTAACAACAAAACATTGACTGTCTAAAAGATGTTTTGTATACATATGCATATCTCACTGTACTAGTGTGTACGTGCATTTCTATGTATGCATATCTACTTGGTATGTATGTGTATCTACAATTAAAAACAATGAAGGAAAATGAATGTCATGTTTATTACACAGAAAATCAGTAAAGCTGTCAATGTTTGGATTCATTCTGATCTGCAAAATGCATTTGTGATATATTTCAACCTCTTGGTAACATACATATACTAAGTGTTAGGGTTATCGTTGCTGGAAATGGAATTGGTGAACTGAGTTCAAATCTTACACAAGGCTGTTTGCATTTTACTTAATGCTAATATCCTCAAGAAAGGCATGAATCTATCTCTTCTCTCTGGTTCTAGCTATAGGAAAATAGTAGAGCAGATTGTGTTCTTTAGCCTTGATTAAGCAACCAGACTAAGAGAAGGAAAACTCTGAATTCAAACCAACTTTGCTTAAAAATTAACTGTGTCACATCCTGCCCATGTTGGGAGGGGTTAGGTAAATACATACATCTTCATATGTATATATAAAATACTCTAAGGGAATAAAGTAATTTCCAGCTGAATGTGGTGTCTGCACTTGTTCAGAACATTTTTAATCATCCAAATTTTTTTCAGTATGACAGATAACTGTGAAATGTTAATTAGAATTCTTCACTCTTTTCTAAATAAACATATCAATACAATTATGGACTATTATTACAATATTAACCTGCTTTGTTTATACAATTATGAGGTGTTTTCAAAAACTAATAAAACTAAACAATGATGGAACAAAATAGTTTCCTTGAGATTCAACACACTTATTCAAACGAGTTTTCTATTGGTCCAAGTACTTCAGTGAAACAACTCTTTTTATATAATGTGAAGCTATACTGTCATATTTCTTTAAATGTCTTTCACATCCTAAATTCTTATCCTTGAAATAAATTTTCAGTTTAGGAAAGAAGAAAAAGTCAAATGGAACTGAGTCTGGTGAGTATGAAAAGTATCATACTTGCACTGTGCTGTGTTTTATAAAAAAAAAGCCTTTTGCTCAAAATGCACTCAAACATGTATCTTGTCTAAACACCATTCCTGGAAGTGATGATAGAAAAATGACATACGAGCAACATTAGAATGATAGAAAGGTGTTTAAGAAATTGAAAGAGTTCATCACCGTCTAAACCTCAAATTTGACTCGGTATCCTACATCTTATCAAGGACTGATGATACATGGTGATTTACTAATCCAAGCTTAGACTGGCTCAAGACTACAAGTGTCAAGTACTCAATGAGGCTTGAAAGCACTGTACAGTAATGATAATCTACAAGGCAAGCTCACTACTCATTGTAGCTATCACTACAATAAAAAGATCATCTAATGAAAGACGTGAATCCATCTCTTCTCCAGCTTAGCCAGCTGGATCTGTAAAATATGCCAACTGCATCTCAGCAGAAAGTAAGTCCTTACTCCAAACAAGTGTCCTGTTTATGACACTAAACCATCTGTTGGTGGGACTTTAGTCCTGGAGCTTTGAGGAATGTGGTGTGTCCCTTCACTGCCACTACACTCAGGTCCACTCTGATCTGGAGTAGTAGTACCTGACATGGTCCCATCTATGGTCAACTAGAACTGTTTAATCATTTATTATACTTGTAACTATTTAACTGTGTGCAAACTAATGACTTATATTAAATGTGATTTTTAATATTAGATACCAAGACTTGGAACAATTTAACTCTTAACTGTGTGTAAATAAAACTATTATTGTTTGATAGGAATACTTGAAACTATTTAAATGTGTGCAAACAAATGACCTCTTGCTTACTTCAAAAGTTACCAACGAACTATGAGTTTATAAGTTGTATAAATATGTCTATATGAACAGGATTCAACATTAAATAACCTGCAAGTGTTGATATGCCATAAAACTCAACCAACTATTTCTTTTCCTTCCAGCTATGAATAAATAGTAGGACAGACTGAGTTATTTATGGCTGTCAGTCTACAAGGAGGAGAACTCAGAATTCAAACCAGCTTTACTCTGCTAAAAAATTGACCTTGGGTCACCTCCTGCTTGTAGTGGAGGGGTAGGGCAAATACATGCAACAAAATGAACATATGGTATATTCTCATGTATATTTGTCAGTGACCAAGAAAACTTTTAACTAAATTTTCTTTAAACTTGTGGAGTATATTAATGGTGTAAAGAAGCGAAGTTCACTGATCTATAACTTGTCCTATCCCATCACCTCAAGCAGATGAAGGAGAAAAATCTGATATTCAAGGGGGAAAAAAGAGAGTTTAGCTGCTGCAGGTAAATAGATTTGTAAAAGACTGAAGTAAAAAAAAAAAAAAAGAGACATTTTCCTGGATGTTTATATGGAAAATTTTTCACTGAGAGTAAAAGCCAACAAGGATAATTAAGTATTGATGAAAGTCTTTGCTCCAAGGATATTCCTTCTTGTTTTTCCCATAGCAGCAGAGAAACATTTTCAGTTTTCATTAGGTAGAATAATTCACCAATTTTGTATTAAGGCCGTGACAACTATACAGATACCATCTGTATATCTACTCAAGAACTTATTAAAAATTATTTATTATTGGGGTCAGCTGTTGTCAATTAGATATGACATCTTTTTATAATAGTATAGAAAGGTCTTGGGTATGAGGAATTATATAGAAAATTCCTTTTGATTAATAGTCAATAATGTTGACAGGTGACTGGAATTGTGCCAAAGACCCAGGAACTCCACAGGTTTTATATCATTTCAACTGAAAGGAATTGGTGAGAATTAAGGAAAAATAAATTGCTTATGTCTTTCATAAGGGCTTCTATTTCAGCTGAAACAAAAATAAAAATTTGAGCTAATTCCTTGTTTTAAACAAAGGTCTTCATAAAAATCCTTCATTTATTTTATAGACTCAAAAAATATTACCTTTAGGAAGAACAGTTTACATCATTACATAAAGAATTTTTTTTTTTTAATAAAGTTTAAACTGCTACATATAATTTTTTGATTTATGGAATATTTTCAGGTCTATCAAAAGGTTGTCACTTGATCTCAGAGAAACCTTAAAACTGGTTGTTACCCATTTTATATTTGAGTGATAGAAACTGACAAATGCATTTCATATTTTAGTTTCCCGTATTTGATATTTTATAGATAGCCTTAAAAAAATTTTAAAAGTGACCCCTTTTATTTGTGGGTCAGATCTTCTCCCATCATTTCAGAAAGAGAAGAAATTCTTTAACAAAGTTTTTTTTTTCCTGTCGCTCCTGAGGGCTTTCTACTCGGTTTCATTGGATTTAAATGCTTAACCTCACTTATGTCACTGTGAAAAGTTGACCTGGACAAGGCTGCTTGCATTTGAAATAATGTTTATCCCCTCAGGAGAGCTATAGATAAATAGGCTGACTGTGTTCTTTAGCTTTAATATGGCAACCAGTCTAAAGGAAGGAAAATTCTAAAGGCAAACCATTTGTCCTGGAACAGTAGGCATCTCAGCTGAGGGGTAAGACCCTCTCCACAAAAAAGTGTCCTGGATATGACATTAAATTTGATGGTGAGGCTTCAATTATGGAGCTTTGGGTAATTTGGAGTACTTCTTCATTGCTTAGCTCAGTCAGCTGGGTCTGTTGAATACACCAACTGTATCTCAGCTGAAGGGTAAGAAACACCCACCCTCCCAAATGTTCTGGATATAACATTAAACCATTACATGGTTTTATGTTGTATCCTTGGAGATTTGGAGAATGTGGAGTACTCTTCATTGCTATTACTCCCAGGTTCACTCTGACCCAGAGTGACAGCACCTGATAGGGTCTTATCTATGGGTCAAATAAAACAAACTGTGTGTAAACAAATTACTGATGTTAAATCATGACTCTTATATAGCAATACTTGAAACCATTTAACTGTGCAAAAAAGAGCTCAGGCTCATTTAAGAATGTTATCTACAAAATGTGGTTACAAGTCATATATGTATTTAATATATATATATATATATATGTGTGTGTGTGTGTGTGTAAACATTGAATAATATACAATGGTTAATATGTCATAAAACCACACCAAACACTTCATTGCCATTACTCCCATGTCCACTCTAACCCAGTGTGATAGTACTTGTTTAAGTCCCATCTAAGGGTCAAATATAACTGTTTAAACATTTAACTGTGTACAAACAAATTACTGATATCAAATTGAATTGTTAGTTTTATGTAGTAGTACTTAGACCCATCTGTGTACAAACAAATGAGCTCTGACTTGTTTAAAAATAATGTAACCTACAAATTATTTTGCTTGCAAATCATAATATATTTAATATATGTATTAACATATTGATATGCCATTTAGTGTATGTATTAATATATGTTTGGCATATTTAACAGGCTGTGACATTAAATAACTGACAAGGGTTTTATTCCATAAAACCAAAGTAACCATCCATGTGTACTTTTGTTAAAAGAATTAACCATGTGTTTCAACCTGCTTGTGATGTGGCATTGGATAAATACACAATAATGCAACTGTCTTGTTTTTAGTCTGGATCCCAACTGGCTTTAAGAATCTAACCAATCTTAGACCCTGTCTCTCTCAACACATGAATCTCTCATCCAGTCAGATAAAACCTTCAGCAGAGTCCCCATAATGTAGTGGTTAACATACTGGACTATGACATCATAGTAAGCAAGTTCAAACCCCAGTCACACTATTACATTCACCTTTGGACTAATACCCTTGGGGAACGTATGAACCCCTTTATCTCCCAGCTTTGGACTAAATACTACCATTGTTCTTCTGCAAGGTTGGCTTTGACATTGAATAACCCATGAAGATTAACATGCCATTTAACAAAGAAACCAAATCCGACTACAATACCTTTCAAAACCTTTTTTTTTTTTAAATTTATATCTTGGTTCTTTTGATTTCCATGTCAGAACTATTTACCTATAAAATCCAATCTGTCAGGCATCATTTCTGAAGGTGTTTCACCTCAGGGTGACATTTTGTTGTAAGTTTTTTACACAAGTATCCCACTACTTTATATTCTAAGAATTATTCATTATTCTAAGAATGTTTGGACTATTTAACTAATTTCTGTTTTTATTACCACAATGTTTTGACCAATTTATTCTTTGGCTTTCTGTAGATATAAAATCCATATAAAAGGAATGGTCTTCCCTCTTCCCTGCCAAAACTCGCAATCAATCTTGTTATTTTATGATTAAGAACAGTAAAACACAAGTAACCAATTTATTTGTACATCTGTTTCTCTGTTTTCAATGAATTAGAATAATTTCGGGAATAAGAAGAGCAATGCTTTCTCTTAGAATTTCATAAAACATTAGTTTTCTATTATTTTTAACAGGCACTAATTCAGCTTCTTTGTTTCTTTTAATTCTTTCTTTCTTTTAATTCTTTCTTTATTCTTGTCCTCTTTTTTCTTTTTCATCTTTTTCTTCCATTCTGCTTTCTTGCTTTTCATTTTCCTATTTTCTTTCTTTTCTTTTTTTGTCTTTTCATTTTCTCTTTGTTTTCATTCTTTTCTTATTTTTTTTTTCTTTATTTCTTTCCTTCTTTTTATCCCCTCAAAGGGATTAACTGTATTCCCCAGAGAGACTTTAACAAAAATAAAAAACAATGAAAGGAGTAATAGGCAGGAGACAATGAGGTCAAAAGATCAGTGATGTTTCTAATTGAATCTTAACTAATTTCTTGCGTATTGTTTTCCTGATTAAAAGAAAAAAAAATCACTGATTGAATTACATACAGTGTTTTTTCCCTCTTGGCATAATGTTATTGTAATTTGCTATTTTTTCTTCAACTTTCTGACAGTTTTTATTTATTCTCTACACATTGTATCTCTCCTCTACCTGACCCATTCTCCTATGATATCACTAATAGAATTTCATATATATATATATATATATATACACATCACTGCTGCTAATTTCTAGTATGAAAGTCTTGAATCAATCATAGAACAAAAATTTTACATTTTTGACAATACATTTATTTTTCTTCCATATAATCCTTTTTGATCTTTTCATTCCTCACATAACATTTTTTTCAAAATCATTCTTATCCATATTTTTTTGTCCTACATCATTTCTTGCATTTCATCTCCAAAAATATTAACATCAAATCATCTCTTTTACTTTACTTTTATTTATCATAGCCTATAAGTATTGACACTTACATACTTATAAGGAATGCTCTGAAAATAATGCCTTTTGAGTACAGTAACAACATTGGATAAAGCAAACTTTCAGTTAAAAAACATTATTTTTCCATATAGTTACTACTATCTTAGACAAAGCTGTTTGTATTGCTCTTCATGCTAATGCCCTTAGGAAAGACATGAATTCATCTGTTCTCCTTCCAGCTATGAGTAAATAGTAGGGTAGACTGTTTTTGTTTAGCCTTGCTTAGGCAACTAGTCTAGAAGAAGGAAAATTCTGAATTCAAACCAGCTTTACTGTGCTTAAAAATGGACCTTGTGTCACTTCTTGACAGAAAAGTTAGGTAAATGGAAAAATACATAGTCACTACTCTAGACAGTGTTTTTTTGCTAACCATGAGCAAGAGCCTATATGCCATACTTGTCATTAACTACACCAATGGAAGCAACGTAATTTTGATTGTGACTCTTAGTGGTGACCCCCAAACCCAATGTCTTTCACTGATGATAATGCAGGGTGCAGTAGAAATACCTCCCATATTTGTAATTCAAGCAAACTTAGGCAAGTGGCAATGGTAACTCTCTCTATCTAATGTCTTACCAGTTTTTTTCTTTCAGATACAATCAGTTATGATCATACTTTGGACCCATGCACACTGTGTGTTTGCTGGTGAAACATTTACTTTAAGACTGGTGAATTTGTAATTGCTAAGCATAGAGCTTTCCATGGTCATTTCAATTTTTTTTTGTCAGAAATGATGCTGTTTCAGATAGAATTTTCAACCTGAAACAGTATGATTGTAATGAAACATGAAATGAACATGGAAAGTTCTCTGTGTATCAATTACAGATTCACCAGTGTTAAAAAAAACCCTTTCAACAGCAAATAAACAGTATACAAGTCTCAGCCATGATTGTAACTGAAAAAAAGGGTAAGATATTAACTTAACTTTAGCAAGTGGCAATGGTAGCTCCATTAACTTGCACCTCACAGGTGACAGTTTAAAATACAGGAGGTATTTCTGCCACACTCTGTATTACTTTCAGTCATATAGTGGATTATTATGACATGACAAACTTGTATTCAATGGTTTTTCTGTTCTCGGGTGATTATTTGTGTGACCCACAAGCTATGTGACATCCTTACATTGCCAACATTGTTTCCAATGTATACAATTTGAGTAACTGCTGGATGATCCACTATGAAACTTAAACTTGGATCATTTGACCGATTGAAAAGATATACATATGCACCTCACACTAAAAACTAAACATTTGTCATATTTGTCTACTTGGGATGGCAAATAAATATCAACACTATCTAAAAAAAAAAAAAAAATGCGACCCTCACCCAATTGTCTTTCTAGCCATGACAAAAATTGTTGAATAGATTGATTAAAATGTGATGGCAACCAAACAAAAAGTCCCACCAAACTTGGAATGAAAATGACACTAAAAAATCTGATGGTGGGGTTCCAAGAATGCTGGAGCTTTGGGGAATGTGGAGTACCCCTTCATTGCCATTGCTCCCAGATCCACTTTGACCTGGAGTGGTAACACCTGATAGGGTCCCATCTATGGGTCAAATAGAACTGTTTGACATTTAAACTGTATGCAAACAAATGACTTACGTTAAATCAAATTGTTAGAAATAGAACTGTTTGACCATTTTACTATGTGTAAACAAATGACTGATGTGTAATTGAAATGTTAGTGATACAAAGCAATATTTGGAACCATTTAACTGTGTTAATGAATAAGTAATGTTGAATAGAATTATTAGTGTTGGTTTGCAATGCTTGGAATTCTTTAACTGTGTACAAATGAAACTATTTATGTTAGCAATATTTGAAACCATTTAAGTGCAAACAAATGATTAATACTAAATAGAATTAATCATGTTAGAAAATTTGGAAACATTTAACTGTGTGCTAACAGTAGTGATACTTGTGTGCAAACAAATTAGCTCTGACTGATTAAAAAATATGATTACCTGTAAAATATTGTCTTACAAATCATATGTATAAACTTTTAACTGTATGCAAACAAATGAGCTTTGGCTCATTTAAAAATGTTATCTACAAACTATACATTTAGAAATTATAAATAATATATATAAAGAGGATTTGGCTTTAAGTAACCTACAATGATTGATATACCAAAAAACCCAACCAAACCAAAATATTCACAAATCGAATGTATTTCATATATATGTGTAAAGAGGATTTGGCATTAAATAACCTATAATGGTTGATATGCCATAAAACCCAACCCAATCAAACCAAACCACTTTATTGGATTATTCTGTTAAAAAGAAGCAAAAAACTAGCTGCTTCATTTTTTTATTACAGAAATTGGTTTCCATTAACACCAAAAATTACATGTTACTTTTAGATCTATACCAATAAATTACAACAGTAATCCTGGGTCCTGCTATTCATTTTAACTGCTGAGTTGTAGCTTAAAATTTGAAATAAATTTTTTCACATTTGAAATTAAGGAAATTGGAAGAAAAATTTTAAAATGTAAGCATTACATTTTTTGTTCAATAAGCTCAAATATTTTTGACTATTTATTAAAATTATGTATTGCCTACATGTATCATAATGACTGTATTGCTATTTTTTTTTAAATTCATTTATTAGTAGTAGTAGCTGTTGTAGTAAAACTACAACAGATTTTCCTGCTAATGGAATTGGCATGCATCAAATTATCTGAATTCCCTCTTTTAACTCTTGTAAAAAGAAAAAAAATTCTTTAAAAAAAATGCAATCAAAGAAGAAATTCCAAGAGAATATGAAATACATGCACAACAAAGAAATACTTTTCTAATGCGGCTGGAATTATTCTGAAGAAAATTTGGATTTAACCGAAAAATCTTTCATTCCCAAACTCTCCTACATTTCTCAACAATTGATGGTTAAATATCAAAACAATTTTTTTCTAGGGTGCATTAACATGGTATTATGTTTACTGAACCTGACTAGCAAATCATTACTTGTTATAGTTGTTGCTTAAAATAAATGCTTTTTTCATTATTAGGCTGCAGACATATATACGTGCTCTAGCATTCTATGAAATGCAGTCATAATACTATGATGAGTCAAAAGTTTTGCAATATTTTGGTAACATGAGGAAAATTTCAGTTGCTCCAGATAGTTTTCCTGATGTCGTGAAGGTGACAAAGCACATTGAACTGTGAGATTACAAAACTACAGCCAGATTTACTTCTTTGGCTTGGAACACAGCCTTAGGCCTACCTGACCTTGCCTGATCATCGAGATTCCAGTAACCTAAATGAAATTTCTTGAACTATCTGATTACTATGATCAACTGTGCCTTCAACTTTTCCACAAAAAATGTTTTTGCTGGCTTCTGTGATATTATTGCTCAGTTTGAACTTGTAAAGTGTAAGTTCCTAAATTTGACTATGTTGCATATTCATCTGTAAGGCTTTCAAATTATGCATAGAATGAAGCAATGCACAACATGTCAGTGCACCAACTACCACCATACTACCAACCACAGTGAGTACCTTTCACAGCTTGAACTGCTTCAGTCACATTATATACATGCCACAAACTAGAATGTACCAAAATATTGCAAAACTTTTAACACACCCTTGTAATTGTGTGAATTTAAACTATAAATAACAGATAAAATCTTGGTATGTTTGGGTGACATTTAAACTGTGTGCGAACAAATTTGGTTAAATTTCTTTGCTTGTATAGTGTATTTCGGATATTTTTTTTACCAATGTATGAAAATATAAAGGATATAGACATTTGGTTAATGAACTTATCTGGTGGTTGCAGGTTCAATCCTGACCACAGGTAAAAATAACAAGGAATACTTACTATAGCTTAATACTTATACCCAGTTGTGACAATATCTCTCTCTCATATATATATATATATATATATATATATATAAAGTAGCAGTGTCTCATCAACTGAGACAGATATCAATGCATGACTAGCAAAGGCATGGACAGCTATCGGTAATATGGAAGTCAGACCTGACCGATAAAATGAAGCACAGTTTCTTCCAAGCAGCGGTTGTGTTGATACTGCAGTATGGATGCACTACATGGATGCTAACTAAATGTATCGAGAAAAAGCTTGATGGCAATTACACAAGAATGTTGCGAGCAATATTGAAAAAGTCCTGGAGACAGCACCCCACAAAGCAGCAACTGTACGGCTACCTACTACCCATCACAAAAACTATCAAAATTAGACAAACCAGACATGTGGGACACTGCTGGAGAAATAGAGATGAGCTCATAAGTGCTGTACTCTTGTGGACCCCTTCACATGGATGAGCAAAGGCAGGATGACCTGCTCGAACCTACATACAGCAGCTCTGTGCCGATACGGGATGTAGCTCTGAGGACTTGCCGGAAGCAATAGATGATAGGGTCAGGGATATCCGTGCTGATAGCGCAACATGATGATGATGATGATATATATGTGTTTTAATCTTGTAGACAGTCAATGGTACTTGGTGACTATCAGTTTCTTGCCAAGACTATTGCTCTTATAGTTGCATGGGCAAGAAACTGATCATTACCAAGTGATGTTAACTCCATATCTATGCTATTCAGATTTATATCTACACATACTCTATCACTGATATTAAGCACTCTTTATTTATAACTGTACACTGGCCCTTTGGCCTAGTAAATAGTGTTTGCCAATGGCCCAGGAGAACAGGGTTCGATCTTAGACCAAGTCATACCAAAGACTGAAAAAATTGTACTTGATACCGCCTTGCTTAACACTCAGCACTACAAGGTACATATCAAGGGTAAAGTAGTGCAATCTAGGGAAAGGAGTAGCACCCTCCCTTACACCTCAGTGTAGTAGCTTTTGAAAAGAGAATCTTCAGATCGCCCTCAGCTATGGTCGCCGACTTTACTTTTACTTTTTTTATTTATAACTATAACAAACCATATAACTACATTATTGATTTTATATTTTATATATATATATATATATACACACACATACGCACGCAGTGATGTCTAAAATAAATCATATAGTGTGTTTGTGCAGATTTATAGATAGGGATTTTATTTGTGAACTTTATTTTTTCTTTTCTTTTTTCTCTTTTTTTTGTTCATTTTTATGATTCTACTTTCCCTTTCCTTCTCCATTATATACTTTATTCTCTTTTATTCTTAATAATTTATATTTTCATTTTCTTTACCTCACCTTCCCACTTTCCTCCTAATTAGCTTTTCTCTCTTCTATTTCTTCCTTCTTCCTTGTTGATGATTTACTTGGATTTTCAAGTAACTCTAGCTAAAAAGATATTTTACTGCACAAGGAAATCTTTAAGTTATGTGACTAAACTGACAATTAGTAGATAAAGCTTACTTATAATAAATACTCGGGATACCATAAGTAGATTTAATAAGTCACACCAGAATTAGTTTATGGTTGAGTGTAACAAGTTCAGTAAAAGGGAAAATATTTCAAGTGTTCCTGTGCAGATACAGAAGTTACTGATTTAAGAATTTTTGCCCGATTTTATTAGACAAAATATTGTTGCTATTATACATTGATTTGACTGTCAGTTATAATTAATTAATAGAAAATCTATTTTATCGCTGAATAATTGTCTGTTAACCACTTACTTAACAGATATGCAAGAGTCAAATGCATTTCTACAACGAGGTGTACTAAGTGAAAACAAATTTCACAATCTTTTGTATGCTAGAGCTTTAAAAATAAAGTTGGCGACTGTAGTTGAGGGCAACCCGAAAGCTCCCTTTTCAATAGCTACTATACTGAGGCGTAGAGGAGGGTGCTTTTCCATTCCCTGGATTGTTCCACTTTACTCTGTACCTTATAATGCTGATTGTTAAGCAAGGTGGCATCAAGTACCATTTTTGAGTCTTTGGTATCACTTAACCAAGGATTGAACCCCAATCCCCTGGACCATTGGCAAACACTCTTCCCATTAGATCAATGGTCCAATAAAGCATCAGAAATAGCAATTAATAGATAATATGATAGAAGTTTCATTGAAGACAAATGAAACTGCCCTCAGACTATTGAAATATGGTATTTCTAATGTTCCTTTTATCCTTAAAAATTTCATATTTGGTTAAATTTCTTTGCCCTAGATTTTTTCACTAATATATAACTATAAAGGATATAGACATGTGGTGGTTGCAGGTTCAATCCTTATAACAAGTAAAAATAACAAGGAATACTTACTATAGCTTAATACTTATACCCGGTTATGACTAAAAGAATAAGAACAATCTTTTCCCGTGGATTAAAGTATTAGGTTCCAAGATCCGTGTAGGCTCCCAACTTTGACATGAAACACCTGAATAAGGCTGAAGGATGCAGTGGCCAAATCATAGTGAATATATGATGAAGACAATAGTGGAATACTCTAAATGAAAAAAAAAATATGAAAGCAAGTATATCTATGATTGGGAAGCAAAAGGGTTTGTTGTTTTTTTTGGGTTTTTTTGTTTGTTTGTTGGTTTTGTTTTTAGTTTTTTTAGAAAGTATTATGATTTTACTTCATTCAGATAAATTTCCTAATTCTTAAAAAAACTTTTTGTCTAATACTAAATATTTTTCAAGCAAACCAACAATATCACAAGGTCAAAAAGATGGGTACTTAGAAAATAATTAATTCCTTTGAGTTTATTTTCTTCATCTTCGTTGTTTTTATCACAATTATTTGATTTATCCAATCCTTCTGCTCCAGACAGAAAGAGACACAAAGTCAATTTTTAAGCAGAATAAAGTGGACTTGAATTCAGAGTTTTCCTTCTAGATTGGTTGCTTAACAAAGGCTATTCTCCCCAACTGTTTATTCATAAGAGAAGTGAAGGATTTATCTAACTTCTCACCCAGTCAGATTTGACATGGATTCATTTCACAATGGGTCAAAACCACAAATGAGTTGAAACTTGTGCATAGCTGACACAAAAAATGATTGATCCCTTCTCAGGGAGGCATGTCAATCACCAAGCAATAAACTTAGCCCTGCTAATCTAGTATTGTCTGGTGGGTAGGCTTCCTAGACCAAGCAATCAACTTACAGTGACTCACCGCAGGGCAGATGAAATGCAAACAGCATTGTTCAGGATTTGAACTTAGGTTAGCAATTTCATTTCCTATGATGATTACTGTTAGACTCTTCCATTTTATCACAATGTTTTCAGAATTTTATTTTTTTAACAATCATTGTATTTTTGGATCATTCAGACAAATTTCCTTGACTTTGTTGTTTTTAATGATTAAAACATGATAAAAAAAGATTTGCACAAATGAATCAAAATACAAGAACTTATTTGCATAAAAACAAAAAATAACTCTGAAATCAACATTTAATCAACCACTTAGAAGCATGAAGAGATATTTTGAGAAAATGTTTCTGGTTGCTTGTTTTTTTTTTTCTGAAGAGGTTAACAAGATATCTATAAAATAGATGAGGTAAAACATAGTACCAACAAGAGAATCAGAACAAAGAATGCATTCAATAATACAAGCCACTTAAATTGATAATGGCTCTTTTAGAGTTAAAATTATAGACATTAAATATAATTTTCTTTTAACTTTTGGATGAATTCTTGTGACAAGCCTCAGCAATTTAACTTCCTAAACACAATCTTGGACATTTTTTTTTTTTGGCTTTCTGTCTTTATTCTTAATTATTAGCAAGGGAATAAAACCAAGTTATTACTTGTCAGGAAAATTCTGCAAGCAATATCTACCAACTGACAGATTTTGAGGGATACAATTTGACTAAAGTAGAAGGTGAAAGGTAGTGCAACAATTATATCAACACAGAAAAGGCAACAGTTTGAATTCACGAACATCTTTGGAAAAGGCATGAATCTACTTTTCCCTACCTTCTATCAGATTATGAAATCTGTGATTAAAGTTCAAATTCTTGCTGAAAACATTTATTTAGTACTTACATCTTGCAAAAGGCATGAATCTATTTCTCCCTAGGGTTTGCATTCTTGCTGATTTCTAAATAGAAGTATCAGTATCTTCAAAAATCACTGTTTTAATGGTAACCAAAGAGATCCACAAGTACTGTAATTGTGTATAACATGCATCCCTAACTCTGGAAAACAAAATTCTTGTAAAGATACTCAGGTATTATAATAGTACAGTTACTTTTTAGAATTTGTAGAAGCTAAATTTAACCTTCATTAAACTTTTTATCAATTCCTACTGATCAAAAATATCAATTTACATCATGTCTTAAAACACAAAATTCTAAATAAACTCACAGACATATTCACATAAAAATGCAACAAATTTAAGGCAAAAATAAGCTCAAATTAGAAGAAACAAAGTTATAAACAAACACACACATTCCAGTGGATATGTCTCTGTAATGGCATAAAACACAATAGTTTGTACTGTAGACATACTTTACTTTCAGTCATCTAATTCCAAATATTGTGAGGCATGTGGCTGGGGGTGGATTATATAATTATAGTGTATAATATGCACCGTTAAGTTTTGGGCTAAAAAAAATCTGGAAATATAGTGCATCTTATACACACATAATTACAATAATCTCGTATGAATTTTAGATTATCTTTTTTTTTTTCCCAATAAAAGTTACTAATCTACCTTTTGATTGGTTTGGTTTCTTTGTTTAATGGCATATCAACCTCTGTAGGTTATTTAATGCCAAAGCTATTCTCCTAGAAGAATAGGAGCGGTACTATTTAACCCATAGATAGGAGAATTAAGGGGTTTCATACCTTTCCCAAAGGTATTTGCCCGAAAGTGAAAATAATAGTGCGACTGGGGTACGAACTCACTTACTATGATTCCGCTGTCCATCGCTTTAACCATTACACTACGAGGACACCACCTCTACATTTTGAGTTCTTAGTTCTAAAAAAGTTGGTGACTGTTGTTGAGGGCAACACAAAGGTTTTCTTTTCAATAGCTATGATACTGAGGTGTTAGGGAAGGTGCTACTCCTTTCCCTGGATTGCTCTACTTTACCCTTGATCTATACCTTATAATGTTGAGTGTTAAACAAGGACGTATCAAGTACTATTTTTTTGAGTCTTTGGTATAATTCAACTGGGGATTGAACCCCAGTCTCCAGGGCCATTGGCAAACACTCTACCCACATTTATGCTTATCAATACAATTATCAAACTCCAATAACCTTCCATATTGTGTATCTTGTCTGTAAAATTTATTGAGGACATAAATGACAAGATTTTTCTCAATGTTCAAACCTTAACACTTCCCCAAGTGTGAAGGTGTCGGAATTGTCACTTTCTTTTGAAATCTAGACGTAATACAGGCTATGATTTCATTAATATGTCAGAAAGTGTATATGAATTTTATAAAATTAGCCCAAACTGTAAATCCAAAATTATTTTATTTATCCTTCATCTGTGAAAGATGTGCACTAAAAATTGAAAGGTGGGTGTCCTCATGGTGTAATGGTTAAAGCACTAGACTGCAGAATCATTGTAAGCGAGTTCGAACTCCAGTCGCACTATTATTTTCACTTTCGGACAAATACCCTTGGGAAAGGTATGAACCTCCTCCCATCTATGGGTTGAATAGTACCACTACTGTCCTTCTCCAAGGATGGATTTGGCATTAAATAACCCAAAAAGGTTGATATGCCATTAAACAACAAACAAACAATAAAAATTGAATTTCATATCCTCTTTATTTTACCCAATATTCAATTGCAAAAGTTTTAGATGAAAAAGTATTTAAAACAAACCAATGAAAAAATCTAACTCTTGTCCATTGCAGTCTTAAAAGGGAAATATCAATCCAAATATTGTAACATACACATTCAAAGTATATATTATATACTTCAAAGTATATGCCTGTGGTGTAATGGTTATCCTCATAGGTAATGGACATGACAATCTGAGTTCAAATCCTTGACAAGGCTGATTGCATTTCCCACAGCACGAATACCTTTGGGAAAGATATGAATCCAACTATTCTCCCTCCAGCTATGGGTAAATAGTTGGGAAGACTGGGTTCTTTAGTCTTGGTTAGGCAACTAGTCTAGGAGAAGGAAAACTCTAAATTCAAACCTGTTAAACTCTACTGGTCCAATGGTTTGAGTATTCACCAATGGCGCGGGAGACCAGGGTTCAATCCCAGGTCGAGTCATATCAAAGACTCAAAAATGGTACTTGATGCCTCTTTGCTTAACAGTCAGCATTATAAGGTATGGATCAAGTGTAAAGTGAGCAATCCAGGGGAAGGAGTAGCACCCTTCCCTACACCATGGTGTAGTAGCTATTGGAAAGGGAGCCATCAGGGTACCCTGGACAAAGGTTGCCAACTTTACTTACACTCTGTTTAAAAATTTACTTTCTGTTGCATTCTGCCTGTGTGGAGGGGTTGGTAAATACATATACATCCCTTTCTAGGATGATCAGGCAGCATCCATCTCTTTACTTTATTTTGAACATTAGTCATCTAGTCTGTTACCTTATCTCACTATCTTTGTTCTTGTTCATTGTATTCCATCATCATCCCTTGTTGTTCTAAGTTCTTCATTGCTTGGATAAGGAATAGCAACACAACCACATTTTCATGTGCACATATTACTTTTATTTTATTTTCCCATAAGGCTAAATGAGAGATTGATCATTTCAACTGCTTGGATCAAGTGTTTCTCAATTACTAACTTATTCCTAACTTTTCAGATCATCTGATCAAAGCTGTGTTCTCAGAAGGCTCTAAGGTTCATCAAATGTCAATCAAACCAAATGACCCAATGGTTTTTCTATATGTTTAACAGTTCAAGATTTAATTTGAATATTACACGACATGTCAATAATAGACCTTATCAATCTATTGTGTAACAATATGCTTGTATGTAAAACTGAATAAGTTTTATATCACAAAATACAATGAGGTGCCTGTGATTTGCTTATTATCATTAACTCTTGTTTTGAATTATTCATTGTTATGTTTTTCTTTTAAATAATTGTAAAAGTGCTATTTTTTAAAGCATAAAATATTCTTTGCTTGAAATTTGAAATTCTATATGTAGTAGATAAAAAATATTGCCACAAAGTGACTAAGAATACAAAAAGTTCATGTATAAGAAACAATAGAAATTACAATTGTCTGAATAACTTACCATTATTAAATGTAAATGTACAAATGTGAAAAAAAAACAAGGGGTTCAGAGGAGAATTTTATTTTTAGTTGAAAGATTTACCAATAGAAAATGATTTGGTTTTTACATTAAACCATCATCAGGGCATTTCAATATATGATATATCTTCTAGATTATATTTGATTTTTAAATGAAACAAAATGATAGTTTTTAACATTCTATTTTTGTGTGTGGTGTTCTGTTTCAAAACTGAGTGATTATAATTTGTGTTCAAAGTTTATTTTCAAAATATAACATAGTAAGTAAGTAAAGTTGGCGACTGTAGTCGAGGGCGACTAGAAGGGTCTTTTTTCAATAGCTACTACACCGAGGTGTAGGCGAGGGCACTACTCCTTTCCCAGGATTGCTCCACTTTACCCTTGATACATACCTTATATTGCTGAGTGTTAAACAAGGAGGTATCAAGTACCATTTTTCAAGTCTTTGGTATGACTCAACCTGGGATTGAACACTCTACTCACTAGGCCAATGAGCCAGTTATAAAAGAATTTGCTGAAAAGTTCATAGGCTGACCAAGATACTCTCATGGAATGTGACCAAATGAAGTTTATTTTTCAACAGTTTCTTTTGCGGTCCACACACTTCTTCGTTCATGAGAAGTCCCTGTGGTATAGTGGTTAATGTGCTGGACTGTGATTTTGTAGTAAGAGAGTTCAAACTCAAATCATGCTATGAAGTTCATTTTTGGACTTATATACTTGGGAAAGGTATGAACCTCCTTATCCACCAAGCTAAGTGTTAAATTGTATCATTGCTGTTCTTCTGTAAGGATAGCTTTGGCATTAAATAACCCATGAAGGTTGATATGCTATTAACCCAAAGAAACCAAACCAAACCAAACCAAACTTCTTCCATCAGTGTAGCCATGCTTGGATCCTATTGGTAAAAAAAGACACCGACTCCATATATGACATCATCATCATATGAACTTGTCAGTTCACCCTCATATATAAAAATTTATGAATTGTTTAAAGATGAGGAGGACTATATAGCATCACTCTCTGAATGAAAAGAAAAATGCCTAGATATTCAGTAATTCATTGTGTCTTTAAAAATTATTTGAATACAATGTCTACCAGAAGTAAATTTGGATAAGGAAATTAATTCTTACTTTCAGAAGGGGTTATTCCTGATGATGTTGTTTGAAGGCTTTTGAACTGAAATACATCTTGGCAGAATTAAGATTTCCTTCTGTTAAGGACAATTCCATATTTTGGCACTACATGATAAGCATTCAAATGGGTGAGAGAATATATCCACTGTTCTGTAGTTGAAGAGCAGAGCATCATCAACAATTTTTCACTTTGTGAGGAATATCTTTGATTACTTTGTCATATCTCTGTGTAAGCATCGCCAGAAGCTAAATATCCTTGGGGCATCCTGAGATGCATAGAACATTCCCACTCCATGATGAAGGTTGTAACTGGTAGAGATTCTTCTACCAAAAGGATGAAGAATTATTAATAATATCAATATGATCATCATTAAACCTTTGATAGTTTTTTGATGTGAATATGAAATGAACTTTGCAATAAAGTCAATAAAAGTGAAAACAGTTTTGATACACTCTGATATATACATGTAGGGTGCTGAAAAATTCTTTGCGAATGATCTTTCTTTTATTTTTGAAGAGTTAAAGAAACTATGTAACAAATGTATTGAACAATGGATGAATATGTGGAATAGAATGTTACTGGCTTTTAATCATTTCTTTTTTGGTTAGTTATGTATATAAAATAAGCTTTGGAGTAAAAATATATTTGATGTACGCTATGTTTATTATGTATTATATAAACATAGTTTCTGCTTCTTTGTGTGAGGGAAATTCAGTTGATGTGGTCATTTTGTGCTTATCTTGAAACAATTATTGTCATCTTAGAAAGGATATTTCAAATTTGACTGTTTACTGCTCGTTATGTAGATGATCAAATTGTGATATTTCTTTTCATATTTATATCGATTTATTTCCTTTTTCAAACATCAATCAAAATTTAATTATTTTGTGAATGAATTAAATGTGTAAAATGAGTATTTTTGTTCGTAAAGAATTTAATAGAATATTTATCCTAATTATCCACAAGCAAAATAAAGAAAAATTTGCATTTTAGAAGATAAACTAACAATTAAATATGCAACTGTTTGTTATCTCTATTTTAAGGGTCTAATTTATATATAAAACCAAATAAAACAGCACACAATATTTTTGTTGTTGCAATAGTGTTAAAATGCCCTTATTTCAAGAATAAAGCAATTTCTAGTTCAATTTTCACTCACTTGATTATTTATAAATTCTCTTGGGAGAAAACTATTAAATACTAATTATAGTGTAGTTCTAATTAATTTTATTTGTAATTATAATAGAAATTCTCTGTGACTTGATAACAAGCTTAAGGGCATCTAAAATGTCCTTTAAGCAAGTTAATCTAATATTCAGTAATTTGTTTAATAGTATTAATTAAAAGCTCATTGAACAGTGTCCTGTATATGCTTTTCATTGGAATGGATTCTGAAGGTACCGGATAAGCTAATCTACTGATGATTCAAATGGAACAGATCATGATCATTATATAGTGTTGTATACTACTGCTGGATCTTGACAAACAAGAAACACATAGATATAAAAATATAATCTTATATTTTTATTCTTTGATGGTGATGCTTGTGTGGAGTAGGAGAGCAGTTGGAGAGAAATCTTGCACACAAAGTGAACTGTTGGGAGTAGTAACAGTCAGTGGGAACTGACTTCAGCCAAAATTCTAAATCTTATATAGTCTTAAAACTCCCATGCGACCAACTTGGCCACACCTCTTTACCTTTGCAATGCTAGTTTTTCATTGGCTATGGTTTACACCCACACAAAGCTTGTTCGCCTTTGGTCACAGCTTACACCCATGATTTTTTTTATGCCTTGGATATCATGTTCACATATTGCTTATTTTCCTGTCTTCACTTTGTTGATTTTATCTATGGCCAGATGTATCAGTCAACTACATTTGCCAGGTTCATCCCTAGTCAAGGCAGTATATTACAAAAGAAACAAATTGACTACTTAAAACTTAGGAAGACTAGGTAGCTCTAGTCTTTTTGTTGAGAAGGAAATGCAAGGGATGATTTAAAAAAAAAAAAAAAAAAAATTCAGTATTTTAGCTTTCACCTGAGATTTTAATCACTAAGAATACCAGACAAAGTTACATGTGAGGAGACTGATAGTGATGGATTGGAACAGAGATAGGTTGGAAGAGAGATGGACAGACATTATTAGTGAAATACAAATGAGAACAGACCATGACAGAAGTAATGAGGTAAACTGTCTAACATTTTGGCCACTTAGCTGGCCAAATTCAAGTAATAGGGATGGATATGAACTAAGATTGGTAGGAAGAGAGAGAGAGAGACACAGACAGACATTGTTATTCAAATACAAATGAGAACAGACCATGACAGAAGAAATGAGATAAACTGTCTAACATTTTGGCCACTTAGCTGGCTAAATTCAAGTTAGTGATAGGGATGGATATAAACAGAGATGGAGATTTCATATATATATATATATATAAAAGAAAAAGATATGAAGACCAAGTTAACTTGTTAACATTTGAACAGACCGAGCTCAAGTACATGTATCTATTTACCCAACCCCTCTATTTCAAACAGAGTAAAGCTTGTTTAAATTCAGAGTTTTCCTTCTCCGAGACTGATTTCCTAACCAATCCTAAAGAACCCAGTCTACCCAACTATTTTACTCATAACTGGAGATGGGGATAGATTCATGCCTTTCCCAAGGGCATTTGTGTACCTGTAAGGCAACTAACAGGGATAGATATGAGCACAAGTAGCCAGTAACATATATAAGCATATAGAGGCTGACACTGATTGAGATTCCTACATTCTTGTAAAATCTGCACTGTCTAAATACATTAAATCTCTTCTATACAAGGCTACTTGGAATACTAAGTTCTTTATGAGATTCAATAAATAAATAACAATTAAAATTTTGATTTGGTGGGGGGGTCGAGATTGTTGGGAAAATTTTTTTTCCCATGATGCATTATATCATAGCAAACAGCTGTTAACCAGTTTGAGTCAGACTACTGACAGAATAAAATTTGGACAAATAAAAAGCTATAAAATCTGTAGAAATCTGTCAATTTCATTTCTTCTTTATGAGCAAGCAGCTACTATATGATACTAAACCTTTTAACTTATTTTATTTTTTACATTTGTTCAAGTGAGTGATTGACTCTGCTTGCAATACTCAACACTTCACCTTTAAAAATTATATCCCGACTGCCTGATACCTCCAATTCTCTTTTAGCTCACTAATTAGGGCATCAGAATGATGTTAACATGGCTTGCGGTTATTCCACAAACTCCTAAAAAGAAATATTTCTGATGCTGTGTCATTCTTGGGATGTTAATCAACATTTATTTTAGAATTTTTTCTTTATTTATGGCAACATGTACATATAATACAATATATATATATATATATATATATATAGAGAGAGAGAGAGAGTTTGATAAGAATCCTCTAATGTATTCTCAAATAGAATCCTTCCCATCTCATCTTAAACTTATAATTTTGGTAATTTTTAACTTTTTAATAAATCATAACCCACATTGAATTTTTAAAACTTTTTAAGATTATTGTGCTATAGGTTTCATTATTGACCTTTTGGTTATGTACCACCAATTCAATTTTCATATTCCATATTTTCTATCCCATTTGTAGAGCTAAAGTTCTTCAAAATGTATTTATAGCAATATATGGTTTTGATTTTTATGTTATACTACCTATATATATATATATATATATATATATATATATATATATATATATATATATATAAAATAAATAAAATTTGGGTTAAGGAGATAGGGTGGCCAGAATTTTATGGGTTTTTTTTTCTAAATTTTCATTAGAAATATCCTGTTATTTCTTTATCAGAAGATGCAGAACTAATATTCTAACATATTTTTTAAAAATATAGGGTCTGCTGAAATATTATTACAAAAAATATGAGAAATTTTTAAAGGTTCTTTTATATGGTATACATACACACTTGGCCAAACGGCTGGAGCTGAAGAATGCACTGACTGCTTCTTCTCTGGAGAGGGGTAATACCCCCCCAATGAGCTCCTGGATATAACATTAAACAATCTGATGGTGAGGTTCCAGTAATGTTTGAGCTTTGAGGAACATGGAGTACCCCTTCATTGTCATCATTGCCAGGTCCACTCTGGTCCGGAGTGGTCGCAGCTGATAGGGTCCTATCTATAGGTCAAATAGAACTAAACTGTATACTTAGATCAGCTGAATTGCTTGAAATTGGACCGTTTTAACATTTAAACTGCATATTTAAGATAAACTGAACTGTTTGAAATAGAACCAAACTGTGTATTTATGCTAAACTGAATTGTTTGAAATTGAACTGCTTTGACATTTAACTGTTTGTTAACAAAAACTATACTTATCATAAAGTAAATTGTTTAAAATTTAATTTGGTGTTAAATGACCCAAAAAGGGTTGATAGGCCATAAAACAAACCAACTAACCCACACGCACATATATATATGTATATATATATATATATATATATATATACTTATATTCTCTCTTTCCAGTTTAAGCACTTGCATGATTTGTAGATTATAAAATCCCATAGCAAGGAAGAGATAGTCATGAGAGCAAGTGGTGGATGTCACTTAAAACTCTCAGTTTAAAACTCATTCATATATATTGAGAGACAGATGACCACTGGCAGAACAATTGCAAGTAATTCTCATCTTCATATTTCACAACTCAGCTTTTTCTAGGGATGGCACTGCTTTCCCTACATAGAGAGGGGTCTACAAAAAAGGACCTACAAAAGATTACTCTCTGTCCCTGTTGTTCTGGAGAATCTGTGTCACAAAGGTACACCATTCTTCCATCATCCAACAAGTGTGGCTGGTTCTACTCCAACTTTCACCACTATAAACGAATAACCTCTGTATGTAGTCCAACAGTGTGTCAAAGTTGGGTACTTGAGTTCACTTGTCGAATTACACATGAAAGTGAGTAATCACTTGAGCATCAGGAGGGGAAGATTATATGCACATCAGGGCGTTCCACCATGCGCAGGTGGTCTCGTCCATTCCCAGTGTGTTGATTGGCTGTGAGCCCAGGAGTGGCTATGCCAGCGTGCATACATGCTGGCCCACTCATTGGCATTTTGCTGTTAGCCGACGTCAGCCAGGCCGCCAAGCCAGTAAGTATTGTTTATTTTCTCCTGTGCGTTAGGGCAGTAGCTTCTTCAGGGTTCATATATTTAACTTAACTGTTGGGCCCTTATACTGGTGAGTCCATTATACGAGGTGCATACAATAAGTTTCCATACTTTTTTCATATGGGCACTTTTATTGATAGTACACCCATGAAACTCTAGTTCCCTTCGAAGTAATCTCCTCCGGCTGCAATGCACTTGTTGTGCCATTCCAATAACTTCTGGAAGGCCCCATGGAAGTCCTCTTGTGTGAGCATGTCAATGATCTTCGTCACAGCCTCTTTCTTCTTCTCAACTGTCTCATAAGGACAGCCTCTGAGCTTTGGGAATAACCAAAAGTCACAGGGAGCAAGGTCTGGACTATAGGGAGGATGAGGAACTGTCTTGATGCCCATTTTGCTCAAAAAGTCTGTGACAAGGATAGAGTTGTGGACTGGTGCATTGTCCTGCTGGAAATGCCACTGACCCGATTTGAAGAGTGCTGGCCTCTTCTGACGGAATCTCTTCCTGAACTCCCTTAAAATCTCAACATAGGTACCCTAACCCTAACCCTTTGGCCAATCAACTGTGGTGTATTGACTTCCTTACTCCTCCCACACCTCTCATCATCCCTCACAGACTCCCTGCCTTCCTTGAATCTCTTATGCTACTCAAAAACTGATGCTCGATTCATGCAAGATGGTCAAAAAGCAGTCTGAAGCATTCCATATGTTTCTGTGGCATCTTTTTTTTTTCAAGTTTAAAATAGAATTTTATTGCATATTGTTCTTCTAAAGTGTCAGATTGCATTTTTGAAATTCACCAGCTGTGACAATCAGGCTTTAGTAGGGTGTATTCCAAATGTTAGTCACTATAAAGTACAACTCTACCCAAATCAAATAAACTTTATCTTTGGCCTCCCCCTTTGCCAGGTCTGATATTGATTTGATGTCTCTTGCTCAAAGGATGCATTTTTTACTGGGAGTGTTCAAAATGGACCACCATTGCACTTGTCTAAGTAATAAATCGTTGTTATATTAATTAGAATTATTATTAGTTATTTGAAACCATACAGCTGAGAGCAAATTATTCATATTACATAGGAATACTTGATAAATAGAATTATTAGTATTAGATAAGAATACTTAAAACCATTTTAGTGTGTGCAAACAAATGAGTTCTGGCAACTCATTTGAAAATATTTCTCTACAAATCATATTTAATATATATATATATACAAGATTTGGTATTAAATACCCTACAACAACACACCAAAAAATTTACCTCCTTGTAACCCAAACCTAAAGCTGATCCTTGATCTTAGAAGATCCAGGGTTATTTTCGGGAACATTTTCTGGAGAAAAAAGTACGTCTAATAAGCCATCAAATATGGTATAATGAGTTGACATTTTATTTGCCACTGTTAGCACTACCATTTTAAGTTTCAAGTTTACATTCAAACTTTTAGTTTTGAAATGAACAATACTGTTTCTTGCTGTGCAAACTACACACTTTTTTTTTTTATTTATTTATTTTTTTTTTTATCCCAAACTCTTCAATTTAGAACTTTGTTTAACCAGCCATTTCAGATAGAAAATACTGCACTGTGTACAAGAAAACAGATTTTTCTTGAAATTTTCATCTGCAATTACTGGGTATGCATTATGCATGCCTGCACAAGATACATGGAATAATACAGTAATTGTACATATTTTAATTTTAGAGGTTTGTGGAGATGGCTCCTTTTTGTTCCAAAACTGATGTCAACATACATCTAATGAAGGCATGTAATGCTATTGTCAGGATATCGATCATATGATAGATGTATCTGATATAATAAAGCGGGATTTCTTCCCAGCTGTAGCCGTTTCCATTCTACTATATGGATACACCACATGGACACTAGCAAAAAGCACAAACAAAAAAGCAAGATAAGAGTTATACAAGAATACCTTACACTGTCTTGAACAAATCCTAGAAGCAACATCCCACAAAACAGCAACTGTATCACCAATTATCTCTCAACTTACAAACTATTCAAGTAAGACGAATAAGATTTGCTCGGCACTATCGGTGAAATCAGGATAAACTCATAAGCAGTGTTTTCTTATGGACATCTTCACATGGACACACCAGTATTGGCCGACCAGTAAAGACTCAGTTACATCAGCTCTGTATGGACACAGGATGTAACCTAGAAGACTTGTGAGCTGTGATGTATGATAGGGATGGATGGCAGGAGAGAGAGAGTGAACTCCGTGCTGTCAAAGCAATTTGATGATGATGATGACGACTTATTTTAAAGTAAAATATATAGAAGTGGAACTGGCTTATTGGTTTAGTGAGTAGAGTATTCGCCAATGGTCCGGGACACCTGGATTCAATCCCAGGTTGCGTCATACCAAAGACTTTAAAAATAGTACTTGATACCTACTTGCTTAACACTCAGCAATATAAGGTATGTATCAAGGGTAAAGTGGAGCAATCCAGGGAAAGGAGTAGCACCCTCCCCTACACCTTGGTGTAGTGGCTATTGAAAAAAGAGCCTTCTGGTTGACCTCAACTAGGGTTGCCAACTTTACTTACTATATAGAAGTGTGTGTGTGTGTGTGTGTTTTGTGCATTCAGATAGATCTCCCCATTTAACAAACCATCTGGAGGATGTCCTTGTGGTGTAATGATTAAAGTGATGGACTGTGGAATCATAGTAAGCAAGTTCATATTCCAGTTGCACTATTACATTCACTTTCAAGCAAATACCCTTGGGAAAGGTATGAACCCCCTTATCCTCCCAGCTCTGGGTTAAATAGTACCAATACTGTTCTTCTCGGAGAATGGCTTTAGCATTAAATAACCTACAAGGGTTGATATGCCATTAAACAAAGAAACCAAACCAATCCAAACAAACCATCTGAAAGAGATCATTGTTTTATACACACACATTCTCTTTATTATGATTCTCTTTTCAGAAGTAGGTATTGAAAGTTTAAACATCATTTACATTCTTATATTTAGACATTTGTTTATACTCCGCCTTACTACATACTTCAAACATCAATAGGTCTAATAAAAGAAAATGGTTTCACATTAAAAATGGCAAGAAACAGACAATATCTCATATAAATTATGATCAATGCAGACTATGCAAATGATTTAGCACTTCTCACAAGTACATCAGCCAAAGCAGAATCCCTTCTCCAAAGCCAAGAGTAAGCAGCTGGAGGCATTGGCCTCTACATGAATGCAAATAAAACAGAATTCATTTGTTTTTAAATGTGAAGCAGCTATCTCTACTATAAATGGCAAGCTTCTAGAATAAGTACACCAGTTCACTTACCTTGAAAGCAACATCTCATCTACTGAAAATGATCTCATCGAAAGACATGTTATGCTATTGATAGGTTATCAATCATATGGGAATCTGATCTATCCAATAAAATGATAGCCCAGTCAGCTGGGGCTGCAAAATATGCCAACTGCATCTCTGCAGACAGCTAAGATTCCTGCAACAAGTGTCCTGGATATCACACTAAACAATCTGATGGTGAGTCTCCAGTAATGCTTGAGCTTAGGGGAATGTGGGATACCCCTTCACTGCCATCACTCTCAGGTCCACTCTGTCCTGATGTGGTAGCACATGATAGGTTTCTATCTATGGGTCAAATAGAACTGTTTGACATTTAAACTATGTATTTATGCCAAACTGAATTGTTTGAAATAGAACTGTTTGATCATTTAACTGTGTGTAAACAAATGACTGATGTTTAATTGAAAATTGTTAGTGATGCATAGCAATTCTTGAAAACATCAAACTGCATGCAAACAAATGATTGATAGTAAATCGAATTATTCGTGTTAGAAATACTTAGAAATAAGTGAAACCATTTAACCGAGTACAAAAATGAGCTTGAGCTCATTTAAAAATGTTATCTACAAAATGTTTAGAAATCATATATTTGATATACACATATAAAAAGGATTTGGCATTAAATTACCCTCAATGGTTGATATGCCATAAAACCAAACCAAACCAATGAATTAAAACAGGATTTCTTCCAAATTGTGGCTGTGTTCACACTATTGTATGGATGCACCACCTGGAAACTAACAAAAAGCATAGAGAAAAAGCTAAATGGAAACTGTTCAAGAATGCTGTGTGTTGTTTTGACCAAATCCTAGAAACAACATTCTGCAAAACAGCAGCTGTACAACTACTCACCTTCCATCTCAAAAGCCATCCAAGTAAGACAAAGAAAACCTGCAGGACACTGCTGAAGAAATAAGGATGAGCTCATAAGCAATGTTCTCTTATGGACTCCTACACATGGACACACCAGTGTTGACCAGCCAATAAAGATTTACATGCATGAGCTCTGTTTCAACACTGGATACAGTCTAGAGAACATACCAGGAGCAATGGATGATAGGGACAGATGGTGAGAGAGAATCAGAGAACTCCATGCTGTCTGTGCAACTTGATGATGATGATGATTTAGATATGGAAATTCGCTATATTTACTGTATCTGTCAACTGCAGTAAATGAAAGAAGTTAAGGTAGTTTTGAAGATGTCTGCAGCTATTAATTTAGTTAAAAAGACTATTCTTGGTTGGCTTCTGCATCCTTCAGCCAATATTGACCAAAAATTTATTCTTATCACTACTACCAACTCCATCATCATTAGGATTACAAATAATACCACATTTTTCTGTGGCTTCAATCTGTATCTTTCAACCAGCCCGTCTTGGCCAAAGTAGAAGATATGTAAATAATAAAGGTGATCTTCTGATTGTGAGGGTCAATACTATTTCGAATTCATTGACAGTTACTTGTAAAGGAAAAAAAAAACACAAGGACTTCAACATTTCAGGCAATAATATTAACTTCAGGAGATATCATCTAGTGATAAGCTACATATTGTCTATTAGTGACTACTCTGTAAGATGGTGATTCCTGCAAGGGTATCCATGCAGAACTTAGAGAATTGGGAAGATTAATGTCTATCAGAAAGTCAAATCTATTCTGAACTGATGGAGTGCAGAATTTATGTGAATGCTAAACAGGTGAAATGAGCCCTATTGAATTGGTACAAATTGAATTCATCAAGGAATTTGTCTTCATTCAAATCTATGCTGAAAACCCCTGGAGACAAGTAGAGAAATTTGGTTATGGCTTCTTTTTTTTTTTTTTTTTTTCTTTTTCAAGAATCTTCTCTCTCTTTCTTTCTTTTTTTTAAATTTCATTTTCTTGACGTTAAAGCTCACTCTTCAGCCATTTTCTTATATTCGTCCAACCACTAATTCTATTATTCATCCTCTGAAAAATCTCTAACATGATATGCAAATGAAAACATTTGAAAAGGAAAAAAAATAACAAAAATTTATAACAGTCCTCATATTCTTTTTTCCTCTCTCACTCCTTCTTTTCTCTCTCTCTCATTGTCCTGGGTATGACATTAAATTGCATCTGATGGTGAAGCTCTAGTCTTGTGGAGTACCCCTTCATTATCATTACTCTCATGCCCACTTTGTTCAATTTTTTTTCTTGGAATAATAGAACTATTAGTATTAAATAGCATTACTTGAAACCATTTAACAAATGGGCTCTGGCTCATTTAAGAATAATGTTAACCACAAACTATTCATTTACAAATCATATATATATATATATATATAGGATTTGGCATTAAATAACCCACAAGGGTTAATATACCATAAAACACAACCAAATTTAATCTCTCTTTTATTCTCTTTCTCATTTTTCTGAAATGATTCTTTTTCAGCTAATTCTTCTCTTTTATTCTTGTTTAGTTATTTCCTTTCTTTCATTGTCTAAGTTATTTTTCTTTTTCCTATGGCTTTTCTTTTTTTTTCTTTAACTTGTTTTTCTTTTAACAAAAATTTAAAGTCTTCATATTCTTTTTTTTTTGTTCTCTTTCTTTCTTTCTTTCTTTCTATCTTTGACTTTCTTTCTCACTTTTCTTTAATAATTCTTTTTCTTTTGTTTCTCAATTATTTCCTCTCTTTCATTTTACCTTATTTCTTTCATTGTGTAATTTCTTTCTCTATTCGTATTTGTTCTTAATCTATCATTTTCTGTTAGTTATAAGCATCACTTGATATAATCGATTTTTCTTTCATTCATTCTATTTCTGTCATTCTCTTTTTCATTTATGTGTCTCCTTCATTCTTTTTCTTGAGTATTTATCATCTTTTTTGTCTCTTTCTCAACCTGCTATTCTGGTCTCTTTGTATGTCATTACAAACCTTCTTTACACTTCACTCAAATCCTATCATGTTTACATCTTTTGCCTTGTTCACAGAACATACAATACACTGACTACATCCTCTCTTGAGGGGTAAAACCTTCCCCCACACCAAAAGGGGTGTTTTTGAGTATGACAATAAACTTCATTTGATAGTCAGGCTCTGGTTCTGGAGTGTTACTTCATTGCCATTTCTCCCAGGTCCACTTTGTGATCAGTCAAACAGGTCGGTTTAAAAATTATTTGTATTGGATAGAAATGCTTGAAACCTTATAACTGTGAAAACAAATGATGATTTTTTTGGCCTCCTTGAGCATCTCCACTTGTTACTACCTTTTTAACTTTATTATTATTATTATTAAATAGGAATAGTTACTTGAATTTATCATAGTAATCTTTTGTTGGCTGTTTTTTTTTCTCAATCTCATCAATCGATGCCAATCTTATAGATGAGTAGCATTTGTTTCTGCACTGAACTATCTGACCCTGGGCACTGACCTGTTAAGTTCTTCTGCTCAGAATCTGGTGAGGTTTGCCATTGACAACAGCTGTACGGCCACTTACCTCCCATCTTTACAATCATCCAAGTAAGACAAACCAGACATACAGGAAACTGCTGAAGAAACAAGAATAAACTCATAAGTGACGTTTTCCTTAGGACCCCTTCATATGCTCATGCCAGTATTGGCCAACCAGCGAGAACTTACCTACAGCAGCTCTGTGCAGACTCAGGATGGAATTTGGGAGAGAGAGAGAGAGAGAATCAGGGAAATCCATATTAGCGGTATAACTTGATGATGAATTTCTTGAAACTATATAAACATAATTATGTAGGAACTCTTAAAATTATGCCAATTTTTTGTATTAGATAGGAATACTTGATATAATATAACTGAGTGGAAACATGATAATAAACAAATAAAGTGAATTTTTTAAAAATGCAAGGAACATAGAAAATAAAATCATAGTTACAATCAAACATTTAGAAATGAATCAAATCATGGAATTGAATAACCCATAAGATGTTGATATGGCATTAAACAAATAAACTAAACTTGTGTCAACCTTCTTTCTCTTCCTTGCTCTCTCTCTTATATTTTTCTCTTTCACTCTCTTGACTATATTATCTCTCTCCTCCTCTTTCTTTTTCTTTCTCTCTCTCTCTCTCTCTCATTATTTTTCAAATGCTCGGATTCATTTATATTTCCTTTACTCGATCTATAATCTTTTTAATTTTTCTGTTTCTGTATATTATACCTGCACACACTCTGTACTGCTTTTATTTTATCTAATATATAACACACACACTCTCTCTAGAGAGAGACAGACAGACAGACAGACAGAGTGGTGTTAAATGAAAATTAGTATGGGAAAATGTCTAAAAAAAATTGAAAATAAGGTTCTATATCTCCTATGCATGATTGCCAAAAATGAGTGAAATGTCTGATGGTAAATACTGGGTAACTGTTCCAATACCTCCCCCAATTTTGAGGTAGCACCTCATATTTACACATAGATGTAGTAAACAGGGGGTGGAGTATCTCTTCTTTCCCTTTTCTTATCATTCTTTATTCTTTCCTTTCTTTGCTCTTCATTTTTCTACTTTTATTAAGTGTTCCTTTACTGTGGTCTTGCTCCAAACCAAGCTAATATAGAAAATATATCTCCACCCATTTCCCTCATTACTGTTTTTCCTCCATTTTTCTCTTTCTTTTTGCTGCCTTTATATGTATTATAATTTATGATGTATACATTATCCAGTTAAAATGAATGCTCTTGGAAAAGGCATGAATCCACTTCTCCTTTGCCTGTGTTTTATTATCAGATAACTTTACAAAATGTCTCATTATTGGTATCCCATGATGATCAATAAAAATGAGATGAATGAAACTTGAGGTTATTTTCTAACCCTGGCTTAGTTATGACACAGACTCAGAAATATGGGGAACCCAGTCAGAATCAAACATTTCATAATGTTTAACCTGTTTGGTAAATGTGGTAGTTGCATATTTTTTACCATTGCCAATAGTAGCTTTTTTTACCATTGCCCGTAGTAGCTTTTTTTTTACTGTTGCCAATAATAGCTTTTTTTTACCATTGCCAGTAGTAGCTATTTTTTTTACCATTGCCAGTAGTAGCAATTTTAGGTAAGTTTAGGTAAAAGCCTGGATTTTAAGTGTTAATTTTCAAGGTAGGTAAGCAGAGTTAGGCCCTCATCTCTTAAAATATAATGCAATATTTCTTCTCACATCTTTTTTTTTTTATCTGGTGTCAGACTAAGCTAAATATCTATGAGACCTTCACCAAAAGTAATGCTTCCTATTTATATCCACAGAAACTACAATAATGTTCAATAGAGTAAGTTTTCAGTTACAAAACACTGTTTTCTACATAGTCAACAGTATTCCCTATGCATTTTGGCCAGTGAAGAGCAAGCATCTGTACACTCATAAAAACCAATGCCAGCAATTTACATTTTCACAGTATTCATGATGATATAATTGTCAGAAAATGTTTCATTGGCTCAATTTTGTACTGATAAGACACTGTTTATTTCATGGGTTGACAGCTACATTGAATATGCTTAACTTTGCTAAAATCCATTTTTTAGCCTCTGTCAATGTGCAGCAAGTGTTGATGGATGTCAATAAATGCAATTTTTTCCACATGAATTAATGACACGCATATCAGTTAATGACATACATCGGCTTTCATGTCAGGTGCTACTTTGCCAAACTGCTACTCAGCTGCTACCTACAGGAAGGTTTAACCTTTACTGCCATACCACCAACAGCTAACTCATAGTGTGTCAAAATAATAAACTAGCAGACATTGAGAATACCCTTCATAGAAACACAGTATATACAAGGGCCAATTGAAAAGTTCATGGGCTGACAAAGATACTTTCATGGAATGTGACCAAATGAGGTTTATTTTTCAACCTAGTCCCCCTTACAGTCCCCACACTTCTTCCATTAGTGTTGCAATGCTTTGGTCCCACTGATCAGAAAAGTTGACAATAACAGATATGACATCATCATAGGAACTTTTTCAGCCTATCACTATAAGATCTTGTTCATCATTCTAGCCCTGTTAGTGAGGTTTAGAATATGCTGACTGCATCCTCTGCTGAAGGGTAAGACTTTCTTTAAAAGGGGTGTCCTGGGTATGACACTAAACTGCATCTGATGGTGAGGCTCCAGTTCTGGAGATCTGAAGAGTGTGGAGTACCCCTTAATAATCATCACTTCTGACTCCACTCTGACCTGGAGTGGTAGTACCTGTTAAAGTCCTATGTGTGGTTCAAATAGATCTGTTTAGAAATTATTTGTATTCAGTCAGACTGTGTGCAAAAAAATATTCTTAAGAAGCAACTACACTAAAAATGTAAATATGAACATACAAGGAATGGTATTGCCTTATCTCTAGGCATTAAATAGTGACTAGAGAGGTCGATATACCATTAAAATCAATCCATCAATCATGAAACAAGTTAAAAAAAAATAAACTATTGATGCTGCTATACTACCAACATGGTGGGCCAAAATAATGAAATAAACTTTGAGAGTAATCTTCATATAAATAAAGTTCTTGTTCATTGCTAAATAAAAAAAAAATACATAGCTAATGGTGATGATTATGTGGAAAAATTCTTTTGTAGCTGAAAACTTATTCTATTTAACAGTGTTATTGTACTCCCTTTATTTGTTGAAGTTTCCATAGAAATAAACAAGATGCATTACTTCTAGATCAATTCTCTTATGAGCACATCAATTGCAGTGACTGGGAAAATTGCATTTTGTAGCTGAAAACTCTCTCCATTCAATGGTATTTTTGTGTTATTGTGCTCCCAGTATCTGTTGTGGTTTCCATTGAAATAAACAGGAGGCATTACTTTCGGATCAACTCTCTTATGAGCTCACCAATTGTTGTGACTGCAGGAGAAGTGTTTTATAGCTGAAAACTTGCTCTATTCGGTGATGTTTTTGTGTTTCCCTGATTCCGTTATAGATTTTACTTTTAGAGCATATCTCATATTTATTTTACACCCATGTTTTTATTTTTTCATTTGTTCTATTATTTTTCACTTTTCTCTGTCCCTCCCACTTTCTTTTTTTTTTTCTTTTTTTTTTTTTGTGGGGTACTCTTCATCATTTTATTTTCTCTCCCTCTTCATACACACTCTTTATCTATTTTTTTTTTTCTCTCCTGTTTTCTTTTTCTTTCTATGATGATGTTTCTGACCACTTCTACTTCAGTGCTGCCAAATTTAGTTTTCTAATCATATGATGAAGTACTGTTCATATTGACAGCTTTAAGTTTTCCTTCAGTGTTGATGCTTTGCTCCAAGCAAACTGAAAGCTGCAGAATTCTGGCTGTGCAAACCAATATTTTTATTTATCCTTCTCATTATTAAAAATCTTTGAAGGCAACCAATAACATGCTTAGGATTCCATGAAAAAAAATTATAAAATCCAAATCTCAAGCTATATCTAAATATGTTTGTTTTCTATTTAAGAATTTCAAACTTTGAAAGTGAGTTCTCTATTAACTTTGTATCAGTCAAAATAGGTTTTATATTATATTGTATATAGATAGACTTTGAAATCTTGTGATTTTTTGATGTGTGGTCTGTAATGAATTTGTTTTATATCACCTGATGGTTCATCTATCATGTCTAACCAGCTAGATATAACATAATAGAGAACCCAGTTGATGGGACTTAGAATATACTGATTTTATCTCCTGCAGAGAGATAAGAACCCCACTGCCACAAAAAGAAGAGATTGCCTAGATATGACATTAAATTGCATCTAATTGTGAGGCTTCAGTTTTGTAGATCAGAGGAATTTGGAGTACCCCTTTATTGCCATTACTCCCAGGTCCACTCTGACCCGGAGTAGATGTACATGTTAGGGTCCAATCTATAGATCAAATAAATCTATCTAAAAACATTTATTCATTGAGACCATGTGCAAAAAAGGAAAACTTTCTAGAAACAACCACATAAAAAATGTTATTATGAATGCACCATAAATGTAATTCTCTAACCTCTGAGCATGAAATAGTCCAAGACAGGTTGACATGCCATTAAAATCACACAATAAATTGAGTTGAAATTTTCTGGACTTATTAATTTAAATCATATCCTGTTGATAATTTGGTTGTCAAAAGCCATATGGCAAAATATATGCTATAGGTGAAATGATCCAAATAAATGCCATCATGTATAAATGTTTAAATGGATGGGCCACAAACTGAAACTGTAAATGAATTAAATAGTAAACAGATTTAGGTTAGAAATCAGTGGTTGATATGAAGTACACATTTAAATTTCCAAACTTTAAAAAAAAAAAAAAAAAAAAAGAATTCATGAAATATTTGTTTTACTAAAATGATTGCTAATCAGATTTATCAGTGGTTCTTGAAATATTGCTTACTCAGACTAACAATCTGGACAACCACTCATTGGCAGAGGTACAAATATTGCCAACTGCATCCCTTGCAGAGTGGTAAGACCAATCCCCCCACCCGGAAAAGATGGCATGTTTAGGGTATGTTACTGAACTGTAGCCAATATGGCAGCTCCAGATCTGGTGACATTATTTTATCATCTTTACTCCCATGACTACTCTGACCCAAAGGGTAAGTACCTGCTCGAGACTTATAGGTCAAATAGATCTATTTGAAAATTATTTGTACAATGTATTTATCCAATCCCTCAGCATGAGCACAATGTGACTCAAGGTCAATTTTTAAATGCAGTTCAACTGATTTGAATTCAGAGTTTTCCTTCTCCTTAACTGGTTGCCATTACAAAGTTAAATATCTGTCTGCCCTACTATGTACTCTTAGCTGCAGGGGGAATAGATTTCTTAAGAGTATTAGCACTATGTGAAATGCAAACAGCCTCATCCAGGTTGCCATGGCAACTCAGGTTGCCATGTCAATTCTACAGTGATAACCATAATAACACAATTACAATTATTTGTACTAGGTTCATTTGGTTTAATGGCATATCAATCTTTGTGAGTTATTTAATGCCAAAGTCATCCTTGTTGATAACCAGTATTGATGCTATTTAATCCATAGCTAAGAGAATAAAGGGGTTCATGCCTTTCCCAAGGGTATTAGTCCAAAAGTGAATGCAGTAATGTTTCTGGTTTTCAAACTCCCTATCATGTGGCAGTCCAGAATGTTAGCCCGTGCACTATAGGAAACCTTCCTCTCATATTAGATTGGAATACTTGAAACCATATAAGAGTGTTAAAAAAAATCTTTATTCTTAGATAGTTATTTGAAACCATATAATTACACAAGACTGATCTTGGCTTAGAATAAACCTACAAGGGTTGACATACAATCAATCAACCAACCAAAACAAACTGGACAAAAAAAAAAACCTTAATAAATCTGTTTTAGATGCAATCATTTGAATTAAGAAAATATTTCTTCAGTAAACTATGAAATTTTTCATAGAACAATATTAGCTTCATATGATAATGTAAAAAAAGAATATATTTATAATATAAATTTCTTTTCTGTTTTGTAGATTTATCTTTTATTGTAACAACTACTATTTGTAACAAGATCAGAGATTTTTATAAGATTGAATTCATTAGACAATATTCGTTAGTGAACTATCTAAGAATTTCATGGTGTAAATAAATTTTAGATTATAATATGTTTTTAAATCAATAAGTCATTGTTTTATTTGTGTGTGTATGTATGTATATATATGTATAATATGAGATAGAAAGATGAACAAAAGACGAATAAGAATAATTCTTTGTGGCTATTTTTTTTTTTAATTATTCTTAACTAGTTTCAACCTGAGGCCATTGTCAGGAGAAAAGTTTTTTGTGAATAAATGTTTTTTTTTTAAGTTTTCAAAAGTGTTAATACACTACAAAAAAAGTGACAGAAATGAAAAAGTAATATAGCATTTCTTTTTGTAGAATGAAAATTATTCTATGATCTATATAAATTTCTTTTCTGTTTTGTTATAAAAATTAACATTTGGTAACCATTCAATATAAATCTTTAATTAATAACAAAAATTATAAAAGCCCCATCCAATTCTTAACTTCTTACAGTGTGTAGTGGAGTCACTTCAGCTTGTATGTTGATATTTTTCTGAGGTTGGATTATTTTTCTGTTTTTGTTTCAACTTCAGTTGTATTGTTTTTGCTATTTCAGTTGTTAGCTGTTGTTATTTGGGTGCTTCTTCTTTCTTTTGCCTAAACAAAATTGTCTCTAATTTAAGTACAGACATTTGTTCAATACAGTAAAGTTGAGGTTATTGGTATTCTTAGCAACATCAGTTGCAATCCCTTGGATGATCTTCAGATTATTGACTAGAAGGGAAAACTTAGAGATTATTTCCAAATTAAGCTGGCTATTTGCCAATTTTGGATCTCTGGATCAGGAAATACTATGCTTTCTTTTTCTTGCTAATCTCAAAATGCATAATCATATCAGACACTATTATCTTAAGAAAATTCTTAATTGAAACTTTTCTTATTAATGTTTATCTGATCATAAATTTATAATGACTTATGGCAATAATAAAAGAAATTAAATATACCTTAGTTCATTTTAAGAATCCAAACTGAGAAAACTAATTCTCAAAACATATTGTCAATAATGTCCTTATAAATATATAAGACAATATGATTTATATAATATGTAACCTAAGCCCAGCCAAACTGGTACATATTAAGTGTTTCTATGAGAATAAAGCAGTTTCCAGTTCAATATACAACTAGATGGTATTATGGGGTCTGCAAGACCTGAAAGCAAAGTATCTTGGGTGTGACACTAAAGTACATCTGATGGTGAGGCTCCAGTTTTGGAGATCTGGAGAATGTGAAGTCACTACTTCATAGCCATTACTCTCTGGTCCACTCTGATTCACAGTGATAATACCTGTTAGAATCTGATCTACGGGTCAAATAGAGCTGTTTAAAATTCATTCATATTTAACAGGACCATGTGCAAAAAAAAAACCTTTAAGAAACAACACAAAAAGTGTAAATGAGAACATCCAATGAATAGGATTCCCTAAACTAAGGTTGACATGCCCTTAAAATCAATCAATTTGATTTTTTATATTTCAATGACATCGTCTTTTTTTTACTTTCTCTTTGCTTAGTATTTGCCTTTTTTCTCTTTTTTTCTGTTTACTCAAGTAATTTAAAAGGACTTCAGTAGACTGATGCTCCTGCATTCTCAACTTACTCACACAACTATGCTTTTATCTGGATTTTTTTTCACATAGTCCTATTCAATATAAATGATTATTAGACAGATCTATTTGACCCAGAGAGGGGACCCTAACAAGTCAGGGCCAGAGTAAACCTGGGAGTAATGGTAATGAAGGGGAACTCCATACTCCCCAGGCTTCCAGAACTGTAGTCTCACCATTAGATACAGTTTAGTGTCATACCTGTGTCATTCTTTTTGGTGGGAGGTATGACTGAGGAGTTAGGTCAACTGTACATTCTAAATAACCTGCTGAACAGTCCAGTTCAATTTTTTATGTTACTTTGTCTCTTGTTTTTTTTTTTTTGGGGGGGGGGGTTAAGATAAAGTGTTGTTATGAATCTTTTCTTTCTTTTTTTTAAATTTCAGACTTGGCTATAATTTTGTTGTTACTAACATTTTGGCCTGTTATCCATTTTATTTTGATAATTATTCTTTTTAAGATACTTTACAATAAACATGAAGACGATATTCACTTGCAGAGAAAAATACTTAAATGTGGCCACCTTTTCAATGGATATTTCATGTGGTTTAATGGTTAGAGAGCTGGCTTAGATGGATTTTTCAGTTAGGAAATAAGTGTGACGGCAAATTGACTAAAATTCCAAAACGGGACTTTATTTTTGCACGTGTGAAGACGGGGCAGGTTGGCAGTTGATCCCTTATAGAATAAGTCCTCGTTCAGAGTTTTTCTCTCAGGCATATAAGAACTGGCATATTACGTGAGGGATTAATTTAGGGCCAGACTGACCGCCACTGGCAAGGGGTTCCAAATTTCACACTATCCATACACCCACCAGGCCGCTAAACTTCCTCCCCTAGACAACAGAAGATATGGACCTATAGGTTTTAGTCGTAATAATATTATATTGTAGTAGTCGGCAACTCCGGTTTCCCGTGTGATATTTTAAAGGAATTAATAGGACAATTCTAAGCAAGATAACATAAGGCGAATAGAAGCTGAAAAGGAAATGTGACTCAACAAATTTGTAGCAGAACTGCAAAGAACAACATAGACCACGTGGTAACATAAAAATACATGAATCCTTTACTGTACAAAGCGATACACTTTCAAAGTGTCAAATATGTATAATGAATTGAACAGTCCGTGGACATAAATGTCTTTCTTCTTTTCTGTTCTTTCATTTCTTCAAATTGAGAGAGAGAGAGAGAGAGTGGTATATAAAATTTGGGTATAAAGGATAAATAGCCCCAAAGTTACTTATCTTATTTTTCGACAGGGTTCCACTGGAGAATCTTTCTTCTTTCACGGGCTAATAGACTTTATTCTATTTTTTTACACTGGCTTGAAGAACCTGGGGTCCCTTGTGTCTCAGATATTCTTTTGTCTTCAACCCGGAATACTGGCTTTGGTTCGTCTGCCCGCCACGAACCCTGCCAAACAACTAACTTTCTTATTATTTACTTCCGCTGAGGGGAAGGAGTCCCCACTTCCGTTTTGGGGTCCCAGCCAATCATTTGGCTTCTCTCTTCTCCCCCTTGGTGTCCGGCGACCTGAGGTTACTAAGTACCAACACCTGTGACCTACATTCTTCCTTAACGGTCACTTTTTTTGACGGGTTGCCACTGTTCATTCCAACGGGAGGATAGTATTAATCTTATTTCTATCGTCTCCGTGGGCTATCATGTGACATAAGAAAGTCATACAGAGCTAGGGTTGGTGTTTTATGAAGACTGCTATAAAATTTTCCATTTCACTGAAAATTCTAGCTTTAAAAGATATCAAGATTGGCTTTATAATTTTTGACAATGATTTGCCTAGATAGCATCACTTTGAATTTTAAAATAAAAAGTGTATTTGATCTTCAGAATAATACTCTTACAAATGGTATGAACCCCTTTATTCTTCAAGTTATGGGTTAAATAGTACCACTATAAGGATTGTTTTGGTATTAAATAACCAATAAAAGTTGATATACCATTTAAAAACAAAGAAATCGAAATTAAACAAACTTGAAGCTTAAGCTTTGATACTTTCTGATCACTTTATAACTGTATTTACTCAATGACCAAAATACACAAGAGTAACCGATAAAACATCTCTTGGTCCTCATCTTAAATTTTCTGTTCTCCCTGCAAATTTAGTAACAAATCTACTCTAGAGTTTATATATCAACATGAATTCTTAATACTTAATACTTGTCTCAAACGAAATTTCAAAAGCCAAATTACATTTTGCCTATTTTTGTTTGTTTCTTGTGAGGCAATTAAAAATTTATTTTATGTTAATAAGTTGCATAGATCTGGTTTGTATGAACATTTCTGTACTTTCACAATTTTGTGTTTCACAAAAACCTGTTGATGAAAATTATTAAGTATTGGCACTGACTTATCTAGCTGTCTTGACATCACTTTATTAATAATGAAAACTCAACTGTGCACTTGACTTCATTTAAATTTAAATCTTTTTTTAATTTCAAAATATTTTACAAGTTGTCCCCATGGCATAGTGACTAACATGTTGGACGGCAACATTATAGTAAGCTTGTTCAAATACCAGTCACACTATTATGTTCACTTTCAAACTAAGTACTTATGGAAATTTATGAATTTTCCCCCCGCCCAGCTATAGGTAAAATAGCATCTCTACTGTTCTACTTTGCCATTAAATAACCCACAAAGGTTTATATGCCATTAAAATGAAACCAAACCAAAATTTTTAGTACTTTTTGTTCCTACCTTGTATTTAGCAAACAATTTTATTTTCAATATTTTGTAATCTTGAGTGAAAATATTTAGTCATAAAAATGTAACCTTTTCTCTTGATCCTGCATGTTGAGCTGTCCAGATAAAAAAAATAAGAGACAAACAAGAAAAGCTTTATTAAATGTTTTAATGTAGATCAATGAAGATTGGTAGGATTTTAAAATCTCTGGTCTCAAGTACTCACTATAAAAATTGTAATACAGTTTTGTAGAAGCATTGAGTTTAATTTTGGAAATCGTATATAACAAGGATGGCTCAATAATCTTCAGTCTTATTTTGTTCTGAAATTTACACTGTGTAATGTTTGCTCTATATGATTAATATCTACTACTGAATTAAATACTTTGAGAGGAGATTATGTTAAAACTTTTTTTTTTTTTGTAAAGCTAAATTTTCAAATTTAGGCTGAAGATGTAGTAATATACTTAGATATTTTTGAGATCTTATACTTTAGTTATTCAATAATTTTCTTTTTTTTTAACTTGTATCCTCATTTTCTCTTGTGTAGTCACCCTATTTCTTTACAGTGCTAGTATACGCAACACTGCCTAATCTAGGGATTGAACTCATTGCTTTGGTCCCCTTTATAGGTCAGAGAGATCTGTTTTAGATAATCTTTTTAAATGATTTTATTGGTAGATAGCTGAAGTCTCAAAAGTTCTTGGTGTGCAGTGAAACACAAGCAGCCTCACCGAGAATTTGAACTAGGATCACCAAGTCCATTTTCTACAAAATAACCCAAGTCCTGGGTATTGACACTAAATTGCATCCAATGTTGAGATTTAGAGAGTGAGGACTGTCTTTATTGTCATTTCTCTCCAGTCCACAGACCCACTATGGTTCAAATAGATCTTTTTAAAAATTATTCATATGTGATTGGATAGAGTAAAAAAAAAAAAAAAACTCTTAAGAAATAACTATACCAAAAATGTAAATATGAATGATTCCCAAAACCTCGAAGCATAAAATTATCTTAAATGGGTTGACATTCTGTTAAAATCCATTAATCAACCTTATGTCAACCAGTCCATAAGGTCTTAACAGAACTTTGCTTTTATAAGTCTTGGCTTTATGCTTAGGGTTTAAAATATAATTAAATTCTTTATTCATCATTATACATTAAACAAATCAAACATTCTTGAAAGCTTTTAAAAAAGAATTTAAATCGGCTTAGTGCAGCCTCATCTGGCCTCTGAAGTGAAACTCATTTCTAGAATTTGCAGGTAATATGTTTAGAACTAAAATATAAGAAACTTTAATATACCACTTAAAAACTGAATAATATATGAATAAAAGGGTTAACATCTATGAATTTTTTCAGTTTGAATTAGAACTTGTTTAGTAAGACTAACTATTCTCTAAAATAGAAATTTGTGCCAATTAGATAAATTCAAAAAGACATTTTACATATTTTGGTTCATTTGAATTCATAAGGTTTTTGAAACACAAATTATAATGCTTTGATTTTGGCATTGTGTATTTTAGAGAGGAAAAAATATTGAACATTTTAGTGCTCTGCACTGTGACAAAATCACTATTTTCATTGGAAAATTTCAATTTTCCACATTAACTTTATTTTAATATTTTACAACCTCGAAGTCTCCCTAAGCAAGCCTCTCTTTCTTTCTCTCTCACTTCAAGTGGCATCAAGTTATGGTTTTTCCTATCATAACAATGGAATTTTTCATTACTCTATCATAAATAAAATTCCCCAGACTTTTTTTTAAATACTCAATCACCCTAAACAAAGCCGATTGGTCACTGTAGACAAAAAGGTTACGAAAAGACAAATGTAGAATAAGAATGTAAATAAAAGTGTATAACAAGGAGACAGCAAAGCAGAAATCTAAACTAAGACAGAGTAAAACATTTATAAACCCAAGACTTAAAAAATCTAAGTTTGTGACTGGGAAGAAAACATTCATGAGAGAATTCTTGGAAAAAAGCTATTGGAATAGAACTTGCATCTGATGAAGATAAGATTCAGAATGAACAGATGCTGCTCACTAGAAAGAGCAGAATTATTTCTTAGGAAAAACTCTTGAATAGTTGGAAACAATGAATGCAACTGATTTGAACATCTTCCATAAAAGTAGTGATAGAACAGGGACAAACTATTTGCATTCCAACAATGAGAAAATGGCTGAAGTGACAAGAAGTGATTATTTCCTACAAAACTATGCAAGCAGTTCTGTCCTAGGTAGACAAAATAAGCTGAGAAGAATCTGCCCAGATATCAGTCCATATTCTATCCAAGGGTGAATCTGGCTTTTGTAAACATATATCAGAGTATTGGGTGCTAGATATTTTTTGTGGTGATAGAATTACATTTCTATTTTTGAAATATTATTATAATTATAGTAATTCAAATAAATATCTACCTTCGGTATTAATTATTTTTGATTTTAATAAGAAATATGAATTTTAGGATTGGACTTTAAATTTTTGGCTACTACTGTTATTTGAATACTCTTACTTATTAGGGGGTGTCCTCATGGTGTAATGGTTAAAGCGATGGACTACGGAATCGTAGTACACGAGTTCGTACTCCAGTCGCACTATTACGTTCACTTTCGGGCAAATACCCTTGGGAAAGGTATGAACCCCTTATTCTCCCAGCTATGGGTTAAATAGTATCACTACTGTTCTTCTAGGAGAATAACTTTGGCATTAACCTACAAAGGTTGATATGCCATTAAACAAAGAAACCATTCCAAAGGTGGGCAAACTTTTTAGTGGAAGGACTGCGTCATTGGGTTATGAACTATCAAAGAGCTGCATCTTTTAAAATCAAAAGAATTTAGTTTTGATTCAAGTTCAAGTGTTTATTTTTTTACTTTTTTTCTTTTTTTAGAGGCTCCCACGGGCCGCACAAAACAGTGTTTTGACATTTAACTATGTGTAAACAAAATCTGTACTTATACTAAACTGAATTAGCTGAATTAGAACTGTTTGACTGAACTGAATAGCTTTAAATAGAAATGTTTTTCACTATTCAACTGTATTTACATTTAAACTGCATACTTAAGCTAAACTGAATTGTTTGAAATAGAACTATTTTCATAAAAGTAGATTTGGCGTTAAATAACCTACAAAGGTTGATATACCATAAAAACCAAACACCCAAAAGAAAACCCCTAATGATTAGAAGTAAATTATCTCCCTGTTCAAATGCTTTTAAGTAGTACTGTATTTAGCTGCTATTGTCCTACTACTGAAGATCCCCACTGTACAAATCACGTCGACATGTCTGAGAGAGTCACTCTATCCAAGACCTCTCTTTTTGAAATTTGAAAATGGCTACAATACTCTTCTACAAATAATACTTGTTAAAGCTAAAGAAACTCTTCAATACATCAGTATAATAAGTGAATATAATCCAATTTTCGTCATTATAGTACCACTACTGTTCTTCTGGGAGAATAGATTTGGCATTTAATAATGTACAAGGGTTGATATGCCATTAAACAAAGAAATTAAACCAATCTTACTTATTACCATACTGTGGATGCTAAAGTACCCTGTACCAGACTGTCAATGCCATCACATACACACCCCAAAATCCTTGATAGTCTATGATAGTGTCACTGACTGTAAAAGCAAGCATTAGCATAGTCTGCTCACTGATGGTAAAAATGAGTTTAAATTTAAGAGAACAAAACTAATCAGTAAATTAAACTATTTGAAGTTTGGCTTGAAGTGAATTCATAATTAATGTCTTTCTCGTTGTAGCTCTCACCTAAGTGTCTGAAATAAGAATTTACTCATGTAATAGCTTGAGTTGTTTAAGACCATTTTGGTATTTGACTGAAACTATACTCGCAGTATGATTTAAGATTACATGTTAAAGCAGTCATAAATTCTAGGATTTGGCATACCAACATTGTTTTGTCATTTGGGATATTTTGTTTTATGTGTTACATGTTCTGTTTGGGTCAAGATCATTTTTGTTGGTTTCTGTTCTAAGTACAGCTGTTACTGTCATAGTTGTGAGGTCAGTTAAATGACTGTCTCTCAAAGCCAGGAACTTAGGGCTAAATATGTTCCATTCAAACATCTGCTTCCATTTAGGCATTAATTATTGCATAAAAAATGGTCCACCTACGTTTTGGTGATTCAGATATAGTACACACAATTTCACAAGTCAGCAAACAGAAATGAGAATTGGCATTTCTCAACATAGACATACAACGCTCACCTGCTTCAACAAGATTCAGATTGAAAGAGGCTGTGCTGCTTTGATTTATACCCATAAGTCCCAACCACTTCCTGCTCCATGGTCAAAGAACCAAGATTTATTGACCCTGAATTTTTTTTTTTTTTTAACCATCTTTCTTTTTCCTATAACCAAAATAGACAAGTGTAAGTACCTTTCAAATGACACACCAACTTTCCAGTTTGTAGCAGGGGAGTTCCTATGGCATGATGGCTAAAATGCTAGGCTATGACCTTGAAGTAAGCAACTTCAAACTCAAGACATGCCATTATATTCACTTTCAATCTAATATACTAATATACCTGGGAAAGGTATGAACTATCTTATCCCCCAGCAAGAGTTAAATAATTCTGCTACTGTTCTTCTATAAGGATGACTTTGGTATTAAATAACCTACAAAGATTGATATGCCATTTAACAAAGAAACCAAACCAAACCATTCTTTCAGTCTCTTTTACGTTAATTACAAGAAAATTTTGTTCTTGTATAATATTAAGGTTTTTAACTATCAAAACTAATTAATTAGCATTGCTCAGTTGGTTGGAGCTGTAGAATACACTAACTGCTTCTCTGCAGAGGGGTAATACCCTTCCATGAGTGTCCTGGATATGATACTAAACAATCTGATGGTGAGGTTCCAGTAATGCTGGAGCTTGGGGGAATGCGGAGTACCTCTTCATTGCCATTGCTCCAAGGTCTACTCTGGCCCAGAGTGGTAGCACCTGATAAGGGTCCTATCTAGGGGTTAAATAGAACTAAACTGTTTACTGTTTTTTATATTTAAACTGCATATTTATGCTAAACTGAATTATTTAAGATAGAACTATTTTGACATCTAAACTGTGTATTTATGCTAAACTGAATTATCTGAAATATAACTGTTTTGAAATTAACTCTGTGTATTGCCCAGTTGGCTGGGGCTGTAGAATAAATTAACTGCACCTCTGCAAAGAGGTAAGCCCCCCACTCCCAATGAGTGTCCTGTTATGACACTAAACAATCTGATAGTGAAGTTCCAGTGATGCTGGAGCTTTGGGGGATGCGGAGCACTCTTTCATTGCCATTGCTCCCAGGTCCACTCTGGC
>OY757916.1:76715702-76905952 GCA_963585895.1 Sepioteuthis lessoniana | reverse complement strand
ACCCTTGATCTCTACCTTATAATGCTGAGTGTTAAGCAAGGTGGCATCAAGTACCATTTTTTAAGTCTTTGGTATGACTCGACCTTGGATTGAACCCCGATCTCCCGGACCACTGGCAAAACTCTACTCATTAGGCCAATATAAGATCAAAAAAAGTTCAGCTTTAGGTTAACCTTACTGTGCTTTTAACCTGGACAATTAATCAAATTATAGAATCTTACCAAACTAATTCTGAGATTCTTGTAAAATTAAAATCTTTCTTTATGTAGGTTGCATAATCTCTCACCGAAGTCACGCTGTCGGTTCTCAGCAGCTTCAGCTCAAAATGCATGAGTCTGAGATGGGCCCACTAAGGAAAGAAAAGGTGAAAACAAAAAGCTGAAAAATGTTGTTTGACAGAAGAAGTGTGTGTGACACTTCGCAAAATGATGGTTTGTGGAGTCCTCACTTTCACTACGTAAGCTGGTGAAATTCCCTTAAATAAAACTTAAGCTGACTGCTAGGTTTTTTGTGCTTGATGTTGCCTGCCCAACTCATGCCTGTTTCTCTCTGGTCCTCTCTCTATCTGTAATCCTCTCTCCTAAGTATCCCTTCTATTCTCTTGTTGCATCTGCCTGTCTCTCTTCTTTGTATATATTCTGTTTTCTAGCAAACTGACTTTTTTGTATATATGCAGGGATGAATGTTCCTATTTCCAGATTTTTAACCACCCACTCATTGGATTTAAAAATATTGCCTGACTGTATAACTCCAGGAGGCCCTAAAAGGTGTGATAACAAAATTGAAGTTTTTTTTAAATCCTGGCTCCACTTTTATCTGTCCATCTCCTCTTATGATGGCTATGGTGGTGGGGGAATTAGTGGCTCCCACACAAAATACATATGGTCACACACGCATTCAACATAACCCTACAAATATGTCTCAGACCCTATATGGACTGACACATATAAGCATAAATATATACATACCTGCTGTCAACTGATAACCATGCACATATGTATACACCCATACATACTCATATAACTACTCACATCTACTCATGAGCCTACACATAGACACACACATTTAGCCAAGTCTATACACCACCACACCAGCATAGTGTCACATTTATTTCACATATTCTTTCCATGGAGCATCAATGCTTTTACAAGAGAACATTTGTCTGGAATTGCCAGGTGATCTTAGTCATGGCAAATTTGTAAATCTTCTCCTCAATTTAGAATTTTAAATATTTAATCTGACAGTCTTTTTTGTAATTTTTTTTTAAATCACACAGCTAATGACAAGAGTTAAACATGCAAGGAATAGAAGTATAATAATAAAGTTTTAATATAGAAATAGTTGAAGTATGATGATAATTAAAGATAGTTGCAAACTAGATAACCTGCAAACTGAGTTCACATTGTAAATGTAGTCAATGATAATATTGACTCTGCTATTTAGGAAGGAATCTGATTTTATAGTATTTCATAATTATATTTTCATTGACAATTTGGATGATTAAAAAATGACATTCAGTGCAAATGCAGACCCCGCAAAATTACCATTAACTTGCAAACTGGACTAGAAGTTGCTTTATTCTCTAAGTATGAGTATTTTTAAGTCTATTAATCTTATAAAAATTCTGCTATGTGGTGCCATTTTTGCTGGTCTATAGTTACAAATATTAGGGGAAAAAAATTTTTTATCAAAAAATTTGGATATTATTTGAGATGTACAGAGTTAACCGGCTCATTGGCCTAGTGGGTAGAGTCTTTGCCAATGGTCAGGGAGACCTGGGTTCAATCCCAGGTCGTGTCATACAAAGAACTTTAAAAATGGTACTTGATACCTCCTTGCTCAACACTCAGCAATATAAGGTCTGTATTAAGGGTAAAGTGGAACAATCCAGGGAAAGAAGTTGCACCCTCCCCTACATCTTAGTGTCGTAGCTATTGAAAAGGGAGCCTTCTGGTCGCCCTTGATTACAATCGCCAACTTTACTTTACTTACTTGGTGTTTCAGAAATATTGATATTATTTTGTAATCTAATTATTTGAACAAGAATTAGTCAAGTTATCTCAGCTTGTAACATGAAGAAACAACTCAAAAATTCTGTTAAATGATTTAAATGCCTATTCTTGTCTGGTGAATGGAATTCCTATACCTGAGAAGAAAAAAGCATAAAACATTAAAAAGAATTTCAGGTTGTTTCTATACATCCTGTTAATAGCTGAGATTATTTAAACAAGAATTAGTCACAAAATTGATTACATAACATATATAAATTTTTCTGAAAGGACCTTTTTATTCTATTAATTCCATACCCCAAAACTTAATGGATATAAAGAGAGAAAGGCTTTCTAAAAATTTTAAATTTCACTCTAGATCCTCTGCCTTGTACTTGAAGAAATTTCTTCAATCTTCAGGAACTTTCTTTGCCAATTTAATAGTTCATTAAATCTCAGAAGAATTATCTTAGTTTCACCAAATGAACATCATGAAATACCAGGATGTATGAAATCTGATTAATTATCCCTTGATGGTATTTGAAAGCAATGAGAACAAACACCTGCCCAGGTGAAATCAAGCAATTCCTATCCTTCTAGTTGCATGTGAACAAGTGCTATACCACTGTTAAGGAATTAACCTAGAAATTTGCAGTATGGGTTCTTTGCTGTGAAGTCAATCACTGGCAGATGCTGCCTTGTATTGGATGTGTGAGAATAAGCAGGTGGAACATCTGAGCCAAAACATACAAAGAACATATGAGTCAAGACATGAATACAAAAGACAAGTCAAACAAACTGGCATTCATTGATAAGGAATTAGCCTATCTTTTTGACAGAATTGGTCTGGCTTCGAATTTTTGTTTAAGATATTGATGAAAAAAAGAAAATCTATAAGCTTAAAAAAAAAATTGAAACATCTGTCATACAAGAGCAGGCTGAAAAGTTCATATCATGACATCATATCTGCTCTTGATAACTCTTTTGACCAGTTTAATCTATATACTCGAAGAAATGTGTGAGCTGCACAGAGTGTGTGTGTGTGGGGGGCTATGTTGAAAAATAAATCTCATTTGGTTACATTCCATGAGAGTATCTTGGTCAGCCAATTAACTTTTCAGCCAATCTTCATATGTGAACTACACCTATCCAAATAAGAACTTGCCCAGTCAGCTGGGGCTGTAGAATACACTAACTGCTTCTCTGCAGAGGGGTAGGACCCCCTTCAACTAGTGTCCTGGATATAACACTAAACAATCAGATGATGAGGTTCCAGTAATCCTGGAACTTTGGGGAATGCGGAGTACTCCTTCATTGCCATCACTCCCAGTTTCACTCTGGCCTAGAGTGTTAGCACCTGATAAGGGTTCTATCTATGGGTTAAATAGAACTAAACCATGGTTTCTTGAGTTTACTGTTTTTTGCATTTAAACAGTATATTTATGCTAAACTAAATTGTTTAAAATGGAACTGTTTTGACATCTAAACTGCATACTTATGCTAAACTGAATTAATCGAAATAGAACTGTTCTGACATCTAAACTGTGTACTTATGCTAAACTGAATTGTTTGAAATAGAACTATTTGCATAAAAATGAATTTGGTGTTAAATAACCTACAAAGGTTGATATGCCATAAAACCCAAACACCCAACCAACCAAGTAAGAATATAGTTTACTGAGAAGCACACAGTATAACAGTCATGGGAAATGATGGTTTGGTTTGCTTTCTTTGTTTAATGGCATATCAAACTTTGTAGATTATTTAATGCCAAATCCATCCTTTGAGAAGAACAGTAGTAGTACTATTCAACCCATAGCTGGGAGGATAAGGGGGTTCATACCTTTCTCTAAGGGCATTAGTCTTGAGATTGAACTCACTTACTACAATTACACAGTCCGTTGCATTTACTATTACACGATGAGGACACTCCCCATGGTAAATGAAATGCCATTCTTGACCCTTCACTTCACACTATTACCCTTTGGGAGGCATGAATCCATCTGTTTCTCCCTCAACTATGTATGAATAGTAGGGCAGACTTATTTTTTTAGCCTTAGTTATGCCACTAGTCTTTGAAAAGAAAGACTGAATTCAAACCAGTTTTGTTGGCAACCGTAGTTGAGGGCAACCAGAAGCCTCCCTTTTCAATAGCTGCTACACCACGGTGTAGGCGAAAGCGCTACTCCTTTCTCTGAATTGTTCTACTTTACCCTTGATACTTACCTAATATTGCTGAGTATTAAGCAAGGAGGTACCAAGTACCATTTTTAAAGTCTTTGGTATGGCGACCTGGGATTGAACCCAAGTCTCCCGGACCATCGGCAAACACTCTACCCACTAGACCAATGAGCTGGTTAACTCTGTACATCTCAAATAATATCCAAATTTTTTGATAAAAAAATTTTTTTTCCTAATATTTCTAACTATAGACCAGCAAAAATGGCACCTTGTAGCAGAATTTTTATAAGATTAATAGACTTAAAAATACTCATACTTAGAGAATAAAGCAACTTCTAGTCCAGTTTGCAAGTTAATGGTAATTTTGCGGGGTCTGCATTTGCCAATGAGCCGGTTTTACTCTGCTTAAAAATTGACCTTGTGGTGGAGGGGTTGGGTTAATGTATACATAGTTTGCATTGTATTGTAACTGGTTTCTGAGACACTTGAGGGTACATTTAGTGGTGTAATGATTAGTGAGTTAGACTACTGGACTTTATGTGTTCATTTTTCACTGGGTGCCTTGTGCTTCTGCCTTTGTGGCAAACCAAGCTAAACTTAGAAAATGATGATACCCATGAAACCACAATAAAACTTGGTTATTTCGAAAGTTCTCAAAAAACATTGAGAAGACAAAGAGTGAATCAGTTTTTCATTTCAGGAGAAATAAAGAGAAACACATAGTTACCAAAAAAAAAAGAAAATCCCACCATGTTTATTTCTTATATTATCTCCCTCAAACTTGTAGGAAGGGTATGAAAATCTATGGAGAGAGCCTAAGTTATCTATGAATCATTGCCTCCACCCTAATGGGGAGGTTGAGCCCTAAAATTTAGGTCTTACTGTCCTAGTAACTAACTCTTATCAAAAATCCCAACATTTTGAGTCAGATCTCTTCTCACCCGCCTTCAAATGAGGGTTTTTGTGAATGACTTTTGCTGTTGGTCACAGTTAGGTACTAGAGTTGTGAGAGTATGTTACAGGGATTAGTGGTCACAAGTGAGTAAATAAAGTTGGCGACCTTAGTCAAGGGAGACCTGAAGGCTCCCTTTCCAATAGCTGCTACACTGCAGTGTAAGGGAGAGCACTACTCCTATCTCTGGATTGCTCTACTTTACCCTTGATACTTACCTTATATTGCTGAGTGTTAAGCAAGGAGGTACCAAGTACCATTTTTAAAGACTTTGGTATGACGCGACCTGGGATTGAACCCAAGTCTCCCAGACCATTGGCGAACACTCTACCAACTTGGCCAATGAGTTGTGACTATGTTATAGGGATTAGTGGTCACAAGTGAGTAAGTAAAGTTGATGACCTTAGTCAAGGGAGTTCTGAAGGCTCCCTTTTCAATAGCTACTACACTAAGGTGTAGAAAAGGGCACTACTCCATTCCCAGGATTGCTCCATTTTACCCTTGATCCTCATCTTATAGTGTTGAGTGCTAAGCAAGGTGGTATCAAGTACCATTTTTTTGAGCCTTTGGTATGACTCGACTTTGGATTGAGCCTCTGTTTCCCGGACCGTTGGCAAACACTCTACTTATTAGAAGCCTTAAATAACAAATTTTTTTCCTTTTAAACAATACTTATTAGTTATCCCAGTCACCACCCACATGTCTACATCAATGAACAGATATGGATGTTTTCTGTGTGACAGTAAGAAGATATATTGATTGCTGTGTGAAATGATTAGCTGAGTTAGGAGAGAGTATGTAACATTGTCTGGTCAATTGTAACCAGTGAAGACATGCACAGCTGATCAACTTGTGTAATAAAATTATGATGTCTATATGAGTCAGTAACAAGTTAGAAAACATTATGAAGCCTGTCTCAAAACTTTTTTTAACAAAATGTTTTTGGCAAAAGACAGGATTTTGAAAGTGCAGCACATTCCATACTCACCAAACTAAGCTTCATGCAAATTTTGTTACCTGAATTGAAAATTTATCTCAAGTGTAAGATTTGAGGATGTAAAGACACTGAAAGAGATACAATGGTACAGTGACCCAGTTGGCTGGGGCTGCAAAATACACCAATTGCACCTCTGCAGAGGGGTAAAACTCTCCCCACTCGTGTCCTGGATATAACATTCAACAATCTGATGGTAAGACTCTACTAATGCTAGAGATTTTGGTAATGCAGAGTGCCTTTTTATTGCCATTGCTCCCAGGTCCACTCTGACCATGAGTAGTAGCACCTGATAGGGTCCTATCTGTGGGTCAAATAGAACTAAACTGTGTAATTACACTTAACTGGATTGTTTGAAATTAACTGTTTTTACATTTAACTGTATGTAAACAAAAAGCTGTACTAATACTCAACTAAATTGTTTGAAATACAACCATTTTGACATTTAATTGTGTGTAAACAAAAAAAACTATAATTATTCTAAACTGAACTGTTTGAAACTTTTATCAAAATGACTTAATTTAGCATTAAATGACTTGAAAAGGGTTGATATACCATAAAACGAAACAAACAACTAACCAACAATGGCACAGCTTCCCATCATATTAAAAGAGGAGTTTCAAAAGTCCTTTGACTAATGGAAAACTCGCTGGAATACAATATGCTATAAATTAAATAATCTAACTCTTCTAACTCAAAAATACAAGAATTTTATTATTTCTTGTGGAACTCTGTAATAAAAAATAAGTATGAATATGTCGCGATCCAAAAATAAATACTCTCCTCACATAATATAAGGGTCATTGAAAAACTTCTTAGGGCTTTTCTTTCTGGGTGAGGCTAAGTCGTACCCATTTTTGTTATGACAACACATTATCACTTCTTATAAAACTAGAAAAATCTGTTCAGCTGTGGCTCTTCTTTCTGGGTGAGGCTAAGAACTTTTAAATGACCCTTGTATGTTGGCAACTTTATTTTTGGTTTGGTATCTGTTTAATCACATATCAACCTTCATGGATTATTTAATGCTAAAGCCATCCCTATTGAAGAACAACATTGGTATTATTTAACTTTTACCCAGGGAATAAGGGGTTTCATGCCTTTCCCTAGGGTATTAAACTGAAAATAAGCATAATAGTGTGATTAGAGTTTAAAGTCACTTACTACAATGTCAAAGTCCAGTACATTAGTCACTAAACTATGAGGACTTCCCCTATTTATTTTAGGTTAATGTGTTTCAATGCTGTAGAGATTGAAAATAAATAATACCAAATAATATCTATTTTTAATTGTATAAGTGATGTTGTCAGTATATTGACTATCAAAGGGACTATTTCATAGAAAATTAATGTTTCATTTATCATTCATTTTTCTCTCGATGAATACAGCTTCAGGTTTCTTTCTTTTTTTTTTTTTTTTTTTTTTTTTTTTGTCTTGATAAATAGGACTTGAATCCCCAATCAATACTTTTTGAACATGCCTCTTATAAAATACTCAATAAAAAATAAATGAAGTAGAATACCATTTAATGATTACGTGATTGGTTTTAATGGCATGTCAACCCATCAGGGGTTATTTTATGTCTAGAAGTTAAGGAATTGCCTGCATTGAACATTAGTATTTATATCTTTTGTGTAATTTATTGGTTTATCTTTTGCACATTATATGATATCTGACACAAATAATTCGCAAACAGATCAATTTGATCTGTTGATGATACCCTGACAGGTACAACAACTCCAAGTCAGAGTAAACTTGGGAGTAATGGCAATGAATGGGTATTCAACACTCACCTAGAACACCCAGTCTCACCACCAGATTCAATTTAGTATCCTACTCAGGACATCACTTTTTGTTTTTTTGGTGGGAGAGGTCTTACCTCTTTGTAGATGATGTTGTCAGGCTATTTTGAGCCTTGCCAACTGGGCATTTTAATGACTACAAAAACAAAAAAAAAACATACAATTGACAAACAAAACTATTAAACTGAAATCTACACATTTGTGTGTCTTTCCTTGGATCAAAACAAGATGGAGTCTCCATGGTACTGGACTGCAACACCAGAGTTGGATCAAAATGAAAATTTTTAAAATCTGTTTGTTTTTCTTCCTTGGTTATTGACTATATATCCAACATAGACACATCCTGGATATAGCACTAAACTGCATCCAATGGTGAGGCTTATGTTCTGGAAATCTGGAGAGTGTGGAGTATCCCTTTACTGTTGTTATTCCACAGTCCACTCTGACCTAGTGTGGTAGTACCTTTTAAGGTCCCATATAAGGGTCAAATAGATCTGTTTAAAAATTATTTTCATTAGATTGGGCACTATGCAAAAAAAACACCTGTTCAGAAAAAAACTACACAAAAAATGGAAATATGAACATACTGTGAACATGATTCCCTAACTTGTAGACAGAAAATAACCTAGACAGGTTGACATGTTTTTAAAATCAATCAATCAATCAACACACACTCTAGGGTCATTTGAAGTCATCAGATGACAAAATATACCACTTTTGGTCAAACTAGGGTGACCAAATATTCAGTGTTGAGCCAAGAAGTGCAACTAGTAAACACTCTGACTTCTATCTGGCACTAGCCAGACATTAATTTATCATCTATTTTCTTTTCTTACTAAAACATATCTAGATTATTTCAGATAATTGTATCTAGGTTCCTAATCATGATTAAGTTGGATCTATAATATCCATTAACATATTTTAGTTAAGTTTGTTGCTTTTGATATTGTATACTTTGGTTTTGATATAAAATATGTGAACACTAGTAAATATATTTTCATGTTGTTGTTGTGTGTATGTAGTCACGGATGTTTCCTTGAAGACATTAGTTAATCTTTCCCTTTGTATCAGCGGCCAATTTGTAAAAATAGATTCAAACAGTATAATAATATATTTGTCTCCACAAAATTTGTAAGATCAAATAATTTTTAAGTACACAATTTATGTGTTACTAAAATTACCATAATGTTTGCACATACATGAAGTATCTTCAAAAACATTAAAGATAGATTTACCAAAATAGAGATGAACAATGAATGAAAAGTTGATTATCTTGAAAATAATACATTTGGAATTCAACACATTTTGTTTCCTTAGTTTTAATCTTTAAATCATCTCTTGATATGTTGTGAAGATGTGCTTTCCTATTCCTTTTTAATGTGTTTCATGTCCTCAAATCTTTGCCTGGAGATAAATTTTTAGTTTAGGAATAAAGAAAAAAAATTCAATGTTACCATGTGCTGGATGTAAAACAATATGATTTTTTTTTTAAACTGAGTACAGTTGGTTCAAAATTTGGGGTTTTCTTTCAGCTAGACAAGGGTGCCTATAAGAACCTAGTCTGCCTTCGTATTCACCCATAGCTGTGTGGGAGAAGTGATGAATTCATGTGTAATATATATATATATATATATATATATATGTGTGTGTGTGTGAGTTGGTTGACCATAGCCAAGGACAAACCGAAGGCTTCCTTTTCAATAGCTACCTCCCCAAGGTTTAAGGGAGGGGGCGCTACTCCTTTTCCTGGATTGTGCCGCTTAGCCTTGATCCATACCTTATGCTGAGTATTAAGCAAGGAGGCATTTTTGAGTCTTTGGTATGAATCAACCTGGGGTTGAACCCTGGTCCCCCAGACCATTGGCAAACACTTTAACCATTATGCCAATGGGCCAGTACAATATATATATACCCAATGAAAATGGCACATCATAGCAAGATTTTGTAAGAACAATACACTTTAAAAGCTTTCATTGAATAAAGTTATCTCCAGTCTAATTAGCAAATGAATGATAATTTTGTGGAGTCTATATTTGTACTAAATATTTTTTATCAATTCTTGATAGAAAGAGGATAACTCTGAAATGCTAATTTGAATCCTTTTCTTCACTCCTTTTTAAAAATAGAAGCATAAACCTCACCATGGATTGCTGTAACACTGAGGAGCCAGTGGGTTCTGTAGCAGTCACCACTCTAATGTGTAGAATAACAACAATGATAAAAATACTTACTGGCCCAGTGATTCCAACTAGTGTCCAGTTGACTGACATAAAACAAAATGGGCTGTAACTCAATACAGAACCGGCTGTACTACTTAACAAGCTGGTATGTATCATTCTTGGGCCAACGACCAATCACCATCCAGGAAATAGACTTGACCACATATGCATAATGGAATGCCCCAGTGACCATAAATCTTTCCTTCTACAGGAGATTGCATATAAGATTTAACTCAGCTTGTCATTATGACAGTGCTGACTTTGATAACTACTAAACACATCTATGCTTAATAATTATCTGAATTATTTGTTACCATAATATCACAAAAATAGCACACCAAACCAAACATTATTATTAGCTCAATGGTATTCAAATCATCTAACTTAGATTGTAAATTGCTTTATTGTCTAATTTATGACATAATAATAAGTGGGAGGTCTGCATGTGCACTCATCCCTCTTATTATAGAATTTATCATGGGAGATAACTGTTACCCTTTGCAATAGATTATAATATTATTCACTGATGTTTTTTGGGTTTGTTGGATACCGGCAAGACAGTTTAATGGTCTTGCTCTGAGAGTTGCTTTTAGAAAAGAATCTATAAGCTTTGGGCGGCTTACATAACTAATACCTTCTTTGTAGTAAAGTGTTTCTATCAAATTAACTCCTTGTGCTTGTCTTTATTTAGTGCTTGTCAACATTATAACAGGTTCATTAATGTTTACATAATGATAAAGATCATTCCTCCCAATGTGTTTCCAGCTGCTGTTGTTACATGAAAATTTTAGTTTGTGTTTCAATTTTAGAAATCTGGGTATTGTTTAAGGCATATTTCCATACTGAGTTTTTCATCCATTTTGTTGAATATGGATGATTTGAAAATGATGTAAAAATCTACTGATCTCTATACATTCTCTCAAAAACAGAAGAATCTTTTAAACCAACTGCATTTATGAGTCATACCCATCTGCATATCATGATATATGAGTAAACATGTAAGTTATATGTAATTATTTAGTATGTATAAGTCTAATTATTAAACTTGAGAGTTTTTGTCTTTTTGCATTGCTGTTGATAATTATCAGAGAGTACCGGTCCATTAATCTAGTGTGTAGAGTGCTCACAAATGGTCCATGAGACTGGGGTTCAATCCCAGGTCAAGTCATACCAAAAACTCAAAAAATGGTACTTGATGCCTCCTTAACACTCAGCATTATAAGGTAGGTATCAAGGGTAAAGTGGAGCAATCTAGAGAAAGGATATTGGTTGGTTAGTTGGGTTTTATGGCAAATCAACCTTTGTAGGTTATTTAATGCCAAATCCATTTTTATGTAAATAGTCAGCTCTATTTCAAACAATTCAGTCGAGCATGAGTACACAGTTTGTCAAAACAGTTCTAATTCAGCTAGGTATAAGTACAGATTTTGTTTACACAGGGTTAAATATCAAAACAATTCTATATTAAGCAATTCAGTTTAGTGTAAGTACAGTGTCAATGTCAAAAACAGTTCCATTTCAAACAATTCAGTTTAGTATAAGTACACTGTTTAAATGTAAGTACAGTTTCATCATCATCTTGTCATGCCATCAGCACGGATATCCCTGACCCTATCTCACCACACCTCCCTATTGTTTATTGCTTCTGGTATGTCCCCACAGCTACACCCCATATCCTCACATTGCCGCTGTATGTAAGTTCGAGCTGGCCGCCCTGCTTTTGCACAGCCATGTGAAGGGGTTCATAGGAGTACATCACTTATGAGATCATCCCTACTTCTCCAGAAGTGTCCTGCTTGTCTGGTTCATCTAACTTGGATAGTTTTCATGATGGGTGGTAGGTGGCCGTATAGTTGCTGCTTTGTGGGGTATTGCCTCCAGGACTTGTTCAAACAAGTAATTTAGTTTAGCATAAGTATGCAGTTCTATTTAACCCATAGATAGGGTCCTATCAGGGGCTACCATTCTGGGTCAGAGTGGATCTAGGAGCAATGGCAATGAAGGGGTGCTACACATTCCCCAAAGCTCTAGCATCACTGGAACCTCACCATCAGATTGTTTAGTGTCATATCCAGGACACTCGTTGGGGGGAGGTCTTACCCCTCTGCAGAGAAGCAGTCAGTGTATTCTACAGCCCCAGCCGAATAAACAACCAGGGGAAAAAGTAGCACTCTCCCTTACACCTTGGTGTAGTAGCTAAAGAAAAGCGAGCCTTCAGGCCACACTTGACTACAGTCACCAACTTGACATTTTTTTATCTTCATGTTAACTTTCCAAAGAAACTATCATTTTTTTTTTCAGGGAATAACATGTACAAAGTCTATATGTAATCTTTGTTGAGTCAGGCACACTGGCTTCAGTTTATTTACAATACCTGCCATTCCTAGGTGGTCACTGATTCAAGTATTGAGAAGGTTCAATGTTGCTTAACTTCAGTGATTGAATAAAAACCAGTGCTTTACATACTCTAAGTCAAATCTGTTGATGTACTAACTGTGCAACAAGTTTTTTTCTACCTCTTCATTTTTTCCCTCCTCCTTCAGTTTTCTCCATTTCTTTCTTTACTCATTCTGTTCCTTCTCTTCTCTTTTATTCTGGGTATGGCACTCAACTACATCCAGTGGTGAGGCTCCACTTCTAGACCTCTGAAAAGTGTGGAGTCAGCCTTTCATTGCCATTTATCTAAGGTGCACTCTGACACTGAGTGCTAGTACCTGTTAGTACCATCTATGGATCAAATAGATCTGAGAAAATTATTTGTATTGCATAGGAATGCTTGATATATGTCCATGTGAAAATTATTTTTATTATGAATAGTTACTTGAAGCTTTTATTGTTTACTAAGAATTATCATTATTTACTTGAAACCATATAATTGCTTTCAAATTATTTGTATTGGAAATACTCGAAACCATGTAAGTATTTAAAAAAAAAGATTATTATTAAATAGAAATGATTACTTTGAGCTATCTAATTCTGTATAAAGTATTAATGTGATTGGAAAATTTAATACAATGTGACTGCAAATTAATGATTATTATTAAGTAATAGTAAAGTTGACTTCTGTAGTTGAGGGTGACTTGAAGGCTACCTTTTCATTAGCTACTACATCAAGATGTAGGAGAGAGCACTGCTCCTTTCCCTGCTCTGTACCTTATAATGCTGAGTGTTAATCAAGGCAGAATCAAGTACTTTTTTGAGTCTTTGGTATGACTCAACCAGGCATTGAACCATGGTCTCAATGGCCAATGGCAAAAACTCTCTTTACTTGACCAATGGGCTGCTTATGATTATTATAGACAAACAAAAAATTTTGATTTAAAAAATTTTTTTAAAATTATTTTAATGGAAATATGAATAGTTATGATTGTAATCAAACTTTTGCATTAAATAACCCATAAGGAGTTGTTACACAAATCAACCTATGCTATTATGGAATTATGGGTCAAATAGAACTGTTTGACATTCAAACTGAATGCAACAAATGGCATGCTAAATTGAATTGCTTGATCATTTAACTGTGTGTAAACAAATGCTTAATTAAAGTGTTAGTGATACATAGCAATACTTGGAACTATTTAACTTTGTTGACTTATGTTTACAAATCATATATATCTAATATATATGTATAAACCGGATTTGGCATTAAATAACCTACTATGGTTGATATACCGTAAAACCAAACCAAACCATCAATGTCATTTAACCTTGCACCATAGAAAGCTCAGCTTAGTAAATATATCTATTTAAGTGCCTTCATTTGTATCTTTTCCTTCTTTTTATTGTATATAATGTCAAGATGGATTCTCCCATTGAGAATGATGTATGAGTGTTTAGTAACTAAGAAAAAGATGATTGCACGTCTCATCTGTTGTGCCAGCAACTGTGTGAAATAAATCCGGCTTTGTATTTCACAGCAAAACCACATTTTGTACAAACATGATTATTCACTGCACGTAAGGTCTGCCATAATTTGTTGCCTTGATGTACACCACCCAGATATGTTGCAATCTTTTATGTTCAAAAATAAACATTTTTGAAGAACTTTGTGCTTGCCATGCATTTCTCACTGATGCCAAGGTTTCCCTTGTCTTTAAATCAATCTTCAGATGCTTGAGGCCATCCTTGACTCTGTCCTTATATCACAGTAACAGTCCACTCATAGGACGTGATATGCCAGAGATCTGGTCAAAGAAAAGTTGTTTCTCTAAGTGGTCATTCTCCATGCAAACAAGGTGACTACACTATCTTAAATGCACTTTCATATGGAGATGTTCTACACAAAATATCTTACATCAAAATAGAACAGATGAATTACTGATTTTGTCATACTCAGATATTCTACGAGTTTGTATGACACAACACATGTGAAAGCTACTCAGCTGAGCTATTTGCCCACAATAGAATAAAAAAATATTTAACAAAAATTCTCATTATGGCTGGGCAAAAGCAGGATGACCAGTTCGAACATACATACAGCAACTGTGTGAGGGTATGGGATGTAGCCCTGAAGATCTGCCAGAGGTGATGAACGATTGGGAGGAGTGGCGAGAGAGGGTCAGGGATATCCGTGCTTGCAGCATGACATGATGATGATGATGTTTGTAATGAGTATGCAACTCTAACCCAGCAGAAATGGCACACCATGATAAGATTCTTATTAGATTAATCCACTGAAATTGCTCCAAATTTAAGAATAAAGCAATTTCCAGTCCAATTAATAAATGACTGATAATTTTGTGTGACCTGCATATGCACTGAATTTTATTTTTTTTAATCCTATACATTCTTACTATAACAAATTCTGAGTTTTCCTTCTCTTAGTCTGGTTAGCATACCAAGTTTAAAGAGCCTCATCTGCCCTACTATTTACCCATAGCTGGAGGGAGAATAGTTGGAAACATACCTTTCCCAAATGTATTTGTCCTATGCAAAAGACTCATCCAGGATTTGAACTTTGGTCATCATGTGCATTTTCTATGATGATAACCATGACACCACAAGTGCCTATATGAATATTAATGTGTGTGTGTGTGTGTGTGTGTGTGTGTGTGTGTGTGTGTGTGTATAAATATATATGAATATTAATGTGTGTATGTATATATAAGTAGATATGAATATTAATATGTGTGTGTATAAATATATATGAATATTAATGTGTGTATATATCAGTAGATATGAATATTAATGTGCGTGTGTGTGTGTATATATATATATATATGCCATAGTTTTATGAATCATTGTAAAAACATTTTAAATATCTTTCATTTCATGGTAGTAAAACAAATTTTCTATTGAATTTCAATCACTGAAAAGTTTATATTTTTTGTTTCATTGTATGAAATAAACATCCCTTTCAAGAATTTTTTGATTTAAAGATTTTCTTTTTTTTTTTTTTTTTTTTTTTGTAACTTCAGATTATCGAAATGATCTATAGAGATTCATATTATGCAGAAACTTTTTTATAAAAGTTATTTTATTAATTGAAATAAAAAAAAAATGACTCTGATTTGGCTTTCAGACTTTTGTATACAAATACCTACTCACCCCTATAGAACCTGAATGATGCTATGGGAAAATGTGTTTGTTTTCATTAACGCACAATTACAAATTGTACCACTTCATTAAAACTTAACAAAATTAAAATAACTTTTCACTTTTTCTTTGTTGAATTAATATCTAACAAAAATGAATTAAGAAAAAAAAATTGAAGATTATTTAACTTTTGTGAAAGGTTGATGGCAACATTTTGCTGCCAAGAATAATTAAAACTATCACTTATATTAAAAAAAAAATTAAAAAAAGATAAGAACTATAAGATTTAAAATGAAATATAAAACAAATTTATTCATTTTCAGTCTAATTTTTTTAATAACTTGTTTCTTTTTAAGTGATTTTAAAAGCAAGATCCCATTACCTATATATATATATATATATATATATATATCCCCATTGGTTTAGTGGGTAGAGTGATTGCAAATGGTCCAGGAGACTGGGGTTCAGTCCTATGTCTAGTTGTACCAAAAATTCGAAAAATGGTACTTGAAACCACCTTACTTAACACTCAGGATAATAAGGTATGGATCAAGGGTAAAGTGGAGCAATCCAGGGAAAGGTGTTGCACCCTTTACTACACCTCCGTGTTACAGCTATTAAAAAGGAGCCTTCAAGTCACCCTTGACTAAGGTCGACAACTTTACTTAGATATATTTATATCTTTCAACTGCATGTGTTATTTATGACAAAAATAAGTACTTGCTTTGGGCACATGGATATGTAAAGAAACAGAGTTTGGAAAAACGGTGTGTTGTGGTTTTGTTTCTTTGATTTAATGCCATATCAACCTTTGTGGGCCATTTAATGCCTAATCTCTCTTTGTAGAACAGAAATAGTACTATTTAACCCATAGCTAGGAGGAATAATGAGTTTCCATGCCTTTCACAAGTGGACATAAGAGCATGAGTGAAGTTCAAACTTGCTTTATACAATGCTGCAGTCAAACATGTTATCCACTACACCATTGGGACTACTTGAAAAACAGACAGCAGCTTTTATTCATAATATACATATATATATAATCTTAATCTCTTCACATGTCTAAATTTATCCCAGTTATTATATTCATGTACCAAGATCTGTTCATCTCTTTTAGTCATATAATCCTATCATTATTCATTGCTTTCTTCTTTCAAGAAATGAAATAAATACAAATTCCATTGAAAGTATCTTATAAGTGCATTAAAGACTTTTGTTTCCATACAATCTGGCTCTATTTTATCTGCTCAAATCATATTATCCTTATCAATACTTCATTGGAAATACTTTATTGACTGACCAAACAAGTTCACAAACTGATGATTTTTATCAAATATTAGTGTTTTTATGTCTCAAAGTTGAGTGATGATAATGTTTATATTCTGCAAATGTTGTTTGTGTGTGTGTGTGTGTGTATATATATATATATATATATATATATATATATATGCATACATTAAGGTGCACTGAAAAGTTAATATGATGACATAATATCAGCTGTCAATGAATTTTTAAATAATGCGATCCAAGCACTGCAACATTAATGGGAAAAGTGTATGAACCAGAAGGGGACTTGGTTGAAAAATAAATTTCTTTTGGTTACATTCCATGAGAGTATCTTGGTCAGCCTATGATCTTTTGATATGACCCTTTATATATATATATATATATATATATATATATATATATATATATAAATGATAGATTGTGGTGAATTTGACAATATGATAGAAATATGTGGAAAGTTGGATAAATATTAGAAATAAAAGAACAAAATATCACGCCTCTAAATCGGTTCTAAGTGTTTAATTTATCCAACTTTCCACATATTTCTATCATTTAGGGAGGTAGATTAATAAACTCAGAGCTTGGTATGGTAATTTACAAAGCTCTTTGCTTTGATGTGGCACAAGGCCGAATGAATGTGGGGCGCCCAATGAGACTCGAACTCACTTGTGTAGGTTTGCTACTCTAGCTTGCTAACCGTTACAACACCAGAGGCGCCCACTCAGAGCTTGGTATGCATTTATTAGCTTTGGTCCAAAATGTTCACTGAATTATGTTCAAACTATGATTAATCTTTTCCTCAGAATTAAGTACATTGACAAGAAAACCAACTATACTGAAAAGGTTGTTTTTATTTTTTATTGATCATTAGGAGATAGACTTATTAGTATACCATATATGAATGTGATATATGCATGTTTTTAAGCAGCGTCGCATCAACCAAAAAGGATATCGACATGAGGTTAACGAAGGCATGGACAGCTATCAATAGGCTATCGATTATATGGAAATCAGACCTAACCGATAAAATGACCACTTCCAGGCAGTGGTCGTTTCGATACTGCTATATGGATGCACTACATGGACTCTAACAAAACGGCTGGAGAAGAAGCTAGACGGCAATTACACAAGAATGCTGCAAGCAATCTTGAACAAGTCCTGGCAGCAACACCCTACAAGACACCAACTGTACGGCCACCTGCCTCCTATCACAAAAACTATTCAAGTTAGATGAACCAGACATGCAGGACACTGCTGGAGAAGCAGGGACGAGTTCATAAGTGATGTACTCTTATGGATTCCCACACATGGCTGAGCAAAAGCAGGATGACCAGCACGAACATACATTCAGCAACTATGTGAGGATATGGGATGTAGTCCTGAAGACCTGCCAGAGGCGATGAACGATAGGGAAAAGTGGCGAGAGAGGGTCAGGGATATCCGTGCTACCAGCACGACATGATGATGATGATATGCATGTGATATGTGTTTATTTATAATATATACACATGCTGAAAAAGAAGAAACTTACAAAACTGCTAAATGATAATTTTCATTTCTATGTGCATGGACTCTGAATACTGTTGATACATCCTTTATTTTGGAACCTGTACACTTATTGATCTCTGTATTTGTTGATTTATTGTAATTCAGAAAGAGACAATTTTATTTTCTATCAGAGTATTTTCATATACACACACACACACACACTCACAGAGGATATGTTCAAAAAATATCTAAATGAATTTGAATGAACCAGGAATTTTATTCAAAATTGTCTCCTTAGAATTTTACATACTAATTCCTGTTAGTTTTCCATTGGTTGAAGCACCTCTGAAACTTCTCTTTTGAGATGGTTTGAAGCTGTATCATTTCTTCTTTTTAATGCTCTCCATATCCTCAAGTCTTGCTCTTGAAATGAATTTTAAATTTAGGAAATTAGAAAAAGTCAGAATGAGCTACAGCTAAGTATGGAGGGTGCTACACTTTCACAATCGTATGTTTTGCCAAAAATATATTGTTGAAAAAGTCTTGGAACTTGCTTTATAATTATTTTTTTCCAAATGCCACTGAATCATCTAGACATCATCACTTTATTTAAAAAGTTGCTCAGCTATACATACATCTTCATTTAATTTTTGATGTGATACTGACTCATCTAGACTAGACATCTAGACATCATCACTTTATTTGAGATGTTGCTCAGCTGTGCAAACACCTTGATTTGATTTTTTTTTTCTTTTTAAAAATTTTAAACTTAAGTCATAGTACTTTTTAATCACACCTTGTGTATTTGTGTATGTTTGTACAGATGTATCTAAATTGTTTTCTCTTTTTTTATCAATTTTATCTCTTCATTGATTAATTTTCTTCCTGATTTTATATAATTTCAGGAGGAATCTTATCCAATAGCTTAGCCCTGTTCACGGATGTTTTACACTTGGGGAGTGATCTTATCAGCTTCTTCATCGGTCTGCTAGCACTCTTCCTTTCTACGAGGCCAGCAACTGAATCGATGTCATTTGGTTATCACAGAATTGGTGAGTGTCTGTTTCTCTCGATTTCTGAAAGCAAAAATCCAACTAAACGATTGAAGGTTTCTCTGTTTTAATAGCAACCAAAACTTTTAAGACTTCAGGAGACAGAACGTAAAAAAGATTAGATACATGTTTTTCCAAAGAAGAACTGATTAGTAAGGTCTCCTAGTAGAAATAGAAAAATGCTTAAACATGCATTTGTCACAAGGGTAGTGTTAATGTTATAGCAAATTATGCAGAACAAGTTTCCAATGAAATTGTTTAAATTAATGAATAGCCTTTGTCTGTTCCATTCTCTTCTCATTTTGACTTTCTTGTTTTGTTTTGTTTTTCTTTTTTTTGCAATATGCTTGACTTTCTCATTAACCAACTAAGATCCTAAAGAGGTGGGGTTAAAACTGAGGGTGGATAAAGTTCATGCTGGAGAGAAACTGTCTTGGCTTTTATATCTCTCTCCACTGGATGAATCTAATTATAACAGGGGTGAAAAATCTGTTAAAAAAAAAAAAAAAAAAAAAGGATCACAGATCACCTGAAGCTTGTGAGTTCAATCCCTGTGCTGGGCCGCACATTTCATTTTACTTTCTCTTCACTCAAAGCAATATAATTTAATAATGTTGCCGAGAAGTTTTCTGGGTGTTATGATAAAAATTTTTATGCTGAAATAAATTAGAAATAAAACAAGCAAACATCAAAGTAAATTACCGGAGGTTGAGTTCAAACAGACATTGTCATTTTATGTATTATTTTTTTGCAATGAGCAATAATTTACAAAAAGATGTTGTGTGAGTATTTATTTTTCTATGTGTACAATGTGTGCAAATGTTTTAGAGTGCTTTTTAATTGCTTACTTGTATGTCAGTCCTGAATTCCTTAGCAGATAAAACTTGGTTATTGCTGTGAAATTTTTGAACTGATATTTTTAGTTGTGTGTGGAGAATCTAACATCTGTCTTCTTTGACTGCTGGTGTGCTACTTACTAATATGAGATATTTGGTATCTTCAGAATCACCAACTTTTTTTGCAGCAGAAGAGGGCAAATTTATTTTGGGAATTTGACACATGTAGGTCTTCTGTTTTTAAATTTGGTGATACATGGGTTAGGGACTATTACAGATTCAGTAGTTTAAAGTCCTGTTCAAACCTCTTTAGTGTCTGTTTGTTTAAGTCATTGAGTAATGGCATTTATTTATCATGAGTATTATATCTGAGTTGTGTATAAACAACAATCAGTTATAGAACTGTTGAGAATAGACGTTTGTGCACTGTTGAAAGTCACAGATGTCTAAAAGCAATTTGTGGAGTCTGCAGAATAAGTTCTGAAAAGAGAACTTTTCTCTTTTTTTTTGTATCAAGACAATACAAAACCACATTGCAGTTAACATTTGAGAAGCCTAAAATTTGTACTTGTTACTAGCTCTTTATGCAGCATCAATTTTGACACTATAAGACTTGAAAGAGAAGTCAAAGACCAACTTTTTTCATCTGACACCAAAGTTGAAGTTGCCATAATAGTAAACCAGAAACCATACAGTACTCTATTTGGTGCTGAGGAATCTGCTGTAAATGAATCTACAGAAGACATACCTGTTGAAAGCTCAGATGTTGTTGATGATGATGTAACTATGACAGAAAGTGGGTCAACACTTTCACCAAATAAAGGGGCTTCTTCTTGGAGTTTCTCAGAGGAACCTCTGGACATTCCCACTCACATCATTCTATGAATACAGGTATTAAGACAGTAATGTGTGTTAAGTTTAAAACTAAGAAGGGAGGAATATGTTAATCTGATTCTTGAATCAGAAGTACCAGTTCCACCATTGTGTAAGGAAAACAGTAGTACTAGTTCTGCCATTGTTATTTGTTAATAAAAAGGTGGTATGACTCTTTCTCAGGAGCTAACAAATAACTGGAATCTTGTGTCAATTTTATTTGTTACCTTCCCAGTAATTGTAACGTTGGACACAGTGTAAAAGTAGATCAACTGTTTGGGAAAATGTTTAACACCAGATGATAACTATGTTGAGAAATAAGATTGTCATTTTTAAGTGGAATATATTTATTTCATTTAGATACCAGTTTTATTACACTTTCTGCTCAGAAGCTTGTTTTATGGATTTGGAGAGGCTATATTTATCAATTAATTCTTATATTACAGGAAGTACAATACAGGTATGAAAACTACATATTGCAATGAATGTGAATGGATTATTGTTTTTATGATCAAGCAATACCTCATTCTGAAAATATAGAACCTTTACATGGTTTTAATTTGTGTCATATTGCCTGTATAGTAATGTTGGCGATCTTAGTCGAGAGTAACCCTAAGGCTCTCTTTTCAATAGCTACTACACCGAGGTTTAGGGGAGGGTGCTATTCCATTCCCTGGATTGCTCCACTTTACCCTTGATCCTTACCTTATAATGCTGAGTGTTAAGGAAGGTGGCATCATATACCATTTTTTTTTTGAGTCTTTGGTATGACTCAACCTGGGATTGAACCCTAGTCTTCCAGACTATTGGCAAACACTCTACTCATTAGGCCAATTCCTGATATTATGCACTCTGTGTGTATATATATATATATATATATATATATAGTGAAACATTTAAACATTGTAATATAATGTGTGCGTATGTATGTGTGTGTATATATATATGTATATGTATATGTAATGACTAAAAAAATCAGGCTTGTTGATTATAATTTCTGAGTCAAGAGCAATCAAATGTTTTAATCAAAATTTACATTTTCTTGATCGCTGTTTTTCTTTTCTTTTCAAGTAAAGAAAATATTAATCAATTCTTATTCCTTTGAGACGAAAATGAGAAGGCAAAAGAAAACATAAATACATCAATATATGTCCGTAATGTGGTGCAGAACATTTTACTCATTCTGCCACATATTAATAAAGATACCTCAAAATAAAAAAAGATACTAATCCTAAGCATTTTAAAGATTATGTAAGAAGTGCTGAAAAGTTTTAGGCCAACCAAGATGTTAATGACCTAGATCCATAAAATGTACGTGATATTCCACTGCTATGGGTATATAGTAGGGTATGCTGAGCAACCAGTCTAGGAGAAGGAAAACTCTGAATTCAAAATACCTGTACTTCACTTAAAAATTGACCTTGTGTCATATCCTTCTCCTGGCAGAGGGATTGGATAAATACATACATGATATTTCAAAGATATGGGTAAATAGTAGGGTAGACTGGGCTCTTTAACCTTGGTATAGCAACTAATAAAGAAGAAGGAAAACTTTAAATTCAGACCAGCTTTACTCCACTCAAAAATTGACCTTATGTCACATCCACCTCATAGTAGAGGGGTTGAGTAAATATGTACATAATATTCGATGTATATTTGAGACACATTTTGTTACAGTTATTGTTGTCGGAAGTGAAATCAGCGACCCAAGATCAAATCCTGGACAAGGTTGTTTGCATTTCATGTCTCACTGATGCTCTTGGGAAAGGCATGAATCCATCTTTTCTTGCCCCTGCAAGGTGTAAATAATTGAGCAGACTGGGTTCTTCAGCCTTGATTGGGCTAGGTAAAGGAAAATTGAAACCAGCTTTACTCTGCTTAAAAATTGACCTTGTGTCACATCCTGCCTTTGGTGGAGGGGTTGGGTAAATACATACTTGATATTCTTCATAATCGTCCTTCAGTTCAAGACACTTTTGACATCATTCCTCAACTTTGTTTCACCCTTCAGAAAATTCAATAGAAATAAAATTTTAAAAAATGTCATTTTATCATTTAGTGCAAACTATTATCAACTTTTTTGTCATATTCACATTTTGGCAGATGTGTTCTTCGGCTTTCTTCAGGTGTTTCCTGTTGATCTTGGGAGCCTACACAGAACTTCAAACCAAACCTTTATTAAATCCTAACCCTAATCCCCCATCAGTTAAATAAAGGATTCATCTCTAGGTTCCGTGTAGGCTTCTGAGTTCAACACAAAACACCTGAAGAAGGCCAAAGAATGCATCAGCCATAACATTGTGAATATAACAATAAAGATAAAGACAATAGTCTGAATACTCTAAATGATAAAAATTATCAAGCTTCATCTCAGAAATTTAGACAAAAAAGTCATTCTCTTCTTGATTATGATGAGAACTTTTCACACTTCCTCTAAACTTTATGATTTTTATGAATATGCAACCAAAATTGCTTCATGAAGCCTGGCTTTTTAAGTCAAAGATTTAAAGTAGATCCCATCTGTAGTATTTTAATAAATCTATGCAAATATTAATGCTTATGAAAATAAGCACTAAATATTTTGTGCACAAATTTCATTTACTTCTAGTTAAATTTACATCAGAAGAAAAACAAATTTTTAGCGCAAACATCATTACACAATAGCTTATACTCTGTTTACAAATATTTTCAACTACTGAGTGATCTTATCGCAGACAGATTCCTAAACCTGAAGAATGGAGAATCTTAATGAAATAAGTTTAATTCCAATGCTTCAACAAAAATAAAATTTCTTTTATTAAAGAAGCCATGTGCTAGAAAAAAAAAATTATTAGAGGATCATCTTTCACATGCATGAAACTGGAGAGGTGTGTTTCAAAATCACTTTTGCTTTTTAAAATATGTCAGGAAATTTTGAGTTTTTTTTTTTTGCACATAATAGTTATTACAACACATTAGAAATTACAAAAATATAATGGTAATATTAAAAACAATTTTTTTTTTTTTACATCATAACTTAAATGAAAATGTTATCAAAATACTTTTAGGTTTTATTCAGGCAAAAGTTTGCAGTATTTTTTATCTTAAAAATATGGTTCTCTTTGTATTCAGTTTTTAAGTTTTAGGGGGAAAATGATTGATAGATTTTCATGGTGTCAAACCATCTAAGGTTATTTCATTCCTCAAGGCTAAGGAATCACATTCATTTTACATACATATATTAAAATTTGTAACTGTGTAAATGTAAGTGGTAGAGAGTCCCTGTGATATATTGGCTAACATGCTGGACTGCAAAATTGTTATAATACCCTTTCAAAAGGTATGAATCTCCTGATCCCTCTAGCTATGAGTTAAATAGTATCACCACTATTCTTCTACAAGGGTGGCTTTGACATTAAATAACCCACAAAAGCTGATATGCCATTAACAACAACAACAAAAATAAATACATACAACACTATGTGTTTATACAATTTTATTTTTGGTTATAAAGTTTGAATAGTCTGAAGAAAAGACTAACTGCATCTCTGCAGAGGAGTAAGACTCCCACCACCAACTAGTGTCCTGGAGATGACACTAAACCATCTGATAGTAAGGCTCCAGGGGAATCTGGAGTATACTATTACCATTGCTCTTAGGTCCACTCTGATCTGGAGAAGTTGTACCTTCTTGTGTGTAAACAAGTGAGCTCTTGCTTGTTTAAAAATATTACCTACAAATTATATGTTTAAAAATCATATATAATTGGGGAAAAAACTCAATGGTCCATCACTATGCTATTATGAATTTATTTCGGCTGGCTACTCTCAGTATCCTGCCACTTCATAACATTAAGAAAAGTAGTATCACATTCAAACTGAAGAGACAGGATGCCATGAGTAGCCTGTCAAAATAAATTTATAATAGCATAATGGCAGTCCATTGAGTTTTTTCCCAATTACTGATATATTTGCTCTGGATGAGATTTTTATATATTTTTTACATATTTATTTATCAATAGTCATACATCAAACACTCCTGGAGAATTATATGAAACCTCTCATATATTCTCAATTTGAATAATTCCAAAACTCATCTTTTCTGGACATTTATTTTATATATATATATATATATATATATATATATATAGTCATCCACTGACAGACTGTTTTGTTATATTACAAATCTTCAGTGTGGCTAGGCATGCAGGACGCTTTAAGCTGGGATTGAAACCCACCTGACTTTACGCAAGACTTAGTGTCTTACCACTCAGCCCTTTTGGCAACCTACATCAGCTCACAAATTATAATGCATTTCACATTAGCTTTTGTTTGTTTACATTTTGCGCTACCAGATACAGGAATTAGCTTTGCATTACGCAGGTGGTAGCCGTTAATTCCTTCGCCAGAGCGCTGATTTGGCGTTAGATAACCTACAAGGGTTGATGTGATACAAAACAACCAACAGTTTCAATGTCATAAATGATTGATTTTAATGGCATGTCAACCTGTTTAGAGTTATTTTATGCCAAGAGGGTAAAGAATCATGTTTGTTGTGTTAATATTTTCATATTTTATCTTTTTTAAACAACTGTTTTTGACAAATGGGACCCTAATAAGTACTACCACTCCATACTCTCCAGATCACCAGAACTGAAGCCTCACCATCAGATGCAGTTTTGTCATACCCAAGACACTTCGTTTGGAAAAGGTCTTCCCTTTCCCTCTCTACAGAGGATACAGTCAGCATATTCTAAGCCCTAATTACTAGATGGGGAGAAAAATGAGGCTGTTGAAAATTTTTACACACACCTAATAAATTCATATTGGCTCTAAAAATGTTCTTAGAGAAAAAAGTAGTGTCTAATTTGCTTTCTTTGTTTAATATCATATCAAACTTATTTAACACCAAAGTGTGATCCTTGTAGAAGAACAGCAGCGATACTATTTAAACCTATAGCTGGCAAGATAAGGGGTTCATACCTTTTTCAAGGGTATTAGTCTGAAAGTAAATGTAATAGCATGATTGGAGTTAGAACTCACTCACTTCAAGGTTGCAGTTCAGCACGTTGGCCACTATGCTACAAGGACTCCCTCCTAGCAGTGTCTCGGTTGGTAACATTTCAGCTAAAAAATTTATCTGAAGAGACAGTAAAAATATGTGAAAATTAATATCTGAAATTTAAAAAAAAAAAAAGAAAACAACAAAATTTTAAAAATCTTTTTTGTTCGTCTTTTATTTATATTATATCCTATTATCAAAATGATGGAAAATGAATATTAAATGGCCAAGAGTCAAGTTAAAAAGCAAGCAATAAACATAGTAGATACTCGTATATAAATTGATCTTATGTATAAGACATTTTTTAATCTGGAAATCACTATGTATAATATATCTTGTGTATAAGTGTCCTTTTTATCTCAAAATTTCTGTGTATATATAGATCTTTCATGTAAGACATCTAATTTTATCTAGGAATTACTATATATATATCTATGTGTATGTATCTATATATATGTATATATATATCTTATGTATAAGATTTTTTATCAAGGAATTACTGTGTGTATGTTTTTATATATATGACTTTTTATCCCGAAGTTACTATATATAAAGAGCTTGTGTATGACTTCTTTTTTTCATCTAGAAATTGTATGTATATATATATATATATATATATATATATATATATATGATCTTGTTTAACAGACAACTTTTTTTAAATCTAAAAATTACTTTGTCTAAAAATCTTCTGTATAAGACTTACTTCATCTTGGATTTACTAAGTGTGTGTGTGTGTGTGTGTATATATATATATATATTGTAATTTCTACATAATATATATATATATTGTAATTTCTACATAATATATATATATATTGTAATTTCTAGATAATCTATATATATATATATATATATATATATATATATATATATGAAGGTTGCAGGAAAAAATATAATCCAAATAGGTGAATATATCATGATGTAAAGTCGACGTTAACGTTTCGGTTTCAGTAACCATCATCAGGACTTGGATATGAAATAGTTCACATATCGATGGGTGCTTGCTGAGATGACAGGAGCAAATGGGAAATATACAACGAAAATATACATAAACATGCACATAGCGTTCAGAATTCAAAAGCCATCAGAATGTGTTTGGCACGTAGAAAAATATTTGAAAATGTTGGATTTTTCAAAGAAACGAGACGAAACCTCCCGTTTATTGAGAAATACGTAACAAATAAGTTTTCATATGTATAGATCATTTGGAATCATCCATGTTAAATGTTATGTAAGAATGTATTTGGTATTTGTTTTTTCCGAAAAGACAGTATGAAAGTAAATATGGATATATTAATATAAATATATATATATATATATATATATATATATATATATATATATATATATATATATATATATATATATATATAGTAATTTCTAGATTATATATATATATATATATATATATATATATATATATATATATAGTAATTTCTAGATTATATATATATATATATAGTAATTTCTAGATTATATATATATATATATATATATATATATATATAGTAATTTCTAGATTATATATATATATATATATATATATATATAGTAATTTCTAGATTATATATATATATATTTAGTAATTTCTAGATTATATATATATATATTTAGTAATTTCTAGATTATATATATATATATTTAGTAATTTCTAGATTATATATATATATATATATATATATATATATATATATATATATATATATATATTTAGTAATTTCTAGATTATATATATATATATATATATATATATATTTAGTAATTTCTAGATTATATATATATATATATATATATATATATATATATATATATATATTTAGTAATTTCTAGATTATATATATATATATATATATTTAGTAATTTCTAGATTATATATATATATATATATTATATATATATATATATATATATATATATATATATATATATATATATATATTTAGTAATTTCTAGATTATATATATATATATATATATATATATATATATTTAGTAATTTCTAGATTATATATATATATAATATATATATATATATATATATTTAGTAATTTCTAGATTATATATATATATATATATATATATATTTAGTAATTTCTAGATTATATATATATATATATATATATATATATATATTTAGTAATTTCTAGATTATATATATATATATTTAGTAATTTCTAGATTATATATATATATATATATATATATTAAGTAATTTCTAGATTATATATATATATATATATATATTTAGTAATTTCTAGATTATATATATATATATATATATTTAGTAATTTCTAGATTATATATATATATATATATATATATATATATATCTAGTAATTTCTAGATTATATATATTCTATAGTTGTTTGTTTACACACAGTTATACCAAATATTCCTATCTAATACAAATAATTTGCTCACATTTATATGGTATCAAGTATTCATCTCTAATACAAATAATTTTCAAACTGATCTATTTGATCCATACATATGACTCTAACAGATAGTACCAGTCTGGATCAAAGTGTTTCTATGAGTAATGGCAATGGAGGGGTGCACTACATTTCTCAGAATTCTAAAACTCTAACCTGACCATCTGATGTAATTTAGTATTATACTCAGGATACAACTGCTTCATTTAGTTCCTGTATATCTGATTAAGATAAAATAAAAGAAAACGGTCTCAAGCTAATAAAGGAAAGAAGGTACCCAGCAAAAACAACTACTGACGCCGACAACGCCAATGACATAGCGCTTCTGACAAATGCACCTGCTCAACCCGAAACCCTGCTACATAGTCTGGAACCAGCTGCTACAGGAATAGGCCTTCATGTTAATGCCCACCAGATGTAATATATATGCTTTAATCAAACAGGTGACATCTCCACACTAAACGGTAGCTCTCTGAAACTAGTTGACAAGTTCACATACCTAGGAAGCAGTGTCTCATCAACCAAGACAGACATCAACATGCAACTAGCAAAGGCATGGACAGCTATCGATAGGCCATCGTATCAATACTGCTATATGGATGCACTACATGGATGCTAACTAAATGAATGGAGAAAAAGCTTGATGGCAACTAGAATGCTGCGAGCAGTATTGAACAAGTCCTGGAGGCAGCACCCCACAAAGCAGCAGCTGTACGGCCACTTACCACCCATCACAAATACTATCAAAATTAGATGAGCCAGACATAAGGGACACTGCTGGAGAAGTAGGGATGAGCTCATAAGTGATGAACTCCTGTGGACCCCTTCACATGAACAAGCAAAGGCAGGACAACCAGCTCAAACTTACATACAGCAGCTCTGTGCCGATATGGGATGTAGCCCTGAAGACTTTCCGAAGGCAATGAACAATAGGGAGGGGTAGCAAGAGTAGGTCAGGGATATTTGTGCTGATAGTGCAACATGATGATGATATCTGATTTACTTTGTAGATTGACTCCAGTTTTTGGAAATAGTGAAACAGCTCATCTGCCTAACAAAGCAGTAAATTTAAGATGTGTTGTAATCTAACAAAAGATTACTGAATAAAAAATAACCAAAACAGAGGTTGGAAATGAAATGGAAATCTTTATAACATTAACAAAATATAATACTCACCAGCAATATGAAGAAGATAAACCACTTCTCATGGTGACTACTTAATCAGCATATTTACCCCCCCACTTGCAATATTTATGAGGAATGGGATATACCCATTAATGTTCATAGGTAGGGTATATAACAAAATGTATTTCAGATAATTCTCACTAACATTCCAACACATCCGATGAACTGAGTCAGAAGCCCCAAATGCCACAGATAAAATATTTACAAATTATTACATTGAAGTGTAAACAGTTTAAGCAAAAATATTTACTCTTTCAGTTCAAATCAATTAGAATTAAATATTTTTTAATGCAACCATTTCTTTTTGTAACTAGTGAATATTCTTAAGTCTGAAGCACCTGCTCTTTTTCCTCATTCACAAATTTCAACCATTATTTACATGGGGGTCAAACTGTGAATTTAATTTACAATTTCATCTTTAAGCCATGGATCTTCAACCTTTTCAGTTTGAGGGCCACAATACTTATGACAAAAAAAAAACAGCAGAATTCACAAGGTAATAATCATTATTTATTAATGAATGATACAATAGAAGGGTTTGATGAAGAAGTCGACGGATGGAGCACATAAGACAATGAACTAACAGATGTTATGCTTCATTTTGGAGGACAACTGTTCACAGCATATGTTGCCAAACATCCTCACTACTTGTTCGGTGTGGAGGATAAGTTTGGAGAATCATCCAGATGGAAGCATCTAATTCTTTTATAGAGTGGTCCACAAAAGACTGACATATTTTAAAAAGTCATAATTTTCTTTTTAATTTTTCATATTATTTATCAGATATAAATAATCTTTGAAAATGGCAAAAGTCAAGTTACAGTATGAAAGAATAAACTAATAGACTTTTACAGTTCAACAGACAGATCTTCAATTTCAAAAGAAATAAAATACTGTCTCACCCATTTTAATGTGAAGAATCCTCCAAATGCAAACATGATAAAGAACTTAATGTATAGCTTTAAAACATGTCGCACTGTGATGGACCTGCCAACAAAGTATTCATTGCAAAAGTATTTGCACAGAAACTGCAGCAAAAGCTGTTTTTCCATGAGTCTGTCTTTGATGGATCGCCCTGTAGAAATCAAGAATGTGGAAGGCAAGAAACTTGGACTTGAAAACTTCTGAACACTGAAGATCAATAAGTTCTATCTGCAGTTGTAATGGTACTTCTTCACAAAAAATGTCAAAAGGCAAAAATTAAATTTTAAAAGTTGAGGGAAAGGCTATATGGATGGATTTTTCGGGCTGTGTGTTGGAGACCTTTGCTTTAAGCATTCTCTTTTACATAGATATGTATGATGCCAGCTAAAGTATCTGTGTAAGTAAGAGACCCAGCTTTGGGTCCCTTGCAGAGGAGTAAGGCCCTCTCCCAAAAAAGGGTATGTCTTGGGTATGACACTAAACTGCATCAGATAGTCAGACTCTAGTTCTGGAAATGACTCTTTAGTGCCATTACTCCAAAGTCACAGCCCAGTCAGCTGGGACTGTAAAATATGCTGACTGCACTTCTGCTGAGGTGTATGCATCCAGGATATGACTCTAAACCATCTGAGGGTAAGGCTCCAATTCTAGAGCTTTGGGGAATGTATAGTACTTCTTTCTTTTACTATTACTCTCAGGTCTACTCTGAACCAGAGAGGTCGTAACAGTTAGGGTTCCATCTATTGGGCAAGTAGAACTGTTCATACTTGAAACCATCTGTGTGAAAATAGAAGTATTAGTTATCCTATTTACCCAACCCCTCCGCTCGGGCAGGATATGACACAAGGTCAATTTTTAAGCGGAGTTTAACAGGTTTGAATTCAGAGTTTTCCTTCTCTTAGACTAGTTTCCTCACCAAGGCTGAAGAACCTAGTCTGTCCTACTATTTACCCATAGCTGGAGGGAGAATAATTGGATTCATACCTTTCCCAAGGGTATTAGTGCTATGTGAAATGCAATTAGTCTCGTCCAGGATTTGAACTCGTGTCGCCGTGTCCAATTCCTATGACGATAACCATTACACCACGGGCACCTCCGTAAAAGTATTAGTTATAGGTTGCAATACTTGAAGCCATTAGACTGTTTACAAGCAATATTTGAAACTGTTTATTAGTGTGCAAACAAATGAGCTCTGATTTATTTTAAAATGTTACCAACAAATTATTCCTTTTATCATATATATATATATATATATATATATATATATATATATATATACACACATTGGATTTGGCTTTAATTAACCTCCAAGAATTGATATGCCATAGAACACAACCAACCAACTCCTTTCTGGCCCAGAGTGGTGGTAACTATTAGGGTCCTATCTTTACAGCAGATAGTTCTTTTTAAAAAATTAGTCGATAGCATATAATTAAAGTGCAAAAGATTATTGCAATGAAACATTGAAAATATAAATAAATATAATTATAATGAAACATTTACAAATGATTCAAATTTTGGCCTTAAATAACCCATAATGAGTTGATGTGTTGTTAAGTAAATAAATCAAATAAACAAACCTATTAAAGAAAAATAAATACAAGAGATTTACTAATTATATTTTTATCTTATAAAGTTAATTTGTTCAATGAAAAATTTCAGAGTTTGAAAGATAAATATTTATTAATTTAAGTGAGTGACAACAGATTTACTGTTTTAAACATTTTTGTTCTGCGATGTGATTATTTCATATCTCTTAACTTGAGGAACTTCCTTTAAATCTAATTAGTACTATTTAATTAAACTTGAATAATTATTTTAGTAAGACAGTTGTTACACTTGATAGTAACGTGGCTTCTTGAGTCCTGTAAGTACACATACCAAATTTGGCTGCTCAAGATGAAATAGTCTGGTTGTCGATAGAAGACAGACAAACATTTTCTAATTATTAATATTGATTTTTAATGGTTGATGTTCAATGAGTTTCAAATATGGTTTCCTTATAACCATCAAGAATGGTGCACAATAAAAAATGTTATTTGATTTAGAGTTTGAACAAGATAAGTTTCAGTTAATTTTGCTTGTGATTGACTAATTGATTGTAATAGCTTGTCAACTCAGGTTATTTTATGCCTAGAGGTTAGGGAATCTCATTCATTGTATATTCATATTTTTTGTGTAATTGTTTAAGTTCTTTTTTTGTTTTGTTTTTTGTACATGGTTATATCATATCAAGTATATTCCTATTTGATACAAATAATTTGCATTAAGCTGTATGGTTTCAAGCAACTAATATACTTTCAAGTAACTATTCTTAATAAAAATAACTAAGTATCCCAATCAAATACAAATAATTTTTAAACAGATCTATTTGATACATAGACCATAACAAGTACTATCACTTCAGGTCAGAGTTGACTAGGGAGTCATGGCAAATGAAGAGGTACTCCATACTCTGTAGAACTGGAGTCTCACCATCAGATACAGTTTAGTGCCATATCCAGGACATCCCTTTTTGAAGAGGTGTCTTATCTCTCTGCAGGGGATATGGTCAGTATATTTTAAGCTCTAACCTTTTTCACCTGGCTACTATTTAACCTGAGTAAATCTGCAACCCACATTTATACATAATCCAGCTCTAGTTTTTTCTGTCACACTGTTTACTTGGCATGTTGATCAACATGGTCAGAGAATATTCCTATTTAAAATTTCGGTTTTGAATTTTGAAATTCCTTCCAAATGTAAGCATCCCTTTTTACAATATCACTTATTAGTCAGGTGACAGGCATATTTTTTAGGACTTTTTTTTGTAGGGGGAGGTTTGACTATAAACTTGTATTTATAAAACTAGCTGCTCAAACTCATTTGTAAGGTTGATGCAACCGATCTATATGGTAAAACAATCAATCTAGGAGATTGAAAACTCTGTATTCAAACCAGTAATTCTCTGACTTAAAATTGACTTTGTATCAAATCCTACTCATATCATGGTTTGGGTAAATACATACTCTAAGACAGCAAAAATGGCACAGTATAGCAAGATTTTTGTTAGAGCAATAGTGTAAAAATGTTCTGACTTTGGGAATATTGAGGGTATGTTGAAAAGTTCTTGACAACAAGTCTCAAAACATACAGCTTATCCCCCACTAGTCAAGAATTTTTTAATGTCATTAGTTTGGCTTAATGGCATATCAACCTTCGTTGGTTTTTTAATGCCAAATTCTTCTTATACATGCATATTAAATATATGATTTCTAAACACATTTTGTAGATAACATTTTTAAATAAGCGTAAGCTCGTTCTTTTACACAGTTAAATGGTTCCAAGTATTGCTATATATCACTAACAATTCAATTAAATATCAGTTATTTGTTTACTCAGAGTTAGATGATCAAACAGTTCTATTTAACCCATAGATAGGACCCTATCGGGTGCTACTATTCCAGGCCAATGGACCTGGGAGTGATGGCAATGCAAGGTTACTCTGCATTCCCCAAAGCTCAAACATTACTGGAGCCTCACCATCAGATTATTTAATATCATATCCAGAACACTTGTTGAGGGAGTCTTACCCCTCTGCAGAGATGCAGTCGGTGTATTCTACAGCCCCAGCTGACTGGGCCATTTAAAGTCATTCTCTTCTTGGTTAGATCAATGATGTTTCAGCACTCCATTTGAAATAAATTTCCTATCCAATTTGCAACTGTCTTTTTGGTGAGACTTACAATATGCTGATTTTATCCCTTGCAGACAGGTAAGATCCACCCCACCCCACCCAAACAAAGGGATGTCCTGGTTATAACACCAAACTGTATCTGATGGTGAGGCTCCAGTTTTGGATATTTGGGGAATATTGAGTACCCCCACTTCATTGCTATTACTAGACTGATAGTAACTGTTAGGGTCCTATCTTTGGGTCAAATTGATGTGTTTAAGAATTATTCATATTCAGTAGAACCATGTGCAAAAAAAAACTCTTTAAAAATCAACAACACAAAAAAATGTAAATATGGACTGTGAACATGATTCCCTAACCTCAAGGCTTAAAATAACCCTAGAAAGGCTCACCTTCCATTAGAATAATACCATATTTGATAGCATATAAGGCACACTTTTTTACTAAAAATATCTTTTGAAATTCCCCTGTGTCTTATAATCCATATGTAGGTTTAAAACTCGCGATAGTTGACCAGAATTTGCTACTTGGCATCTCCTATTAACTTAGAGTAACTTTCATATACCCATTGTCATTATTTAAAAGGCTATTATGCAGATTAAAAGTGTTATCATTGATTATATTCATTATATTAATTTCATCATGTTTAAAATTAGTACTTCGTTTTTTTTTCTTAATTTGCCCTTCTGAAATTGGGATGCACTAGAACCCAAAATCGACAACATACTTAGAAAAAACCAAAATGGCTTCCAAAGAAATAGATCCATGACCTCACAAATATTAACCATCCGTAGAATCCTGGAAGGTGTACAGGCAAAAAACCTACAAGCGACATTAATTTTTGTTGACTTTACCGAGGCTTTCGATACCATTCACAGAGGAAAGATGGAACAAATCCTACTAGCGTACGGCATACCTAAAGAAACCGTAGCGGCAATAACGATTCTCTATAGAAACACTAAAGTAAAAGTACGATCACCAGATGGAGACACAGAATACTTCGACATTGTAGCAGGAGTACGACAAGGGGACACACTGGCTCCGTACCTCTTTATCATTTGTCTAGACTACGTACTTAGAACATCGATTGACAAAATCAGAGAGAATGGCTTCGAACTGACGAAGAAAAGAAGCAGAAGGTACCCCCGCAACAACAATTACCGACGCCGACTACACCAATGACATAGCGATACTGGCAAATACACCTGACCAAGCCGAAACACTACTGCATAGTTTGGAACGAGCAGCAGCAAGCATAGGCCTCTATGTTAATGCACACAAAACGGAATATATGTGCTATAATCAAACGGGGGACATCTCCACTCTAGAAAGAACCCCTCTTAAACTAGTAGACAAATTCACTTACCTAGGAAGCAGTGTCGAATCAACCAAAAAGGACATCAAAACGAGGTTAGCGAAAGCATGGACAGCTATCAATAGGCTATCGATTATATGGAAATCAGACCTAACTGATAAAATGAAACGCAGTTTCTTCCAGGCAGCGGTCACATCGATACTGCTATATGGCTGCACTACATGGACGCTAACAAAACGGCTGGAGAAGAAGCTAGACGGCAATTACACAAGAATGCTACATGCAATCTTAAACAAGTCCTGGCGGCAACACCCCACAAGACACCAACTGTACGGCCACCTGCCCCCTAACACGAAAACTATTCAAGTTAGATGAACCGGACATGCAGGACACTGCTGGAGAAGCAGGGACGAACTCATAAGAGATGTACTCTTATGGACCCCCCACACATGGCCGTGCAAAAGCAGGACAACCAGCACGAACATACATTCAGCAGCTATGTGAGGATATGGGATGTTGTCCTGAAGACCTACCTTGGGCGATGAACGATAGGGAAAAGTGGCGAGAGAGGGTCAGGGATATCCGTGCTACCAGCGCAATATGATGATGATGATTATACACCCATACACTTTATATGCCATCAAATATGCTAGCTTTTTTTAAAAATCACCTTTTTCTTTTTAAATCACCTTTTTTTTTTCTTTTTTTTTTTCCCCCCTTCTGAAGTCATTTCCTCCTTGGTTAAGCCAAGAACATGTCAGCCATTTTGAAACCAATTTACACCCAAATAACTTGTTTGTGCTTTCACCCTGTTTATCATAATTTCTGAAGAGGGGATAACTCTTTAAGACTAATTTTCCCATTATTTATTTGCAATTAATTATGATATAAATTCTTTCAATAGAATATGATATAACATCAAGCTTACTGACCACAAATGACAACCTCTAAGGAAACATTTACATATCTAGAAAACAAGATAAAAGAAAGGATGTGAGAAAAAATGAAAATGGTTGGAAAAAATTCCAAGTTTTTTGGGGGGTTTTTTTTGTTTTTCTATTGGACTGTGAGCACTGTCTCTATGACAAGCATAAAGAGAATGATTACCTTCTATGGAAAGCATAAAATAGTAATCAGCCTTTTTTTTTTAGAAAAAGCAAAAAGAGAAATTAAGAGTATCTCTAAGTATATGCACCTTAGAGATGACATGACAGTCTATACATTTAATGACTAAGATACATTATCTCCTATTAAGAAGCAATCTCTGGCATCAAATATCAAAGGGACGTGTCAAATGCGTCTATAAATTCCAATGTCTATTTATGTTGCCAAAGTTGCTGACAGATGTTGTTGCCTGTCATTCACAGAAATGCTCTTTGTACTTCAACATTATCTTTGTTGTGTGTGTGTGTGTGTGTGTGTGTGTGTTTTGTTTTTTTTTGTTTTGTTTTTTTTGTCTGTTTTTTTTTTTTTGCTTATCATGCTGGGTTATTTTTGAGATTTAACAAGTGAGCTGAATCAATCATCTGAGATGGATTATTCCTTTTTGGTGATGATCAATAACAGATATGTAAAAGCAGCACACACTGGAAATAATATAATTCAATCCAAAATTATTATAACATCTTTATATTTTTTTATGTATACTAGATACAAGAAAATATCTAAATTTGTTAGGAATGTACATGAAAATGTATATGTCTGTATGTATGTACCTATATTATATATAGCTTTGTGTATGTGTAGCAGTGTAAGACTCTGTAGCAATGTAACTCTGTGTGTGTGTGTGTGTGTAGTGATAAACCTATAAGTATGAATATACAGATATATATAGTAATACAGCTCTGTGTGTGTATGTATACAGAAAAAACTATATTTGTGTGTGTATATATATATATATATAGTTTTATACAAGTTGAACTTGTATATGATTGTTATGAAAGTATTTTATTTTTACAACATGAATGAGTTAATTTTGAATTTTAAAAACTGCTACAGAACCTTATGAGCACCCTCTCTCTCTCTCTTTTTATATATACATATATATGTGTGTGTGTGTATGAGTGTATATGCTTGTTTTATAAAATCAATTTTTCTTAGAATCTCATTAAAAATGACTGACAAGGCTTTTTTTTAATGTAATTCATCAATATCTTTTTATGCTGTGATACATAACATTTTAACTCAATCAAAACTGAATGTAAGACTTGTCCAAATGGCAGGCTTTTCACTCAGCTTCCAACCATTTTCAATACATTATAGGATAATGTAGATATTTTACGTTTTTTTTCAATCGTATTTACTGCCTTTTCTTTATCAAAAACTGTAGAAGCATTTGTTAGTTATTGTAATATTAACTGCATACAACATTTCATGCCAATGGTTATAATGGATGAAAATTTATGTGTATGTGCACATATATCAATACATATATGTACAAATATATTCATGCATACATGGGGGCACACACACACACACATATATATTTTGTTATGCGTGTGTGTGTCTGTGTGAGAATGTATATGTGGGTTACAGCACAGAGAGCAATGAAAAGATTCATGCTGAGAATAATCATTGCATGAGCACATTCGAAGAAAGGTATTTGAGGAGCAGAGTAGAGTGAAGGATGTGATCCCAGAGTATAGAAAGCAAAAGTTCCACTCGGCCAGACAAGTCACGACCACTCTGAAGATGTCTACAACCATGGGAAAACAAATCGTTAAGTGGTTCAGGCCATAGAAAAAAAGGGTAGTGGGAGGTTGTTAATCAGAAATCCCTGGAGTAAAAAAGATGAGACCCCTTTTGCCAACCTCCATGAATTGGAAGGTGGGGTGGTTTAGTTTGAAATGGTACAGTTGAGCAGAGACGAGTTTTGTGAACGGTTGGAAACAGAAATGTAACATGAACAGTTGAAAAGAAAACATTGTGTCGTCAGTCGGGAAGAAAAGGCACAACTACGTGAGAGAAAAATGAGCAGCAAAGAAACCTGATAGAACATAATTTTCTATCATGTCTATATTGAGTATTCACCTTAAACATCGTTTCTCAGATAATTCCTATTCGTACATCTTGTAAATTTTATGTGTTTATATTGTTTTGTTAATTGAATGCTAACTGAATAAATGTATGCTATATGTTGTTGAAATTGCCGTTTAACTTTATTTTACTGGTCATTCTGATATGTTGTTTCCATGCAATAATTCCTCAATGTGTTGTTGATCCCTTTTTTATTATCATTATTATTATCCATGGAATACCCCTTATGAGCCAACTAAGTAAATAGAACGAATTATAAATTTTTATTCATTTACATAATTTTTCAACGTGTCCGGGGGCAAGAGATATCAAGAATATTGTCTGGACTCAAGAGAGCAACATAACGTATACATAGATAAGGTGGAAACAATGTCAGCAACTTATTTAGAATATATTAGCTAAATTATTTGCTCTGAGATTTTCACAATATATGTTCAAACTAAGTAATTAATATTCATCTTTGAATGGCAAAGAGATTCTATTAAAATATAAGTCTTTGTTGTACAAAATTATTTTTTCAACTCTAGACTTATTAATATAAATTTAACTAATCTTACTTGGCATTCCTTATACTTATTCCAGTGAGTTTTTTACTGGTCAAAGCATCTATGAAACTCTTTTTTGATATGGTATTGTATTTCTTTTAGTGTTCTCCACAACCTCAAATCTGACCCTGGAGGTAAATTTTTTGTTTAAAGAACGAGAAGTGAGTGAGTTGGCATTTAATAACACACAAAGGTTGTTATGCCATTTAACAAATCAAAAGAAAAAGAAAAAAGTTATACAAAGTTAGCTTTAAAGGTCTTGCACTTGCATAATCCTATGTTTTACAAATTGCAAAAATTATCTAAATGGGTTCATATTTTTGCAAAATGTCGCTGACTCATCTAGACATCATTTATTATATAAACTGCTCAGCTGTGTATGCAACTTATTTCTAATTTTAACTTTTAAAAAATGTTGGACTTGAATCTTTCTATACTTTATCACATCTTTTATCAGTGTATTAGATTCATTGTTGTTTAGCCAACTTTCATTTTCTGTTAGAAGTGTTGGTCATTGTGAATATTACCACTGTTAGCCTGCAGAAACACAAACTACTTGCTACAGACTTCCCAAAACCTGTTTGTGAAGGTGTCAGGTTACCTAATGGCAAATATATTCATAGACATGTTTAGTTTTTAATCAAAGGTGTATGTGTGAACAATTGTTTGGCAAATCTAAGTCTTGACGAGACTACTGATTTCAATTTTTTCTTCCCTTTTTTTTTTCTTGTTGTTACAATTAGGTTTCAGCCAATTCTTACCTTTTTCTAGTGTAAAATTTATATAAAAAGAGAAAAGAATTCCATTATTTGTTTTTATTTCTTCAAACCAAATACCCACCTCTTCCCATACTGATTATACACCTGAAAAAATGCCACAGAATGTATGAGGCTCCAGTTTGGGAGATCTGGGGGGTGTGGAGTCACTTCTTTATTGATATTACTCCCAGGTTCACTCAGACCCCTCCTTTCTGACTGGTTATACCTTTAGGATCAAATCTATGAGTCAGAGAGATTTGGTTAAAAAAATTTTTATTTCATTGGAATACTTGATGCTATATAACTACAAATGATTTGTTAGAATGATTATTATTTGTCAATTGAAACCATATGATTAGTATTAGATAGGAATACTTAAAACCATACTACTCTAAGCCCAGTCAGCTGGGACTTTAGAATATGCTAACTGCATCTCTGCAGAGGGGTAAGATACCACTCCAACGAGTGTCCTGAATATGACACTAAACCATTTGAAGGTAAGGCTTCAGTCATGGTACTTTAGGAAGTTTGGAGTGCCCCTTAATTGTCATTACTCCCAGGTCCACTCTGATCTGGAGTGGTAATGTTAGGGTCCCATGGGTTAAATAGAAGTTGTATGCTGAGTAAAACATTAAACTGCATCTGATGATGAGGCTCCAGCCTTGGATTTTGGTGGGAGTGTTGAGTGCCCCTTCATTGTAATTACTCCCAAGTCTGTGCTGACCCAGAGTAGCAGTACCTGTTGGTTCCTATCTATGAGTCAAATAGAAATATTTAATTATTTTCTATTCTTGAAACCTTCTAACTTTGCAAGTAAATGACTGATGTCAAATAAGATCATTTCTGTTAGATAGCAATATTTGAAACCATTTAACTGTGTGCAAACAAATGAGTTCTGGCTCATTTTAAAATAATGTTACCTTCAAAGCATTTATTTAGAAATCATATATATTTAACGTCTCAACCAACCATACAACTGTTTACAGATTATTTGTATTAAATAGAAATACTTTATGATAGTAAATTACTTGAAGCTATAATTGTTTACTAAGAATTATTATTATTCGTTTCTTGAAACCAAATCACTGTGTATGATCAAGTAATTTTTGTTAAATAGAAATAATTACTTGAAGCCTTATTATTAGTATTAGATAAGAATACTTGAAACCATACAATTGTTTGCAAATTATTTGTATGAGATAGGAATACTTGATATCATATAACTGTGTGAAAAAATACCTAAGAATCAAGTAAACAAAAAATCTAATTATAAATGTATGATGAATACAATTCCCTAACCTCTTGATAAAAATGACCCTTGATTGATTAATATGAGGGGCATACAATAAGTGTCCATACTTTTTTTGTACAGGCATTTAAAATTGTCGCAGACTCTTGAAAATTCAGTATGTTATTGCTATACATCTTATGAGATGGCTGACCAATTTTTATGGTTTCAGGTTCAAATGAACAGTTGCACCAGGAATTGGAATACATCCTACTAAAGCCTGATTCTCACAGCTGGTGAATTTCAAAAATGCAATCTGACACTTTAGAAGAACGATATGCAATAAAATTGTGTTTTAAACTTGGAAAAAATGCCACAGAAACGTATGGAATGCTTCAGACTGCTTTTGGAGGATCTTGCATGAATCAAGCATCAGTTTTTGAGTTGCATAAGAGATTCAAAGAAGGCAGGGAGTCTGTGAGGGATGATGAGAGGTGTGGGAGGAGTAAGGAAGTCAATAGACCAGAGTTGATTGGCCAAATGGTTAGCATTAGGGTTACTATGTTGAGGTTTTACGGGAGTTCAGGAAGAGATTCCGTCAGAAGAGGCCAGCACTCTTCAAATCGGGTCCGTGGCATTTCCATCAGGACAATGCAACAATCCACAACTCCATCCTTGTCACAGGCTATTTGACCAAGATGAGCATCAAGACAGTTCCGTACCCTCCCTATAGTCCAGACCTTGCTCCCTGTGACTTTTGGTTATTCCCTAAGCTCAGAGGCTGTCATTATGAGACAATTGAGGAGATGAAAGAGGCTGTGACAAAGGTCATTGACACGCTCACACAAGAGGACTTCCATGGAGCCTTCCAGAAGTTGTTGGAACGGTACAACAAGTGCATTGCAGCCAGAGGAGATTACTTCAAAGGGGATTAGAGTTTCATGTGTTTACTATCAATAAAAGTGCCCATATGAAAAAAAAGGTCTGGAAACTTATCATATGCACCTTGTATGAAATTAAAATCAATCAATCATAGAATGTATTAGCTGATATGAGCTAACAACCAAAAGAATGAGTTAAATAATCTGAACACCTCTTAAAATGATAATGACTCATTTCAAAATTTAACCGTTAGAATCATGAGCCTCCCATGTCCATTTACCAGCCACTATGAGCTCTTCGCTACAAATAACTGAAAATATAAAATGTTATAAGGTTATCAACTTCACAGCCACTTAACAAATTATAGCATTTTAAAGGCAATGTAAAATATATTTCAAAAATGATAAAATTACTTATAAAATATATAATTACATTTTATTTACAATAGCAATACAGAAAATTGAGATCCTCCTGCTGCAATTCAGGCTGCCCAGGTATATGTACTTTTAGGTCATGGCACAAATATCATCTTCTTGGGTAAAATGGTTTACTTGGCAAATCAAAAAATTGAATCAAATCAAAACTTTATTCAAATTCCTAAGTTCTGCGGGGGATAATATCTTTTGCTTGGATGTAAGTCAAAAGTATCTGACTGTTATCTGTAGACACACATACTGTAATAGCTATCATCATAAAAATGTACTTAGCAAGCCAAGTTCAAATCCTGGATGAGGCTGTTTGTATCTTATTTTGTGCTATGTCATTTGGAAAAGCATGAATCAATTTTTTCACCCTCTAACTAGGGTTAAATAGTAGGATAGACTACGTTCCTTAGCTTTGAATTTAAATGTTCTGTACTCTACTTAAAAATTGAACCTTATGTTGCACACTAGTACAGAGGGTTGAGTTAATACAGACTGTTTGGTTTTTGGTATAACACAAGCATGATGCTGTAAAAAACACAAGCATGATGCTGTAAAAAAAAAAATCTTTATAAAAATGAGTAATTTTATTTTTTGCTTTGAAATGAAATAACTGTTTGATTCATTTACATAAATATAAATGTGGGAGATCATCTATGGGTCATGCACTTGGCAAAATGACAATCTCACTCCACATCGTATTTGCAGGTTCTCTGCTGGTCAAAATGTACAAGTCCAAGATGGATCCTCAAAGGAAGAAAAAAAAGGCGAAAACAAAAAACTGAATAAATGTCATTTAACAAAGGAGGAGGTGTAAGTGTGTGACACTTTACAAAATGACGGTTTGTGGAGTCTTCACTTTCACTACATAGGTGGCTGGTGAAAATTCCCTTAACTAAAAACTAAAACTGACTGCTAGGTTTTTCGGGCTTGATTTTATTTTCCCTTCGACGGATCCTCTTAGATTACTATCTATCTCTCTCTCTCTCTTCTGTGTCTGTCTTTGTATCTCTCTTTGGACCTATCTTCTATCTTCTCAGCCTATGTGCATGTCTCTGTTTCTCTAGTCCCATCTGCTTTTCCCTCTGAGTTGCAGGCAGACATTTTTTTTGTATATATGCAGGAATGAACATTCCTATTTCCAGATTTTCAGCCACCCATAAACTGAACTTGAAAATATTACAAGACTGTATGTCTCCAGGAACACTAAAAGGTGTCATGATAAATTTTTTAAGTCACAGCTCCGCTTTTATCAGACTATCTCCACTTATACTCACCGGACTGAATTGGTGGTTCCCATGCAAACATGTCTCAGCCCCTATATGGACACACACATATACAGACCTATGGTTAACTCTCAACCATACATATTTATACACCCACACGTACGTACATACATACATACATACATATATGTACTCACACCTACTCGTGTGTCTATATATTTGCTCACACCTAAAGCCTAGTCTGTACACTACTTCACCAGCAGCAATAAGTAAAGTTGGTAACCATAGTTGAGGGCAACCAGAAGGCTCCCTTTTCAATAGCTACGACACCGAAGTGTCGGGGAAGGCGCTACTCCTTTCCTTGGATTGCTTCCCTTTACTCTTGATACGTACCTTATATTACTGAGTGTTAAGCAAGGCGGTACCAAGTACCATTTTAAAAATCTTTAGTATGATGCGACCTGGGATTGAACCCAGGTTTCACAAACCATTGGCAAACACTCTACCCTCTAGGCCAATATCTGGATTTGTTTTTATATATGAATATATCTTTAGCATATCTGCTTACATATATGTCTGCCCTGTAGGCTGGGACTGTACAATATAACAATCGCACCTCTGCAGAGGAGTAAGACTCACCTAACAAATATCCTGAATATAACACTAAACCATCCAGTCTTGGAATTTTGAGTAATGTAGAGTACCCTTTCATTACCATTACTCTCAGGCGTAGTCTAATCTGGAGAGGAAGTACCTGTTAGGGTCTCATTTATGTGTCAAATAGAACTGTTTAATCATTTACTATACTTGAAAACATTTAACTGTGTCCAAATAAATTAGTAATGTCAAATTGAATAATTACTAGTTGATAGTGATGCTTGAATCTATTAAACTGTGTACAAACTGAATTATTAGTATTAGAAAGTAATACTTGAAACCATTCAACTGTGCTCAAACAATAAATGGCAATAATTGAAACTACTTGTGTGCAAATAAATGAATAAAGTTGAATAATATTATTTATGTAGCAATACTTGAAAGCCTTTAACTGTGCAAACAAATGAGCTCTGGTTCATTTCAGAAAGTTACCTCCAAACCATTGTTTGATAAATCATATATTTAATATATATTTATAAACAGGATTTGGCATTAAATGACCTACAAGGGTTGGTATGCCATGAAATACAACCAACCAGCCATTATATGTGTAGCAAAGACATATGTGATTATGTGTATATGTGTGACACCATGATTTAATGTGTGACATATGTGATTATGTGTATATGTGTGACATATGTGATTATGTGTATATGTGTGACATATGTGATTATGTGTATATGTGTGACATATGTGATTATGTGTATATGTATGACACCATGATTTAATGTGTGACACCATGTGTGACACCATGATTTAATGACAAGTTATAAGTTAATACCATGGGGACACTGATGTGAGTAGTTGCTAAAGTCAGTTTAAGTACAACTGATGAACTAAAAATATGGCTTTCTTAAATAAAGAATCTGTAAGAAAGAAACCATTAAATATCAATTTTTTTTATCTCCAATCGAAGGTATCAGTGGCATAATAGACCTGACAAAGCAATTTCAAACCCTAGTCAAAGCTGTTTGCTTTTCACTTCGCTCTGATGACCTTGAGAAAGGCATGAATCCATCTCTCTCCCTCTCTCTCTCTCCCTCGCAATTATGGGTAGATAGTAAGGTAGGCTTGATTCTTTAGATCTGGCATGACAACCAGGACAAACTTTGAATTCAAAACCTGCACCATTCTTTTGTTATTAGCTCATCCCAAAAAGTGTGGCTGTTCCTACATAAATCTTTACCAAAAAATTACCTGTGTATGTATTTACCTAACCCCTCTGTCATGGGCAGGATACGACACACAGTTTTTGAGCAGAGTAATGCTGGTTTAAGTTCAAAGTTTTCCTTCTCCAAGACTTGTTGACTAATGAAGACAAAAGAATCTAATCTGCTCTACTATTTACCCATAGCTGAACAGTGAGAACAGATGGAATCATACCTTACCCAGAGGGCATTAATGAGAAATGCAAACAGCCTCATCCACAATTCGAACTCTGATCACCAATTTCCTGTGACAATAATCATTATTCTAAATTAACTTCCTAATCCTCAAGTCTGGAACTCAAACTAACATTTTGAATTTAACCAAATCTCACAAAATTCCATGTGATCACCAACTGGCAATCACAAGAGCCTTTTTGATTTTCAACAGTTTCTCACAACACCCAGGCTTGCTTTAGCAATGATTGAACTTTTGACCTGTCAATTATGACCTCTATAGTCAATGTTGATGCAGACCATTAAATAACAGTGCTTCTTCTTATTTGTTTTCAATTAATCATAAAATAAATTTCATTAATTGATAGCAACTCAACACTGAGCTTAATAGCCACTTAAGGCTGTTTTTGGTGATTCCTATAAAAAATAACCATAAAACAACCTCGATGAAAAATGCAAATATTATTACTACTACTAATTTCTGTACTCTGAGATAACATCAACTATGCTATCATTCTTAAAAATTACAGAAATGATTGAGTCCCTGACAATATAACTCCAACCATCAATCTAAAAAGGGCAGGGTTTTTCATAGTTTTATTTCCTTATCTGTTATCTAACCAGACTAATTGAATAGCATTAAAAGTCTGACATTTTTTCAAGCCAATTCCATAGATCAATCTTTAAGTGGGCAGAAACTTAGTTGCATTTGGTGTCCACTTGCTAAGCTTTATCTTGGTTAATCATATTCACCAGCCCCTCCGCTTGGGCAGGATATGACACAAGGTCAATTTTTAAGCAGAGTTTAACAGGTTTGAATTCAGAGTTTTTCTTCTCCTAGACTAGTTGCCTCACCAAGCCTGAATAACCCAGTCTGCCCTACTATTTACCCATAGCTGGAGGGAGAATAATTGGATTCATACTTTTCCCAAGGGTATTAGTTCTATGTGAAATGCAACAAGTTTCGTCCAGGATTTGAACTCGTGTTGCCGTGTCCATTTCCTACAACGATAACCATTACACCACAGGCATTTTTTTCTTGATTAATGATTGTCATCAAATGGTCAAACATTATTATTATCATTAGTGTAAAATCATAAGCATTTAAGAATTATACAATTATTTCTGCTGAAGAGTATATATTCAGATTATCCCATGATCTTCTTGATCATTAGGGTAGCATGACAAATCTTCAAAATTTTAACACTTTATCTTTTTTAAACAGTTTGAATTCAGGCCTGTTAAATTCCACTTGAAAACTAACCTTGTATTGCATCCTGCAAAAGGGTTAAATACATATACAAACGATTTAGTTTGTTTTATATGTCATGAACATCTGCATTGAAAAGGTCTAAATTATTCTTAGATCAATTTGATTCTACCAACAGATTTTGTTTACTATATCGCAGTAATAAGATGTGTATTTATGTATTCATAGATTGATCATAGTGTGATGTTAAATTCATGAAACAAATTAAAAATCTGGCTAAAGCTGTTTTACCTTGACTTTGAATTGATTTGCTTTAAAAAAAAAAAAAAAAAAAGTCATGAATCCTCCTCTTCTTTCTATACCCTGTCTTTTTGCTAGATATCTTGCCATAAAAAAACTGAAAAGTTCATATGACATCACATCTACTGTTGATGAATATTTTTACCAATGGGATCCAAGTACTTAACCACCAATACGAGAAATGTATTTTCCACAAGGAGGACTATGTTGAAAATTAAACTTCATTTGGTTACATTCCACGAAAGTATTTTTGTCAGCCTATGAACATTTCAGAGTAGATGAGAGAGTATTTGAGCAAATTACTTTCTCATAATAACTTCACCTGCAGAGTTAATCCCACAAAAAAAAGCTGTAACTTTCACTGTCAGCTTTGATAAGCTTTGATTTACCTAACCCCTCCAGCACAGGCAGGATGTGACTCAAGGTCAATTTTTAAGAGGAGTACAGCTGGTTTGAATTCAATTTTCCTTCTCGTAGACTAATTGCCTTACCGAAGCTAAAGAGCTAGGAGAAGAGTTGGATTTATGCCTTTTCCAAATGAATTTGATCAATTTATCATATATAAGGTTCTAATAACAGTGTCTCTAAATAGTTCAGTTCAATCCTTTGACCTATTTTATCATTAAAAGGGATATTTGGACTGAAGAATTTGAGGTCTTCTGTTCCTGTCAATTTGCACCCTGCACTTGAAAAGTTGATTAGCCTCCTCTTCATGTCCTTTCAGCAAGTTGTAAAAGTGAAACAACCCCCATCTCCTCTTAACTGATGTATGAAACTCTAAATAATGTCACTTTTATAATAAGAGGTGAGATTTTAATTATGTATATACATGTATATTTCATCTTATATGTGTGCCTTTATAGGGCAAATGTTAACAAATTTGTCTAGCAGACTGTCATAACTATTACGAGATTGAACTTCATTTACATGTTTTTTAAACATTCTAAAAGCGTCTTCCTTATAGGCTATTGCCCAGTTGGCTAGGGCTGTAGAATACACCAACTGTTTCTCTGCAGAGGGGTGAGACCCTCCTGGATATGACACTAAACAATCTGATGGTGAGATTCCAATAATGCTGGAGCTTTGGGGAATGCGGAGTACCCCTTCATTACCATTGCTCCCAGATCCACTCTAGCCCGAAGTGGTAGCACCTGATAGGGTCTTATCTATGGGTTGAATTGAACTAAACTGTAGTTTTGAGAGTTCACTGTTTTTGCATTTGAACTGTGTATTTATGCTAAACAGAATTGTTTAAAATAGAACTGTTTTGACATTTAAACTGTGTACTTATGCTAAACTGAATTATCTGAAATAAAATTGTTTTTACATTTAACTCTGTGTATTGCCCAGTCGGCTGGGGCTGTAGAATACACTGACTGCACCTCTGCAGAGGGGTAAGACCCCACCTCCAATGAGTGTCGTGGATATGACACTAAACAATCTGATGGTGAGGCTCCAGTAATGCTGGAGCTTTGGGGAATCTGGAGCACCCCTTCATTGCCATTGCTCCCCTGTCCACTCTGGCCCGGAGTAGTAGCACCTGATAAGGCCCTATCTATGGGTTAAATAGAACTAAAATGTGTACTTAAGCTAAACTGAATTCTTTGAATTAGAACTGTTTGACTAGACTGAATAACTTGAAATAGAAATGTTTTTGGCAATTAAACTGTGTACTTACATTTAAACTGAATTGTTTGAAATGGATCTGTTTTTGTATGCTAAACTGTATTGTTTGTAATGGAACTGTTTTTGACATTGAAACTACTTATACTAAACTGAATAGCTTGAAATAGAAATGTTTTTGACAATTAAACTGTGTACTCATGCTAAACGCAATTATCTGAAATAGAACTGATTATTTGTATAAAAATGGATTTTGCATTAAATAACCTACAAGGGTCAATATACCATAAACCCAAACAACTAACCAACCAACCAACCTTATCGGCTTATACCAGCTTGATGGGTAATCATAAAAGACAAATATCTGTTTATCGTTAAGATGAACCTACCTTGTCTCGTAAACTGCACCATCCATTTTGTCAATTACATTTCTAATATGAGGCCAAAGGGTAACATGTCATTTTTAGCTAGGTTGTTCAACTTCCAATAATCACAGTGTTGCATTATCCTTTTGCTTTTCTAGAATGATAAGACGATTCCATGGTGGCTGAAGGTTTTATGATTTGGGTGTCGATTTCTGGCATGGTTTTTGATAAATAGGCTTTCAATTTTTAGGAGTGATTTTTTTATGTTCAGTTATTTTATTCCTCTGGGGTTTCTTGTGATTACGATTATGTGTGAATATATTTTCATATCTAGAAATTAAGGACATAACTTTTTTTTCTCCACTGAAAGTTGAACACCACAGTCAAATATGGGGTTATTTTTAGACAAGCCTTGTCTCATGATTGTAGTTAAAGCTTAACTTTCCAAATGGTTTGTGTGCCGTCAAAATAATATCTTCCTCTGAAACATTTAATAAATATTATGAGAAAATGTCTGAAGAATTTTGAACTACGAGTGTTCTAGTTGTGTAGGCCCCTGTCGTGTGAGGTTGAAATCTGCTTCTAAAAATGCAGGTTTGGTATTGTATTTGATTTGAATAAGTTATTCAGAATGGCCTAAAAATACTTTCTTTTTTTTCTTACAGCAATCCAGACACATGTTGATGTTTTTATTTCAGCCCCTCTTATCTTAACATTGTTTGACCGACTTTATTTTTTTTTATAACTCTCTGCCTTAAAAGTACACAGACTGTTAAGCAAGAATCAGTCATGTGGAACCACTGTAATATAGATTTTTGCATATTCAAAAGGATTCCCTTCAAAGTTACCACTCCTGTTATTCTTATGTAACTAACCAAGGCATCTGTCAGTGTTTCGTTTGAAACATTCGTTTTTACGTGTTTCAAATTCTTAAAAGTTCTGAAGTCAATAACTGACACAAGTGCCTGAGTTTAATGTTACAAACACAAATACTTTCCTTCCCATTTTCTCTCATTGGCAAAAACTACTATGCTAGAGGAAGGAGAAACTATTTCAGTGATATGACCCTCAAAGAAGAAAGTGAACAGTTCACTGGAAAATATCATGAAATAAGGCACATTTTCAGAACAGTATGAAGGAGCAGGTCATTAAAGCAAGCCACAAAGGAGACGGCTCTTCAAAAAAGTTTCAGACTTGAATGTGTCCTTTTTTGTACTAATGCAGTTTGTTGCGGCTTGGTCTGTTTTTTGTTTTTTTTTCCTACCATATTTTCTTTTGAACCCTTTACCTGTTGTGTCTACATGATTCCTTTCTTTGCTTTATTTTCAATTTAATTTTGCCAGCAATGTTTGGACTCTCTAACAGAAATCAACTGCAGATTGAATAAAAACAGGGAGGTTTCTTTCTTTTCTGTTGTTAAGCATTTTTTCTGGTCCCTTTATTATGGTTATTGCTCATTGTTGTCCTTAATTTTGCCAACCTGGATTTTAGTTTGAAAATTCAGCCCCTAGAATAGTAAGCAGTGTAGAGGCAGGAATAGTTCATAACAATAACATTACTAGATACACCATCTAGTTTATCTTGTATAACAAAGGTTTATGTTGCATTTTTGTTGTCCCCTACAATCGATTATAACTGGCTTATATAGTCACTGGAAATTCGGTCAGTTTTTTACCCAAGCATCATGGTTTCATACACCACAAGCCTAACAAAATCTTGTTGGACAATTAGGAAACAAGTCTTCGGCATTTTGACATGCTTGATTTCAATACCTGTACTTCTCTCTCTCTCAGCATTTTTTCAAAGTATTTTTTTAAATTTCCTAGTTGTTTTATTAGCAATTAAATCAATAATTGACTGTTCATCATTGATTTCAGCCACCAAAAAGATTTCTTTGTTTTGCCTTAAATGTGTGGAGATGGAATTTAACGGGCTTTGCTATTGATGACTTGAAGCTTTTGCCATCATATACTTGTAGCAGAGGAGATGTATTATGGTTTGATATTGTGTGTAATACTAAACAAGGTCTGTTGAGTCAAGTGCCTCTTTTCAGAAAACATACATACTTGTGTGTGCTTCTTGTTATTAAGGGTGGTCATGCCACCTAGCAGTTATTAGAAGTACTATTTGGAAGGCAAAAGATGTAATCTCTACAAATTTAATGATGAAATTCTTTCCAATCCAAGACGTCTTGTTTCATCTGTGATGGTTTTGAATTTTAAAGCAACTTACATTTTCAGTGTAACCACTTAAAATAATCTTTGGCAATAATGTGATACTATGGACTTTTTGTATGGTACTATATATGGTTAGACATGTGTGTGCATATGTTTGTGTATGGTTGCAAGTTGACCCTAAATATATATGTACGTGTGTATTCAAATAAGGGCTTGGATATATCTGCATGTGTGTGTTGAGTGTATGTATGGTCTATGTATTTTGAACATGAACCACTCATCCACTTCTCCCAGTCTAGGTGGAGATGGTCAGATAAAGCTGAGCAGCAACTTAAGACTTCAAATTTATCATCACATATTTTAGGTTGTCCTAGAGACATATCATCTGGCAATATTTTTATGTCCAATTTATGGGTGGTCCAAGGCCCAAAAGTAGGAAATATTCACCCTTGCATATATACAAGTGTAGTCAGAGATTCAGAAGAGAGTTGGTCAGAAGAATCCATTAGTCTGTTTGTCAGAAAAAGTGACTGGAGTTAGAGGTGTGCACACCAAACATATCATGTGGGGAACAAGGCCAGAGGAAGGTCCAAAGTGAGACACACCTCTCCATTTGTGATGGACTCCAGTCCTTCAAACTTTGAATTTGACTTTTCTTTTTTTCTTTCTTTGTCTACAGTGACACCACTTCAGGCTCCATGCAATAAACACAGTGTAGGGTCACACAAACCTATGAGTAGATGCACTGCAAAGTCAAAACATGCTGTCACAAAAGCCTCTGTAGTTTTATCATCAAATTTTGAATTGGTCAACTTCACCAGTTCTAGTAACTGAAAAGTATAATCTTATTTTAACACTGCTACTTGTAGAAGTCACTGCTCTAACGTTCAGAATAAGCAAGAATAACAATACTTACCGACTCAGTGGCCCCAGCTAGCATCCAGCGGGAAGACAAAAAGTAGAATGGGGGATAACTCAATACCAAACCCGTAACACCTGAAATATGACTGAAGCAAGCCGGTGTATATATACACTAATATGCCCACTTAATGTTCCAGCAATTAATCACTGTTCAGGGAATGGACTTGGCCACCTTCAAATAGTGGAGCATCCCAATGTCCATATAATCTCACTGCCCGGGCTATCTTGCAGTACTGAAACACCCCAATCCAAAGTATTGGTCTATCACTGGCGCAACTCCTACTCCACCACCGGAGCCTATTCCTGCATAGCCAATCCTCTACAAGCCACCCTCTAAATGGGTAGTGGTAGCACAAGGCCACAAGGATATCCTCCACCACCGCAATGCAAAAATAGTTGAAAGGTATAACAAATATACCCACAACCTTCCTCTGTTACAAGCTGGGGACACCATAGCTATTCAAAGCCCACTCAATCACAGATGGAACACAACCGGAAAAATTATCACTGATCTACCAGATCGACAATACCGAATCAGGGTTGATGAATCAGGTAGGATCACGCTTAGGAACTGCTGTTTCCTCAGAAAATGCAAACTCAAGCCTGCACCAACCCCAATACCAAGTGCAACACCAGGACCAATAACTCTCTCAAACAATGCTCCACTCTAATACCCCTATCTCCAAACATCTTCCGGTAATGACACCCACACAGCAATTGAACCCCACAAACAAACCGCATATACATCCCCATGCCTTCGATTGTTGAGAATTCCTCAAGCTCTGTCCAGGTTATTACCACAGGCCTAAAAGAAGGATACAGCCCTCATACAACTCGGCCTACTCATGGTGGTGGTGGTGGTGGGGATGTAGAAGTCAATGCTCTAATGTGCAGAATAAACAAGAATAACAACACTTACCAATTCAGTGGCCCGAGCATCCAGCTGACAGAAAAAAAGTAGAACAGCTGGTAATTGAAACATGACTGAAGCAAGTTGGCATATATATACACTAATATGCCCACTCACTGGGCCAGCAACTAATCACTGTGCAGGGAATGGACTTGACCACCTTCGAATAGTGGAACATCCCAATGTCCATATAATCTCACTTCAACTCGTAATTTATTACGCATGTTAGCACTGACTCATTGCTACTGAGCCTTACGCTAGAATTCCAACACTACTTTTTTAGGCCTGTCCATAAAATAGATTAGGTGCTTCTTCATGGTTTTGTTTTTCTTTGTCAAATTTCTTTTTGATTTCAGCTTTCAACTTTTCTGGATCTTTTCTATCTTCCATTGAAAGCTGCTGGTAAATATTAAACACAGATCCATTGAATATACTCTACAAAGCTGGGGCCAGACTTTATCTAGTGTAACCTCTAAGGGTCTTTCTACTTTAGAAAGACTTTAATATTTCCATTTCCGGTGAAACTGGAAATATTTTTCTTTTTTTAATTATCCATGTTGAGTAATGCTGCTTTAAGATAGATGCAAAAATGAGATGTCTGAGGTTGGGAGTTCGCAGAGTGTAGTGGCTAGTATTTGGAACTGTGACATCATAATGAGTTTGAACTATAGTCCCACTATTACATTAAATTTCAGACTATTACGCTTAGGAAAGCTATGGAATCCCCTATTCTCATCCCCCAGGTATGGACTAAATAGTACCAATACTGCCTTTCAAGAAGGATAGTTTGGGCATTAAATAAACCATGAACGTTTATATGCCATTAAAAAAAGAAGCCAAATAAAGCTGTCGGTTGGCTACTATTGGTTTGAAGAACTCAAAGCTGATGCTGAAATGACTGACCACACAGCCTTTAAATACCCCAGGGATATACCAATTGCAGTGGTCAGACAGTGGGGATAGGGAGGGCAGCAGAACAGTCAACAAAAATAACAGGATTTCATTATTTCTAGTGGAAGATTATACAGTCCAAATGGATATTATTAGATATTATTTATTACCAAACTTGAACTGCATTAAAATTCTATTACCAAAAATTAAATTATTGTAGCACTATGTGGTTGGGCTGCCAAAGCAGACGATTCAATTGTCTGTTTTGGCGCGAAACCAGACAAAGGATTCTTGGACATGAAATCTCGCCGTATCCGGAAGTGGAAAGGGGACGCGAGAGAGGCAGTTGACGACGCGACCCAGGAGAGGGCAGTTGGTGGCTGGACAGCAGAGAGGCAAGCAGCAGAGAGTTGGCGGTTGGACAGCAGAGAGGCGAGGCAGCATGGGATAGGGTCCAGCGAGAGTGAGTCGAGATGAGTCTGATTCCAGTAGCATTGTGGAATTTTCGCTAGTAACCCACACTAGCGATAGTCTGCACATGCATGTAGCGTTGCATACCTTCCTCTGCTCTTGGTTAACCCCAAGCTTTGTTCGTGTTTGTTCGTTTGTCCTTCTATTTTCTCCGTTCCCTCGATCGTATTCTTGTGTAGGTAAAGAAATGTGCGTTACCCCCTCGAACCACTAGTTGATCACCGGCCGGCTAAGAAGTGACATGGTTAGAAGAAAGTTAACGTGTGTGGGGGCGAGAGGGGGTAACGTTTACATTATAACACTTCTGTAACCAAAGATAAAATTGTATTAATATATACTGGAGGTGTACTTCTTTTCAGACTATTGCATTTCCATAATTTTCATTAAGTTGCAATGCTGCAGAGTTTGTTAATATCAAAATCTAATAATATCCATTTTAATTGTATTATGTTCCCCTAGAAATAATAAAATCTTTCTATTTTCAAGTTTGAAGAAAATAAACTTTTCATGAAAAAAAAATTTGTAGGGTTGTCTGACACTATATAAATATGACATATAAAGTATATGTGTTAACAAATGTGTGTGTGTGTGTGTGTAAGACTAACTACTCAGCCACATGCAGGTTGCAACATAAAGTCAAAGGATTTTTTTTAGCAGAATACAGCTTGTTTGAATTCAGAGTTTTCTTTCTGTTCTATGATTAAAGAGCCCAGTCTGTTCTACTATTCATCTATAGCTGAGTAGGGAGAATAGTTAGATTAATACTTTTTCCAAGAGTATTATTGCTATGTGAAACAGCCTCATCCAGGATTTGAACTGTAGTTGCCAGGCCTTGAGCAATAACCATTATACTATGAGCACATCCCTTCATGTGCATCTATGTATAAGACAAATTTTAATCAAGCTTTTTCATCACAAAATCACCTATAATATTCCTGTAACCAATGGAATCATTGAAAAGAAGAATTTTTTTCTTTTTTGAGTCTACTGCAGATCCATTTAAATTTTATGAGTATGTAAAACTAAATTAAGCAAATTATCAAAAAATCAATTTTTTACCAAAATTTGTGATGCAACCTAAAAGTTTGGAAAATTTTCACAAATTTAATGTCTGTCTGTCTTGATCTGTCTTATTACCAATTAATTTCTTCATCATCTCTTGAAATTATTCTGCTAGGAAATTGTCATCAAGGTATGCCAACTGCACTGATTCTCTTGACACTCTCTCACCATCTATCCCTTTCAGCTATTGTTCTTAAGTTGTCTAGATAGCACCCAGTGTCTGCACAGGAGAATGTCACTTAGGAGTTTGTCCTTGCTTCTCCAGCACTGTCCTCCATGTCTTGTTCATTTTACTTATATGGTTTATGAGATGTATCGCCATACTGCTGCTATTTTGTGGGATGCTGCTTTTAGGGTGTGTTTAAAAAAGCACACTGCATCCTTATGTAGCTTTTTTTCCAATCACATACAAAAATACTGTCACAGTTAAAAAATTATAGTTTTATTTTATCTGAGGGATCAAATTTCCATATGGTCGATAATCTGTCACTGCAGTCCATGTTTAACTATGCCAATGTTGACATCATTTTCTGTAGATGAGATATTTCTACCAAATTATATGAACTGGTCTACTGATTTTAGAGGCTAGGAAATAGATAACTTTCTTGTCTATCAATCTTTTTTTTTCTTTCTTTCAGGAAACTATCTTATGCCTTAAGTTATCCAAAATTTTTGTTGCATCTCATATTTTCAATTAAAAAAAGTAGGGAAAAAAGGAATCTAGGATTTTTTTAAAGAGTTTGTCCAAACTTCTATTATTAATGCAGGACCAAATATACTAAGATTTTCAACAGATATTTGAGCTGTTTATATTTCCCATGGTGACATCATAACTGTTATTGAGAATTTTTTTTATGAATGGGATCCAAACATTGTAACACTGATGGAAAAAAATGTGTTGACAGCAAAAGAGACTGTTGAAAAGTAAACCTCATGTGGTCACATTCTATCAGAGTACCTTGATCAGCCTATGAACTTTTTAGCCAAACTTTGTGTGTATAGATATATATATGAGGTGTACTTATTTTTTAACTGTTTCATACCCATATTTTTGGTTATAAATAATATCTAAGAAGATTCATTTTGAAGCGAAATTTGTTTGACAAGTAACATTTAAGGATCATTTTTTTAATTAATAGTATTTTCTTGTAGGCATATGGGGTATGTTTTAAATGCTGTGAATAATACTTTCACAGAATCTAAAAGTGATGGTGGGTCAGCTAGTATAGATGCACACTTTTCTTTTTAAATCTTTATGATCATGTATAGCCAAAAACAAAAGCAATTATTTTTTTAAAGTAATTCTATTTTCAAATTAAGAACAATGTAACATTTTAGGCTTAAGAATTGTTGGACATTTGAAATGATTGTTTGGATTTCACGTTCTCTCTTATGTTTGACAAATTTTATCTGTTAACCTCAGTGCTGGCCAACTCAATGTTTAATTTACATGAAATACCAGTCACACTGGTTGACCTCAAGTTCAGATTACATTTTCTTTTAATCCAACCACCAAACCTATTCATTCAGTCAATCTATATCTTAGCACATTTGTTTGAAGCTATGTTTCTATATCTATGACTTTTCCAGCTTTGCTCAAATTCATTGATCCCATTGTCATGTATTACAAGACCCTATACAGACCCATTAATCATTCAAGCCTACCAATCTAAAATATGCATATTTCTCTCTCTCTCTCTCTCTCTCCCCAATATCAAAATATATACATTTGGCACTCAAATATTACTATCCACAGACCCATCAATGATTTATATTTCCTTAAGGTTATTTCACTTGTCCCATAAATTGTTTGTGATGAGGGCATTACTCATGTAATGTTTCTTGGTTGGAATATCATGATAGAGCCCATCCTGCTCCAGGGCTACAATTGGTTTGAATTCAGAGTTTTCCTTCTCCTAGACTGGTTGCCATTACAAAGTTAAAGTGCCTAGTCTTCTCTACTATTTACTCATATCTAGAGAGAGAATAGTTGAATTCATACATTTCCAAAGTGTATTAGGGTTATGTGAAATGCAAATAGTCACATTCAAATCTTGAATTTGGGTAGCTGAGTCCACTTGGAACAGTTATAATTGTTTTGCCATGAGTGCCTCCTTAAGCACATTTCCAATACCAAAATACATAAATTCTGTCATAAGTTATTCTATTATCCATGGATCCATCAATAATTAGTATTACTGAAAAGTTTATGTATCTAATACCAAAATACATAAATTCTACTTTTGTAAGTTACTTTAGCATCCACAGATCCCTCAGTGACTTCTATTTATTTAAGATACATATGCCTTTTACAAAAATACATAAATCTTAGTATCATAAATCCATTTACTATCCACAGATTCATCAATGATTTCTTTTACCTTATGGTATATGTAACTTATATCAAAGTACATAAATTCTATGACCAACAGTAACTTTACTATATACAGATCCGTCAATGATTTATATTTCCTTAAAGTATATGTTCCCTATACCAAAATACATAAGTTCTATTATCATAAAGTTATTTATGATATGTGTACTCAATATCAAAATCCAGCCATGGGAAAATAGATCAAACTGGGATCTTTAGCTCTGGTTTTGCAACCAGTCTAGGAAAAGGAAAACTCTCAATTCAAATCGGTTTTACTTTGCTTAAATATTGACCTTGTGTCTTATCCAGCTCATAGTGGAAGGAGTGTATCAATAAATACCAAAATACATAAATTATACTTATGTATATTTACTTTCCATGGATTAATCAGTTTGTATTTCTTTAAAGCATATGTACCTCATACTAAAATACACAAATTCTACCCTCATAAGTCACTTTACTACCCACATATCTAGTGGTAATTTTTATAATTAATTATAATTATTTCATTAATTATCATTGGTGATTTTGACTTTATTATGAGGTGGGTAGTTCTTTACAAATGAAAGGTCTTCCTCTATTCGAAACAATATCAAAGTATACAAATCCAAGTACATTGAAAAGTAATCCACAAACCAGAAAGAGGAGGGAGTCTTGACCCAACTACATTTTGGTCATACATGGCAGACTCATACCTTATATACTAAAGCAGGAGGAATGGCTGAAATGCATGTGACAAAAGAATCACAGTAAAACAAATCCTTGTAGAATGCAAAAAGTTAACCCCTTCCAGGCTAGAAACCTTACAGAACTCTTTCAACTTGAGAGCTGTAAAATTGTTGACTTAAAAAACAAAAAAAAAAAACCAGGACTATACAATAAAATATTAAAAAAAGATATTTAAAATACAAAATTAAAAGGCCTGATTCGGCAGAATTTTACAAGGCAGGGATACATGCTCTCTTTTGAAGGTGGAACATTAATATTTAGAGAAATGATGATTATGTTGTGGAGTAGGAATGTGGTCCACATAGAATCAGCTTCATTTTGATGTATGATACATGTTCCTGTGTCAGCAATTATTCCTGTTCTAAAGAAAAATGCGTTATTTTTTAACTCCCCTTCATATATAAGTTAATTTTTTTCTTTCATTTTATATTATCAAAGTTATAGTAGGGAATTTCTACGGGTGTTATTATGAATGAAAAAAAGAGTAATTTTCTGGTTAATTAATATTTTGATTGGTTTGGTGGAAATTATTTTTATTAGCATATTACACACATCCATTTATATAAACCATTCTTTCTTCTTAATTTGTCAATGTCCATTGGTGAATAAGTGGACATCCACACAAAGTACTTGCTGTCTCATCTAAGTCAAAAAGCATTAGGAATGTTTTATTATATTACATTCATATCATGATAAATATGACGACAGGTTATCTCTAGAGATAGTTGTATCACCCAAACAAATATATTTTCTTTATTCATATACAAATGCTTGACATTTGGCTGTGATTAGTCTTGTGTAATATATTATTGAAAAGAAGAAATGTTTAGTATGAAGAGTATATCCTTATCTTAGATAAAGAGTAGTGAATGGGCCCATTGCCAAGTGTAGGTTTAACATCCTTGAAAATCCCTCCTCCTGTGAATCTTATGTGAATTACTTTTTGTGCACTAATTCTTACAATATAAATCATTTTTACTTACATTCCCATTTGTACTTGTGGCTCAAGGAATTAATGGATGCTCCCTTCCCCACTTACAATGGTCAAGTGACATGCTTAGTGGTGAATCAATAGACAATCTTGGCTGAATAGTGCCATGAAAACAAATAGAAGAGACACTGTACAAAACATTGGGTCTGTAGTTTAATCCTATTAATTTGTATTTGCTACTGCCACTACTAATGCTGCTTCTGCTATTAATATAATCAGTGTACAATTAAGAATGTGATTACTTTAAGTGAATTCCTTCACATCAAAACTTGTGACTTTCTTGTAGCATAAAGCTTCTCAGTAAGATTAGTCCACCAGCACTTTACAATTTATACCATAGGAACATCACTTGTTCTAATGCAAAGGAATTCACTTCACTAAGTAATGACATTTACAGCAACACACTATAGCAGAAAGGCACTTCTTGTGGTGTAATGATTAGCAAGTTAAGCTGGCAAACCATTGTTATTGAGTTCCATTCTTGCTGACTGCCCCTATACATCTGACCTTGTGCTAAACTAAGCTTAATAATTATCAATTACACACTATAGCAGTACCAGCATTAGTTGTGATAATAGCAAATGCAAATTAGCACAACCTTCTCTCTGCATACAAGAATTCGATATAATCAACTTCATTCATAATATTGTATTGCAGCTTATGCAAAAAATACACAGTGAATGACGTGGAGTAGTACCATTAGGTTTGAATCGGTTCTTCTTGAATAGCCACTCCGAATGTTGAGCTTTTCAGGCACTTCTGTTGACTCACTCACTTGAAGTTAATATCAAAGGTTTCTGTTCCGACTTTCTTTACAAATAAACACTTTAGTCTCCATATTTCTTTTTAGACCCACTTTCAATGATCTCATTCTCACTTTTCAGCTCACTTTCTATAAAACTGAGGCTCTATTGTTTCAACTTGTATTCAGCCCAGTTAGCTTGAGCTGCAGAATATGCCAACTGCATAGGGGTAAGACCTAACACCAACCCACCCAATGAGTGTCCTGGATATGACACTAAACCATCCTATGGTAAGGCACCAGTCCTGGAGCTTTGAGGAATGTTGAGTATTCCCTTCATTACCATTACTCCTAGATCCACTCCGACTCAGAGTGGTAGTATCTGTTAAGGTCCCATCTATGAGTCAGTTCATTTAACTGTGTGCAAATAAAACTATTAGTGTTAGATAGCAATACCTGAAACCATTTAACTATGTGCAAACAAATGAACACTGGTTTGTTTAAAAATTGTTACCTGCAAACTATTTTTTTACAAATCATATATATCATATATATTTATAAAGAGGATTTGGCATTAAATAACCTTCAAATGTTGATATACCATTAAACACAACTAACCAAATACCATTCCAATTTGCTACATATCTGGCCATTCTGGAGTAAAAGTTATTTTTAAAGCATCGCAATTGTTACATCAGAAAGGATTAACCCTTTTGGTGCAGCACATTTGGCAACAAATTTAATGACTGGAATGTATTTTTGACCATAAAATGAAAAAAACTGGCTAATATAAAAAAAAAATCAATTGGAGTTTCACAATGACAATACCACAATTAGTGATGCTCACAGCACCCTAAAATGTTATAGACATTTGCATTTTGGCGGGGTTCCATCTAAAGAAATGCTTATAAAATCACTATAAAACCCTTGAAATTCTGTCCTCAAACAAAATGAAAGTGATTTTTTACAAGTTTATCAAGATTGTTCATGTACTTTTTTTTTTTTTTAATAATTTTTTATTGATGATAAAAGAGAAAATAATGAAGAATATTCAAACATCCATTCTTTTTAGTAAATAATTCTCTCACACAAGAGGATGTTATAGAATACTTGATTTATTTACAAAAACTCACTGTAATGTGTATCTGGTCAATTACGTCAGAAAAATAAAGAATGCCATTTAATATAGTCTATTAGCAGTTTAAATTGGTCATTTACTTTTGCCATAAGCTGTTCTCAAAATTCAGTTTCTGCATTATAACTTTTTGTAAAAATTCCCCTCAATTACAAATCAGTGAAACAGACTTTTATTAATTTTTCATGTATTTTTTTTTTTTTTTTTTAATGAAATTATGTCTTATAGTTTATTTGTTATCACCATAAAAAAGATGCGTCATCAACACAGATTTACCTTAAAAATCAGAAAACCTGGGATTTTCCCAATTCACTATTTGCTTTTCATGTGAAATTTCCATTGGGACAAGGGAGACATTTCCGATATATAAATATAAGATCAAATCTTTTACTTTGTGGAATAAATACTGCTTTTGCTTGTTTTAAGGGAATAGTTAAATAAATCTTGGATATCATAAACAAAAGTCTCTGAGTACATGAAAAAAAAACTTGATTGAACTTAGTGAATGGCTAACAAGAAAAGTAACTGATCTGTATAAACTGCTATTAGACTATATTAAGTGGCATTCTTTATTCTGTTTTTTGGCCAAATTTGACCAGATTCTCAGTATTATGAGTTTTAGTTAATTAGTGAAGTATACTAACACCCCCTCATGTGAGTGAACTGTACACCAAAAACACGAGTGTTCAAAATTTCATGATTTTTTTTTCCTATTTCATCGATAAAAAGTTTTGAAAGGTACATATAAATAACCTGGATAACTTTGTAGATAAATCAATTTCCTTTCATTTGATGTTGGACAGAATTTTATGAGTTTATAGCAATTCTATAAGCATTTTTCAGATGAAACCCACCAAAATATTGACGATGTTTTTAGGGTGTCATGAACATTGCTGCAGTATAAGAAACTCAAGCAATGAGTTATCTTTTTTAATGATTTCATGATATTCACCTGCAAATTTTACATGTACTTGTCAAATTTCATTGCTTTATCTTGAATAGTTTTTGCTGTAAATGTGATTTGTCAATGAAAACAATATGTATTCAAAATTTTCAGGAAAATAGAGACTTTGTGTTTAGAGTGTTGCCTGTATTTTGATAGGTTATTGATTTTGATAATTTAAAAACTCAAAACCTTATATTATTCTATTTTTTACAATTATCCTATTTTTTATAGCAAAATCTCATTTTAGATTCTTTGAACATTGTTACTATAATACACAATTGGCATCAAAGGGTATATATATATATATATATATATATATATATATATTGCAAGGATGTTTATGAGAGAATTCTTTATTTACTGATACTTCTAAAACTTTAGTAAAACAGTCAGTTTTAGAAGTAATAAAATATCTTTTTTATTTAAGGTTTGTACATATCAAACAAGACACTTTTGCTGGGTATACTGCACAAGATCCAAAATTTTCAAGTAAATCCCTCATGCATTAAGTATATGGGCATCTTAAGTTGCTTGCCTAGTTGGCTGGGGCTGTAGAATACACTGACTGCTTCTCTGCAAAGGGATAAGACCCCCTCCATGAGTGTCCTGGATATGACACTAAACAATCTGATGATGAGGTTTCAGTAATGCTGGAGTTTGGGGGAATGTGGAGTACCCCTTCATTGCCATTGCTCCCAGGTCCACACTGGTGTGGAGTGTTAGCACCTGATAAGGGTCCTATTTATCGGTTAAATAGAACTAAACCATGGTTTCTTGAGTTTACTATTTTTTGCATTTAAACTGTATATTTATGCTAAACTGGATTGTTTTAAATAGAACTGTTTTGATATTTAACCTGCATATTTATGCTAAACTGAATTGCTCAAAATATAACTGTTTTGACATCTAAATTGTGTACTTATAAACTGAACTATCTGAAATAATACTGTTCTGACATTAACTCTGTGTATTGCCCAGTTGGCTGGGGCTGTAGAATACACAGACTGCCTTTCTGCAGAGGGGTGTGACCATGCTAAACTGAATTGTTTAATATAGAACTGTTTTGACGTTTAACCGTGTGTAAACAAAATCTATACTTATATTAAACTGAATTGGCTGAGGCTGTAGAATACACAGACTGCCTTTCTGCAGAGGGGTGTGACCATGCTAAACTGAATTGTTTAATATAGAACTGTTTTGACGTTTAACCGTGTGTAAACAAAATCTATACTTATATTAAACTGAATTGGCTGAATTAGAACTGTTTGAATAAACTCAATAGCTTTAAATAGAAATATTTTTGACAATTAAACTGTATACTCATGCTAAACTGAATTGTTTAAAATAGAATTGATTATTTGGATAAAAATAGATTTGGCATTAAATAACCTACAAAGGTTGATATGCCATAAAACCCAAACAACCAACTCAAGTTGCTCTCTGCACCAAAACGGTTGAAGTATAAGATGGCTTTTGTCATTTGAAAAGTAACATAGTTTCTTGTTTCTGGAACTTTTTTAGTAAGCAGTTTATTGATAACATTTTTTTAAATGAGCTTGAGCTCATTTGATTGCACACAGTTAAAAAATAAAGTTTACAATTCAAACTATATCACATCAGTTTATTACACTATAATAATTACAATATGGAACACAAATTTTGTTCCTGGATCATATGCATTTACTCATCCCCTCCACCCCAAGCAGGATATTTTTTGTTTGGGGTTTTTTTTTTCATCATTAGACTAAGTATATCTTGGTGTGCACACACACACACACACACACATACATATATATCATCCTCATCAAGTCGTGCTGCTAGTATGGATTTTCCTGACTCTCTCTCGACATTCATCACTTCTGGCAGGTCTTCTAGACCACATCCTGTGTCTGTTCAAAGATGATGAAGATAAGTTCTAGTTGGTCGTCCAACACTTGCATGTCCATGTGGAGAATGTTGCTTATGAGTTTGTCCTTACTTTTCCAGAAGTGTCCTGCATGTCTTGTTTGTCTTATTTGAATGGTTTTAGAGATCAGAGGTAGGTAGCTATACAACTGCTGTTTTATGGGATGCTGCTTCCGGGATTTGTTCAATATAGCTTGTAGTATTCTTGTGCAATTCCCATCTACCTTTTTCTAAATACGCTTAGTCAGCATCTATATGGTGCATCCATATAGTATGGACACAACTGCTGCTTGGGTTGGTGGTTTGGGTTTGTAGGTTATTTAATACCAAATTCATTTCTGTACAAATAATCATTTCTATTTCAAACAATTGAGTTTAGCATGAGTACTCAGTTTAATTGTCAAAAACATTTCATATCAAACAATTCAGTTTAGCATGAGTACTCAGTTTAATTGTCAAAAACATTTCTATTTCAAACAATTCAGTTTAGCATGAGTACTCAGTTTAATTGTCAAAAACATTTCCATTTCAAACAATTCAGTTTAGCATAAGTACGCAGTTTAAATATTAAAACAATTCTATTTCAAGTAATTTAGTTTAGCATGTTTCATTTAACCCATAGATAGGGTCCTATCAGGTGCAACTACTCCAGGCCAGAGTGGACCTGGGAGCAATGCCAATGAATGGGTGTTCCACATTCCCCAACACTCCAGTCTTATTGGAACCTCACCATCAGATTGTTGTGTCATATCCAAAACACTTGGGGGGGGTCTTACGCCTCTGCAGAGGTGCAGTCTGTGTATTCGACAGCCCTAGCTGACTGGGCAATACTCAGAGTTAAATGTAAAAACAGTTTTATTTCAAATAATTCAGTTTAGCATAAGTACACAGTTTAAATGTCAAAACAGTTCCATTTTAAACAATTCTGTTTAGCATAAATATGCAGTTTTAATGCAAAAACAATAAACTCTGGAAACTACAGTTGAGTTCTATTTAACCCATAGATAGGACCCTACCAGGTGCTACCACTCTGGGCCAGAGTGGACCTGGGAGTGATGGCAATGAAGGGGTACTCTGTATTCCCTAAAGCTACACCATTACTGGAACCTCACCATCAGAATTTTTAGTGTCATATCTAGGATATTCATTGGCAGGGGGTCTTACCCCTCTGCAGTAATGCAGTCAGTGTATTCTACAGCCCCATCCCACTGGGCACTGCTGCTTGGGAAAAATTGTTGTATTTTATCAGATAACTTTGACTTCCATGTAATCGATAACCTATTAATAGCAGTCTATGCCTTTGCTAGTCGCATCTTCATGTCATTTTCAATTAATGAGACACTGCTTTCGAGGTAGGTGAACTTATCCACTAGTTTCAGAGAGCCATCATTTAGTGTGGAGATGTCTCCTTTTTGATAAAAACACATGTATTCCATTTTGTCTGCATTCACGTGGAGACCAAAGCCACCTGCTTCCTGCTCTAGACTATGCAGCAGGGATTCAGCTCAGGTAGGTGTATTTACAAAAAGCACCATGTCATTCACATAGTCTGCATCTGTAATAGTTTCTGTGGAGTATCATCTGCTTCTTGCTTTTTTAATGTAAAGCCATTTTCTTTAATTAAATCAACATTCAAAGTACGTAGTCTAGGCAGATTATGAACAGATATGGGACTGATGTATCCCTTGCAGAACTCCAGCAACAATGTTTCATGGAAGTCTGTGCGTCCATTCAGTGAGCGAACTTTTACTTTCATGTTTTTATAGAGCCTCATTATGGCCCCAACAGTTTCTTTGGGGAGACCATAGGTTACAAGTATTTGCTCCATCTTCCCTCTGTTCATAGAGTCAAATGCCTTGAAGGAAGCTACAAATAAAAGTGTCACCTCGAGGTTTTTTGCACAAACTCCATCTAAAATTCAACAGATTGTTGGAATCTGTGATGTTGTGGATCGGTTTCTCTGAAAACCAATTTGATTCTTCCTAAGAATTTTCTCATTTCTGAATTTTTATATATATATATATATATATATATATATATATATATATATATATATTCTCATTCACAGTTATAATTTATCAGTAAAATATCCAAGAGAAGTAATGTTTCACCAATGGCCCGGGAGGCCTGGGTTCAATCCCAGGTCGGGTCATACCAAAGACTCAAATATTGGTACTTGATGCTACCTTGCTTAACACTCAGCATTATTAGGGAGAAATCCAGGAAAAGGACTAGCGCTCTCCTCTACACCTTGGTGTAGTAGCTATCAAAAAGGGAGCCTTAGGGTCACCCTTGACTACAGTCGCCAACTTTACTTACTTTACTATTTTCTACTTCATAAGTAAAATCTATGGTAATGTCAAGATTGTTCAATCTCTCCAAATATTTTTGAGCTATTATTCTGTGGATATATGAGTAATATATCATCTATGTAATAGAAATAACTAGAATCTTTGGGTATTATAAATTTAAAAGGATCAAATTCTAGTAATTCAATGAAAAGACATGCACCTTTGCCTATTCACAAAAGAATTAAAATTTGCTCATTTTGCAAAAAACATTGCTTTTTTAATATTGTGGGATTATTTATAAATAAAAATCCAGTTTACCCATAGGTTAACCCTTTTAATGGGGTCCTTGTCTGCCTTTTCTTTGAATTTCTAGAATCTGGTCTCTTTAAATTTATTCACTCTTATATGCACACACACACACCCACATATATATATAGAGAGAGAGACAGACAGACAGACTGACAGATATGAATATGATACACATACTGAGAATGATAGATATGAATAAAATGACCAAACTGTGATATATATATAGAGAGAGAGAGAGTCTGTGATTGATAGGTAGATATAATTAAAATGAACAAACTGTATTGATAAGTAGATATTAAGAGACTAATAGTGCTAAATCATGTAATTTTTATAGAAACAGAAACAAGCTTAATGCAATGATTATGATCGTAGGCAATGGAACCAGTGACCCAAGTTAAAACCTTGGACAAAACTGTTGGCATTTCACTTAACATTAATGACCCAGGGAAAGGCCTGAGTCCATCTCTTCTTCCTCAGCTACAGGGAAAATAATTGGATTCATACCTTTTCGAAGGGTATGAGTGCTATGTGAAATGCAAACGTCCTTCTTTAGGATTTGAACTCTGGTTACCGTATCCATTTCCTACAACAGTAACCATTAGACCATAAGCACCGTCATTGATCTTTGATATATATATATATATATATATATATATATATATATATATATAATTGAGAGAGAGCAAGTAAGAAAATACATAAAGCTACTCAAAATTTTAGGAAACATGAACAGTATAAACTATTGTCCACCAACAAGGATAACTTTAACATTAAATAGTTTGATATGCTATTAAACAAAAAAACTGAAACTAACCTATTACTGGCCCAGTTAGCTGAGACTGAAGAATAAACCAACTGCACCTCTGCAGGGGGGTAAGATCCCCCCAATGAGTGTCCTGAATATGACACTAAACAATCTGATGTGGAGGTTCCAGTGATGCTGGAGCTTTGGGAAATGAGGAGTATCTCTTTATTGCCATCACTCCCAGTCCACTCTGGCCTGAAGGGGTAACACCTGATAGTGCCCTATCTAAGAGTTGAATTGAACTAAACTGTGTACTCATGCTAAACTGAATTATTTGTTTGTAATAGAACTGTTTTTACATTTAACTATGAGTAAACAAAAACTGTACTTTTGTTAAACTGAATTGAGATAGAACTGTTTTGACATTTAAACTGCATACTTATACTAAACAGAAGTGTTTTGAAAATGGGTCAAAAAGAACTAAATTGTATACTTTTGTTAAACTGTATAGTTTGAAATAGAACTATTTATATGTACAAAAATGGCTTTGGCATTAAATAACCTACAATGGTTGATATGCCACCAAACTCACCCATTACTTTTGAACCAGTTGCTTGCAGCTCCTTCTGAAGTTCTCTTCATGTAGTGAATGGCTTTTGTATTCCTTATTGATTTGTACTATTTAACCTATTACTATGGGGATAAGGGAGTCCATGCCTTTCCCAAAGGTATTAGTCTGAAAGGGAATGTAATAGTAAAACTGGTGTTCAAACTCACTACTATTTCCTTCTTGACAAACAGATACAGCTGTTCATTCACTTAATTTAAGAGGACATCCTGTTTGAGGCAGATCCATAGTCAGGCCATGTTGCTTCCATTTTCAAATGATTACTCTTATCATACTGATTGGGATATTGAGTTCCTTGGAGATCTTTTGATATTCCATTCCATGATTACAATGTTCAATTATCACTCTACAACCTTCTTGAGAGCGCTCCTTCGCCTTCACCATTGTGTAAACCTTTGTTCATGCTCACCAGATATTTAATGTTCATTCAAAGTAGACACAGACCTGTTGGTCATTGCATATGGTGTTCTCTGTTGACAGAAATTTTCAAATTAATAATTTGAATAGAATTCAATTCCAAATTGGAAATTTTATTCTTTTTTTGAATATTTTTTTAAATGTGTCCAAAACTTGAGCATGTGTTTATGTTGAATTTGTAAATGAATTAAATATTCCTTCTTTTTCATTTATACCTCATATATATTTGGGTATTTACTGTAGTCAGTTAAAGTTTGAAGTTAGTCACAATAATAGAAGTTATTTTCTTCTTAAAAAGATTTTTAAAATCCAGTATTCAATACTTAAGCTTATCACTGTGTAAGTCTATTTGCATAGGATCTCATTTCAGGGGATTATTTTGAAGGAGAAGGTAGAAACTAGGGTTTATTTTTTTCATGCTTAGACTCATTAAATTTACAATAAAAATGCTTAAAAAAAACTTCCATTTAGAAAGAAATAATTTGATTTGCCAGTATAATATCTTTTAGCATTCTAAGCAAATGATACTAGCAGCCAATGAAAAAAGGAATTGATAGAGTTCAGTCTCTCTTCTACTGCACTGTGGAAACATGATATGCTTGATCTAGCACTCTGAGAAGGACATAAAAGATGTCACCAAACCAAGGTGGAAGTGGAGGTGAGGTATTCTGAGAATCCCAGTGTGTATGTGTGTGTGTGTGTATATATATATATATATATATATATATATATATATATATACACACACACACACACACACTGGGATTCATATAATTGAGTTTCCATCTCATTGCACTATATATATATATATATATATATATATATATATATATATATATATATATGTCACAGATGCCACGGTCAGGAATTTGAATCAGATAATGACTTACCTTATCATCGCCATAAAAGACATCGTCTTTGTCTGGTGTGTGAAGCCCTAATGCAAGGAGAAAACTAGTAAGCACCAGCACTGCAATATTTATGCATATTGACCACGTGTGACCAGCATGCTTTGCAAACTATAAAACAAGGACATAGTGAGGGTTGGGGCAGAACTCTTTTGCCCCTGAGGTACAGAGATTAATAGTGAAGAAGGTGTCGTTAGTGAACAATTTGATAGACGGTTGTATATGGTGTAGCCCAAGAAGAGGTTTCAGCAAGTAACTGAGTTCCAGTGACGGATTGCCTCTCTTTGGTATTGCTCTGTTGGGTTTTTTTTTGTGGGGGTGCTTCCCTATCTCTCTTTATGCTTCAAGCTATTTTGGCTTATCTATGAAGGACGGCAAGGCCTTCAATATCTGGTTAATCCCAGAATTCAGCGGCACAATAACCAATATGCCCATTGTTGAATGGACCCAAAATGTGGAGTTGGTCTGTGAACTCTGCGCCATGGACTAAGTTGAGCACATTCTCCCATTGTGACAATGAGGCAGTGCTCTTGCCATGTACAGGAGGCTTGGTAAAGAGCAGAGGACAGATGCAGAACAAATTAAACAGGCCCTCATAACTGCATATGCAACAGACAAGTTCAACACATTCAACCAGTTTGTGGCATGACATCTTCGTCCTGGAGAAACTGTTGACGAATTTTTGGCTGATTTGCATTGGTTGGTTCTGTTGGTGGGTGACATGTGCATTCATGTCAAGGTTGCTGCAACATGTTAGGCAGCTTCTCAGAGCCTCGTCCCAGATGGACACAATGAATGTTGAGCAGCTTCGTCATCTGTCATGATAGCTCTCACCCGGGTCAGAAGGATGCAAGGTGTCAGCTGCCACTACTGAGGCTTTAAAAAAAAACATGAAAGTAAAAGTTCACTCACTGAATGGAGACACAGACATTTATGACATTGTTGCTGGAGTTCTTCAAGGGTATCCATTAGTCTCATATCTGTTCATAATCTGCCTAGACTACATACTTCAAGTGTCAATAGATCTAATAAAAGAAAATGTCTTTACACGAAAAAAAAGCAAGAAGCAGATGATACTCCACAGAAACTATTACAGATGCAGACTATGTGAATGACATGGTGCTTTTTGTAAATACACCTACCTGAGCTGAATCCCTACTGCATAGTCTGGAGCAGGAATCAGGTGGCTTTGGTCTCCACGTGAATGCAGACAAAATGGAATACATGTGTTTTTATCAGAAAGGTGACATCTCCACACTAAATGGTAGCTCTCTGAAACAAGTGGACGTGTTCACCTACCTCAAAAGCAGTGGCTCATCTACTGAAAATGACATGAAGATATGACTAATGAAGGCATGGACTGCTACTAATAGGTTATCAATCACATGGAAGTCAGACTTGTCCGATAAAATACAAGCAGCAGTGCCCAGCAGTCAGCTAGAGCTGTAGAATACACCAACTGCACCACTGCAGAAGGGTAAAACTACCTCCCAATGAGTGTCCTGATATGACATTAAAAAAATCTGATGGTAAGGTTCTAGTAATCCTGGAGCTTTGAGGAATGTGGAGCACCCCTTCATTGCCATTGCTCCCAGGTCCACTCTGGCATGTAGTGGTAGCACCTGATAAGGTCTTATCTATGGGTTAAATGGAACTAATCTGCGTACTTATGTTAAACTAAATTACTTGAACTAGAGTTGTTTTGATATTTAAACTGCGTACTTATGCCAAACTGAATTGTTTGATATAGAACTGTTTTTGACATTGAAACTGTACTTACAATAAACTTAATTGATTGAATTTGAACTGTTTGACTAAACTGATTAGCTTGAAATAGAAAAGACAAGAAGCAGACGATACCCCCCCAGTCACAAAATATGCAGATGACTTAGTACTTCTTCCTACCCAAGCTGAATCCTTACTGCACAGTCTGGAGCAGGCTACAGAAGGCATTGGCCTCCATATGAATGCAGACAAAACAGAGTACTTGTGTTTTAATCAAGGAGGAGACATCTTCACTCTAAATGGTGATTCTCTGAAATTAGTGGACAAGTTCATATACCTCAGTAGCAATGTTTCATCTAGTGAAAGTGACCTCAAAATGCGACTAGCAAAGGCATGAACTGCTATTAATAGGCTATCAATCATATGAAAGTCTGACCTAGCTGATAAAATAAGACAGAATTTCTTCCGGGCAGCAGTTATATCAATTCTACTATATGGATGCACCACTTGGACACTGACAAAAAGTATTGAGAAAAAAACTAAACAAGAATGGCATAATAGAGCTACAAGCTATATTGAACAAGTCCTGGAAGCAACATCCCATGAAACAACAATTGTAGGGCCACCGACATCCTATCTCTAAAACCATCGAAATAAAACGAACAAGACATGCAGAACACTGCTGGAGAAATAAGCACCAACTCATAAGTGAGATTCTTCTATAGACCCCTTCACATGAACGTGCCAGTGTTGGCCGACTAACAAGAACTTACCTACAACAGTTCTGTACAGACACTGGACCTCGTCTGGAAGACCTGCCAAGAGCGATGGATGATAGGGACAAATGGTGAGAGATAGTTGGGAAATCTGTGTTAGTGGTATGACTCGATTCATTCTCTGTTTTTCTTTTTGTGACTGGAGTGTGAACACAAAACTAAGAATAAAGCAAAGATGCAGGAAGAGGCCTGAATCTAGAGTAACTGCACACATGGCATCCATTGTCTTTTTTTTTTCCTGCTTCCATAGCCTCAACAACTGAATAGAGAGAGAATAAAATGACAGGTCCTAACATTAAAAGACGAGTTGTGTTTTTTTCCCTCACCAACCAACAAACAGCCTCACCAATACAGCAGCCACCACTAAACACACTACAGGACATTCAGGTGACAACACTACAATTTACAGTTCCAAAGAAATTGTTTAATTATTCTATACAAGTTTTTTCTGATTCAATGTGAGTCCTATATTCAAAAGTTTAGTTGCTGCCTACAAATATCAATGGTCTGCCATGAGCAAAAAGCAGTGAGTGAGGCAATTACAGCCAAAGCTGTTAAAAAGGCGTTCTGTGCAAGCGGAAATGTCTTTCTGTCATGGATAATAAAGGCCACTTGAGAAAGCCATAACTAAAGCAGTGGACATTGACATATAACAAACAGGACCTGATTGAGTGAAATGGTTTCTGAAAAGTGCTTCATGTACAAGAATGATTCGATGATTTTTGAGATAGCATTCTAAGACATTTCCTGGATGACAGATCTCACCTCAGGCGGTAATTCTCTTGAGGCAATTATTACCTCTCAGTACAAAATTTTTTTTCTTTTCTCTTCTTTTGAAGGCCATCAAACATCAACTCACAAATGAACAATTACTGTCCTAAAATTTTCTTACCTTCCTTTATCTATCAATTTTCATCTTTTTTTTCTTGTTATAAATTTTTACTGCCAGAATTTTTTTTTTTCTTTTGTCTTTGTTTAATTATTGTAAGCAGTAAATGTCATTGCAGATAAATGATTGGAAATCATTTCCGTATTCTTACGTGGGTGAAATTGCTGTGTGCATACAAAAAGAATAAGACTCCATTATTGTATATGTGCACTATACAGCAGGCATACAGATGCATATGTACATGCATATACAGATATGAGTAGGGGTACCAATATTGTTTGAGAGGGAAAAGGTTCAGGAACAAACTGTTTTAATGAAATAATTCTGAAATATGTTTTAGTAAGATTCTACAGCTACCAAATAGTGAATACAATATTGATATATAACAAAAATAGTTTTAAACAGCTTCTTATTAATTTCTGAGGGCCTCTCATTATATCTCTTGTTTTTCAATCTTTTGTAAATATTCTTTTTTTTTTTTCTTCACGTGTGAACATTCAACATACAGCTGGCCATGCAAAAAACATGGATCTGACCTCATCCATTCCATCATTTATGAAGTCAAAAGGCATTTTTGTATTTATGAACCCTGTGGCATATTTTGTAATCAGATGGCCACTAGTTACTTTCAATGATTTTAGAGGTCAACCTTGCATTGTCTGTTAAGCCTAAGGTCAAGTCAATGACTATATAAAAGCATCAATTCCCTGGAACTTTTTGTATTAGGCCATAATCCTTGGACAAACAGACCGCACAAATTTCAACATAGTTGTATAGATGAACTCATATATGTTTATATACATAGATTACTAACACAAGTATGTATTTACCAACCCCTTCACATGGGCAGGATGTGATGCAAGGTCAATTTAGAAACAGTGTTCCAAAGGTTTGAATTCTGAGTTTTTCTTCTCTGAGACTGGTTGCATAACCAAGGCTAAAGAACCCAGTCTTCCCTACTATTTACCCATAGCTGGAGGGAGAATAATTGGATTCATACCTTTCCCATATGTATTTGTGCTATGTGAACTCATGCCACCATATCCATTTCCTATGATGAGAAACATTATACTATGGCAACTCCAACTTAGTAACACAAGTATTATACATGCACATATATATGCATATAGATCAATGATGCACAAATGTGTCTATATATCCATGTTTGTGTATTTAAGTAAAAAAGCCTGCAGCCTAATGATTATTACCTTAAACAGTAAATATTTCTTTTTCAATATAATCTCCATTCTCATCATTATTCTATTTTCATAGCTTGCCCCGTCGGCTGGGGCTGTAGAATACACCGACTGCTTCTCTGCAGAGGGGTAAGACCCCCCCCTCCAACGAGTGTCCTGGATATGACACTAAACAATCTGATGGTGATGTTCCAGCAGTACTGGAGCTTTGGGGAATGCAGAGTACCCCTTCTTTGCCATTGCTCCCAGGTCCACTTTGGCCCGGAGTGGTAGCACCTGATAGGGCCCTATCTATGGGTTAAATAGAACTAACAGCATATTTATGTTAAAATGAATTGTTTTGAGTAAACTGAATAGCTTGAAATAGAAATGCTTTTGACAATTAAACCGTACTTAGATTTAAACTATGTGATTAAGCTTAACTGAATTATTTGAAATAGAACTGTTTTTGACATTAAAACTGTATTTACAATAAACTGAATTGTTAGATATAACTGCTTGAATAGTTTGAAATAGAAATGTTTTTGACAAACTGTGTACTTATGCTTAACTGAATTGTTTTAAATAGAACAGATTATTCACATAAAAATGGATTTGGCGTTAAATAACCCACAAAGGTTGATATGCCATAAAACCCACCAAACCAACCTATTTTCATTGCATCAGTTTGGTAAGACAGTAGTATTACACTCGGAATACACTACAGACCTCAACAAAATTATATGGAATACTGACAGTTGCTCATGCAGCAGGTCTCCCTCTCAGTGTGTCTATATATATATATATATATATATATATATATACATATATATATATGCAAATTTCATTAAACATAATAGACATTTTATGCCTACATATTTTCTTCTGGATCCGTTCGAATTCCCGTATGACTTTTATCGTATTCGGGGGGAATTGATTTAGGTATTGTCCATAGTTGTATGTATCCCTAGTACTTTCTGCCCGACTTTGGGCCATCATCAGGGGAGAATCTATTACAAAAGTGATGTAACTTTTGTTTTAGCAAATTACTACTGTGTAAGTGTACAATCCACCTTTCTGACACAAGTTCAATAGCTCAGCGTTTAAAAAAACATTTATGCCCAACAACACAACTACGAAAAATTCTCACCGACAACACAACAATACTCGAACATCAAAATAATAAACAAAAACTTCAGATTCTCGAAGCACTATATATTAGAAACCTGCAACCAGCACTTAAGAATTAATTTTCAAACCAGTCCTAATGTACTTAAATGTCTTTAGCTACTGGCGCTATTTACAGAATTACATTTAAAAGCAAACACCATAATCTTCAACGGCAAAGACATCCTTACACAGTAGTAATTTGCTAAAACAAAAGTTACATCACTTTTGTAATAGATTCTCCCCTGATGATGGCCCAAAGTCGGGCAGAAAGTACTAGGGATACATACAACTATGGACAATACCTAAATCAATTCCCCCAAATACGATAAAAGTAATACGGGAATTCGAACGGATCCAGAAGAAAATATGTAGGCATAAAATGTCTATTATGTTTAATGAAATTTGCATTTTTATTTATATAGATATATATTAGATTTATATATTTAATGCTGTGGAAGTGTGTCTGCAACCTTAGGTTTCATGAAGTTTTACAAACAACGATCATCAGGCAGATCGTTATCTGCATGATGATTGTTGTTCTAATAAGTGAAACGACATAATTTAAAACAACAAACGCTGATTCATTTATCAAACACCCAACTTTTCTTTTGTTATACAAATTTTCCCTAGGTTTTTTTATATTTTGCACTTTTTACACTTCCATCGTTGATTTAACATCCCTAATATCATCCGTAATAGTCCTGATGATGGTTCATTAGAACCAAAACACTATAGTGTCGACTTTGCTTCTCAATAAATCTCTTCTTCTTTTTGGTTTACCTTTTTATCAATTTTTCTTTATATATTGTCGGATTACAATCCATTATTTACTTCCATATATGTATATGTATGTGTGTATTAATAATATACATATTTGTTTGTATAGATATGTACAAGTGTGTGTGTAAAATTATATATATATATATAGATAGATAGATATGTCTGTGTGTGTATATATATATCTATATATGCATGAACATCTGTCAGTGTGTATGTGTGTGCACATGTATATATGCACATACATATATATATATATATCATATATATATATATACACACATGTGTGTATGTATGTATATATATATGTATATATATATGTGTGTGTGTGTGTGTGTGTCTGTGTGCGTGTGTTTATATCTATATACACAAACATACACCTGACTTGGCAAATATTAATTTACAAGAGAAATAATATGGAAATTGAAACATAAGTGTAATTTTTGTTAACAAAACTAAAACATTTATCTCCCTCCCTTGCCATCTGTGCCTTTCCCTTTTTTTTCTTACCAGATGTTCATAATGTATCAATGTATAGCCAATATTTCCTGCTGTGGCTATGCTCCTTCAACACTCAGGTTCTTATTTCTATCTTCCTTTTTTTTCTCTTTCTTTTCTGTCGCCTCTTTTCTCCCCCTCCCTCTTTCTATTTTCTCATATGCCTACCACTTCATATCACCAACAATCTGATAAAGTCTTTGGGTAAATAAAGATGAAATATTGATAGAATCTGTTGCCTGTCTTGGTTTATCTACTTTTCCACTTATTTTTCATATTTTCTCTGATTTTTTTTTCAGTCTGTTATTTCTCTAAATTTATATATATACATATTTTTGTGTGTGTATGTATATATATATATATATATATATATATATATATATATATATGTATGTATGTGCCTGTGTGTGTGTGTGTGTGTGTGTGTGTGTGTGTGTGGTATATATATATTATATATATATATATATATATTGGTCTGTGTGTGTGTGTGTGTATATATATATATATATATATATATATATATATATATATATTGGTCTGTGTGTGTGTGTGTATATATATATATATATATATATATATATATATATATACGTGTGTATGCGTATATATATATATATATATATGTGTGTGTGCGTGTGTGCTTATATATGTATGTGTGTGTCTATATAAGGGTAGAGTGTTCACCAATAGTCCAAGAATCATACTAAAGATTCGAAAATGTTACTTGATACTGCCTTGCTTAACACTCTGCATTATAAGGTAAAGGTAAAGTGGAGCAATCTAGGGAATGGAGTAACGTCATCCCCTACCCCTCAGTGTGGTAGCTATTGAAAAGGGAGCCATTGGTTCACCCTCAACTAAAGTTGCCAACTTTGCTTATATAGGGAGAAGGAGAGTGAAGGAACCTTCTTTCTTTTTTTGCTCAGCAGCCATTTAGCACATCATTATTTCTGGTTGTGTTGGACCTCTTTCTCTGTTAGGTTGTCCAACTTTGAGAAGGGTAATATATATATAGACAGATGAGGCTCCTTAGCTGTTGTGAAAGTAACCCATCTAGGACAAGGAAAGGTCTAATGTAAAACCACACCATGTGTACTTCATTTGGAAGTAGATGTGGACTCATTCGCCACAGTGGCAGCTACCCATCTAGGAAAGGGAAAACTCTGAAACAAAATCTGAGTTTACTGTGGACTGATTCTCTCATTTTATGTGGCATTGGAGATTCTGCACCCGACACCATACATAAAAAGTGGTTTGCATGCAGTGCAAGCTCAATTTACTATTGGTAAATTTATACTCATAAACTTCTTGAGGGTTTGTGTATTCTAGATCACAAAACTCGAAAACAAGAGGATGCCCTATATATGCATGTGTATGTAAACAAAATCATTCAAAAAGTTCAAAGCCTCACTCAGAAAGAAGAGCCTGAAGCTGAACATTTTTCTTGTGGCAACCCACTACAACTTTCTATCACAGTAGAAAAGCTAATTCAGATTTCTATGCCGGTGAGGTACATACAAAGGTGACAGGTATGTAACAAACCTAAAACCTTAGTAAGGGTTAGAACATTTTGAAAAACCCTTGTATATCTCTTTATTGATAGGTTATTTGATGTTTTGCTCGTTGTTTGCTAGAATGCGCTTTCATTCAATTTTTAATCTCGCACTTCTTCCTATTTGCCCAAATCACTTGACAGTTCCGTCTTCACATCATCATGGAACCTTTTTAGTGGTTTTTTTCCAGTCTGTCTTGGATACTTCTCAACAATTGCTTGGGTTCACTTGTGTGTGTGTGTATATATATATATATATATATATATATATATATATATATAATCACAGGATATACACCAAACTGATTCATACACAAAAAAATAACAGCAATGATGATAAAAAATATACAAAAAATTGAAACATAGGGTTTACCCCCAACTCCTCCATAGTAAAACTATTAAAACATGTTGGGATAATAGTTTTCCAATTGATAAAAGAAAACATTTTGAAAAATCTGCAACACTCCACAAATTGTTTTAACAAAATCAATTTAAAATGAGTTATTGTTGCATGGACAATATTAAAGAAAAATTACATCAGTAAGCATAACTTAAAATTCTTAAATGAAAAAGATTACAACCAAATTGTAAGATGCACCAACAAAGATAGAAAAAGATGCCTTTTGAAGGATAATTGTTTGATTGATAATGTCATATGTAAGGCTACTGTCAGAAAGGAAAACGTAAACAATAATGATGAAAGGCTACATATTGATGTCACTAAATTGAATTGGAAAAATAGATTGTATAACTGTAATCTCAGCTTTTCAAATAGAAAATATGTCAACAGCATGACATTTTCTAGATGTATAGCAGATAAAAGGCGAATCAGGTAAATTTGCCATAATAAAATGGGATATTACGAAAAAAATCCCAAGTGTATAAAGGAGGTTATAATAATAGCAGATTATGTCTGGAAGAAAAATCTATTGTGGAATATACCAAAAAATGATAAATTGCTAAACACAAAAACTGAATAGATTTTTAAGTGTAAACGTAACATATTTCTTTGATGTCACTTACAACTTGATGGAATTCATGTATTTTCTTGGATATAGACTATTCAAATTTCTAAAATCAATAAATTATCTTTTTTTTTTTCATGTGCATGTCACATGAATAGACATCATAGCATGTGACAAATTCTTCACAGTATGAATGCAATTGATTAGCTACTTTTTCTCGTATTTCTGTCTGATGATTGTGTGATGTGCATGAAACTTTAAGCAACAGTCTTATGGTCTGGATGTTTTAGGTTTTAGACCTGCTCTACCATAGGAGCATTGAGCGCTTTCCATGCACTTATTTACATTATATCTTTTATCATTTTCATCTATTATACTTTATAGAAAGAGAGAGTGAGAGAGCAAAAGAATGCATAAAGTCCCTATATGAGGAGTTACACACACACACACACACACACACATATATATATATATATATATATATATATATATATATATATATATATATATAAAGATGTTACAATGCTGTCATATTGATTGTGAAAGACAGTTTCATGTTTTCATGATTATCTGGCAATATTTTCACTATGTTGAAGTCAGACACCTCACATGGTTAACAAACTAGGCTCTTTAACCATTGTTTGTAAGTTTGATTCTAACTTAATACCTCATACTTTTAACCTTATGCTAAACTTAACTAATCCTAATACCTGTCTATTATACTGAAGTAAGGTAGACTTTGATATGTTATACATCTGTTTGTTGGATGTTCCCAAGTAGTGAAAAAGAATTGTACATGTTTGCAAAAGATAGAAAAATGAGATACGAGGTGCATATAAGTTTCCAGACTTTTTTCATATGGGCATTTAGAATTGTCGTAAACTCTTGAAAATTCAGTATGTTATTGCTATACATCTTATGAGATTACTGACCATTTTTTAGGATTTCAGGTTCAAATGAACAGCTACAGCAGCAATTGGAATACACCCTACTAAAGCCTGATTGTCACTGCTGGTGAATTTCAAAAATGCAATCTGACACTTTAGAAGAACAATATGCAATAAAATTCTGATTTAAACTTGGAAAAAATGATGCCACAGAAACGTATGGAATGCTTCAGACTGCTTTTTGAACATCTTGCATGAATCAAGCATCAGTTTTTGAGTGACATAAGAAATTCAAGGAAGCCAGGGAGTCTGTGAGAGATGATGAGAGGTGTGGGAGGAGTAAGGAAGTCAGAACACCAGAGTTGATTGGCCAAAGGGTTAGGGTGAGGGTTACTATGTTGAGATTTTAAGGGAGTTCAGGAAGAGGCCAGCACTCTTCAAATCGGGTCAGTGGCATTTCCACCAGGACAAGGCCCCAGTCCACAACTCCATCCTTGTCACAGACTATTTGACCAAGATGGGCATCAAGACAGTTCCTCACTGTCCCTATAATCCAGACCTTGCTCCCTGTGACTTTTGGTTATTCCCTAAGCTCAGAGGCTGTCGTTATGAGACAATTGAGATGAAAGAGGCTGTGACAAAGGTCATTGACACACTCACACAAGAGGACTTCCATGGGGCCTTCAAGAAGTTGTTGGAATGGTACAAGAAGTGCAATGCAGCCGGAGGAGATTACTTAGAAGGGGACTAGAGTTTCATGCGTGTACTATCAATAAAAGTGCCCATACGAAAAAAGTCTGGAAACTTATCGTATGCACCTCGTATAATGTGTACAACAAGCCTCATAAAAACTAATCTGTATCTTTTTTTTAATTTAAAATTTTTTTTGTGTATTTATGTCAGGTTCATATTTCTATATCACTGGAATCTTGCTAAAATATGTCTCAATATTATTTCATCAAAACTTTTGTCTTTTTTTTTTTTTTTTTTTCCTGAATATATATATATATATATATATATGCACACATACTGATGGGAAGAGTGATCTAGTTTCTGCAGTTTGGTTATTTACATGGCTATATTGTATCACTTTGGTGTTTTGATAATTTATTAACTCTATAGTGGTTAATTCATTATTTTCTAATGTTTATATTTTTTATTATTATTCATATGTGTTTATTTTAATTAGTCTTTATCTATATTATGAGTCTGTGTGTGTATTTATCTATAAGTATTTGTATATGCACATGTTAATACAAGTTTGATTAAAGATAAATATGGAATGTTTCTTTAATCCACTTGGTAATTTTTCTTCTTTACAAGAGAACATAGACAGGAATTTAATGAGTGTAACCATTATCAAAATATTCAGGATCGAGCAATTCAAGCATCCTTCTAGCCATTATTAAAATTATTATACATAATTGCACATTTCCAGTTTCATATGATTATATAATATCACTAATCTATCACAAAAAATTACAATCATCTAATCTCATTACAAACACTACTGATAATCTTTGCTTTCACAAATCACCATTAAAAACAATACTAATTTCATCGACAAATTTTCATGAATTTTTGGTGACTCTGTTTGCTTTGATGGTCCCTGCATTAATTTCACATTTGTCTGGCAAAATGACATCCATTTTCATATAAATGAATATCGAAAGCATGATCAAAAAGTACCAAGACTAAAGGTTTAAATTTTTTTATTTTAATATTTAGAATTTGAATAAAGATATGTGCACAGCTTATCAACTTGTATTCTAAAATGACGATGTCTAGACATCTAGACTTCATCTACATGAATCTGTGCCATTTTGAATAAAAGAAAAAAATTCTAAAGCCAGTCTCGATACTTTCTGAACAACTGTTTTTGGGAAAATACTTGATTATGCAAGTGCAGTACTATCCGCTCTCACCAGATTTTGCTCTCTGTGACTTGTTTCTAAACAGAAAATTCATCTCATATATAAGTTTATATACTTTGTGTGTGTGTGTATAAAATCTGATATAGCAAACCATATCAGGAAAGAAAATGGCTCACAGTGCTCTTTTTCTTCTGAGACGAGGTACAAATAATAAAGAAAATCATTACAGAGTGAGTAAATTGAAGTTTGATATCCACCTGTCAAACAGGTGGATATCATATGAGGGTGGGTTTCTTTTCTCAATAGAAAACTGATTCAAGAGCTTCCCTTAAAATCAATCATAGAATCATCTACCCTACCTCATTTGCTGAAAATGAAATCATCAGGGCAGCTTATATTTCTGGTGATGAAATGAATTTACTTATTTTCTATTTGTCATCAAGAAACTTATCTCTTTCCTTGTTGATGGTACAGGTGAAGAAGATTATTGAATAGATTGGTTGAAATGATGTTGGTATAACAACAAATGCAACACAATACGTTTAATTATCCTAACAACTTCTTGAATGTATGTATGTATTTTTAAATTTACATATATATATATATATATATATATATATATATATATATATATACATATAATATTTGTTTATTCATATATATCTATTTAACTGTGTGCAAAAAAAATGAGCTGGTTTGAAAATGTTACCAGCAAAATAGGTTTACAAATCATATTTAATATATAAAGAGGATTAGGCATTAAACAACCTACAATGGTTGATTTGTCATTGTAATGTAGAGGGACCAAATAGAATGTATGTGACATAGCCTTACTAACCTCTCAAATATTGATAGATGTTATGCTCTTCATATACAAGATGGACTTGCTGCTTCAAAATATGAAAGAGTTTATTTCTGACTGTATGCATTTTCATAGCAGTCAGCCACCAGATGAGTGAAGATAGAACAAGAGATATACTGTGGCGGAAGATAGGCAATCTAGAATAGCCTGGCAAACAATAAACGAAGTGAGAAGGAAGAGCACAGCCAAAGCAAAATTGAAAGCTGCAAACCAACAAGAAAGAATAGAACTGCGGAAACAGCATTTCGAAAATCTACTAGGAAACCCACCAAAAGTAACAAATGAACCAATCACCAGAATTATCAGTTAGCAGTTAGACATTAAACTAGGTCCATTCACCAAAAAAGAACTCTACTCGGTTCTTAGAAAAATTAAAAATAGGAAAGCTGCAGGGCTTGACGAGATCCCCCCCGAAGTATGGAAGACCAGACAATTCGACAACATACTGCGCCGACAATGCAACGCAGACTATAATCAAAATACGATAGACAGATGGATGAAGGGATGCATCCTCCCCTTCCCTAAAAAGGGTGACCTCGGATTAGCCAAGAACTACCGAGGTATAACACTTACATCCATAGCAGCCAAAATCTACAATGCCCTACTACGAAACCGCATAGAACCCAAAATCTACAACATCCTTAGGAAAAACCAAAATGGCTTCCAAAGAAATAGATCCACAACCTCACAAATATTAACCATCTGTAGAATCCTTGAAGGCGTATGGGCAAAAAACCTACAGGTGACATTACTATTTGTCGACTTTACCAAGGCCTTCGATTCCATACACAGAGGGAAGTTGGAACAAATCCTACTAGCATACAGCCTACCAAAAGAAACCATCTCAGCAATAACAATTCTCTACAGAAATACCAAAGTGAAAGTACTTTCACCGGATGGAGACACAGAATACTTCGACATTGTAGCAGGAGTACTTCAAGGGGACACACTAGCCCCATACCTCTTTATCATCTGTCTTGACTACATGCTTAGAACTTTGATCGATAAAATCAGAGAAAATGGCTTCAAGCTGACAAAGAAAAGAAGCAGAAGGTACCCCCGCAAAAACAATTACTGACGCCGATGACATAACGTTACTGGCGAATACACCCAACCAAGCTGAAACACTACGGCATAGTTTGGAACGAGCTGCCGCTGGCATTGGACTCCATCTCAATGCACACAAAACTGAATATATGTGTTATAACCAAACAGGCGACATTTCCATACTAGACGGAACCTCTCTGAAACTAGTAGGCGAATTCACCTACCTAGGAAGCAGTGTCTCATCAACTGAAAAAGACATCAACACATGGCTAACAAAAGGATGGACAGCTATCGATAGGCTATCGATCGGCTATCGATCATATGGAAATCAGACCTGACTGATAAAATGAAACACAGTTTCTTCCAGGCAGCGGTCATATCGATACTGCTGTATGGATGCACTACTTGGACGCTTACTAAACGCCTGAAGAAGAAGCTCGACGGCAATTACACAAGAATGCTGCGAGCAATATTGAACAATTCCTGATGGCAACACCCTATAAGGCACCAACTATATGGCCAACTGCATCCTGTCATGAAAACTATCCAAGTTAGACGAACCAGACACGCAGGACACTGCTGGAGAAGCAAGGACGAACTCATCAGTGATGTACTCCTATGGACCCCCACATATGGCCAAGCAAAAGAAGAATGACTAGCTCAAACATACATACAGCAGCTATGTGAGGATATGGGATGTAGCCCTGAAGACCTGCCAGAAGCGATGAATTATAGGGAGAAGTGGTGAGAGAGGATCTAGTGGCACAACATGATGATGATGACATAGAAATGGTAAGAGTCTTGTGCATGCTAGATGAATGAACAACGCCTGACTCCAATTCCTTTACCCTTCTCACTTCCTCCAGGGATAAGGCTGACTGCATTAATTTGCTGTTGGCTTTGCCCCCACTGTCTGGCATTTATGTTGGACAGGACATTGTCCTGCAAAAGCAGATTTGAGGCCGAAAGGCCCCCAGCTTCAGCTGGGCCACCTTCAATATATATATATATATATATATATATATATATATATATATATATATATATATATATAGTTGTTGGTAGCTTTATAGCTATCATCATAAAGAAAAAGGGGAATTCAACAAGTCAATGAGGCTGTTTGCATTTCACTTTTTACTAATGCCCTTGAGAAAGTCATGAATCTATCCCTTCCCTCCAGCTGAGAGTAAATAAACAAGCAGACTGGGTTCTGTAACCTCAGTTGGCTAACCAGTCTAAAAAGAAAGCTTTGAATGTAAAATCAGGAGCTGGAATCCTGAAAGCAATTCATGGTCAGCTTTATTCTAACATACTTTTGTAACACTGATGCCAAGTAGTACAGCACCTTGCTCAATATTGGTACTATGTGAAGGGAAACCTGTTGGTATAGAAGACAAACAGTTACTCATAAAATCATTTCCAGGCTTGTACCAGATTCATAGTCTCATGAGGCCAATGGATGTTATAACATATGTAGCTGTTTATCTATGTATGTTTGTGTACATTTATATCCAAATATGAAATATTTCTGATTCATAAAAAAAGAAGTTACTTCAGTTTTTGAAAAATATGTTATTTCAAACTGACAGTTGTTTAGAAAGTCAAATTTTTGCATCAGGCATATTTGAAAATGTTCAATTTTTTTTAATTCTTTTTTTTTTTTTTTTTTGCTTAAATTATAGAACTTTGTTTAATCCTTGTCAAATAAATCTTTTGGCTGTCAAGTAGATATATCCACACATGTAATTCTATGATAGACTTAAAGTCAGAAGAAATGCAATCAATATTGTCGTAAAACTAAAGCAAAGCTACATTCACATAGTCAATTTTGAAGGCTTTTTAAATAACCAGTAAAAAAAAAGATTATTAGACTGTGCTGACCCAGAATTTTACCTATTTATTTGCACAAAATATTACTTATACGGCACTTAGTTTCCATCGCCTTCTTCTAAAACATCTAATAGACTTAGATGTTTTCACAACAAATACTACTCCCAAATATTCAAATTATATTCAGTTAAACATCTTGTTCAATAGCCAACTGGTGCTGTAGAATATGCTGACAGTATGCAAACAAATTACTGATGTCTAATTGAATTGTTTGTGATATATAACAATACTTGGAACCATTAAACTGTGTGCAAAGGAATAAGTAATGTTGAATAAAATTATGAATATTAAATAGCAACACTTGAAACTCTTTAATTGTGTTCCTAAATTGAATTATTTGTATTACATGACAATACTTGGAACTATTTGACTGTATGCAAATGAATGAATAGTGTGGAATAGAATAATTAGTAACTATTTAACTGTGTAGAAAAAATAGCAATACTAGTGTGTTAACATATTAGTTCAAACTCATTTAAAAAAAGAAATTATCTACCATCTATTCACTTACAATTCATATATTCAAAAAAAGATTGAAGTTGAAATGCGTTGGCAAATAAACAAATCATCAAATATATTTTTCTTCCGTTTTACCTTTTCAATGTACATATCATCATCATCATCATGTCGTGCAGCTAGCACGGATATCCCTGACCCTCTATCTCTATTCATCGCCTCTGGCAGGTCGTCAGGGTTACATCCCATATCATCACATAGCTGCTGTATGTATGTTCGAGCTGGCCGTCCTGCTTTTGATTGGCCATATGCGGGGGTCCACAGGAGTACATCACTTACGAGCTCGTCCTTGCTTCTCCAGCAGTGTCTGGCATGTCTGGTTCGTCTAGCTTGTATAGTTTTCGTGATAGGTGGTAGGTGACCGTATAGTTGGCACCTTGTGGGATGTTGCTGCCAGGACTTGTTCAGTATTGCTCGCAACATTCTTGTATAATTGCCATCTAGCTTCTTCTCCAACCATTTAGTCAGCGTGTGTGTGTATATATATATATATATATATATATATATATATATATATATATATATATATGTGTGTGTGTGTTTGTGTGTAATCTTTGCAGTTTTAATTTTTGAATTATCATTAATATTGAACACTGTGCAGAAATTAACTGCTGCAAAAAAAAAAAAAAAACAGTAAAAGAAGTGTGTGTGTATATATATATATATAGTCCTCAGCTTTTAACTCTTGAGAATTTCTTATAATTACCATAGGAAAGGAAGCACTTTTCCAATCCCACCATGTCTACAACATCATTTTCATTCTCCATGGATATAAAATATCCACTTTCCATCACCCATTATAATTTTTATCAAAAACAGAATATTTTCCTTAAGTTGTGAACCACACATAGATTTTTCATTTTTGTTGAAACTACACTTGAAAGTGACTAACATAACCCATCTAATGCAAATGATTTTTAATGATTGATTTGAATATTTTGATAAGGTTGGTTCTTTCCTAAATTGAACCGTTGCATAGTCAGATACACAAATATGGCCATGTGCGAAATGGACATATGATGTTCATAATGATAGAACATAGGAATCTCGGAATTCGAAAACACATAACGACTTCTTGTTCAGGTACGAAACTTTTTTATTAACTTTGAGTTAAAGGTTTCGACGTAAGGAGGAGAGACACAATCTTCTATGCTGTCTTATTCATTTGGCCCCCAACTCGAGCGGACCCCGTCTCGAGCGGCCCCCATAGGACACAAGTTCGCCTCGCGTCTGCGAGCTCCAAAAATCGATCCTTCTCGTTTGGCGTCTAGTACCCAACTCTTATTTTCTTCAAATTCTCATACAAACCTCCGCGCGCTTCCAGTGCATGACGTCACCCACACCCTGTCACCCAGTATCGTCTCGGACTATTATGACATCTGAGTGACACCTCCATCCGCCCGCGCGCACCCGCGTTAACACCTGCTTCAATGTTGTACCTAACTAACCCATGTGCTGAGCCGAAAGGTTCTCAGCCTAACTAAACTCAAAGGCATGAACCGAAATCCCTCGGCTATTTTATAACAGTACCACATTGATTATTTTCAAGTGATACATTAATTTGATTACTTTCAATCTCCACTAATCTACTCATATCTAGTATATTTTTTGACTCAAACTCTCTAGCTAACTCACAAATTGCTTATAACATATTCAGACATTCACCTTCTCTATAAACTGCACAATTTTTGCATTTAAATCACATCTTACCATTCTTAAAATTAAAAAAAAAAGTTTATTATTCCAAGAATGTGGTTTGTTTCCTTCCAACATGAATGTAGCTATCAATCAAATAGAAATATACTAATTTCAATTCCTTTTTTATTAAATGCACACTAATATAAATTAATTTATCTAAAATTAAACTCTCTGAATATCACCTAATAACAAAAATAGATCAAACTTTTATACGGGATGTGACATGAAGTCAATTTTTTTTTTTGTGGAATGAAGCTGCTTTGAAATTTGTTTTCCTTTTTTGATACTGGTTACCTTAGTAAAGCTGAAGAACTTTGTCAGCCCTACTATTTACTCACTGGAAGAGAACATATAGATTCATGCCTTTCCCCAGGGCATTAGTAAAAAACAAACAGCTTTGTCTCGGATTTGACCTCTAGCACACATAGTATATGTTAGATTATTATCAGTGAGTTTGATACTCTTTGGGTGCCCTATACCTCTAGTCTTGTGCCAAACTAAGCTAAACTTAGTAAATGACAACTTGATATCCCATTTTGAAACAAGATGTCTAAATGAAGGAAAGCGATACATGACACCCCCTTTAAAAATTGCTATACAGAAGATATTAATTATCTCACATGAATTTGGTTCGATACATATTTTTAAAAGTGTCTGCAAAGGAAAGTTTATTACTGAAAATTTATTTCAAGAAGTTAAAATTTGTATAACTGCTTCAGTGCACTTGGGAGAAAATTCATACAAAACTTTTACCATCTTCAGAGACACTAGATGTCTTTCTTTATAAGTAAACTCGTAGAACTTCAAAATCATGCTGCCTTTTTTTAAACAAATTCTGCTCTATAGTTAGGTTTAAATTTAGTTTTTAATTAGGGACTTGGAACCAGTCAATCTTCTTGTATAGTGACGCTTTTATCTGCCAAGTTTCATTGTATTACACCTTAACTGTAGCAAGGAGCTTCATTATGCTGCAAAATCCAATTCAAACAAATCTTTAAAAATTTTATTGATTAAAATGCAGCTCCATCCTAGTTTATTCACTGAATATAATTTTATTCCAAGTGTCTGCATTTCATAGCCAACAATCTTTATCCTGTAAAATTGTACTAAGTCCATACTTCTTGGATAAAATTTGTCTATAATTACTTTTTGATTAATGCTGGCTTTTTGACTTATCTACAATCCTTCAGTCCCTAGCGTCAAAGCAAATGTTTAATTGAATTTAGCAACAACAAATTAAACACTTTGTATTTGTTTGGTTTGTTGTTTTTTTTTTTTATATTTTTTTTCTTTTTTTTTTAGTTAAGCTTCTGATATTCTTTTAAAGCTTCAATAAGGCACCTTTGAATTAACTATATTTTTGTTTATCTGAAATATTTTCAATGCTTTGAAAATTAAATAGGATTTTACAGATACCACTTCTTAAAATCTTAAGTTCCAAATCCAATGTCTTCATCTTGGTTTCTTAGAGAATTTTCATCATGATTTTAAACATAAGTGAATACAGAATTTCAAAGATTGTCTCTAAAGTTTTTGCATTAGTGTTAAAAACTTTGACACAATCAATCTGAAAGGTCATTTTATGGCTCCTCTTCTCAATGAAAAAGAAATCTTCATACATCTCCCTCTCATTGAAGAACTTTCATATCTTCTGGCATTGAAGAAAAAATGTTCATGTCTTCCTCCCTGTTTGAAAAATGTTTGTGTCTCCCCTTATTTATAAGCTCTTACATTTTCTCTTCTCATTCAAAAAATTCTTAACTTGTAACTACTCTCATTTAAAATCTTTATTTCTTCTCTCATTTCAAAGACAGTTTGCTTTTTTTTAATTAGCAGATTAGTGCTGGAATTATTCAAGTGAAAACTTTAGCACTACCAATAACATCCCAGGTGATTTTTACATCTCCTCTCTTATTGAAAAACCTTCATATCTTCCCTTCTCATTCAAAAATTCTCACATTTTTTCCTTTTTATCCCCCCCACCCCCACCCAAAAAACCTTAACCTGTCAATCCTCTTATTTAAAATCCCTCACATTTTCCACTCTCATTTAAAGAGCTTGCTTGGCCCTGTCAATATCTTTTAGAATACAGTGACTGTATCCCCAGCAGAAGGGTAGTATCCACCACCCCCAACACAAAATGGGTATCTTTTATATTACTCTAAACTGCATCTGATGGTGAGGTTACAGTTCTGGATATCTGGGGAGTACCTCTTTATTGCCATTAACTCTCAAGTCCACTTTGACCCCGTGGTAGTATTTGTGAGGATCCTATTTATCAGTCAAATAGATCTGTTTAAAAATTATTTGTATCTGATAGAACTGTGTACAAAAAGAAAACACTTAAGAAACAATGACACAAAAATGTAAATATGAATCTGCAGTGAATGTGATTCCCTAACCTCTAGGCATAAAATAATCCTTGACAGGTTGAATTGATTATCAGCTTTCTGCATAACATAACTCAGAAATAGCCAGTATTTCATTCATCAAAGATGCTGTGTTTAACACATGCTTAAAAGCAGGGAATTATTTGAAAATTTAAAATCATTTCAAATGTATAAGAACTTTTACACAGTAAACACACACACAAACACAGAAAAATGAAAACTATACAATCAATTTTTCAAACTTTAAATGAAATCGCAAAAATACTAAACTCACATTAACAAAAAAAAAAAAACTGATTTTTAAAAATCATTTTTAAAATATATCTGATTTCTGGCAAGGACAATTTTCAACAAAAATGTTCTTATATTTTTACCGGTTTGGTAACAAACTTTTAAAATTGATAAATCACCCAGTCACTAAAGTAGAATTAAATTTACATGACAAACTCTAGTTATGACAAATGATTTTTGCTAGCACTAAGTCTATTTAAAAAAAAATAAAATTGAATTGATCAAACCTGAAACAAATGATAAAAATGAAATTGACTAGTAATTTGTGTCACTTAAGAAATAAAAAAGATACCAGTTATCTTCCCTCTACAACACACACACACATATATATATATATATAGAGAGAGAGAGAGAGAAAGAGAGAGATGAATTCTGACTTTTTTCTTTCCATTTACTGTTTTTATCTCTCTCTCTCTCTCTCTCTCTCTCTCTCTCTCGTGTCAGATCACATGATACAATCAATTAGTTGAGAGGAGGTCAAAGCACATTAAAGACATTTTACTCTGGCTTCCTCGTGTTCATTTAATGCTGGTTAATGCTTCATTCTTGGGTAGAATTAGTTTGCACTAATGTTACATGAGGGTGTGAGTGATATCTGGGTGATGAGCTGAAGCAAATAGTTCATTGCTGCCACAGACACTGGTCTTTACTCTATTTGTACTTTATAGCAGTCATTCAAATTTTTAGCTATCAATTATAGGTTTCACCAATTATAGTATTTGATCTTATTTCATATATATATATATATATATATATATATATATATATATATATATATATATATATACACAGAGTTAATTATCTCTCATGTATGTGCATATGCAAGTGTGTGAAAGAGAAGACTACTTATTCTTTTATGTGTGTGTGTGTATATATGCTCGGGCATCATATATATATATATATATATACCCAACCTCTCTGACATAGTTAGGACAAGATCAACTTTTAAGCTTGTTTGAATCCAGAGTTTTACTTCTCTTAAGCTGATTGCCTGACCTAGTCTATCCTACTATTTGCTCATGGCTGGTGGGTGAAGAGGTAGATTTTTACCAGGGTTTGAACTTGGGTTGCTGATTGCATTTCCTACAATGATGACTGTTACATCAGTGTATTGTGTGTGTGTAAATATATTGTAAGTAAAGTTGGCAACCTTAGTCAAGGGTGACCCAAAGGCTCCCTTTTCGATAGCTACTACACCAAGGTGTAGGGGAGGGCGCTACTCCATTCCACTTGACCCTTGATCCTTACCTTATAAGCAAGGTGGCATCAAGTACCATTTTTTGAGTCTTTGGTATGACTCGATCTGGGATTGAACCTTGATCTCTCAGACCATTGGCAAACTCTCTACACATTAGGCTAACGGCCCAGTACTAACCAAAAATACTAGGATTTTATTATTTCTTGTGGGGCCTTCTACAATCAAAATGTATATTATTAGTATTATTCATTATAAAATTCTACAGCATTGAAACAGAAACATTATTTTTGGTTGCAAAGGTGTTAGAATTTTATTTAATTCTACTTTTCTCATGAAGTGAATAAAATTTTCTGAATTCACTCAAGGTTACCAAATATGATTGACATTTGAAGAAGGCTGATTAGTAAACCACCAAAATGTTTTGATTATAATAAAAAATAATATAAAAGTAGTTTATTTTTGTTGTGTTTTTTAAAAAAAACGTCTTTGGAAGAAGACTATGTTGTTAAAAAAAAAAAAAAAAAAAAAAAAAAAGTGCTTGTCAGTTAAAAGTAGATAGACAAAGAATAGGATTTCTAATGGAGACTGAATAGTTTTCTTACAATGCTGAATTTTAAGTTAATGTCAAAGGAATCAATAGAAATCCAGCCAAGTCTTCTAATGAAATTGCAAGTGGATTTCTAAAATTGCACTAAATTTAGTAGCATCAAAATTCACATCATGAACTTTAGCCTCTGCGAATAGACTTTTAAGTGCATCTATTTTAGATAGATTCAAAAATACCCAAAATATCTACAAGTAGATGTTTAGTTGCATAAAGATCATCAAAGAATTCACTTCCAGTAACAGTTCAGTAGAAAGAATTGTATTTTGGAACCTGTTTTTAGTTGGAAAGTTTGTGGAAATCATGTATGTGTCAGTTTATAATGCTTTGAATAAAATAAAACCTGGTTGTGTTGTTTAAGTCTGTTAGGTTTTCTTTCTATAAACATAACACAACTTTGATCTGTTGGCAAAAAATATTACATATGTACCAAATACACAAATAAATATATAATCATTATAAATAAACAATAACAGTAATAAACAGTTATTATAATAATAATAATAATAATAATAATAATAATAATAATAATAATAATAATAATAAATAAGCAATGATAATAAAAAGAATGTTCCTACTTATGTGAAAACTCACATGGAGGAGAAGTACTCATCACTATCATGTCGTGCCTCTTGTATAGATTTCCCTGATTCTCCCTCACCACTCGTCTCTATCTTCCATTGCTTCTGGTAGGCCTTCTAGGCTACATCCTGTGTCCACACAGACCTGCTGTAGATAAGTTCTAGCGGTTCATCCAACACTTGCTCGTCTGTGTGAAGGGGTCCAGAAGAGAATGTCGCTTATGAGTTCATCCTTACTTTTCCAGCATTATCCAGTATGTCTTGTTCATCAGACTTGGATGGTTTTAGAAATGGGAGGGAGGTGGCCATAATGAAATCACTGATAAAAATAAATATAATAATGATAATAAGAGATTTGCAGTCACTCAGACTCCAGTGAAATACCACCTGCTCACACTGGTGTAAAGAACTCACAAGGAGTGAAGGGGGTGTTCTCGTGGTGTAATGATTAAAGCACTTGACTGCAGAATCTTGTAAGCGAGTTTGAACTCCAGTCACGCTATTACATTCACGTTCAGATAAATACTCTCGGTAAAGGTATGAGCCCCTTATCCTCCCAGATATGGGATAAATAACATTGCTGCTGTTCTCCTAGAAGGATGTCTTTGGCATTAAATAACCCACAAAGATTGATATACCATTAAACCAGGAAGGAAATAATGATTAATAAGAAGAAAAACAATTAGAACAAATAAACAAAAATATAATAATGATAAGCAATAATACTAAAAATAACAAACGTTAATAATAAAAGAAATAACCTAGAAGAATAAATAAAATACGTAATATTAATAATGATAAACATTAATAATTAATAATAAAAAGAAATAAGAACAGGATAAAAGAAATAAGCAAAAATATAAGAATAAAGATGTAACAAGTACACGTGCATTGCTTGTAGATCTCCTGAGAATAAGAAAATGCTTAAATAAATTTGCCCTCAGCCTGTATGCTTAAATAGTTAAATATGTATCAACACTATATTAATTGTTTTACTATGTAATGAACCAATATGACTTTTTCTGTTTGTCCAGCCATAACTTTTTCAAGAATGATACACCTGTCAAAACTAAGTAAATATATTACAAAAAAGTCAAATAATTATCTGTATACTTATGGTTATGTCTTTTTTATTTTGTATTTATTCTTGGGGAAATATTGAATTTTATAATCTTCAAAATAACTTTTTTCAAGTGCATATCTAATTTCTTATAGGTTTTTATATAATCGTAGGATTTTCATTGATAAAGGTACTTCATTCTGATACTAAACAGAAGTGCTGGTGCTGGAGGACACTTTGATCTTCAGCAGATTGAACAGATACTACACTCTGATCCTTGATTGAACTACTGATTCATGCATAAATAATTACATCATTCTTTTTATATTATTGATTGATTTTAATGACATGTCAAGCTGTCTTGGTTTATTTCATGCCTTTAGGTTACAGAATCACATTAATTGTACATTCATATTTACATTTATTTGTGCCTTTATTAAGATTTTTTTTTTGGCACACAGTCCTATTGAATATGAATGATATTCAGACAGATGTATTTAACTCGTACATGGAACTCTAACAGGTACTACCACTGGAAGTAATCACAACAAAATTGTATTTCATCACCACCTCCAGATCTTCAGAACTGAATCCTGATCATTAGATACAGTTCAGTGTCATACCCAGGACACCTTTTTTTCCTTTTTTTTTTCTTTTTTTTAAATGAAAAATACTAATAGACATTTGTAGAAATAGTAAAAACTTGATTTCTCATTCAGAGATGTACATTTTCATTTTTAAGAAGAGGAATTATTTTCTGAATTGAATAACCATGATCAGAAAATCTGGTGAACACCTATGCATAACACACAGAAACACTGGACAGCTGTTTTGACCTTATTAGGTCTCATCAGGAGTGTATACCATGATCTCAATCACAAAGTCAGGGAGGCCTAAAACTGCAGATCCCAAAGGTCATACTCTAACCCATTGAAAGTATCAGGCAACCTTGGCATCTCACAGTCTGGTGTGGTTTGTTACTTTCACAACTTAGATGAATGCATCCAGATCTGCCCAACTAGTTGATTGGGGCTGTAGAATATACCAACAGCTTCTCTGCAGATGGATAAGACCTCCCTCCAATGATTTTCCTGGATATGACATTAAACAATCTGATGGTGAGGCTCCAGTTATGCTGGAGTTTGGGAAATGCAGAATACCTCCTTCATTTCCATTGCTCCCAGGTCCACTCTGGCCCAGTGTGTTTGAAACAAAACTGTTTGATCATTTAACTGTGTAAACAAATGACTGATGTTCAGTTGAATTGTTACATACAAGCAATACTTGGTACCATTTAACTCTGTCCAAACAAATGATTAATAGTAAATAAAATTATTGATGTTAGATTGAAATACTTGAGACAATTTAACTGTGTGCAAAAAAGTGAGTTCAGGCTCATTTAGAGATGTTCTCAACAAAATGTGTTTACAAATCATATTTGGTATATATGTAAAAGCAGGATTTGGCATTAAATAACCTACAAGGGTTGATATGCCATAAAATTAAATCAAACCATCCAGAGCAGCCAAACTGTACCCCATTTTACCAAAATATTGCATAACTTTTGATTTGGTTGAGTAATTTATCTGTTAATTTAAAAGTAATATAATGTAACAGGATATAAGTTCATTTTTTTTAAATTTCCCACAAAAAAAAAAAAAAAATGAGATTAATGCTATGACATTATCAAAAGAAAGTTGTTTGGACCTGAAAATATTTATGTAAGTCATGTCTAAATTATGAGCTGTTCTATTTTCTTTACCCCAGTCAAAAACCTTTATAAATCAGCATGTCAGATCATCCTTTCTTTTTCTATTGATATACAAAACTTTAAAGAAGCAAGTGTCAATCCAAATTATTCTCAACTAACAGGCTATAGGCAATCTTTCCTGATCTTGCTCTCTCTCTCTCTCTCCCTCTCTCTCCCAGAATTTTCTATCAATAATTCCTTGATGACACTTTCCTCTTTTTATACTGCAATCTGGTTGTTTTTTGTTTTTTTCTTTTCTTTTTTTTGGGGGGGGATTTTTTTTTGGGGGGGGGTTAAGATCTCTTTTTATATGGAGAAATCTTTTATCTCACCAGCCAAGACCCTGAGGTCAACAATGACCAATACTGGACTGACCTACAGATCTATCATACACTATATGCCACATTGCAAATTCAACCCGAACCATTTGATGTATTCTGGTATACAATGTTTTGTACAGTACAGTAGTTTTGGTAGATGTTATTCCACATGGAGTTCCAGTTGGCATCTAGACTATTTGATTTGTCATGGAGGCTGGAGGCTGAACAGAGAAAAGTTTTACATGATAAAGAATTTATTCACCTTTTTTTTTTTCTTATCTCTTCCATTTCTTAAATTTGTTTTTTGACAGCATATTCTTATAGAAATACTACATTTTCCAATATTGCTTCAGGTTTGAGCTTGGAGATGTAGATTCTGCCTACTGTCAGCTAAAATCCTAATATTTCACGGGAATAGTCATTCCCTAAAACTAGAAAAAGAACATAGGTGGCTTTTAATTGAATGAACAAACTTTTGGTTCAAATAAGCTCAGCTATGCTATTTTTATGAAGGGACAAGGCAAAACTATATCGAACTAAAATAGTCCTTTTTCTTGTTTATTTCTACATTAACATTTCACGATTATATATTTTGTGCAAATATAGAACTCTTCACTATCGGTGGAGGGATTGTCATCATGGTGTAATGGTTAAAGTGATGGACTGCGGAATCATATTAAGCAAGTTTGAACTCCAATCACGCTTTTATGTTCACTTTCGGACAAATCCCCTTAGGAAAGGTATGAACTTCATTATCTTGCCAGCTATGGGTTAAATAGTACTACTGCTGTTCTTCTCAAAGGGTGGCTTTGGCATTAAATAACCTACAAAAGTTGATATGTCATTAAACCAAAGAAACCAAACTATAAATGAAAACGATCTAAAAATAGATTAAAACTCTTTACAGAAAACTATTTGTAGTAAAGTGAAGTACTTCAACATTTTTGTTTTATGATCACAAAATTAGAAGGATTCAACATTAACTTATCAAATATTAAAATTAACAAAAAAGCTCCTAAAAAACACTGTTTAAGTTTAATAAGAATCAAAAAATACTTTGTCACTATTATTATTTTACATTTATGATCATACAAACCTGATATACCCATGTAAATCTTGGGTATCTTTTTTTTTACAAATATATAAGAATTTAAAACTAAGATGTTCTCATACTTACAAAGCTCTCAATTGACAAATTTTGTACCAAAAATTCATGATAATTCTACAAATACAAAAACCATTTTTTCATAACTATGAATTTCTTATTGTTCTGTAGAAATGCTTCATTTCATCATAATAATAGATTTTTTTCATTATTTTGTTATCAGAATGCATGACTGGTGTGTGTGTGTGTGTGCATATATATATATATATATATATATATATAGAGAGAGAGAGAGAGAGAGTTATATTTATGAATAAATAAAGCACAATATTAGTGATAGAGTATATACATCTAAGTTAGGATAGTGTAGACATAGTCAGTGGTGCTTAGTGACTAAGTTTCTCACTTATGTGATCATCAGACCAAGTGCTCTACTCTATCTTAACTTAGATCTACATATACTCGCGTACCAATATTGAGCCCTGTTCATATATAAATATAGCAAGTTACATTATATGTGTGTGTGTGTGTGTTTGCGTGTATATGTGTGAGAGCCTTATTTCCTTTATGATTTTTAAAACTTCCATCATGTATATAAACACATGTACACACATCTATACAATTGCATTTTGTATAGGCTTGTGTATAGGTCAAATTCTGAATACCAAATATTTTTGGCAAAAGTTCTCTATCTGCCTATACATAGGTATTAATTTTGTAAAGTTAAGATTCAAAGGTAGGGCTACAATTAGGAAGAACTAAGTAACACTTTAGAAATTAATTTCATAAATTATTAATTTTTCAAGACGAAACAACAGCCCACCTATACAAGAGTATATCGAATATGCATATGTATGTATATCTAAATTCAATTCACACAAACATTATATATATATATATATATATATATATAGAGAGAGAGAGAGAGAGGGGAGGATATACTTACATTTATTATACAAGAATCAATCATAAATTTTATATTAAGAGGGAGTATTGATTACCAACAAGTAATTAAAAATTACCTGAAAGCATTTATTTGGAATTACCTACATTTTTTTAAAAAATTTTATTTAAAATCTTTTTAGTATTTATACTCACTCTACATCTTTTTCCAATTGAAGGTAAAGGCTATTTTGATTAGAAATTGCAGTTTTTGTTATTAGTTAAAAAAAACAGGGAAATAATTTCACTTCAGTTTAAAACTATTTTATTGAATAAATGACTTCTACTTTTTAATAATAAACAAATTACTAAAATATAATTACTTTATACCACCTCTTGTACCACAACAGAGTACCGATAAGTTCTCAACTTAACCAAGAGACTGAAGGCCTTTTTTTTTTCTTACTCTTTTTTTTGTTCCATTTTCATTTTTTCTTTTTCTATATTTGATATTTTTATTGAAAAATCTTGAAACAATGTGCCAAATATGTGGAATAGCATGTACAATTTGTGGCCTTGGGAATTCCTTTCTTGTTTGTCCTGCAAACTTTCATTGCAGTTTAAAACTAAGTGTTATTTCACTCAATAAATAAATTCTACTTTTTGATAATTAACAACTTAATATTTCATGAAATCTGTCGTATCAGAGGTAGTATATATAGAGTGCTGAAAAGTTCTTAGCTCAACCAAAAAGGTAAATTTGTTTTAGAAACTTTTTACAATAATTGTGCATTAAAAATCATGAAGAGAAAATTTTTCAGTGATTTAGAAATTAAAGCGAGTATTACGGACAGAATAGGAATATATATATATATTATGATGTAACAGTTTTCATGGTAGAAAAGAGACGTAGTGACTTATTAAAATCCTGGATGAGATAGTTTGCATTTCACATAGTTCTAATACCCTTCGGAAAGGTATGCATCCAACTATTCTCTCTGCAGCTTTTAGTAAATAGTAGGGCAGACTAGGCTCTTCAACTATATAGCAACCAGTCTAGGAGAAGGAAAACTCTGAAGTCAAACCTATTAAGCTCCACTTAAAAACCAACTTTATGATACATCCTTCAAATGCAGAGGAGTTGGGTATATATATATATATATATATATATATATATATATATATATATATATATATATATATATATATAATGCAAAGCTCTTCAAATAAATTGGGCACTTTGGTATCCAGTAAGGAAAAAATGTAAACAAACAAAAGCTTCTATATAATGCCTTAAAATTCCCGAGCTGACGTGGTTCACTTGTTGGCTGAGCAGTATGATATAACATAAAGTTAGTCAGGTTTCGATCCCAGCTTCAGTTGTGCTAAATGTCTAGCCACTGTAAAGAGTTGTGATACAATGAAACAGTGTGGCTAGACACGTGAGGATAGTGTAGAAGACACAATCAACAAATCTTGATGACCATCATTTTATCACCTATGCAGTTATCTGACCATAAGTCTATGCTATCCTAATTTAATCTACATGTGGTCTATCACCAATATTGACCACATTTTATTTATAAATATCAATAACTATGTTATTAACATATATATATCACCCTGTCAGCTGGGGCTGTAGAATACACTGATTGCATTTCTGCAAAAGGAGAAGACCCCCCCACACACACCTCCTGACATTTGTCCTAGAGATGGCACTAAACCATCTGATGGTGGGGCTCCAGTTCATGTGGAGTACCCTTTCATTGCTTTTACTCCCAGATCCACTATGGGTCAAATAAGTAAAAAGTAAAGTTGGCAACATTAGTCGAGGGTGACCCAAAGGCTGCCTTTTTCAATAACTACCACACCGATGTGTAGGTGAGGGTGCTACTCCATTCCCTGGATTGCTCCACTTTACCCTTGATCCTTACCTTATAATGCTGAATGTTAAGCAAGGCTGCATTAAGTACCATTTTTTGAGTATTTGGTATGACTTGACCTGGGATTGAACCCTGGTCTCCCAGACTATTGGTGAACACTTTACTCATTTGGTCAATGGCCCAGTGCAAGCAAATGATTAAAATTGAGTTATTACTGGCTCATTGCCCTAGTGGGTAGAGTGTTCACCAATGGTCTGGGAGACCAGGGTTCAGTCCTAGGTCGCGTCATATTAAAGACTCAAAAAATGGTACTTGATACCTCCTTGCTTAACACTCAGCATTATAAGGTACCTATCTAGGGTAGTGGAGCAATCTGGGAGAAGGAGTAGCACCCTCCCCTCCACCTCAGTGTAGTAACTATGGAAAAGGGACCTTCAGGTTGCCCTCGACTACAGTCACCAATTTTACTTACTTTATTAGTAATAGATAGCAATGGTTGAAACAATCTAACTGTATGCAAACAGAACTATTAGTATTAGCAATACTTGAAACCTTTAACTGTGTGCAAACAAATGAGTACATGCTCATTTAAAAATGTTACATATAAACTATTCATTTACAAATCATATATATGTATATATATATATATATATATATAACCTATAAATTGGCACTATTTTTATACTTTAGGAGTTTCTTATACAATAGTAGAATTGTACCACACTGGACACTATGCATCCTTAATTTTAAAGCTAACAAAATATGCTAAGAGAACAGTTTATCATATAGTGGTGAAACTTTAAAAAAAAGGAGAAAGTGTTGAACGAAAGACTCACAACCCTAGAAGTGATTTAAAAAAAAACCCAAAAAAAAACATCTTCCTTGCTTCTTAAGTGGATTAAAATGAAGCATGGAAACAAACCTCTCAAATCCATGGCAAAATTGGTAAAGTCACGAAATAGGACAATCTCAAAAGCAGTTAGAAAAGATTTGAAAATGAAATTTTATTGCTGGCTTACTGCAAAATCAAAAGCTATCAGGATTGAAAGCCATCCACTGCTCTTAAATCACCTAAAGAATCATGGAGGAGATGTTAGGATCGTTGTGGATGAAAAGAAATTCATTGTAGATGAAAAAACAAATCGTCGTAACTCACAAGTGATTGTAAAAAGCCACAAAGAAGTTCCTGCAGTGATGGAAAGCAAACATCCTGCATCTGTCATGGTTTGTTTTTGGCAGTTGCAAGTGACAGCAAAATTATGCCTCCTCATTTCATCAAAGTGGGGACGAAAATCAATACTTCTGAGTATGTAAAAATTTTGAAATAAGTTTTGATGCCTTGGATCAAAAAACATTGTAATCATGAGTGAGTGGTGTTCATTCAAGACTTAGCACCTGCTTGTGGATCAGAAACCATACAGGATCTGCTTATGAGAGAATTACCCCTTTTTGTGTCCAAAAATGTTTAGTTATCTAGCTCCCTTGATTTAGATCCTTGTAATTACTGGTTATGGAGCAAAGTTGAAGAAATGTCTAACAATGATGCAAAAACCAGCATTGGGTCTTTAAAAAGTGCAATTAAGCAGACCATTGGCTTAATGAGTAGAGAGTTCACCAATGGTCTGGGAGACAGGGTTTTAATCCTAGGTCAAGTCATACCAAAGACTCAAAAAATGGTACTTGATGTCGCCTTGCTGAACACTCAGTATTATAAGGTAGGGATCAAGGATAAAATGGAACAATCCAAGGAAATGGAGTGGCACCCTCCCCTACACCTTGGTGTAGTAGCTATTGAAAAAGGAGCCTTCGTGTTACAGATGCCAGTAGGTCCCATATTGAATTAAAAAATTGTGTTATATATCTTAACCCTCAACCGAGCTATCAAGAGATGCACCTGTGTAAATAAGCAGAAGAACAGCGGAAGCACGTGGGTGTTAGAGTTGGAGACAGGATGCCAGAGTGAGAACCAGCTGCAGACAGAGGGCTTTGGGCCCTGAGTGACCTCCAGTTGAGCAACCCAAGCCAAGATGCAAAAGAAGTGATGCTATGGTCAAGAGAAGAACTTGGGTCAATATTGCAGTCCGTCCTTATCTTCACTCATTTCTCACACATCACCTTTTTGAAAATAAAGTGTGAGAGATTTATATTTTTATAAAGAAGTGTATTCATTCGTTTTTGAAGTCATCATTATCAGTTGATTATGTTCCCCGTGTATGTTTGTATACACGTAGTATACTATACAACAATTGTAATGGTGTCTATGATAAATAATTTCAAAAAATTTTATTTTTTGTCTTTTATTAGTATTCACATTATATTTTTTAAACTTGATGTGTGCTGATTTATTGTTTACACCCCGTATATATACATGTGTGTTTTGTCATCCACAGACACTGTTTTGTTGTATCACAACTCTTCAATGTGGCTTGACACGCAAGAGGCTTCCATTTAGGATCAAAACCCCGCTGACTTTGTGTTAGTCAGATATCTCACCCAAGAGCCATCACCATACTCTGTATTAGGAAGTTTCTATGTATATCTTTTTACATGTGTTATCAGCTACTGGAAGTGCTCAATTCATGAGAAAAGCTATTGCATTTCAGCTTATGTGGTAACTGACAAATTCCCCAGTAGCATACTCAACCCACAGGGAAGAAGCATATATATATATATATATATATATATATATATATATATATATATATATATACACACACACACACATATAATAGGATTTAGCATGAAATAACCTGCATGGGTTGATATGCCATAAAACCCAATCAACCAACCAATTTTTATTGTTTCAAAACACAAAGTAAATTTTTAGAAAGTTGTCCAAAAATGCCTAAATAGTATTATTTTGAAACAAACAATTACAGAAATTAACCACTGGTGTTATCTAAAGGTCTTCATAAAGATTCCCATGTGGAACATAGTTACTTATGTATTAACATCAGACAGGAATGCATTTTTTTATTTAAATAAAATAGATAGATGAAGGTATTTTATTTCAAAATTGAAGTTATTGTGATGATGAATTAGGCAGATTGGGTTCTTCAGCCTTGATTAGGCAACCAGTTTAGGAGAAGGAAAATTCTGAATTCAAACCAGCTTTATTTCATTTAAAAATCAACTTTGTATCACATCCTGTCCATGGTGAAAGGGGTTTGGTAAATACAGGCAATATTGTGCAAGATAAAATCTAAAATAATGTTTAATCAGCCAGCCCTCTTTGGCAGTGTCATTACTGCTAGTTTCACGTACATTTTTTAAATACAATACAGTGATATATATTCTTTAAACATTATGAGACTGCTATATATATATATATATATATATATATATATACACACAATAAGGCTACTATATATATTACAATTTTGCTATGTAGGCATATGATTGATAAGATTTCCAAACATTTCATTACAATAAAACTTATAATATTTATTTTATTTCAATTTAAAATAGATAACCTGTGGGCCTATTAGATTCCTATTGTAACAACTGTCCATGCTTCTATTTAGAAAAAACTGAAAGATTCTAATTTATATTTCATAGTTATATCAAGAATTTAGTCAATTAAAAATAACATTTTTCATGAACACAGATCCTACAAAATTATCATTCACTTGCAAATTGAACTGGAAATTGTTTTATTCTCTTGAAACATTTTAAGTGTACTGTTCTAAAAATAAATCACTATGATATATCATTTTTGCTGGGTTGTAATTACATACAAACATAATTAGAATCTTAGTAATATATTGATTACGATTCCATTTGACATCTGCACATCATCATCATGTCACGCTGGTAGCACGGATATCCCTGAACCTCTCTCGCCATTCCTCCCTATCCTTCATCGCCTTAGGTAGGTCTTCAGGACAACATCCCGTATCCTCACATAGCTGCTGAATGTATGTTCGTGCTGGTCATCCTGCTTTTGCACGGCCATGTGTGGGGGTCCATAAGAGTTCATCTCTTATGAGTTCGTCCCTGCTTCTCCAGCAGTGTCCTGCATGTCTGGTTCATCTAACTTGAATAGTTTTCGTGATAGGGGGCAGGTGGCCGTACAGTTGGTATCTTGTGGGGTGTTGCCACCAGGACTTGTTCAAGATTGCACGTAGCATTCTTGTGTAATTGCCGTCTAGCTTCTTCTCTAGTCATTTTGTTAGCGTCCATGTAGTGCAGCCATATAGCAGTATCGATGTGACCACTGCCTGGAAGAAACTGCGTTTCATTTTATCGGTTAGGTCTGATTTCCATATAATCGATAGCCTATTGATAGCTGTCCATGCTTTCGTTAACCTCGTTTCGATGTCCTTTTCGGTTGATTCGACGCTGCTTCCTAGGTAAGTGAATTTGTCTACTAGTTTAAGAGGGGTTCCTTCTAGAGTGGAGATGTCCCCCATTTGATTATAGCACATATATTCCGTTTTGTGTGCATTAACATTGAGGCCTATGCCTGCGGCTGCTCATTCCAAACCATGCAGTAGTGTTTCGGCTTGGTCGGGTGTATTTGCCAGTATCGCTATGTCATCGGCGTAGTCGGCATCAGTAATTGTTTTTGCGGGGTACCTTCTGCTTCTTTTCTTCGTCAGCTCAAAGCCATTCCCAATCGATGTTCTAAGTACGTAGTCTAGACAAATGATAAAGAGGTACGGAGCCAGTGTGTCCCCTTGTAGTACTCCTGCTACAATGTCGAAGTATTCTGTGTCTCCATCTGGTGATCGTACTTTTACTTTGGTGTTTCTATAGAGAATCATTATTGCCGCTACGGTTTCTTTAGGTATGCCGTACGCTAGTAGGATTTGTTCCATCTTTCCTCTGTGAATGGAATTGAAAGCCTTGGTAAAGTCAACAAATATTAATGTCACTTGTAGGTTTTTTGCCCGTACACCTTCAAGGATTCTATGGATGGTTAATATTTGTGAGGCCGTGGATCTATTTCTTTGGAAGCCATTTTGGTTTTTCCTAAGTATGTTGTCGATTTTGGGTTCTATGCGGTTTCGTAGTAGGGCATTGTAGATTTTGGCTGCTATGGATGTAAGTGTTATACCTCGGTAGTTCTTGGCTAATCCGAGGTCACCCTTTTTAGGGAAGGGGAGGATGCATCCCTTCATCCATCTATCGGATTTTGATTGTATACTGCATTGCAGTGTCGGAGCAGTATGTCGTCGAATTGTCTGGTCTTCCATACTTCTGGGGGAATTTCATCAAGCCCTGCAGCTTTCCTATTTTTAATTTTTCTGAGAACCGAGTCGAGTTCTTCTTGTGTGAACGGTCCTAGTTTAATGTCTAATTGTTTACTAATTATTCTGGTGATTGGTTCATATGTTATTTTCGGTGGGTTTCCTAGTAGGTTTTCAAAGTGCTGTTTCCACAGTTTTATTCTTTCTTGTTGGTTTGCTGCTTTCAGTTTTGCTTTGGCTGTGTTCTTTCTTCTCACTTCGTTTATTGTTTGCCAGGCTATCCTAGATTGTCTATCTTCCACCGAGTCTCTAATCTTATCTATCTGATTTTGAATGTATTCTGTCTGTTCCTTTATATATATGCCTGCTAATTGACATTGTGCCGTTTTTAGTTTTAAGGCATTTGTGTTTGTGGGGTTTTTTCGATAGTTTTTGGAGGCTGTTTTCACTAGTGCACGTTTTTCTCTCACTGCTAAAGTTTCCCATGGGACTCTGTATTTAGTTTTGAGTTTTGTTGGAATGCATTTCGCTGCTGCCTCGAGGTGCGCGTTGACGAAATTTTCATATTCGTCGTTTGGTATACTTTTTTCCGTCTTTTCTTGTAGTGTTTCGAATCTGTTTCTTAATTCTAATACGTATTTATCTCTTATATCTCAGTTGTTCAAAAGGGCCCAGTCATAGTGTTTGGTGGTCACTGTTGGTTTGGCGTTTTTTCGTAGGCTTAACCGTATTTTCGCTGTGACTATTCGGTGATCGGTGGACACACCCTCAAAAGAGGAGTATGCCTCGCAATTCATTGCACTATTTTTCCATTTCTTGCTTATAAGGATGTAGTCTATCTGAGCTTTAGTATTGTTCGCATACGTGTATGTCCATAGTTTGCCCTCCCTTTTTTGGTAGTTTGTATTGAGGCATGCTAATCTACTTTCTATCATGAAATCTGTTAGATGTTGCCCATTCCTATTTGACGTGTTGTGGAGGCTGTATTTGTTGTTTCCGTTTTTCCCGATTTGGGCATTCATGTCTCCGCCAATGACTAACATGTTGTGTTTCGGGATGCTACGCACTAATGAGGATAACTCATCATAGAAGGCGACTATTTCAGTTTCTTCACTAACATTGGTAGGGCTGTAGCAGGAGATGATTGTTGCTCTGGGGTTGCCGTTAAAAGTAGCTGCCATCATTCTAGGTTGTATTTTCTCAATGCTATTTAGCGTTTTTAATGCTCTAGGTCCTATAAGTAATCCTACCCCTCCTACTGCGGCATTGACAGAGTTTTTCCATACAGTGACGAGCGACCAGCCATTGTCAGTTTCGTGATATTTGATATCTTTGGTGTGCGTGTATCTGTGTTCTTGTATGCATATTATGTCAATCTTATGTTCTACGGCCGATGCGATTAGCTCTGGTAGTTGTCCTATTCTATTTAAGGTTCTTACGTTAAATATCACTATTTGTAGTGTTTGCTTGCATTTTAGTAGTTTTGATCGTTTGAGCTCTGTAGCTGATTTTTCGAACACTGAGGCCAGGGCTCCAACCTCAGCAGGACACGCCCCTTTTTTACCCGCGCGAAGAGCAATGTGGTTTGTGTATGGGTCATGGTTATCTTTCGATGGCTGTTTTATTCTGTTCTATAGAAGCCACTCTTATAGAGGAGCAGCAGTAGTTCCCTGATCGAACTGACGATCCTGAGCGTAAAGTCGTCAAACTCGCGTCCAGCACCTGTTTAGGTATTGAGTTTGGTCGTCCATGGGTTTATTCAAATACCTTTACGTACATCGTGCTGCTTCCCATGTGTACGTTAAAAAAAATAATGGAGGGGGGGTAAGTTTTCTTAAGTTTTAACTTAGTTAAAGTCCAAGATTAAGGTACTTTCGTCAGACTTTCACTGGTACTGAATTTCTGTTTTTTTTGGGGGGGGCGTATTGGGACATTTTCCTAGGCTTTTTAGTTTTTCTTCTATACTACCATTGGGAACTGAGGAGGCTTCAGGAATTATAGAACTTTTACAAATGACAATTTTTTTTTTTTTTTTTTTTTTTTTTTTTGTGTGGTAGCATTGGGTGTTTTAGGCTTTTACTTTTTCTTCTAAACTACTGTTAGGGCTTTCTTTAAGAATTTTTAAATTATAGAAGAGATTCAAAAACGTTTTGCCGTGTTCTCTGACATTTGGACAGAGTCATATATTCAATTTGGGTTTATAGTAAAGTAAGCTTGTCTTTACATTTAAAACACACAGTTTAAGCATTATTTTACAAACAAAAATACAGCATAACATTTTGTAAAATTCAGCATTTTAAATTAATAGGACTTAAAGACATACTGACCAATATTGAAACATTTTTCCTCTGTTAGCACGTGAGTTCAAATCATTCCTCTCCCTTTTAGCGTTTAGATTGATCTTTATTGCATGTCAACCCAACAAAGGATATTTTATGTCTAGTGGTTAAGGAATCATATTCCTTGCTCATTCATATTTACACTTTTTATGTAATTGTTTCTTAAAAGATTTTTGGGATTATTTTGTTTCTACACATTCCTATCAAATACAAATAATTTTTAAACAAAATTATTTGATCCATAGATTAGGATCCTTATATATACTACCACTCCAGGTCACAGTGGACCTGGGAATAAGGCCAATGAAAAGGTTTACTCAATGCTCCCAGTTCTCCAGAACTGGAGCTTCACCATCAGATACAGTTAAATCTCATATCCAGTACACCCCTTTGGGGGGGTACTTACCTTTCTGCAGAAAATACAGACAGCTAATTATAATCCCAGTGGACAGAGCATACCAAATTTTAAGACTATCTAGATATTTTAAAAATACATTGGAAAAAAATTCTCTGGAAGTTGAAACAATGTTTTAGAAGAAGGAACAAGTTGCATTTCAGTCACTTTATGCACAGTGTTGTGAATAGTGTGAGACAAAAATTTGGCAATATTTTGGTACATGCTTGTTGGCAGCATGTCTATATTATAAGACCATAGCAGTTCGAGCAGTGGCTGGTAGTATCATAGCAGTTGGTGTACTGTATTAATTGCTTCACTTTGTGTGGGATTTGAAAGCTGCACAGATGAATATGCTACATAGTCTAATTTGAGAATAATGTTTTATGGGTTTGAACTTGACTATGACACCAAGGAAGCAACCAAAAACATGTGCAAAAATTGAAGACACGGTTGATTACAGTATAAGTAAAGTTGGCGACCGTAGTTGAGGGCAACCAGAAGGCTCTCTTTTCAATAGCTACTACACTGAGGTGTGGGGTAGGATGCTACACCTTTCCCTGGATTTCTCCACTTTACCTTTGATAGGTACCTTATATTGCTGATTGTTAAGCAAGGAGGTATCAAGTACTATTTTTAAAGTCTTTGGTATGATGCCACTTGGGATTGAACCGAGGTCCCCCGGACCTTTGGCGAACACTCTACCCACTAGGCTAATGAGCCGGACTTTAATCACTGTATAGTGATGAGAAATTTTGCTTGTATTGCCAGAACGATGAAAATTAGGCAAAGTCAGGTAGGTTTAAAACCATGGATTCCAAGGTCATGCTCCATGATATAGAGGCAAATCCAGTTTAATAGTGTAGAGAATGAATGAATAAATAAAAATCTAAATTGAATTAAAAAAGAAAATTATCAAAATATGCAGAAACTACCAGAGGTCTCAGACAGGAAAAAGGGACGACGCATGTATAAGGAAAAAGGAGCTCCCGACAAGAGGAAGAGGATCCCTCTCTTTCAGGCAGTGACCGGCAAAGTGACAACACCTTGCTGACTGATGGAAGACGCCACGCATTGGCTGGTCCTTTCACCAATAACAGCCCTCTCTCGGTTAACAGTATGCTGAAATATAAAAGTCTACAAAATAGAACTACGAACTAAAACAACCGGACTTCGACAAACTCCCAAAAGCAACTAACCATTGTGAAAGCTTTAAAATACCAAATGAGGACAAGCATATACCAAGAAACGACTAACGTATTTTAGACACCTTAACTGGGGGATTCAACCATTTCAATTGTATTCAGGGAAAATTCCCTCACTCATTAAATAGTTGTTGAACCCAGAAAATAAAGGAAAAATATAAAAGAAACATCTTCATCTCCTATCTGTTGCTGTCTTCTTTCATATAATTCTTTGGGGCCTTGTTCAACTAGCCAATGTGAGGTAAAAATAAAATAACCTCATTATGGAGTCAGATATCAAACAGCAACACAGCTTTGCCCTTGACCTACACCTGACTCCACAGTAATACTCATTGCAACCAAAACCATTTGTTGTGCAAAAAGTGAAGACACAGTTAATCACAGCATAGTAACTAGAAATTTTGCTTGTGTTGCAAGAACCGTGATGATCAGGCAAAGTCCAGTAGGCCTAAAACAGGATTCCACTGTTGTGCTCCAAGAAATAGAAGCAGATCTGGTGAGTATCACTAAGAGAGTATCAGACTATTTCGGCATCTCACCATCCAGTGTGGTTCATCGTCTTCACAACTTTGGCTAAAATATCCAGAGATGCTTAATTGTGTTTAACTTTACCAAAACATTCAAACATTTTTGATATTGATAACAATTCTCTTTGCTATTAGGATATTAAGTTACCACATTCCACTTCAGACTCTTTCTTAATTTTTTATGTTTAACAAAATATACTGAAAAAAATTTACTGCAAGTTGAGACCATTAAAAAAAAAAAAGAAGAAAAACTGTCATTTAAGCCACTTTAAGAACCAATATTTTCAGAAACTAGTTTAGCGAATTATGACAACTAATCAATAAAAATTTATTGAGAAAATATGTGGATTAGGAGATAGGCTAAGCTATTAGTTATTAGTTTGCTAATTACTATCATGTATATCTCTTTCTGCCTTTGGCATTTTCAGTCTCAACTCTTCTGTGTTTTTGTTCTGTGCCTTTGCAGTCTGCAATTAGCAACAGAATACTTTAATTATCTGGATTCTGTACAGCTCGGATTTCTGCCTAAAATCCTTGTTCTTTGACCCTAGCCAGTCTTTCTGGATGGCTGGTGGTGACTGGTTAACAGATTAGACAAGACAAGAGGGAAGGAAATGGCATTGAAAGGAATAGTTGAAGAAAAGGAGAGATGTATGGCACAGAGCCATGACCCGGGCTGTGGCTTGTCATTTTCTGGAATGGAGTGGAAGGCGCCACCATTATCCTAGTCAATAGCTCTTACAATTCTTGCTTTGTAATGTTCTCTTGATGCACTCCCTGGCTGTGCATGAAATAGATATTTATATCCTTGATAGTATTAGAGATTTCATGGGTGAATAAACAGACTAACTTGCTCCAAACCTGGATACCAGCTTATTAGCTCAGATACAAATCAATCAAATGAATTCCAACAACTAATAATATTGAATTTGAATATGTGTGTTCTTTCAAAATAAATGTATGTATTGAATATTGGAAAGGACAATAGAGAGAATTAGGAATTAAGTTTTATTGATTGATTTTAACAGTATGTCAGCCAGTCCCAGGTTATTTTATGTATAGAGGTTAGGGAATTGCATTCATTCTAAATTTATATTTACATTTTTATATTGTTGTTGTTTTAATTTTTTCATGCACTTATGATATCAAGTATTCCTATCTTATACAAATAATTATATGGTTTCAAATAAGTATTTTTAATTTGATAATTTATTTGCACACAGTTATATGTTTCAATTCTTAATACAAATAATTTACAGTTATATGGCATCAAGTATTCCTATTGAATATAAATAATTTTTAAACAGATCTATTAGACCCATTGGTGGGACCCCAACAGATACTACCAGTCAGAGCGGACTGGGGAGTAATAGCAATGAAGAGGTACTCTACACTACCCAGATCTGAAGCCTTTCCATCAGATGCAGTTTAGGAGGAGGGGGCGCTTATCCCTTTGCAGACGATAGTCAGCATATTCTAATACCCAGAGAGGTTGGGAATTAAGTTTCATCTTAAGAACATAACATTTATAACCAAAACTGCATCATAAGATATTAATAAATAATTTGGATGATGATATCCAACAATGTAGATCAGAAATATAATTGAAAAAAATGTAAATTGTATTGTTAAAATAAACAATTTTTCATACATGTTTCACCTATCCAGTTTTATCAGATACTACAAAATTGTTTTTAAAATCATCATAGAATTTAAATTATAACAGAAACAGGGAATGAATACCAGTTGCTTAGGAGCTTTTGAATTTTAAAATCTTTTTGTGGTGATCATTATTTCTATAAGTTTGGTTTGGGTTCTTTATTTAATGGCATATCAACGAAGAAGACGCATTTGAACTCAGGAGCCAAGTGGAAGAAATATGTCAATATTGGTCAGTATGTCTTTAATTCCAATTTAAAATGCTGAATTTTACAAAATGTTATGCTGTATTTTGTTTGTAAAATAATGCTTAAACTATGCGTTTTAAATGTAAAGGCACGCTTACTCTACTGTAAAGCCAATTTGATATTAAGCCTATCCACATGTCAGCGAACAAGGCAGAATGTTTTTAAATATCTTCTATCGAATAATTTAAAAATTCGTAAAGAAAGCCCTAACAGTAGTTTAGAAGAAAAAGCCTAGAATGCTACTACAGCCCCCCCCCCTCAGAAAAGGAAAAAAAAAAAAAAAAAAAAAACCAACAAAAACGAATTGTCCCCTTCACCCCACTAGACCGCCCCCAAAGCTACCTAAAATATCAGTAGTAAATAAAAGTCCAAACGAAGAAGACGCATTTGAACTCAGGAGCCAAGTGGAAGAAATATGTCAATATTGGTCAGTATGTCTTTAATTCCAATTTAAAATGCTGAATTTTACAAAATGTTATGCTGTATTTTGTTTGTAAAATAATGCTTAAACTATGCGTTTTAAATGTAAAGGCACGCTTACTCTACTGTAAAGCCAATTTGATATTAAGCCTATCCACATGTCAGCGAACAAGGCAGAATGTTTTTAAATATCTTCTATCGAATAATTTAAAAATTCGTAAAGAAAGCCCTAACAGTAGTTTAGAAGAAAAAGCCTAGAATGCTACTACAGCCCCCCCCCCCTCAGAAAAGGAAAAAAAAAAAAAAAAAAAAACCAACAAAAACGAATTGTCCCCTTCACCCCACTAGACCGCCCCCAAAGCTACCTAAAATATCAGTAGTAAATAAAAGTCCAAACGAAGAAGACGCATTTGAACTCAGGAGCCAAGTGGAAGAAATATGTCAATATTGGTCAGTATGTCTTTAATTCCAATTTAAAATGCTGAATTTTACAAAATGTTATGCTGTATTTTGTTTGTAAAATAATGCTTAAACTATGCGTTTTAAATGTAAAGGCACGCTTACTCTACTGTAAAGCCAATTTGATATTAAGCCTATCCACATGTCAGCGAACAAGGCAGAATGTTTTTAAATATCTTCTATCGAATAATTTAAAAATTCGTAAAGAAAGCCCTAACAGTAGTTTAGAAGAAAAAGCCTAGAATGCTACTACAGCCCCCCCCCCCTCAGAAAAGGAAAAAAAAAAAAAAAAAAAAAACCAACAAAAACGAATTGTCCCCTTCACCCCACTAGACCGCCCCCAAAGCTACCTAAAATATCAGTAGTAAATAAAAGTCCAAACGAAGAAGACGCATTTGAACTCAGGAGCCAAGTGGAAGAAATATGTCAATATTGGTCAGTATGTCTTTAATTCCAATTTAAAATGCTGAATTTTACAAAATGTTATGCTGTATTTTGTTTGTAAAATAATGCTTAAACTATGCGTTTTAAATGTAAAGGCACGCTTACTCTACTGTAAAGCCAATTTGATATTAAGCCTATCCACATGTCAGCGAACAAGGCAGAATGTTTTTAAATATCTTCTATCGAATAATTTAAAAATTCGTAAAGAAAGCCCTAACAGTAGTTTAGAAGAAAAAGCCTAGAATGCTACTACAGCCCCCCCCCCTCAGAAAAGGAAAAAAAAAAAAAAAAAAAAAACCAACAAAAACGAATTGTCCCCTTCACCCCACTAGACCGCCCCCAAAGCTACCTAAAATATCAGTAGTAAATAAAAGTCCAAACGAAGAAGACGCATTTGAACTCAGGAGCCAAGTGGAAGAAATATGTCAATATTGGTCAGTATGTCTTTAATTCCAATTTAAAATGCTGAATTTTACAAAATGTTATGCTGTATTTTGTTTGTAAAATAATGCTTAAACTATGCGTTTTAAATGTAAAGGCACGCTTACTCTACTGTAAAGCCAATTTGATATTAAGCCTATCCACATGTCAGCGAACAAGGCAGAATGTTTTTAAATATCTTCTATCGAATAATTTAAAAATTCGTAAAGAAAGCCCTAACAGTAGTTTAGAAGAAAAAGCCTAGAATGCTACTACAGCCCCCCCCCCTCAGAAAAGGAAAAAAAAAAAAAAAAAAAACCAACAAAAACGAATTGTCCCCTTCACCCCACTAGACCGCCCCCAAAGCTACCTAAAATATCAGTAGTAAATAAAAGTCCAAACGAAGAAGACGCATTTGAACTCAGGAGCCAAGTGGAAGAAATATGTCAATATTGGTCAGCATGTCTTTAATTCCAATTTAAAATGCTGAATTTTACAAAATGTTATGCTGTATTTTGTTTGTAAAATAATGCTTAAACTATGCGTTTTAAATGTAAAGGCACGCTTACTCTACTGTAAAGCCAATTTGATATTAAGCCTATCCACATGTCAGCGAACAAGGCAGAATGTTTTTAAATATCTTCTATCGAATAATTTAAAAATTCGTAAAGAAAGCCCTAACAGTAGTTTAGAAGAAAAAGCCTAGAATGCTACTACAGCCCCCCCCCCCTCAGAAAAGGAAAAAAAAAAAAAAAAAAAAAACCAACAAAAACGAATTGTCCCCTTCACCCCACTAGACCGCCCCCAAAGCTACCTAAAATATCAGTAGTAAATAAAAGTCCAAACGAAGAAGACGCATTTGAACTCAGGAGCCAAGTGGAAGAAATATGTCAATATTGGTCAGTATGTCTTTAATTCCAATTTAAAATGCTGAATTTTACAAAATGTTATGCTGTATTTTGTTTGTAAAATAATGCTTAAACTATGCGTTTTAAATGTAAAGGCACGCTTACTCTACTGTAAAGCCAATTTGATATTAAGCCTATCCACATGTCAGCGAACAAGGCAGAATGTTTTTAAATATCTTCTATCGAATAATTTAAAAATTCGTAAAGAAAGCCCTAACAGTAGTTTAGAAGAAAAAGCCTAGAATGCTACTACAGCCCCCCCCCCTCAGAAAAGGAAAAAAAAAAAAAAAAAAAAAAACCAACAAAAACGAATTGTCCCCTTCACCCCACTAGACCGCCCCCAAAGCTACCTAAAATATCAGTAGTAAATAAAAGTCCAAACGAAGAAGACGCATTTGAACTCAGGAGCCAAGTGGAAGAAATATGTCAATATTGGTCAGTATGTCTTTAATTCCAATTTAAAATGCTGAATTTTACAAAATGTTATGCTGTATTTTGTTTGTAAAATAATGCTTAAACTATGCGTTTTAAATGTAAAGGCACGCTTACTCTACTGTAAAGCCAATTTGATATTAAGCCTATCCACATGTCAGCGAACAAGGCAGAATGTTTTTAAATATCTTCTATCGAATAATTTAAAAATTCGTAAAGAAAGCCCTAACAGTAGTTTAGAAGAAAAAGCCTAGAACGCCTAATGCTACCACAGAGCTCTAATTCCTGAAGCCTGCTAGGTCCCCAACTGTAGGATGAAAAAAAAAAAAAAAAAAAAAAAAAAAAATGAAAACCCTTGGAAAAGTACCAATACAGCAAAAAGTATAAGTCAGTATTAGTGAAAGTCATAAGAAAGTACCTTAATGTTGGACTTAAACTAAGTTAAAACTTAAAACAAATTCCCCCCCCCCTTTATTTATTTAATTTTTTTTTTTTTTTTTTTTTTTTTTAATGTTCATTTATTTTATTATGTACACATGGGAAGCAGCATGATGTACGTTAAGGTATTTGAATAAACCAATGGACGACCAAAGTCAATACCCAAATGGGTCCTAGACGTGAGTTTGACGACTTTTCGCTCAGGATCGACAGTTCGATCGGGGAACTACTGCTGCTCCTCTATAAGAGTGGCTTCTATAGAAGAGAATAAAACAGCCATCGAAAGATAACCATGACCCACACTCAAACCACTTATACAAACCGCATCGCTCTTCGCGCGGGTAAAAAAGGGGCGCGTCCTGCTGAGGTTGGAGCCCTGGCCTCGGTGTTCGAAAAATCAGCTACAGAGCTCAAACAATCAAAACTACTAAAATGCAAGCAAACACTACAAATAGCCACATTTAACGTAAGAACCTTAAATAGAATAGGACAACTCCCAGAGCTAATCGCATCGGCCGAAGAACATAAAATAGACATAATATGCATACAAGAACACAGATACACGCACACAGAAGATATCAAATATCACGAAACTGGCAATGGATGGTCGCTCGCCACTGTATCCGCATGGAAAAACTCTGTCAACGCCGCAGTGGGAGGGGTAGGATTGCTTATAGGACCTAGAGCACTAAAAACGCTTAATAGCATAGAGAAAATACAACCTAGAATGATGGTAGCTACATTTAACGGAAACCCCAGAGCAACAATCGTCTCATGCTACAGCCCCACCAATGTTAGTGAAGAAAATGAAATAGTCACCTTCTACGATGAGTTATCCTCATTAGTGCGTAGCATCCCGAAACACAACATGTTAGTCATTGGCGGAGACATGAATGCACAAATCGGGAAAAACGGAAACAACAAATACAGCCTCCACAACACGTCAAATAGAAATGGGCAACATCTAACAGATTTCATGATAGAAAATAGATTAGCATGCCTCAATACAAACTACCAAAAAAGAGAGGGCAAACTATGGACATACACGTACGCAAACAATACTAAAGCTCAGATAGACTACGTCCTTATAAACAAGAAATGGAAGAATAGTGCATTGAATTGCGAGGCATATTCCTCTTTTGAGGGTGTGTCCACCGATCACCGAATAGTCACAGCGAAAATACGGTTAAGCCTACGAAAAAACGACAAACGAACAGCGACCACCAAACACTATGACTGGGCCCTATTAAACAACAAAGATGTCAGAGATAAATACGTATTAGAATTAAGAAACAGATTCGAAACACTACAAGAAAAGACGGAAAAAAGTACACCAAACGACGAATACGAAAATTTCGTCAATGCACACCTTGAGGCAGCAGCAAAATACATTCCAACAAAAATTAAAACTAAATATAGAGTCCCATGGGAAACCTTAGCGGTGAGAGAAAAACGTGCACTAGTGAAAACAGCCTCCAAAAACTATCGAAAAAACCCAACAAACACAAATGCCTTAAAACTAAAAACGGCACAATATCAATTAGCAGGCATATATATAAAGGAACAGACAGAATACATTCAAAATCAGATAGATAAGATTAGAGACTCGGTAGAAGATAGACAATCTAGAATTGCCTGGCAAACAATAAACGAAGTGAGCAGAAGAAAGAACACAGCCAAAGCAAAACTTAAAGCAGCAAACCAACAAGAAAGAATAAAACTGTGGAAACAGCACTTCGAAAACTTACTTGGAAACCCACCAAAAATAACGCATGAACCAATCACCAGAATAATTAGCAAACAATTAGACATTAAACTTGGACCGTTCACACAAGGAGAACTCGACTCGGTTCTCAGAAAAATTAAAAATAGGAAAGCTGCAGGACTGGACGAAATTCCCCCGGAAGTATGGAAGACCAGACAATTCGACGACATACTGCTCCGACACTGCAACGCAGTATACAATCAAAATCCGATAGATAGATGGACGAAGGGATGCATACTCCCCTTCCCTAAAAAGGGGGACCTCGGATTAGCCAAAAACTACCGAGGCATAACACTTACATCCATAGCTGCCAAAATCTACAATGCCCTACTACGAAACCGCATAGAACCCAAAATCGACAACATACTTAGAAAAAACCAAAATGGCTTCCGAAGAAATAGATCTACGACCTCACAAATACTAACCATCCGCAGAATCCTTGAAGGTGTACGGGCAAAGAACCTACAAGCGACATTAATATTTGTCGACTTTACCAAGGCTTTCGACTCCATTCACAGAGGAAAGATGGAACAAATCCTACTAGCGTACGGCATACCTAAAGAAACCGTAGCGGCAATAACGATTCTCTATAGAAACACTAAAGTAAAAGTACGATCACCAGATGGAGACACAGAATACTTCGACATTGTAGCAGGAGTACTACAAGGCGACACGCTGGCTCCGTATCTCTTTATCATTTGTCTAGACTACGTACTTAGAACATCGATTGACAAAATCAAAGAGAATGGCTTCGAACTGACGAAGAAAAAAAGCAGAAGATATCCCGCAACAACAATTACCGACGCCGACTACGCCGATGACATAGCGATACTGGCAAATACACCTGACCAAGCCGAAACACTTCTGCATAGCCTGGAACGAGCAGCAGCAAGCATAGGCCTCCATGTTAATGCACACAAAACGGAATATATGTGCTATAACCAAACGGGGGACATCTCCACTCTAGAAGGAACCCCTCTTAAACTAGTAGACAAATTCACGTACCTAGGAAGCAGCGTCGAATCAACCGAAAAGGACATCGAAACGAGGTTAACGAAAGCATGGACAGCTATCAATAGGCTATCGACTATATGGAAATCAGACCTAACCGATAAAATGAAACGCAGTTTCTTCCAGGCAGCGGTCACATCGATACTGCTATATGGATGCACTACATGGACGCTAACAAAACGGCTGGAGAAGAAACTAGATGGCAATTACACAAGAATGCTGCGTGCAATCCTCAACAAGTCCTGGCAGCAACACCCAACAAGACACCAACTGTACGGCCACCTGCCCCCTATCACGAAAACTATTCAAGTTAGGCGAACCAGACATGCAGGACATTGCTGGAGAAGCAGAGATGAACTCATAAGAGATGTACTCTTATGGATCCCTACACACGGCCGCGCAAAAGCAGGACGACCAGCACGAACGTACATTCAGCAGCTGTGTGAGGATACAGGATGTTGTCCTGAAGACCTGCCTAGGGCGATGAACGATAGGGAGGAGTGGCGAGAGAGGGTCCGGGATATCCGTGCTGCCAGCACGATATGATGATGATGATGACTTGTTATAGAAGAACAGCAATGATACTATTAGAGGAATAAGGGGATTCATACCTTTCCTAAGAGTATTAGTCCAAAAGAGAATATAATGATTGGTGTTCAAACTGGTTTCAGTACTTAAGCCATTATCCCATGCTAACTTCCATACGACATAATAAAACATTATTATGGAAAATTATTATAATTTGTGATTCCTTAATAGTACTATACAATATAACTGAAGATTATTATTGATGACAAAAAATATTGCAGTTGCTCAGTTTATTTAGTTTATTTCAGTCACCTCTATTTCTGTTCAAGGGATCTGATGGTGAGGCTCTAATTCTGGCGATCTGGAAAGTGTGGAATATCTTTTAATTGCCATTAAGACCAGGTCCTCTTTGTCCCAAACTGGTAGTATCTTTTAAGATCTTATATGCCAAATAGATTGGTTCAAAAGTTATTTGTATTTGAAATGACCATGTGCAAAAAAATTCTAAAACAACTATACAAAAGATATGAATATTGAACATATAATGATTATTTTTCTTATCTAATAACATCAACCAATCAAGGGATTGTTTCGAGAGGTTAGGAAATCATATACTATTCACTCAGTTTGTTTTAATCACATCTGTTTCTTTTTATCTATTCCATTCTATTTTTAATTTGGATAAAAACAGTACTTTACAAATGGGTGCTGAAAAGTTCTCAGCCAACTAAAAATGGAAGGATCTGTATGCAAAGCCTTGGATATTGATTTATATATAATAGTCATGTTAAGTCAGTAATCTATATCTCTTCCTACAGCTGCATAGTAATTTTTTTTCTATTCTTCCTTTTGTATAAGTCAAGCTGTAAAGAAAAGGCTTCAATAAAATTTTTTGTATTTGGAATTTTGAGTTTTTCGAGAGTTTTCTTCAGAAATAATTTTTTTAGTTCAAAAGTGATAACTGCAATGCTCTCTTGTTACAGGCTTCAGCAATTTGTCATACTACATCCTTTCATATCTGAAGCTTGTTACAAGAAAGCGTTGCAGCTGTCACCTCTGAAGTTTGAGCTTTGCAACGGAAGAAAAAAAAATGACCATTTACTGGCCGGGAAAGCTGGAAAAAGTCACTCTAGCAACTGGCTTGTTCACATGGTGTTTACTCATCCCATCCAGCAAAAAAAAAAAAAAATTCCATGAAGTTTAGATAGGAAATTTTTCCATAGACAGCATATTCACCAGACTTTGTGCCATTGTATTATCATTGGTTTTAATCATAGCAACAATTCCTTATCTGGTTGGAAATTTTAAAAATATCATCAATGATTAAAATTTCATTAACAACTTTATTGAGTCAAAACTGGAGTTGTTTTTATAAAAGGAATTAAAAAAACTTGTGGAACACTGAAAAAGTCATAGAAAGTGACGGAAAACATTGTAATGATTAATATACAAGGGTAGGCTGAAAAGTTCATATATTGACATCATATCTGCTGTTGACAACATTTTTTGTGTGTATGTGTGTGTGTTTTACATATATATATATATATGGGTCAGCTAAAAGGTTGATGGGCTGACCAAGATATTCTATTGGAATGTGACTAAATGAGATTTATTTTTCAACATCATCCCTTCTTGCAGTCCACACACTTCTTCCATCAATACTGCAGGGCTTAGATTCAAAAAAGTTATCATGCCAAGATAAAGAAGACCTGAGATTCATTCTTATAGACAAAATTCCAGCTGCTATGTCTTTAAAACCTTGCTTGTGGGAACATAAAGCCTATATTGTATTTACTAAGTTTTTCTTTGCTAGATACACAGGCTTCAGTTTGCTTAAATAACTACTGTTACAAAGTAGTCACCCATTTAAATTCTGAGCAAGCTTAACATTGCTTAACTTGAGTGATATGGCAGAAACCAGTGCTTTCAGCATAAATTGACTGTAAAACATTTCAAAACTAAGGACCCTAGTTGCTTACTGTAAGATAGAAAATATACTATGGTGAGGGAAAAATTTTGCAATATTTTGGTACATACTAGTTTATGATGTGTATATGGTATAACTAAACTAGTTCAAACTATGGAGAATAGTTGGTGCACTGACACATTGTGCATTGCTTCACTCTTTGTGGAATTTGAAAGCCACAGAAATGAAAAAGTATCATAATCTAATTCAGAAACAAATATTTTAAAAGTCTAAACTGGACCAGAATCATATTTACCAACCCCTCCGCTCGGGCAGGATATAACACAAGGTCAATTTTTAAGCGGAGTTTAACTGGTTTGAATTCAGAGTTTTGCTTCTCCTAGACTAGTTGCCTCACCAAGGCTGAAGAACTCAGTCTTCCCTATTATTTACCCATAGCTGGAGGGAGAATAATTGGATTCATACCTTTCCCAAGGGTATTAGTGCTATGTGAAATGCAATCAGTCTCATTCAGGATTTGAACTTGTGCCGCTGTGTCCATTTCCTACAACGATAACCATTACACCAGGACCAGAATGCCACAAAAGCAATCCAAATTGTTGTGCAAAAGATAAAGGTACAGTTGATCACAGTACAATAACCAGATGGTTCAAAACATTTCATTTGGGTTGTAAGAACCTCAATGGTAAGGTCAGGTCGGTCTCAAATCACTGATTCTGTGGCTGTGCTCCAAGCCATAGAGGCAAATCCAATGAGTAGCTCTTCCAGAGTATCAGGCAAGGTTGGCATCTTGCAGTCCTGTGTGGTTCATCACCTTTATGACCTCAGCTTAAGCATTCAGAGCTGCCAAATTATGCCTCGTGTTTGAAAAATATTGCAAAACTTTTGACTCACTCTAGTATATTTTGCTCTTTGAGATGCATCAATAAGTTCAAGATGAATAAAAGTAAAGTTGGCAACCATAGTCGAGGGCAACTAGAAGGCTCCCTTTTCAATTGCTACTACACCGAGGTGTAGGGGAGGGCGCTACTCCTTTCCCTGGATTGTTCCACTTAACCCTTGATATGTACCTTATATTGCTGAGTGTTTAGCAAGGAGGTATCAAGTACCATGTTTAAAGTCTTTGGTATGATGCGACCTGGGATTGAACCCAGGTCTCCCAGACCATTGGCAAACACTCTACCCACTAGACCAATGAGCTGGTTATCATTCAAGATGAAAAAAGCATTTCATTTCACTCAACTAATATTTATCAATATAATATCCACCTGTGTCAATGTTAAGTGCAATTTGTAATGTGTATCAGTTTATTCTCATCTAAACTGGAACAAAAACAAACTATAACACAACTTGTGATAGACCAACTAAACAAAAAGAATAGACTTCTATTTCAAATGAAATTTGCATGCCCAAGAAAGATTTATTCAAGTGTCAAAAATAATTACGGTATTAACACTGTATTGCTTGTTAATTTATTTGTGGATTTTTACCATCAATAAAAAAAAAATAAAGCATTAATAAAAGAAAATATTCCTCAAAAGAACAACTACCAAATTGTTTTTAATATTTAAATGTTTTTTTGTTTTTTTTTTCAATTAAATTTCTTTGATAATTTAACAAAATTCCATTAGAAGAAGAAATCAAACTTGTAATAGCCAACTTGATTAACTTAGTAGCTATTGTCTTGCAGTGGGTAATTTATACAACACTCTTGTTTCAAGTTTTGCTAGTTTGACAAAATGCCACAATAAACCATTCATTTCTATCAGATAATCAATAAATCTCTCTTGTAATAGTTTTGCTAGTCAGACAAAATGCCACAATGATGGAAATCAAACCTTTGCAACTCTCTCACCATTACTTTGTAACAGGTAATTAAATTCTTTCCAGTCCATCCTAACTCACTTTTACACATTGGGGAAAAGTCAAACATAGACATTCCAGTGTCGTTCAAAAAGTTCTAAGCTTTAACCAAGATTTTACCTTTGTCATACAACTCTTACTTTTATATTAGCCACCCCTACATAGATATCAAGACAGAAATCTGAAATTGTTTTTCTAGTTTTATAAGTAGTTGTAGTGTGTAGCCCCAACAAGAATGTTCAACACTGGCTCGTCTTTCTCAATGAGGCTTAGGATTTTTTGAATGATTTTTTCTTGAGTGTGTGTGTGTGTATATATATATATATATATATATATATATATATATATGTATATGTATAACTATGTGTATCATTTAGAATATAAGAAGAATGTTAGTATTCAACTACATTTTTTCTAAATGCAGTTCATCAAATCTCTATGCCTGTGTAGGTTATCACAGCTGATACTCGACAGTTGACAATTCTACAAAATTGGAATGTTATTTTCTCTCTATTGTATTTTTCAAAACAAATGTTTTTGACTCGAGCACCTGTCAGAGTGGATACTAGAATTTTTGATCGTAACCACTCAATGTCTAGGTCAGCAAAGCAGATGCATACAAAGACACTTAGATGGAGCTTGAATCTTTTGGGCCTCATGTCATAGTATTAAATTCCTCTCATAAAATAACTTTTATAATAAACAAAAAAAATCATTTACAGTCAAAATTTCACTGTTAATTTGAAAAAAAAAATTCTTTACAAAATGGAGTAAAACACATTTGAGATTTTTAAAGATTATTTTTATTATTTCAGCTATTTGTCTGAGTTATCTTTGAAGGATTTGTTTTGTTTTTTAGCTGCTTTTCATAGATTTGAAATAACAAACCACATTCTTTTTCTTTGTGTAACATTATTATGAATGCTGTCAGCAGTATTTCTCTAAATCAACATTTCAAGGTATGAAAATGAAACAAAACTATAAAAGTCTGTGTAGCTGTTTCCTCAAAGTTTTTTTGCACACAGTTATATGATATAAGATATTCTTATAGAATAAAACTTATCTGCACACAATTATATGGTTTCAAGTAACCATTTCTATTTAATAGAGCCCAATCAACTGGAACTGTAGAATATGCCTAATGCATCTCAGCAGAGAGGGTAAGACTTCTCCAAAACGTGTCTTGGATATGACACTAAACCATCTGATGGTGAGGTTACAGTCTTGGACCTCTGGAGAATGTAGAGTACCTCTTCATTCTCCATTACTCCCTGGTCCACTCTGACCCAGAGTGGTAATACCTGTTGGGATCCAATCTATGGATCAAATAGACCTTTTTAACCATTTAACTGTGTGCAAAAAAAATGACTGATATTAAATTAGATTGTTAGTTCTTTATAGTTGAATGATTACAAGCACTGCTGAATGCAAATAAAACTATTGATGTTTGACAGCAATACTTGAAACCATTTAAATGTATGCAAACAAATGAGCTTTTGCTCATTTAAAAATGTTAACAAATGGTATTAATATATATGTATAAACAAGATATGGCACTAAATAACCTACAAGGGTTGATATGCCATAAAACTTAACCAATCAACCTATTTAATTATAATTAGTTTTGCCACAATTATATTGTTTTAAGAATTCCTATCTAATACAACTAATTTTCAAACAGATCTATTTGACGCATGAATAGGACACTAATTGGTTTACGGCTACTTCAAGGTCAGAGTCGACCTGGGAGTAATAGCAATTGTTATTTGAAGTATTGTGTTGTTTCTAATGTTCTTCCATGTTAATAAAGCAAAGTATGCTTTTCAACGTGCAAGTCCTGTTGTGGTGAGGCATTCAACACCAATGTACACTGTAGTTAATCATATAATTAATCTCTTGTATGAAAGCAAACTTCTGTTAAAAGTAATTAGTTATTTTCACTCTTTTTATGCATATGTTAAGCTAATGTAACACAATTATATAATCATTATCATTACTTCCTGGTTCACTCAAAAGTTTTGCAATATTTTGCCACCATAAGGCACAGTTCAGTAGCTCTGGATACTTTTGCAGAAGTCATGAAGGTAACAAATCACACTGGACTGCATGATGCCAAGCTCACCTGATACTTGCTAAGTGTTACTCCCAGGATTTGTCTCTGTGGCTTAGAGCAAGGCAACAGAATCAATGATTTGAGGCCTACCTGACCTTGTTTGATCATTGAGGATTTTGTAACCCAAGTGAAATTTTTTTAACCATCTGGTTACTGTAGTGTGATCAACTACACCTTAACTTTCACAGAAGAAATGTTTTGGGTTGCTTTTGTGGCATTATGACCTAATTCAAACTTGTAAGCATAAGTTCTCAAATTAGACTACATTGCACATTCTTCTGTTTAGCTTTCGAATCCCTCACAGAGTGTAGCAATGAACAACATGTTGTTTGGTTTTATGGCATATCAACCTTTGTAGGTTATTTAATGCCAAGTTCATTTTCATACAAATAATCTGTTGTATTTCAAACAATTCAGTTAAGCATGAGTACACAGTTTAATTGTCAAAAACATTTCTATTTCAAGCTATTCAGTTTGTTCAAACAGTTCTAATTCAACAAATTCAGTTTAGTATAAATATAGACTTTGTTTACCCACAGTTAAATGTCAAAACAGTTCTATTTCAAAAAATTCAGTTTAACATAAGTAAAGTTTCAATGTCAAAAACAGTTCTATTTCAAACAATTCAGTTTAGCATAAGTACGCAGTTTTATATCAAAACAGTTCTATTTCAAGTAATTTACGTTAGTATAAGTACGCAGATTAGTTCTATTTAACCCATAAATAGGTCCCTATCAGGTGCTACCATTTTGGGCCACAGTGGACTTGGGAGTGATCGCAATGAATGGGTGCTCCACATTCCCTAAAGCTCCAACATCACTGGAACCTCACCATCAAACTGTTTAATGTCATATCCAGGTCCAGGACACTCGTTTGAGGGATCTTACCCCTCTGCAGAGGTGCAGTCAGTGTATTCTACAGCCCCAGCCAACTGGGCAAGACAGCATGTCAGCACACCAGCTACCATCATACTACCAACAAGAGCTGGTACCTTGTACAGCTATAACTGTTTCAGTCATGTTATTTATGTGTCACAAACTAGCACATACTAAAATATTGCAAAACTCACACAAGTAATTAAAAATGTTTTCACTCTTTTTTTATGCATATGTTGGGCTAATATCACAATTATATAAATAAATTTCAAATATGAGATATAAAACAATAATAGCAAGAAGATATTCTTTTGATATGCCTAAGATCCTATGAATGTCTAACTGCCTAAAATAGCACTGTTTTTCAATGACGAAAATAAACATGATTCAGATCAAACAGCTATTGGATACTTTCAAATTTAAACAAAAAAATTAATACATTGAATACATTAATTTAAAGCAGCAAAAATATCTGATGCATGCAGAATCTTTTGAAAGAATGAGTGCTCAATTGCAAAAGAAAAAAAATTAGGAATGATGATTTTGATGGCCTAGAAATGCAAACATTTCTGTTTATAAGTTCTTTCATTTTGCCAACATCATCTGTTTTTTTTTTTGTTTTGTTTTGTTTTATAGACACTCATTTCTACTTGTAGTCTACTCAACTAAATACATTTATCCACTATTTCTCTTCTGTGTTTAATATTTACTAGAGATTCCACAAACAAGATTTAATCCAAGAAATAATAACAAAGAGAAGCATTTTTTCCCCAGAAAAATACTTGCTGATATTCTATCCTCCTAATCCATATATAGTACTGGGACACCTCCAATGACCTACACACACATTTCATTGTCCATAGCATTCACTAAAAGAAATTGTCGCTTCTCTCTCTTCTTTCCAAGCTGATAAATGTATTCCTAGTGAGTATCATAGATTTTAAAAACCTAAGACTGACCACCATAGAACTTAACTATGAAAGTGTTGGCCTTTCCCTCCCTCTCTCTCTCTCTCTCTATATATATATATATATATATATATATATATATATATATATATATATAGTCATCCACAGACAGATCTGTTTCGTTCTATCAGAACTCATCAGTGTGGCTAGACAATAGCTTCCCGTAGCTGGGATTGAAACCCTGGTTGACTCAAACGCCAAGCCAAAACCTCTAACCATTCAGCCACGAGGAGCCATTAGCTGCGAAGTAAATTTTAAACAGTTATGAATCACAATTACTATTGTTTACATACATCTGTTCAACGGCTGCAATGAACGCTAATGGCAACACGATTACTTCTTCGCCAGAGAACTCAACCCTACGGGGGTAGGGGAGTGTGTGTATATATATATATATATATATATATATATATATATATATATGAATTCCATCTGATGAGCTTTAATAAGCAAAATAAATTCATTATGGAAATGGAAGACTATTTCTAAATTTCTTGGGTTTTTTTCAACAATATATATATATATTGGAGGTTCACTTAGCATAGCAGTTGCCATCATAAGAAATAAATTAAGTGACCCAAGTTCAAATGCTGTACAAGGTTGTTTGCATTTGAATTTAATAGTCACATGCCTCAAAGGCTGCTTATTTATTTAGTTTAATTTAACAGACATCTTCTGGCCCAGTCAACTGGGGCTGTAGAATACACCGACTGCACCTCTGCAAAGGGGTAAGACCCCCCCCAACGAGTGTCCTGGATATGAATCTAAACAATCAGATGGTGAGGTTCCAGTAATGCTGGAGCTTTGGGGAATGTGGAGTACCTCTTCATTGCCATCGTTTCCAGGTCCACTCTGGCTTGGAGTGGTAGCGCCTGATAGAGCCCTATTTATGGGTAGAATAGAACTAAACTGCATACTCATGCTAAACTAAATTACTTGAAATAGAATTGTTTTGATATTTAAACTACGTACTTGCGCTAAACTAAACTGCTTGTAATAGAACTGTTTTTGTCATTGAAACTGTACTTAGGCTAAACTGAATTGCTTGAAATAGAACTGTTTTGACATTTAACTGTGTGTAAACAAAAGCTATACTAAACTGAATTGTTTGAATTAGAACTGTTTCACCAAACTGAATAGCTCGAAATAGAAATGTTTTTGACAATTGAACTGTGTACTCATGCTAAACTGAATTGTTTGAAATTGAACTCATTATTTGCATAAAAATATCATCAGCATTAAATAACCTACAAAGGTTGATATGCCATAAAACCCAAACAACCCACCATCAACTGGCATCGGATCTATGTGAAACTCAGTTGTGAGTTTTCATCCTGTTATTCATGAATTCTATTCATCTAATCATTTAATAATCTAATTTAAGACTTATCCTGTTAACAATAAAAATATTATTTGCTATTATGAAAAACAACTTTAAAAAGAAAAAGTTTTGTTTCCTGTATAATTTACTAGATAACCTATGAACCTATTGAATTAGTCTTGTAAATGCAGTTTTTGAGAGTATTAGGAAGATGTGAAGGATCCTAATTTGCATTACATGATTATTTTCATTATATCAAGAATTTGGATAATCAAAAAATTATGTTTCACTTGAAACCGAACCTCAGCATTATAATTCAGTTGTGAATTGTACTGGAAATTGTTTTATTCGCTAAGATTATTTTAAGTGTATTCCTTTAATAAAAATCTAACTATGCTTCAACATTTTTCTAACTTATAGTTACATACATACATAGAATTTGAATATTTTGTTGGAGCCCCACACATGGCCGTGCAAAAGCAGGACAACCAGCATGAACATACATTCAGCAACTATGTGAGGCTACGGGATGTTGTCCAGAAGACCTGCCTGAGGCGATAAACGATAGGGAAAAGTGGTGAGAGAGGGTCAGGGATATCCGTGCTACCAGCATGACATGATGATGATGATTATAGAGTTTATTATGTTAGTTTTTGATTTAACATTATGAATGATATAGAAAAACTAGAAAATATTCAAAATCATACTTTCAATAAAAAGCATCACAGCTATTAAAAACAAGAATGTCACTGGATTTTAAAGGAAAAAAAATAACATCTTAATTATACCCTTGAAAATGATTAATGATGGTGAAAAGTATTGGGTGGGTGGGAGATTTCAGACCATTTTAACATAAATTTGAACTAAATTTAGGAAATTGAGTATGATGACAAAAGAAAAAAAATCAATACAGCATTGTCAAAAAGAAACTTGTCTGTGGGTTTTAATGAGATATGCTTAAGATATATATATACATGAGTTAGAATATCTTAAACAGTCAACAGTAGTTGCTGGCTTCGTTTCTCACCCATGCAATCATCCGAGCAAGTGCTTGGTTCACTGATCATATAGGTGAGAAACTGAGTCACCAAGTGCTGTTTTTCTGTGTCTAAACTATTCTTAGATCTACATATGCTCTCTCACTGATATTGAGCACTCTTTATTTATAAATCAAACAAATTACATTTTATTCATGGAGAAGCAAGGACGAGCTCATAAGCGATGTACTCCTGTGGACCCCCACATATGGATGTGCAAAAGCAGGACGACCAGCACAAACTTACATACAGCAACTATGTGAAGACACAGGATGTAATCCTGAAGACCTGCCGGAGGCGATGAATGATAGGCAGAAGTGGCGAGAGAGGGTCAGGGATATCCGTGCTGGCGGTACGACATGATGGTGATGATATATAAATCAATAAAAAATTGTTGAAAAGAACTTTGTGGTTTTTAATGGAACATGTTTAAAAGAAAGACTGCTGCCTAGATATACAATTATGAGAATTTGAGTAACCTACAGTTAAGATATAAAAAAGCATGACTATTAAGAAAGAAATATATAAATACATATTTTGTTCACTTATTTATTTTTGTTTGCAGAGGTTCTTGGTGCTGTGATCAGTGTTCTATTGATTTGGTTGGTAACAGGAATTCTCTGCTATGTTGCCAGTGAACGTATCATTATGGAAAACTACAAAAGTGTCCATCCTGATGAGATGCTATTGACGGCTTCTTTAGGAGTACTTTTTAACGTTGTGTAAGTACATTTCTTATTATATAATTCCTGTTTCTCTTCTTTCTTTCTTTGAGACTAATCCAGTTGGAATAATCATGTTTATCTAATTTTTGGTCTGATTTAAAAAAAAAAAAAAAAATTTTTTTCCAAATTTGTTTATGAGTTTGTATTATTTGATACAGTTATTAAAATGACTAAATACAGTTGAACCTCATCTTTTCTAGGTGTGATTGTTTATTAGTTTTCATCAATATTTAATATAATCATAATTTATGGGATATATATAATTTTTTTTAAGGAAAAAAAAACAATATTTGCTCACATTAGGATTATAAATTTATTTCCATCCTGTTAAGAGCATTGATATGAATCAAAAACTCAAAAAAAAAAATTTTGACAGGACTTCTTCAGATCCAACATGAAAACTGACAGAATTGTTCCCTACTCCGGATTTACTGGATTGAAGAATACCAACAATATTCTCCGCCGAAATAAATTTATTATGACGGCTTACCGAGTTTGAGTCTCCATTTAATTGTACTCATATATATATATATATATATATATATATAAGGACAGAGAAAGCTTTTTGCTCAACTGCCATTAAGCACTTGATAAAAATCATGATGACCTAGAGATTGGAATTTGTTGTATAAGCATTGACCACTATAATACCATTACGTACAAAAGTTCCCTTATGATCTTTGTATCTACCAACCTTTCTTTCCAAAAAAATCTTATTACAATGGAGGTGTTGTATGCACACCCCACCAGTTGGATGCATGCAGTTACATATCTAGACATGGGTGACAGCTGTCTTATCCCAACATCATTGTCATGTCCTCTTGTGAAAGCGACTAACCTCGGTGGTAACTCTTACATCTGAACAGCTCCATTTAATAGAACACTTCTTACCCAGACAGAAGAATGCTGATGGGGGTGGTGAGATTATGAGGGATGACAGTGATCTGTGAAAGATTATGCAGTTGTCATATTGCATATGTGTGTGAGAGTGTATACATATATGTATGTATGTATGTGTGTATATGTGTATGTATTTTTTTTATATATATATTTATGTATATATTGTGTGTGTGTGTGTGTGTATGTATATATATATATATATATATATATATATATATATCATCATCATGGTATGCTTTCAGCATGGGTTCTCTTGACTCTCTCTCTCACTATCCATCCATCCATATTGGTCATTGCTCTTGTCATGTCCTCTAGACTGCATCCAGTGTCTTCAGAGCATTGATGAATGTAAGTTTTTGCTGATCAGCCAACACGGATATGTCCATGCGTAGGAGTCTATAGGAGAATGTATCTTATGTGTTTGTGCTTGCTTCTCCGGCAGTACCCAGCATGTCTTCTCATCATAGTTGAATGTTTTAGGAGATGGGAGGTAAGAGAGCATACAGCTATTGTTTTATAGGATTTTGCATGCAGGATTTGTTCAAAACAGCACACACTCTTGTGTAGTGTGTGTGTATATATATACATATATATATATATATATATATATATATATATACATATATATATATATATATATATATATATATATATACACACACACACACAAGAGAGATAGAGAGGTGGATATCCAAACTATGGGAAATTTTAATGGTTTCATTGATTTATAGTGTGTTAAACTGTTTCCCTATGTCTTGCCAGACATTTTAATGATCAATTTATAGATTGGCAAATTCTTCTCCCATCTTGTCAGACATTTTAATGGACTGATCAATTTATAGATTGTCAAACTGTTCCCCCACTGTTTTGCCAGATATTTTAATGGCCTTATCAATTTATAGATTCTCAAACTGTTCCCCCCTACCTTGCCAGATATTAGACATACACTTCTTGAAGTCATTCCTCCTAGAATGAAAAAAGACCTTAGTTTTTATCAATATTTTTTTTTCTCTTTTTGTGACTTTAGTTCTCTGACCTTTTAAACTTTTGAGTATCATCAAAAACAACTTTCATTTTAAAAGTCAACAAATATCAAATACTTCTTGAAACAAATGAGCAAAATGAGACTCTGAAATATTTCAGTTTGTAACTGGATGAAAATAAGCAGCCATAGGTTTAATTTTTAATTAAACATCATATCAAAATGTGCCAATTCCTTTGTCAGTTGATTATAAATATTTTGAGGAAGTTAGAGAAGAGTTCTCTTCAAACATTGTCAGTCAAACATTTAGCTGAATTGAATAAGTCAAAATCATTAGATTATTTCTGTGGAAGGAACTGAAGCTATGAAAATTAGAGAATTATCTTCTTACCAAGTTAAACAGATTCTCTCTAAAAATGTCTTATTTCACCATTGCACTATAATGGTAACTTCAAAATATTTGATAAATTTGAACCACTTGAGTTCCTGATTTACTCAAGAAAGGGATGACTGAGAGCTATAAAATAGACATACTATTTGACATATCTAAAGTAGTATTTTAAAAAAAGGTTAGTAACTTTCAGATAACCCTCATTGTATGTGTGTGTGTGTGTGTGCATGCGCATATACGCACACAAATATATCATTGCATCAACGTCTTTGACAATGACCAACAAAGTTTGAAAGACATGTTCTAAGGTTGTAGCATCAGAGATTTCAAACAATTATTAAAGAACCTTCATCCTCATTTGCAACATCTCATATCATGAACAAGAAAAGGCTAATATAAATGTGACAATAACTACATATATCAAAATGTAGACATTTTAATAATTTTTTTTTTCATTGACCACCTAAATAAATTCATATTTATTCTCCTTAATTTGGACTACTCTGATTATATATTTTCTGATGTGAGCATTATATGAACTTCCACCTTACCTCTTGACTATACCTCATACAATTGATTAGTGACTTTTCTCACATTTCTGTCTGATGATTGTACACACCACATGATACTTCAAGTAACAGAATTCTAGTATTCATAAATGTAATATTTTTTAGGTTTTATACCTACTCTGCTGTAATCTCATCTAGCATTTTTTTATGAATCTTTCATATTTACTTTTTTTTTTAATTATATATATATGTGATGGGGGGGACTATTCATTTTACTATCTTTTGGTTGGACTGATATGTCGGTGAAGTACAATCTACATGTTGGGGAAGTTTGATTCTTCAAAGAAATCGCAGAACTGAGATTGGCTAATAATTTCTCAAGTTTCTTTATCCCTTCCAAAAATCAGGAAGAATTTTTTTCTTAAATGTCACCCACTTTTTTTTTTTTTTTTTTTTTGTTTTTGTTTGAGCAGAGAACTTTACCACAGCACCTTATCATTCCCATCAAAATTAAGGTTTTTTTTTTATTAACTTATAGTACTTTATTCCTTTGTTCTTTCTTAAAGACTGGAATTGGGTGACATTTTCTATCGAGCTACTTGAATCAACATAAGAATCATTTTAGCTGATCTAAATAATTAATGAGGTTTCATGAAACTGAAGAGCATCATTTTTCAACTATATCCAATTTATATCTTTCTCATTTTAGAATTCCCTTTGCACTATGCAAATGCTGTTGAAAAATGTGACATATTTATGGTAATACAGAAAATATACTTGTGAAAAGAGTTTTAGTTCCATTTAACTCACAGATTATTAGTATCAAGTCCCAAGTCAATAAAGATTACACAATCCAGTTCAGTTTTAAATCAAGAAACAGCATCGGCAAATCCAAATAGTAAATCCTACATTGGCAAGATGTATTTTTACTTTGCAGAAAAAGTCACATTAAATGGCTTACACAAGTTAGGTATTTTATAGTAACTAGCAAAAATGTGCCCCCTCCTCAGGACACAAGTATTTAAGTTTTAGATAATAAAATATATTTAATAAAAAGACTAATGAAACAAAATAAGAATGTATATGAAAAGATTACTTGCATTTTTATTTTATCTCAATTGATTTCTACATAAAATTATGCATAGAATAGCTTTTAATACATTTGAGAATAAAGCAAAACTATTAAAAACCAATAATACCATATTTACCAACCCCTCCGCTCGGGCAGGATATGACACAAGGTACCCATAGCTGGAGGGAGAATTATTGGATTCATACCTTTCCCAAGGGTATTAGTGCTATGTGAAATGCAATCAGTCTCGTCCAGGATTTAAACCAATAATACCAAGTAATTATTTATTAAACCCAATTGTTTTAAAGCCAGCATGCAAATTATCCATGCTATATACTATTTAAACCTTTATTTCTTAACAATATATAACATACATTGCAGGATTTTAAATGCATTAATGACATGGGCCATTTTGAGGCAAATCTAACTCAGCAAGACAGAGACATCATTAATAAATAAGATGGAAATTAAGATTAAATCATGAATATTTTATAATCATTGAGAATATAATGTCAATAACTTATGTGAATTGTGAGATCAGTGGTGACATAGTTTTGGTTGACAAATAGTCACATAATCAGTATTATGATAAGATTAGAAGATTCTTTTTTTCCAAGAATGCAACATCAATGGTTATTTATTTCACAGGAAATTGTTTATTGCTTATACCCAAGACAATAATCCAATATCTATAAAAGATAATAACAACTAGAGAACACAACACTGTAACAGTAGCAATTCCTCGAGAGATTCACTTCCTTTTTGGCACTCACACTGGTGGCTGTCCCAGGAGATAGTTCTCTAATTTAAGCATTAAATTAGAATCAATGTAAGTAAAGTTGGCCGACTGTAGTCAAGGCTCCCACTTCAATCGCTACAACACCATGGTGTAGGGGAGGGCACTACTCCTTACCCTGGATAACTCCACTTACCCTTGATTCATACCTTATAATGCTGAGTGTTAAGTAAGGAGGCATCAAGTACCATTTCTTTGAGTCTTCCGTATGATTTGACCTGGAATTGAACACCCTTACCATTATGCTAATGGGCTAGTTTAGAATCAATGTATTTTATTCAAATAGACAGCTTGTAGCATTTAAGTAATTCTTTTTAGTATTTTAACTTTCTCATCTTTTATGATTCAAAATCTTGGATAGTAGAAAATATGGACAGCTGATAAAAGATTAAATATCTTTTGGAAAAAAAATTGGTTTAGATTTATATTGTTATATAATTATCATTGTAACATAAAACTGGATTCATGTTTTTTATTACTGACTTTATCTCTCTGCATGTTAGTTTTTTATCTTTCATCTTTCTTTCTACATCCATTACTTCTTTCTCTCTACACCCTTTTCTTTGGGTGTGTCCTCGTGGTGTAATGGTTTAAGTGCTGGACTGCGGAATTGTAGTAAGCAAGTTCAAACTCCAATTGTATTATTATGATCACTTTAGGACAAATACTCTTGGGAAAAGTATAAACCCCCTTTTCCTCCCAGCTGTTGGTTAAATAGTTCTACTGCTGTTCTTCTGGAAGGATGGGTTTGGCATTAAATAACCCATGAAGGTTGATATGCCATTAAACAAAGAAACCTAACCTAACCCTTTTCTTTTTTCATCTATTTATTCTTTCTCTCTACTTCCCCTCCCCTTTTCTTTTTCCGTTTCTCTTAACATAAATGTTTGTGTCTGTCTCTCCATCTTCTCTGATTCTTCCACCTTCTATAACTCTCTTTGATATTTTGATTCTCAATATCTTTTTCTGTTCACTTATTTATTTTTCCTTTTTCTTTCCTTTCTTATCTATAAAAGAATTACCCTCTTCTACTCTTCTAAATAATTTATCTTTATCTCCATAAAGATATATTGAATAACGACATCTACAATAAACTCTCTATGATCAGACCCACTTAGGGAGAATGGAGACCAGCTTTCAGAAAATCTAGAAAGAAATAAGAAGTCAGTATATCCCAATTGCACATTTGACATGCAAGACTTATGCACTCCTTTATAGTCAAACAATTACAACTATGGTGTGTAACATGTCAAACTCCCCTGCTCTATCAAACACCATCTTATAGAATGTGGAGCTTTCAATCTCAGCAGAAAATGCTTTTTCAATGGAAATACAGGGTGAAACGATAAAATTGTCGTCCTAAAGAAAACAACACTACTGCTTTATTTTAAAACTTTTATTGAAAAAAACAATTCAGGTAACTTGATTATGTAGTAGAGCTGACATCTATTCAATGTAGCCACCTTCAGCCTCAATCACCACCTTGATACAGATCTGGAACTGGGAGCATTCCTTTTCCACAAGCACTGGCAGGAGCTCGGCGAATACTCAGCGGATGGCGGCGATCAGGCAGGCTTTGGTGTTGTAGGAGGTCATGTTGGTGATGTTCTCGACATATGACCAAACAAAGTAGTCCAGCGGGTTCAGGTTGGGGGAGGAGGGAGGCCAGTGATAGGATACAAAGTCGTAGCACCCCTTCTGAAGCCAAACCTGGGTCTCTTTGGACTTGTAGGCCGGCGCCGAGTCCTGCTGCCACACCCAGGGTCTACCACCAGCCACCTGATTGCACCAGGGGATCACCACACTCTTCAGCACATCCAGGTGCACTTTGGTGTTGACTTTCAAGCCAACTTCAAAGATGTGAGGGGGTATGATGTGGCCCTCACTTGAAACTACACCAAAGACCATAACTGTAGCCAGAAACTTTGTTTTCATCATCCTGGGTACGTCCCTGTTATTCATGGCAATCCAGATTTGCATTTTGAGGGTGCTGGCAATGGTCCTGTTGTCATAACTTGGATCAGTAGAGAGCATGAGTTATACAGCGGTGCATCTCCGATCTCGCTCATTGAACATTGTGTCACTTTCAGACATGATAGAAGGCTCCTATCGCTCTTGGGATTTGTACACAACTGGCCAACTAGTAGATGGTCTGCAACAAAAAAAGAAAACCGGTTTTCATTAAATGGAAATGAAATCATGTCGTCTTTTCTAGGGCGACAATTTTATCGTTCCACCCTGTAATATGAAAGGTCTATTTGAAATATCAACATGGATGACCTTTTGTCTTTCTTGAGAGAAATCAAATCAAACCAAAAATTGTAAGTGTAATCCTGATTAATACCATATAAAATAATCTCTCAATATGATCCCTGGACAATTTATTTGAAAGTAATCCCAAACAATGTTGATATATCATTAAAAAGAAATGAAAGCATTTAACTATACAAAAGTGTAAATATAGATATACAACGTACATTATTCCCTAACCTGTAGGTATGAAATAACCCCAAACAAGTTGACTTGCAAATATTAAAATTCATCTACCAAATAATCCTTTATCTCCTATTTCTATCCTTTGCTCTGTAATTTCATTCTGCAAGTTTCTCTCTCCTCTTTCTCTGCCTTCATACTCCTCCCTCTCCACCTTTATCTCTTCTCCTCTAAGTTTCTCTCATTCATCTTCCTCCTCTTCTTCCAATTTTGTCTTTCTACTTGTTTTGTTTTGTTTTTTTTCATTGCTTCTTTCAGTTTTCTTTTTTCTTCTCTCTTTTTTTTCAATTCACAATTGTGTTAAGTTTTTGACTTGTCATTAACTGATTTTTAATACAATGGCATCTTCTGTTTGGTCTCTTCTTTCCCTTTCATCTTTCTTAGATGGTTTTCTCACCACTAAATTCTTCAGCATTCTTCCTTTTTCTAGAACCTTCCATTCTATTGAGCTCTCTCTCATCCCAGCTCTTTTCCTTCTCTGACTTTGATTTCTCTCTCTCATCTTTTTAAAATCCTTCTCTCTCTCTTTCTCTTTCTCTTATTCCAGCTCTTTGATTTCTCTCTTTTCTATTTTTTCTTTATCATTATTTTCTACCAACAGAATTATTCTCTCTGCTGCTACCCAACCCAGAACACTAAATCTTGGATCCTACCAAAAAACTAATACTGACAATTCAAGACATAGTTTCAACAATCAATAAGAACAAATCTGGAAATTGCATTTTATTAGCAGTCACGCCATTGTTTTGTTCTCCTAAATGAAAAATCAATTACCTGCCTTTCTTAGATGTTTCTTTATTTGTAACATTTCTTATCTATTTCCATTGTAACACTCTTTACAATAATGTCTATGCTACCATTTTTTGGGATGAGTATCCTTATCTTTGTTATTTTTCTGATACTTCAGCCACTATATTCTTCAGTCTTCATAAGGCTTGTACTAGACCTCACGGTGCAATACAGACCAACCAAAATGTTGTAAGATTATAAACTCAAGAGTATATTGAATAGTTCTAAAAGAAAGAAAAAAGAATGGTTTGGTCTAATGGCATATCAACCATTGTTAGTTATTTAATGCCAAATGCTCTTTTATACATGTTTTAAATATATATATGATTTGTAAACAAATTTTGTTGATAACATTCTTAAATGAACCTGAGCTCTTTTTTGCACACAGTTAAATGGTTTCAAGTATTGCTCTAAAAAAAAAGTCACAATTTAACTTCTGTCATTTGTTTGCATACAGTTTGTTCTATTTGACCCATGAACAGAACCCTATCAGTTGCTACCACTTCAGATCAGAGTGAACCTGGGAGCAATGGCATTGAAGGAGTATGCCACATTCCCCAAATCTCCAAAGCTGTAGCCTTGGCGTCAAATGGTTTAATGCCATATCCAGGAAACTTGTTGGGAGAGGGAATCTTATCCCTCTGCAGAGAAGCAGTCAGTGTATTCTACAGTACCAGCCAAGTGGGCTGAAAAAAAGAATGAGAACTTAGCTTTTTGCTTGTTGTAAGCAGTATTTTGTTTTTTATAAGAAATGAATAAAATGTAGATTAAAATATGAATTATATGATTAGCATATATTTATAGTTTGGCTCTTCAATTATTTATTATTTGTTCATTGATTGACTTTAACAGCATGTCAGTCCATCTGGGATTATTTTATACCTAGAGGTTAGGGAATTGCATTCATTATACATTCATATTCATATCTTTTAGTGTAGTTTCTTAGGAGTTTTTTTTTGCCTGTGTTTATATGATATCAGGTATTCTTATCCAATACAAATAATTTACAAACAGATCGACATAGACAGAACCCAAACAGGTACTACTATTCTGGGTCAGAACCTGGAAGTCATCGCAACACTCCCCAGAGCTCAAAAATTGGAGCCTCACCATCAAATGCAGTTTAGTATCCTCCCCAGGACAGCCCTTTTTTGGGCGGAGAGGGGTAGTCTTACCCCCACTGGTGGGAACACAGTGTATTCTAAGCCCTGCTGACAGGATGGTCTGGTTTTTGTCTTTTTCATACACAATTTGATGTTAACTGACAATGTTAAGATGTCATTTACTGCTTTTATACAGAAACTTGTTCTTTTTGGTTCCATCTGTTTTATGTTATGCCATGTCATTTGCTTTTAATTATCTTGTATTTCCTCCCTTTATGTCTTTAAATTATTTTTCTTCCCCTCAAAACCTCTTCCAATTGTGACTTCATTTTATATATGATTCGACTGTTCAGTGCAACCAGTCTCTTTAGGTGAGACTATATCATGGAAGATTCAAATTTTACTTCCTTCCACGCTATTGTAATCCTATACCAAGCTAAAAGGAGCTTAAGATGTGTGTGTGTTATATGTTTTGAGGAGGTGTCGTGGTGTAATGATTAAATCGCTGGACTGCTGAATCATAGTAGCATGTTCGAACCCCAGTGATGCTCTTATGTTTACTTTCGGACATGGAAAAGGTATATTTGTTAAATAGTACCACTACTATTCTTCTAGAAGGATTGTTTTGGTATTGAATAACCTATGAAGTTTTGAATAGTGTAGATACAATCAGTAAAGCTTGATGACTGCCAATTCCTCACCAAGTTCCATTGTTTTTACACAATTCAGACTTAGATCTACATTGGCTCTATCACTGATATTAAGCACTCTTTATTTATTAACAGAACAAACCATATCACTATGTATATATTCATTTTTATATATATATATATATATATATTCAAATAACTACTACCAACAAAGCTTCCTCAAATGATGACTGTGGGGTAAGGAATAGTTCCAGAGTGAAAGCATGATAACCCAGAGCACCCCGGCTATACCTCATGATACCAAAAAGTCTTGTTGGTTTTATGTCACCGTATGAGAATATCAAATTCTTGCAGATGCAGTTTTTACTTGATCTTGGCGCTTCTTGATATATTTCTTTTTTTCTGCTGATGACAAACTGAATTTAGTCTGATATGCAAAGGTGAGTTGGCAATAAAACCTTGGCATCCAACTTCAATGAGAAATATATCTGCGGTCAAGCCATTTCTTATGTATTACCCTTGCAGATCTTCATGCTTTTCAAGATTATATTAATGTGTCCAGAATCATTAACTCAATGACTTGAGCTCCTTTTGAATTACCTGACCAGGTTACAAGATGTTGAACAGTTAACATTATCTCATTAAGAAAGGCAAGCTGACATTTCAAATTTACAGTGATGCTTCAGTCCATGCAACCATCAAACAATAAAGAATTGTACTTATTTATAAAAGTAATTCCATGTTTCTTTTACAAAATGTTTAAGTTGGATATGAAATCTCATTGGCAGTTTCAGAATATCTTTTTTTTTTCACCTCATCAATGCTCTGCAATGTCTATATAACTGAATATAATTCATCAGTCTTCAAGGTTCTTCAGCCTTGGTGAGGCAACTAGTCTAGGAGAAGGAAAACTCTGAAATCAAACCTGATAAACTCCGCTTAAAAATTGACCTTGTGTAATATCCTGCCCGAGCGGAGGGGTTGGGTAAATAGGATAAATAGGATAATTCATCAGTCACACTATCTGGTATCACTTGATGAGTAATGAGAAAATCATTATACATTGGAACATTTTTTTTTTTAAATATATAAAACCCTAATAAGATTTCATATAGAGTATTGTACTCAGGCTTTGGTCTCCAGTGTCAAAACATGGATATTGGGGTGTAATATAGAACATGTAGGGCATACATAGAGGGGTGACAAAAGTATTAAAAAGAAAAAGGATTACAGGGAGAGATAGGAGAAATAGGACCCAGAAGTTTGGAAGATAAGAAAATTTGATGATATACTTCTCTGATTATGCAACAAGGTCTATTAACAAAATGCAATAGAGAAATGGACAAAAAGTTGCATCCTTCCCTTCCTCAAGAAAGGCAACCTCAGAATCACTAAGAACTACAAAGAAACAATTCTTACTGCTATCGCTACTAAGGTGTATAACTCCCTGCTTCTCAATAATATTCAACCCGAAAATGAGAAAATTCTTTGGAAAAATCAGAACAGCTTTTGAAGAAATCACTCCACAACCTCACAGATTTTAACAATGTTGAATCCGTGAAGGAGTACAAATAAAGAATCTCAAGGCAACATTACTATTTCTAAAGTTCTCCAAAGCATTCAATTCCATATACAGGTAAAAAAATGGAGCAAATATTATTAGTATGTGGTCTTCTCAATAAAACTGTTATAAATGCTAAAATGATGCTTTACAAAAACACAAAAGCAATAGTTTGATCACTTGATAAAAACACCAAATTGTTTGACATTTTTGTTGTAGTCTTGCAAGGAGATGCATTAACACTTTATCTGGTAATACTCTGCCTAGACTGTGAACATCCATTGATCTTATAAAAAATATGGTTTTACATTTAAAAAAAAAAAGGGGGCGGGGGCAAGAAGCAGGTGATATTCCACAAAAACTATGACACATATAGACTATGTAGATGACTTAGCACTTTTTGCAAATACACCAGTCAGCCCTGGCTGTAGAATACACTGACTGTATCTTTGAGTTTCCTGGATATGACATTACGACAATCTGATGGTGAGGCTCCAATAATGCTGGAGTTTTGGGGAATGTGGAGAACTCCTTCTATGCCATTACTTCCAGATCCACTCTGGCCCGGAGTGGTAACACTTTGGGGTAAAATAAAACTGTTTGACATTTAAACTGAGTGGAAACAAATGACTTATGCTAAATTGAATCATTAGAAATAGAACTATTTGATCCTTTAACTGTGTGTATCTAAAAAATGTGTTTACAAATCATATACCTAATATAAATGTAAAAACAGGATTTGGCATTAAATAACCAACATTGGTTGATATGCCAGAAAACCAAACCCAACACACCAGTCCAAGCAGAATCCCAACTATAAAGCCTAGAGCATGCAGTGGAAGGCATTGGCCTCTACATGAATGCAAATAAAATAGAGCATGTGTGTTTTAAGCAAAAAAGTGTCATCTCTACTCTAAAATTAGTGGAGCAGTTCACATACCTTGGCAGCATCATCTCATCTACTGAAAATGTCTGCATATACCAAGCAAAGTTATGGAATGTTTTTGACAGGTTATCAATTATATGAAAATCTGAAAAAATAAAATAAGATTTCTTCCAAGCTGTAGCCATGTCCATACTACTGTATGGATGTATCACATGGACATTCATAAAGCACAGAGAAAAACCTATGTGGGAACTACACAAGAATGCTGCATGATTCTCTTTTACAAATCCTGGAAGTAACATCCTACAAAACAACAACAGTACAGCCTCCTCCCTCCCATATCACAAACCATTCAAGTAAGACAAACAAGATATACTGAGCACTGATGGAGAAGCAAGGATAAACTCATAAGCGACATTCTCTTGCAGACTCCTGCAAAGATTTACTTACATAAGCTCTATAACAAAATAGAATGCAACCTAGAAGACTTGTGAGGAGCAATGGATGATCCTATTTACCAACCCCTCCGCTCAGGCAAGATATGACACAAGGTCAATTTTTAAGCGGAGTTTAACAGGTTTGAATTCGGAGTTTTCCTTCTCCTAGACTAGTTGCCTCACCAAGGCTGAAGAACCAGGTCTGTCCTGCTATTTACCCATAGCTGGAGGGAGAATATTTGGATTCATACCTTTCCCAAGGGTATTAGTGCTATGTGAAATGCAATCAGCCTCGCCCAGGCTTTGAACTCGTGTCGCCGTGTCCATTTCCTACGACAATAACCATTACATCACCGGCACCTCAATGGATGATAGGGATGGATGGTGAGAGACAGTCAGGGAACTCCATTTTATCAATGCAACTTGATGATGACTTTACGATGATGAAGAATGAGAGGTGATATAATTAAAACTTTCCAAATAATTAATGTAATTTATAATTATAGTAGACAATTTTTCAATATTTCTCTACTACTAATAGATATTTCCAAAACTAAGTCTAAAAACCAATTGAATTTTTTTTGCTAATAGAGTAATATAATTTTGGAACAAATTACCTAATCATATCAAAGACAACAATTGGGTGAAAAATTTTAAGATTGAATTGGGTGATTTCAGAAATGATTATTTGTGTGCATTATATTAATAATGTATATGTTCTGTGCAAAGATACTTTTTTTTTCGTCTGTTGATGTGAGAATATGGTAAAAAAGAGATGCTCTAGGAGGCATAACGTACAAATAATAAATGTCTGTCTCTGAAACTTTTAAGAGAATCATGACAAGGGAAGGATATGTTTGAGGCTAGCAGTCTACTGATGTGCATTTCATCAGAGAGATTTTTTGGACTTAGACAAGTTGAGGTTGACCAGCATATCGTATACTGACTTTATAAAGAAAACTTATTCTCTTTGGTTTGATTTGTTTGATGTCATGTATCTTTCTTTGATATTTTCCACCTGGTTCATGCACTTTTTTTAAATGTCCAACAGCTGCAGTGAGATGCTTACTATCTTCAATATGGTCAATTTCTTCTATCACCATATTTCTTTTATTTCTTATGAACTCCTTTGACTACCAGCTTTGCAACACGTACTAACTTCTTCCTTCATTTTAAGAGATGATTCTGCATCTTTTACAGTATATTTGATGCTCCATTTTTGACAAGTAGAAAATTGGGTGCTTTTTTCTGGTGGGCCTCAAGAGTTACACAGCATTTTTAAAAAGTTGTGATTTATTTATCTTATAATCCTCAACAAATATTATTAGTTGTAATTTCACCTTTGATGTCAAGCTATATGATATCTCATTTATCAAAGAGATGAACCTTCCCAACCATTTTTTCTTTAACATGCTTACTAATTAAATGTTCCATTGTTTCAAATTTGATGGTATTTTGGGAATCAAGCTAAAATAAACATGCCACAATTTATCTTTGGCAATGAAAATGAAAACGTTTCTCAACAGTGTATACACTATTTCTCAGTTGTTTAATCATGTCTTTTCCAGTGATAGCAATCAGAATAGTCTGAGAGTATTGATATTTGAATCTCTTAACACTTCTTTGATAGATTATAAGGATTTCATTAACATTAGTGGAGAACTTTATTTTCCTGAACACTCAAGGATCGAATGTGACATATATGTTTACTGCCAAAAAGTAAGTTATAACTGGCTTGAAGTTGTAATGAGTTCAAACATTGTAAACAGGTTTGTTGATAATTAAAAGGAAACATTTAATTTGAACAGATATTTATTTCTGAAAAAAGTTTCTTGTTAGTGAATTTAACCTTTATCATATAGGCAAAAATATATTTTTTAAAAATAAACAGCTATCCAAATTATTCCCCCACATCTTAAATGGCAATAGATAGGTGACTGGCTTTCCCAAAAATGGGAAAAAATGAAACTTTGACTTCTGTTTTTTGAATGAAAAAAGTGACTTGGTTGGTAGATTTTTAGTCTTTTTATCTGAACTATTTTAAATGCATGTTTTAGATTTTATTTTGTCTATGAAAGTAAAATCTTTGCTGAATATTATCTGTGATTTAAATGAAAAGATGAATCTGTAAATTTGAAGTCTAGTTTTTTGGGTGAATTATTTAAAACGCAAGTTAAAATGATTTTTGAAAATTCTGTTTTAAATTCTATACAGTGTGTCTTTGAATAGATAATTCAGTATAAAATCTAAATATCTTAAAAATTGCTAGAATCTGTAAATAAGGATAAATTATGTAGTGTCTGAAACCAAGTATAAAATAGGAACCAGAAGGAAATAATCTTTAATGGGGTTAATCTTAACAATAACAAGTTCCCACTTGTTATCAACTTTAATTAATGCAAGCCCATAGCATGACCCTGAAATGCTAGCAAATAGCTCAGGGCTTAAAATTATTTGGTGAATTTTCAAAATAGCTTAACTGTGGACTAACACTAAGTTAAAACTTAAGAAATGTACAGTGGGGGATGTAAAAGAAGAAAAAGCAAGTAAAAAGGGAAAGGAAAAGGAGAAAAAAGTTGGGTTTTTTTTAAACCCTCAAGTTAAACCTCAGAAGCCATGAGAAGCAGCATGGTGAATGGGAAGTAAGACAGATGACCCCAGCATCAAGTCAATGGCATGCTTCACCTGATGCTGGGCAGATGAACTTCACAGGTAAATGGCCAGGATCAAATAGTTCAGTCAGGAAACTATTGCTATTCATCTTTCAGGGTGATGAGGTTAAAATACAACCATTGAAAGATTACCATGACTCTCACTCAAAAAATGTATCCTAACCACATCATCCTTCGTACAGATAAAAAAAAATGGTGTATTCTGCTGAAGGTGGAGCTCTGGCCCCTGTGTTTGAAAAATCAGCTGCAGAACTCAAAAACAAACAAAAATTACTTGAATGTAAAAGTACAATGCCCGTGGTGTAATGGTTATCGTCATAGGAAATGGATACAGCGACATGAGTTCAAATCCTGGACGAGAGTGTTTGCATTTCACATAGCACTAATACCCTTGGGAAAGGTATGAATCCAATTATTCTCCCTCCAGCTATGGGTAAATAGTAGGACAGACTGGGTTCTTTAGCCTTGGTAAGGCAACTAGTCTAGGAGAAGGAAAACTCTGAACTCAAACCTGTTAAACTCCACTTAAAAATTGACCTTGTGTCATATACTGCCCGAGCGGAGGGGTTGGTAAATATGGTAAAAGCACAATGCATGTAACAACATTCAATGTTAGAACTTAAAATAGAATAAGCAACTACCAGAGCTGACAGCGTCCGCAGTAGAGCATAATACAGACATGGTATGCATACAAGAACACAGATACCATCTTAGTGAAATAGAAATAAAATACCATGATACTGGCAATGGATGGAAAAACTCGGTCAATGCCATCATAGGGGGTGTAGGAATGCTTCTCAGTCTACACACCCTAAAGTCACTTAAAACCATCAAGAAAATACAACCAAGAATGATGGTGGCTACATTTAACAGTAACCCCAGCACAAAGATCATCTGCAACAGCCCTACCAATGGTAGTGATGAAACGGACCTCAACACCTTTTATAATGAGCTATCCTCCCTTGTTCATAGCATCCCTAAATACAATATTCTAATCATCAGAGGAGAAATGAATGCTCAAATAGATAGAAAATGTAAACAACAAATTCAGCTAACAGAGTGGGGAACACCGAATGGATTCCTCATTAGAAAATGAACTAACATGCCTAATACTAAATTTCAGAAAAGGAAGGGAAAACTATGAACCTACACTTATGCAAATAATGCTAAAGCAAGGATAAATTACATCCTCATGAATAAGCAATAGATTAATAGCTCATTGAATTGGGAGGCATACTCCTCTTTTGAAAGTGTGTCTTCCAACTACCAAATTGTTACAGCAAAGATACATCTGAGTCTATACTGGAATGCAACACAAACAACCAAAACCACACACTATGACTGGTCCCTGCTTAATAATAGAGATATTAGTGATAAATATATGATAATTCTAAGAAACAAATTCAATGCAATTCAGGAGATATCAGAAACACTTTCTCCAAAGGACAATGAATATGAGAACTTTTTCAGTGCCCACATGGAAGCAGCAGTCGAATGCATACCAACCAAGCTAAGAGCAAAACATAGAGTTCCCTGGGAGACATTAGCATTTAAGAAAAAAATATGACGGCATGAAAATTGCATCCCTATACAATAAAAGTAACCCAACTAATGCCAACGCTCAGAAACTTAAGAAAGCAAAAAGTCAACTAATGCTTACCTAAAAGAACAAACAGAATACATCCAAGACGAGATGAATAAGATTAGAAACTCAATAGAAGATAGACAATCTCATATAGTGTGACAGTAAATGGAGTCAAAAGAAGATCACCTCAAGAGCTAAACTAAAAGCTGTCTGCCAAGAAGAACAAATACACTTATGGAAAGAACATTTCAAGAATCTGCTTGGAAAATCCTCAAAGGTTACGGATAAGCCTATCACAAAAATTGTCATTATTCAACTTGACATCAAAATAGGACTGTTTACGTAAGAAGTTGAAAAAAAAAGAAAGCTGCCGGTCTTGATGAAATATCTCCAGAAGTATGGAAAACAAGAAAATTCAATGACATACTGCTCCAATACTACAACGCCGTATATAACTAGAATGCAACAGACAAAGGGCTGCATCCTCCCTTTCCCCAAGAAAGGTAACCTTGAAATTGCCAAGAATTTCTGAGGTATAAACTTTACTTCGATAGCGACTAAGATTTACAATGCTCTATTACTCAACCACATCAAACCTGCTTTTGAGAAAATTCTTAGGAATAATCAAAATGTTTTTTGGAAAAATCAATTCACGTCACAAATTCTGACAATCTGTCATATTTTAGGAGTCTGTGCAAAAAACCTCAAGGCGACACTCTTATCTGTAGATTTCTCCAAGGCATTTGACTCCAATAACAAGAGGAAAATGGAGCAAATGCTTCTAGCCTATGGTCTTCCCAAAGAAAATATCACAGCCATAAAGATGCTCTATAAAAACACAAAAATAAAAGTTTGCTCACTGGTTAGAGACACAGACTTCTTTGATGTCACAGGTGTTCTGCAAGAGAACACATTAGCCCCACCCCTGTTCATAATCTGCCCAGACTATGTACTTTGAACATAGATAGATCTAATGAAAGAAAATGGCTTTACCCTGGAAAAGGCAAGAAGCACACAATACCCCACAAAAATTATTTCAGACATGGAATACACTGATGACATAGCACTTCTGGTAAATACACCTACCCAGGCTGAATCCCTGCTGCATTGTGTGGAACAGACAGTAGGTGGCATAGGCCACCATGTGAACGTAGACAAAACAGAGTGCATGTGCTTTAATGAAAGAGTTGACATCTCCAGACTAAATTGTGGTTCTTTGAAGCTGGTGGACAAGTTCACCTACCTTAGAAGCAGCGTCTCATCTACAAAAATGACATCAAAGGCATGGTCAACTATCAATAGGTTATCACTTATATGGGAGTCAGACCAATCCAATAAAATCAAATGCAATTTTTCCAAGCAATGGTCATGTTCATACTACTATATAGATGCACTACATGGATGCTGACAAAGCTAGACGGGAAATGCACAAAAATGCTACAAGCTATATTGATTAAATCCTGGAAGCTACATCCCCTAAACCAGCAGCTGTATGGCCTCCTACCTCCCATCTCTAAAACCATCCAAATTAGACAAGCAAGACATGTGAAACACTGCTGGAGAAGTAAGGACAAACTCATTAGTGATGTTCTTCCATGGATCCCTTCACACGAACAAGCAAGTGTTGGACAACCAGCTAGAACTTATCTACAACAGCACTGTATAGACACAAGATGTAATCTGGTAGACCAGCTGAAAGCAATGGATGATTGAGACAAATGGCAAGAGATAGGGGAAATCTGTGCTAACAGCACAAGAATATTATATACATATGCACATGTGTGTGTATGTATATATATATATATATATATATATATATATATAGATGTGTGTGTATCTATATTTTGTATTTGTATATATATATATATATGTGTGTGTGTGTGTGTGTGTGCATGTCTGTAACATATATATATATATATATAAAGTAAAAAAGAAGGTTTCTTTGTTTAATGGCATATCAACCATTGTAGGTTATTTAATGCCAAAGCTATTCTCCTAGAAGAACAGTAGTTGTACTATTTAACCCATAGCTGGGAGGATAAGGGGGTTCATGCCTAAGTAAAAAAAGAAGTAAGACCAGTATAAAAGGTTTTCACTCACTACTTATCATTTTTTTTACAAAAATACCTTTTTACATTGTCAGCTATAGATATTTTGGAGCATATATAAAAATGTGTATATAATATTCGGATATTTCTGTGTCCTTCATCAGTATAAACTGTTAATGATTGGGCTTTGAATTTAAGTGCATACTTGCTTGTTTTTAAATTCTTTTTTTATTCTCTGTGTGTGTGTGTGTGTATATATGTATATATATATATATATATATATATATATAATGGGTGCTTGTATGTGTTTTGGACGTTATATTTGTGTCTATGTATATAAATATACACACACACAAATAGTGTTTGATTTGTTTTAGTTTCTTTGTTTTATGACATATGAACCTTCATGGGTTATTTAATGCCAAAACCATCCTTATAAAAAAAAAAGTTTAAGTACTGGGAAGAATCTGTGTGGGGTGATGGCTTAAGTGCTGAAGTTCAAACTCCAGTCATGCTATTACATTGACTTTTGGACTAATACCCTAGGGAAAGTCATGAACCCCTTTATTACCCAAGCTGTGGGTTAAATAGTACCACTTGTTCTTCTACAAGGATAGCTTTAGCATTTAATAACCCATGAAGGTTGATATGCCATTCAAGAAACTAAGTAGTGGTACTAATTAACACATCGATGGGGTGGGAGATTAAGGGGTTCTAACCTCTCCCAGGATTATTTATTTAAAACTGTGTGCAATTGCATGAATGGAGTTCAAAGTCACTTACTATGATGTCATAGTACAGCACATTAGCCACTTTGCCATAGGGACTCCTACATCCTAAGTGTTGAGAGATTTATAATATTTTGTTGTTTTTCTCTCACATTTGATAAGATTTTTTTTATTTACTTAAATTGGCATGTGCTCATGACATAGTACACATTTGAACTAATGAAGACTTAAATGGTAATATAAAAAATTTTATCATTGTCAAATACATCCAATACACATTTTCCAGGCTAAATACTATTTCATTTATTGTATAGTTTTTTCTTTCATTTTTATAATTATGTCATCAAGTAATGTTATTTGGAATTGAGTGACCTTGTATTTTAGGTCTATTGATATAGGTTTATCACAGTTTTTAAACAGAAAAATATATCTATATCCAGAAGATATACTTTAAATATTAACAAAAATTCACCAAATTAATGATGAGTATTTTAAAAAATTTTCCCCACTTGATTTTGTGGATATACATTGAAATATTACTAAATATTGATTGCTTACAAAGTTGTTTTTCTAAGTTCACATTTTTGCTTTTTTCATTTACAGAATATATGTAATATGGAATTTTAAAAATATATTTTATATAATTGTGTTTCTACTTGCGTATGACTGTAATGGGTACTTCAGAATGTATACCTCTTGCATGCCTATGTCTCGGCCTGTGTTTATTTCTTTTGCCTCTTTACATATTTGAACAATATACTTGTGCCAGAAAAGTAGTCCAGACATAAACATAATGTTGCAGCAACTTATCTGCCAATAATAAATCAAAGAAACATTGGAACAAACCATAATCATTATCTATTATATTTCACATGCATATCCAGAATTACATGCAAAACCTTTTGACTATAAATCCCAATTATTTATATTTGAATGGCCAACAAATAGTTAAGTGCATTGTTCACTGCCAAAAAGTAATCAGCACATTTTGAACATTTTAAGGCCAAATTTTACTACAGTTATTTTTACCCTCAAGAAGTTTTGACAATTTCAATTATTGTTTGAATTTAGAAATCTTATAATCAGTGTGAAGAATCTGTTCTTTTATGACTATATTATATTTTATTCTATAATTACTTTCATTCATTCTGAACAAGATTTTAAAAGCATAAAACAATTTTTCTAATGCTCACATGTGCATAAAAAGAAGAGAAAATAATAGACAGACAACTTAACCAAAGCATAAGTATTTTATTTAACTGAAATAAGACATTAACAAAAAAATAAGATAAGATAGTTACTATCTGTACACTGTTGGCCAAGGTATGACTGTAAAGTCTTTCTCGCTGAGGTCCCTCCAACTACTGTCCACTGACTCATGTCCCATGTTAATTGTCCTTTCCACTGATGTCCTATGTTAATCAGCACCGAACCCCTATTTAAATTATCTAGAAGCCCACCACTTCTGTCCATTGGCAATCTGTGTTCAACTGCCAGTGTCTCATTTAATTCCAATATGACGCAATTTAATTCTTTCTAAACCAAGTGGTGAAAACATATAATCTGTTTGTTCAAGTACTTCAGACCAGAACTATATATTTATATACACAAGGTGTTGCTTAAAAGTCTTGGGAATTTTTGGTGCAAAATAACACCTACAAATAATGAGTAAATAAGGGTTATTTGTCTTTTTATTTATTTCTTGTTGAGCTGATATGTTGGAAACATTCAGTGAGACATGGAAAATGCTTGTCAAATCGATAGATGAATAGATTAATCATTTAATTCAAATTCCCTAAACTTTTCAGGAGCACTTTATTTCTACACAAATAGATAATTATATGGCTTTAGATAACTCTCTAGCCAAATATTTGTTGTGTTAGATATCTGTCTGAATATCTAAGTTTTCATATATAGATATGTATATGTGTATTATCATATATTGTGAATAGCATATTTTCTGGCACATACAAAACCCTCAAATAATGGCAAGTGATAGTTTCAATGCTGCAATACTTTTAATCTGAACTACTAACATTTTCTTTATGAAGCTGGTTCCCAGATTGCTTTAGAGTTAGAAGATAATTAGTTATAAGTAGATGTTATATAAGTTAACAGTATGTGCCAATAGTATTTTCTTGATAAATTAACATAAGCCAGTGTCCTTCCAATGATGTCACTGATCAGTCAGTGGCTGATCATTTCTTAATGGCAGTGTCTTCTGTGTCATTGTGGCTAACATACTGGACCGCAACATCATAGTGGACAAGTTTGAATTCTAGTCGTGCAATTATGTTCAATTTTAGACTAATAAACATGAAAAAGGTATAAATTGTCTTACCCACTAGCTATGCTGTTCCTCTACAAGGATGGCTTAAGCATTAAATAACAAAGGTTGATATGCGAAAAAATAAAGAAACCAAATCATTTCTTATTGTATAACATACGTATAACACATGGACAATTTATAAAAAATAAACGTTAGTTTCATGATCTGAATTTTGATCTCCTTTGCACTTTTTTCATAACAGTTTCACATCACATGAAGTGTGATTCAGTATAAAGGAATTTTTACATATTTTTATGATTGGGATGGCATTTGCTAATAATAACTCATATGATTTTGTCTAATTAAATGAATACAATACTGCCACACCTTACACCAAATTCTCATCCAATTGAAATTTAGCAGATACCAAAATTTATAAGATTATCACCTACTTCACTCCCTCAGAAGATCCATTTCCCAAACCTGCCACACCCTTTAAAATATAGTTCAAAAAATTTTGCATGAAGCATTGAGGAATATTCTTTAAAGCCACATTTTTGTTTACTCAATACTAATTATAGTTTTTGGTTAGATTTTTCTTTTTGACCCCATAAGCCCTATACCATGGACTGAGTGCAATTTTGCTATATTTCATAAGCCAGATATTTTGACTGAGAGAGGTCAGGTCTGGTATTTACAATATGAGGAAGATCAGATTTCCATATGGTCAAAAATCTGCCAATATAGGATCCCATATTAAACATTTTGAATAGCAAATTATTTATTTAGATATACAGGATATTGTATTAATCAGATATGTTTCTGTGGGTTATATTTTTAAAAAATGACTTATAAATAAAAATTGTTTTACTTTGGAGAAAGAGGACTAGGTGATGTATGGTTTTTGATCTGTATCAAAATAGTCAGAGTAAAATCTCTACTCTAGGGAAAAGTTTCATCATGTGACATGTTTTTTGCTCAATTATTATCTTTATGTGTGTGTGTGTGTGGAAATTTTATGAGCTCAGCTACAGAGTATTTGAAGGCAAAGTTCAATGTTACAATTAACTATAAACTAGACATTCTTAGTGCAATGGTTATCTTTGTAGAAAAGGGAATCACCACCCAGAGTTCAGATCTTGGACGAATCAATTTGCATTCCAATTTACACTAATGCTCTTGAGAAACATGTAATTCCATATCTTTGTCCCCCAACCATGTGTAAATAGTAGGGCAAACCGGGTTCTCTAGACTTGGTAAGACAATCAGTCTTGAAGGAAGAAAACTCTGAATTCAAATCAGCAGTGCTCTGCTTTAAAAATTGACTTTGTGTTGGATCATGCCAGTGGTAGATGGGTTGGTTAATTATATAATATAAACCAGACATTTTGGCCCAGAGAGATCATGTCAGATACTATTAATTAAAGAAGAGTCAATGTCTGTGCTCTAGAGAAAGGTTTTAATGTTTTATACTCAATTGTGTGTGTGTGTGTCATAATTTTATGAGCACAGGTACAAAATATGAGGGTCAAGAAGTTAAGAGCATTAACAAAATTAATGAGTGTATTCTAGATTTTTTAATTTTAACTGCCATTTGATAAGCATCTTAGATTTAATTATAACATAATTGATTAATTCCTAATGAGTAAATTTTAATTGATATCTATTTTTTAATGCAGAGTCTAAAGTCATTTGGCAGATAGATATTTACTGAGCTTAGTATAGTCTGGTACAAGGCTACAATAGTTAGGGACTCTGAACTCATTCACTTTGGCTTGTAAGACTTGCCTGGTAAGTATTACTTCAAAGCAGGTGTTTTTATCTATATTCTTTTAATCTGACTGCAGTAGGGCATCCAGTGCTGATCAAACTCACTTGAAGTAGCTCTAAGTAATTTTAAAATCATCACTTTACAACAGCTACTTTTGTTTAGTTACTTAGTTGAATGTTATCTGGCACAAGGCAACAATAACTGAGTACCCATTGTAGGGTAAACTCACTGCCATTAGTTTATGAGGCTACTAATGCTCTTGGGAAAGACATGAATCTATCTTTTCTCCACTAACCCCCAGTTATGGGTAAATAGTAGGGCAGACTGGGCTCTTTAGTATCAGTAAAGCAACTGGTTTATGAAAAAGAAACTCTGAATTTAATCTAGCTTTACTCCACTTAAATCAACTGACTATGTGTCACATCTTACCTATGAGTGAAGAGGGGTAAATACATCATCATCATGTCGTGCCGCCAGCATAGATATCCCTAACCCTCTCTCACCACTTCCCCCTATCATTCATCACCTCTGGCAGGTCTTCAGGGTTACATCCCGTATCCTCACAGAGCTGCTGTATGTATGTTCGAGCTGGTCATCCTACTTTTGCTCGGCCATATGTGGGGGTTCATAGGAGTACATCGCTTATGAGCTCATCCCTACTTCTCCAGCAGTGTCCTGCATATCTGTTTCATCTAACTTGGATAGTTTCATGATGGGAGGTAGTTGGCCGTATAGTTGGTGCTTTGTTGGGTGTTGCCTCCAGGACTTGTTCAATATTGCTCGCAGCATTCTTGTGTATTTGCCGTCTAGCTATTTCTCCAGACATTTTGTTAGCATCTAAAAAGACATCGACATGTGGCTAACAAAGGCATGGACAACTATTGATAAGCTATCGATCATATGGAAGTCACACCTGACCGATAAAATGAAACCCAGTTTCTTCCAAGCAGCGGTCGTATCGATACTGCTATATGGATGGTAAATACATAATTTACTAATTATTACTCTCTTAATAAAAGAATGATCCTTCAAATTCTTTACTTGGGTAAAATGATTGACATGTTAACCCATCTGGGGTTATTTTATGCCTTCAGGTTAGAGACTTGTGTACATTATACATTTATATTTACATTTTTGTATAGTTTCTTAAGAGTTCTTTTGCACACAGTAATGATATCAAGTATTTCTCTCTGATACCAATAATTTGCAAACTTCTATTTGACTCATTTGACTGGACCATTGGTCTAATGAGTAGAGTGTTTGCCAATGGTCTGGGAGACCAGAGTTCAATCCCAGGTCAAGTTATACCAAAGACTCAAAAAATGGTACTTGATGCTGCCTTGTTTAACACTCAGCATTATAAGGTAAGGATCAAGGGTAAAGTGAAGCAATCCAGGGAACAAAGTAGCACCCTCCCCTACACCTCAGTGTAGTAGCTATTGAAAAGGGAGCCTTTGGGTCACCCTCAACTTTGGTCGCCAGCTTTAATTTTTTTCATTTGACTCATAGATGGGACCTTAACAAGTATTCCTATTATGGGTCAAAGTGAACCTGGGAGTAATAGCCATGTAGGGGTACTCCACATTCTCCAAATACAGCTTAGTGTCATATCCAGCACACCCTTTTTGGGGTGTCTTACTCATTCTGATGGGTATACAGTATGTGTATTTGCTAAAAGGTACATTGCCACACAAAATTCTTTTTTTTTTTTTCACAAAATAAAATTGAGGAAATACAAGATCAATTCAGCTTTCTACAATGCAGAAACAATGAATGTTTAGATAACCCGTTAACCCTTTCATTTCCCATTGTAGCAGCAGCCCATGATATTGATACTTTTGTTAGGATTGTCTGCCCTTGCCTACAAGATGAATTTTCCAATGACCCCTTGGTGATGACACAACCCTTTGCTATTGCTATAGTGACATATCTGAATACTTCAGGAAGATGTTGATTTCTACCATCTTTTGGACACCTCTGGGGAGCTGGCCTGCCACTTTGTGCCATTGAACCCAATGCCAAAATATCTAGTCAGTGGGACACAAGCCAAAAGCTTTTGTAAATTACAGACATATCTATAAATAACAGGTCACAACCAAAATAAGCAAAGGAACATTGCCAAATAGATAAATGGCCTGTATTTCATTTCTATTAGATTCACACATACACATCTTTTTTTGTACATGCATTTTAGCTTTGGTTTTACTCATTAATAAAGTTGTTATGCTATAAAAAAAAATCTTCTTTCCCTGCTTGGATTTCTTCCTACATGAATTTTTCCAAATGGAGTTCTGGGTTATGTAAATCTCTTAACATTACTAAATCTATTATCCTATTTACAAATCTTTCATTGTTAATACCATTATTTAGATAATCTGGATGATTTTTAAAAAATGATGTCCAGCATGAATGCAGACACCACGAAATTATCTTTCAGTTGCAAATTGGACTGGAAATTTCTTTATTCTTCAAGTTAGAATATTCTAACTGTATTCTTTGCTATGATTTGTTGTTTTTGTTGGAGTTATATATATATATATATATATATATATATATAAACTTAATGAACATTTTAGTTCTATATAGATAATTCCCAGTAAAATATTGATTATATAATGTGGCCTGGTTTATGGGAGGGATCAATGAAAGTTTGGTAAGAGTATTGTGACATGCAAGGATCAGCTAAAAAGTTTATAGGCTGGCCAAAACACTCTCATGAGTTTTATTTCTCAACAGTCTCCTTTGCAGTTAGCACACTTCTTCCATAAATGTTACAGTGCTTGGATTCTATTGGTCCAAAAACTCTAACAGATATGACATCATCATATTAACTTTTCAGCCTATCCTTGAACAAAAAAAAGCATTGTAAGCATATTATCTCGTCGATGAACTTAAATGTGGTACTCCTTTACTTTTTTTTTTTTTTTTCATTTCTCCTATGACTGTCCAATAGGCAATAATGTGATCAGTTGGAGAGCAACTTCTTAAAAAGTAGCACCTGTTAATAGAAATAAGTTAAATCCAGTTGAGATATAATATATATGCGATGTTTATTTTTCTCTGATGACAAGTACGACTTGTCTCTAAGAGTCCCCTGTCTCTATTGGCACTATTGCTACTTATCTGCTGCCTCCCTATTTCAAGGGGAGATCATCAGTCTTCTAGTTGTCCAATATAAAATGTCTTGTGACATTAACACTTCCTCTTTTTTCTTTCTTATGCTGAGGACCATTTACAGGTGGCAACTTCCAAAAACTATCTGTATGATAAGAAAAGAAAAAAAATATTAGACTACATTTAAAAGTTAAATAAAGGATCCCTTAAGCTCTGATGTAAATCCAAGAATTTTGAATGACGGAACCCCCTTTTTTGTCAAGGCATCTGCATTTTGTCTATCAGTGGGTATCCATTTGATCTCTGCTATTTCTCCTCTGTTAATCATTTCTCTGGGTTTTGCCATCTCAATTCAGAGTCTTTTATCAAGAATTTGTGTGGTAGAATTCACTGCATCATATAAACAAGAATTATCTGTTTTGCACATTATTTTTATATAAGTAGGATGGTCTTGCAGCTGCAAAAGATCCAGTATCTGTTTTCTGTAATACAAGCAGGCCTCAGTCAGATCAACTATAGCCAGAGTCTCTGTACCATGGGTGCTCTTAACTCTTTTGATCCATTTAGATTGCCAGACTATGGGCATGTATCAGCTATTACTGCCTCCCTGTGACCCACCATCAATCAGGTTAGCAAAGGATGCATCACTGTATGTTATAATTTGTAAAATCTCAGGATTGCTTTAGTTTGGAATGTGAATTTGGGATTTTTCTTTTTTTACCTTTTTTACAGTCCAGTTGATTTGTTTTATGCATTCTATGTTTTCTTGTTTTTGTATAGAACTTAATGTACTCACATCAAAACTGAGATTGAGTCTTGTTTGGCTGGCTAGCCTCAGTGATATCATTTGGAGATATCTTGTCTTCCAGACTTTTGTTATACTGCAGAGGAATGTATCATAGTTTCTTTACATATTCATCCTGCCTGATTCTGATGTTTTCATTTGATTTTTTAATTTCTAGTCCAATTTATTGAAACCTGGCAACTTCTTCAGATTTTACTCTGAAAAGGATACAGATACTATTGATGACTCAGTTCTCAAAAGCAGAAATCATCAACATGTGTGGCAATTTTGCCTTGAAGCTTGTTTTCAAAGTACCATGTGAAGATTGCCTGGTCATACTTTGAAGATGTAGCCCCTAGCTTCATCAGTTCCTCTCTAAGTGTAAGGTATCAGGATTGAGAGGCATCAGTTAAACCATAGAAACTTTTAGATAATTTCCAAATGTAATTAGGAGGCACATTTGCTTCTTTAGAGGGAAGAAGATAGATTGATCAATCTAATTGCTTGCTCTGTGAAAATGTAGTTTTTACATCCATGGATTTGCAAAGCCAGCCTTGGGATGTCATGATTCATAAGATAACTTGCAGACTTTTTTTTGAGCATGTTGAGAATCATTTCTTATATTTCTGGCATCCTTATCTTGGAAGCCTTTTGCAACAAGTCAAGCCTTAATAGTTTGCTTGTTGGCGTAGACCCTCCTTGTACATATTTTTTGGTTGGCCCTGATTTAGTACTTGTGTGTAAACTTGATGTTCAATCCAACTTTTGAGTTCACTATTCCTGACTTGGTCAAGATTTTCATCAGAAGATGTAGTCACTAATACACTTGCTTCATTGGTTGGGTTTTGGACTTCGTCAGTTAAGGCTTGGTCTGCTTCTATACTTGTTTCCCATTCCAAGACATCATGTTCAAAATCCAGCCAGAATAGATCACCACCCTCCCTTGCAATGTTCATTAAATATTTGTTTTTACCAGTGTCTTTTCTGACTCTACTGACCACATTCAATTTTCTCCATTCCTGATCTTCGCCATTTGTAAATTTACATTTTATAGTTTGGCCTGGTTTAGGTAGTTTGACAGATCTCGTGAGCATTTTTGATGGTTTATCACAGGCATCAGCTTGAATCTGCTTGGGATTATCATCAGTGTCACTCTCACCATATATTGGAACAGACTCCTTTGTTATTTCATTATCCTGACTCTGTGGTTTGTTTGGTACACTGGTGCCATGGTTTCCTAAAGTATTTTGGTGTAATTCAGGATATAAAATTAAGCAAGAGGGATGCACTCTAACATGTGTGCCTCTGTGTTTTATGAGTACTTGTTAGTGTTCCCTGCCTATGACATCACCAGGACCGAGCCATCTATCAGATTCACTTCTTTTGTTGAAGATGAGGTCACCATTTTTGTATGAATCAGTTATAGTTTGTGTCCTTTAATCTCTTATGTTCATAGCTACTATCTGGTTGAAGTGAATTCCTAAGGAAATCTAACGACATGTCTCGGTGCAGTTTTTTTTACCGAACATTGGTCGGGCATGTAAGAGGAAGTTCCCTTAAAATGTCCATGAACTCAGCATCCTTTAAACCAGAACTTTTGACAAGATCATATAATTTTTTTGCCCTGGGATGGCTAAATTGTTTATGCAATTTAGTGGCAATTTTAAATTTATTTGCCTTGCTCTTTTTGTTAATCTGATTTAGATATAAAATGTATCAGAACTTACCCCGATCTGGTGGATGTCTCGATATGGGAATATGGTAATGGTCAGATGTGGTACTCAGCAGTTTAATATTTTTTCCAGACATTTTCACTGTACCATCACTAAAATTGAAGGATGTCTGTGCTCTTTTCATTGCCTTCTTGCTCAATAATAGTGAGATATCAGTGTCCACAACATCACTCATTTTTATGTCCAATTTAACGATTACACAAGGTAAAATTACTGTTTTTAAGGATTTTAATTTTACTTCATCCCCGAATTTTAAAGGTTTTAGTGCCAACTCGGGTGGGAATTTTCTTTTCTTTTTCGGATAAAGCCTCAAGAAAGCAATTAAGCCATTTCTTTCCACATACTCTTGTAGTTGACCCAGAATCCAAAATGGCGGAGTTGATGGTCTATCCTAGAAAAGTGGAATTATCAAGCATCTCTTGGTTGAGCAACAGTATATTCACAATTTCTTCACAGGTTTTAGTGACATTATTTGTATGGTAATCGTTCTCTTATTCATTTAACAATACCATATTTTCTGTGGTTTGCCTTTTATTGCTGCTTGTTTTGAGGCAGTAGCACTCATTTGCATGGTGGAATTTGCATGAACAAATGTAGTAAGCAGTCTGACCTGTTCTTCTTGAATATGGACCATTATAACAAGTGAAGTTACAGGTACCTACCTTCTTGTTGTTGGTGCCTTTGGCCCTGCTACAACCAAAAGTAGTTTGTTGACAAGGTGCTGACCATATAGTATTTCTTCAGTCTGGCTGTAGGCCACTTCTATCTCCTTTATTACAAAAATGGGTCACCGTGAGATATTGACTGAGGTTGAATTTCCATGATTTTTTTTTAATTGTTGTGCCATGTCCGAGAGATGAAGGTTAGTAATTGTTGCTCTGATTAACCTCTCACTCTCAGGACTTAAGTTAGCAGACTTGAGAGCATGGTAGGCCAGGACAGGTTCAGGTAATATTATTTGAAATTCTCTGAGTTTTGATATGTATCGTTCAAACTCTATTAGAGAGTCATAAATGGAAACGTGTGGTTCTCAGTGGTAACTCTCAAAATTTTCATAGCAAAAGAACGCAGACTGATTTTTATCTTCCAAGAAGAGTGTATCTAGTTTTTTGATTAATTTGTCAATGCCGGCATCAGAATGAAGTAGAGTTATAACCATTTCTAATATGGCTGCGCGAACTTGACCTTTACATGACAAAAATTCTACTGGTGCTCTTCTGGCAGCGGGAATGTTCATTGCTAGCTGCCATAAACACATTTTCTTTTTCCACAAAGCATAAAATTCTGGGTTTAAAGGTGGTGGTTCTAACAGACTAAAACTCATTTTGTTGCCGTATGGTTTAATCTCGGCTACCTAATATTAATAGAAATAAGTAAAATCCAGTCAGGATATAATGTATATGTGATATTTATTTTACACTGATGACATGTATGGCTTGTCTTCAAGAATCCCTGTCTCTAATAGCACTACTTCTACTTGTCTGCTGCCTCCCTAGTTCAAGGGGAGATCATCGGTCTTCTATTCGTCCAATATGAAATATTTGGGGACGTTAACAGTACCTTTTCAATGATATTACCTCTTTTGTTTCTTTATTCAAATTTCATTATTATCTCTCTGTTTTTGTTTTTTGTTTTGTTTTGTTTTTTTACTTATTATTACAGGGATAGACCCTACTGAACTCCTCATTCTATTCCACCAATATTCCAGTTTTATCACCAGATTATATTTGTGATAAAAGATTCTATTTTAGAGTGACTTTGATCATTTCACTGGGTAATAAAAAATGTCCAGTTACCTTTTTGTCTGCTATTCACTTCAAAGCAGCAGAAAAGCTCATTCATTCAAAACTTCCAAAGACATTAGTTGTCAGTATTGTCTTACCCACTGACAAAAAAGCTTCACCCAACAATATAGGAAAGCAAAAAAAATAAAGTTTTTTTGTTTTGTTTTGTTTTTTTCATATTGAAGATGCTGTATTGAATGACTAGAACTTTGGCCAAAAATTACTTATTTCATTTTGAAAAAGATTTTACCACTGGCTTTTATGATGATGTCGCACTTTCAAGCAATAAGATGGTAAAAAGAATAAAAGATAATTCTCATTCATTCAATTTAAAAAAACAAAAAAACAATTAAATGGTTTAAGTAATATGCATTAAAATATGAATTGATGAAAGTGCCTGAAATTTGCAATATATTAATTCTTTGTTGCATTCAGAAGATGATAATTTGTATAAAATTTGTAAAAAAAAATTTAGAATGGGATAACCCTTAAACCATGAATATCATATTAAACATTTTGTCCCATGTAATCTTATGTATTTTTAATCAATAAGGCCTTAACGGTCATTGGCCTAATGAGTAGAGTGTTCACCAATGGTCCAGGAGACTGGGGTTCAATCCCAGGTCAAGTTGTACCATAGTCAGATATGAATACGTGAAATGGACATATTCATACCGGTAAACGTTCATAATGTTCATATATATATATATATATATATAGAACATAGGAATCTTGAAACACGAAAAACACTTACGACTTCTTAGTTCAGGTACGAAACTTTTTATTACCTTTGAGTTTAAAGGTTCTTCGACATAAGGAGAGAGATACACATTCTTTCTATTCCGGCTTTTTCATCTGCCCCAATCTCGTGCAGTTCCTGCCCAAGGCCTCCGCAAGCAAGCGAAAGCCAACCGTCTTCTTCCAAGGCAGGACTCAGCTCCACTGACTTTTTCAAAATCCCCAAAATCCTCCGTGCGTGACGTCATCTGCACTCTGTAGTCCCGCTTCCCATCTGGGCTATTGTGACATTTCTGAGTGACACATCCACTCCGCACATGCATGCGTGAACACCTGCGTTAATGTTACACCTAAGTAACCCATGCACTGAGCCGAAAGGTTCTCAGCCTAACTAAACCCAAAGGCATAAAACGAAATCCCTCAGCCATTATATCACAAAATCATACCAAGGACTCAAAAAATGGTACTTGATGCCACCTTGCTTAACACTCAGCATTATAAGGTAAGGATCAAGGATAAAGTGGAGCAATCCAAGGAATGGAGTAACACCCTCCCCTACCCTCTGGTGTAGATGCTATTAAAAAAGGAGCCTTCAGGTCAACCTTGACTAAAGTCGCCAACTTTACTTACTTACTCTCTGAAAATTGTCAGTTTTAATGAAAATATTTTGTACAGTTTTGTTGGAGGGTCTCTTTACAATATGAATATAGCAGAAATACTTCTCCAATTTTATACTGTCACCTGTATGTTGCAAGTAAACTTTGGCAAGTGGCAATGGTAGCTACTTCTAACTAATATCTTTGCTTCCTCCCACTGCCACACACAATCATTGCCTGGACCAGTGCATACCATGCGTTTGCTGTTGAAACAATTTTCAAGACTGGTAATTCTGTAATTACTACACAGAGAGCTTTTGTGTTCATATTACATTGGATTGATGCTGTTCCAGATAGAAAATTAATGCTGCTATGGGTTGGAAATTTCAGAACCAAAGGTTCATTGATTAAAAGAAAACAGTGACTCTTTATTTAAAAAAAACTGAAATAAATTTTTGAATTTCACTTACCTTGGTTTTTTTATCAGCCTTTAAAAAAATGGCCAGTTCAAACAATGATCATAACTGATTATATCTGAAGAAAAAAAAAGAAGACATTAGCTAGATGGAGCTACCATTGTCACTTGGCAAAAATTTATTTGCATCACACAGGGAACATTTTAAGATGGGAAAGGTATTTCCACCTCAATCTCATTGCTATAATGAACCCTTACTTTCTCTATGTAATACAAATTGCAGCTTTACAGTTTTTCAGGTACTTCCCATGTTATTCTATATATTTTGATTAATATATGTTCAGATAAATTTTTGTATTTTGAAAATGAATTAGCCATTGGATAAAAAAATTTGATTACTGCAATTATTTTGCTATATCAACATTTAACAGGTTCTTTCTACTATCTCTTTTTGTTTCTTAACAAATTTGATTTGTTTCTGTTCCTATCTTGTTCAAATTTGGTTACTTCCTGTTCCCATTGTGTTTAAATTTGATTAGTCCTTTTCTTGTGAATTCTATATTAGTGATGTAAATAGAACCTTCCCAATATAACTATGAGAATCTGAACTCTCATTTCTATATTACCTTCAACATTGTCAGTCTTTATATTTTCATCTTTCTGAAAAGGAATGCAATGAAGGAAAACATTAGGTAAAAGAAACTACCCAGATTGGACAGAAAATAAAAGGAGTTACAAATTGAGAAAAAAAAATTGTCAAAATACCAAGAATTTGATGACTATTACACAATTCCCCTAGTATCCCACTGTATGAAAAGCTTAAACCTCTGAAAATATGCTGCCTATTTTCACTTTAGGATATATAGATAATGCCTTATTCATTATGGTCACACCAAAGGTGGAACTCTCTAAAGACTTGCTGGTAACCACTCTCAGCCAAGAAGCTGATGAAAGCACTATAGCTACTACACCTGTAGAAGTGGAGTCTCTAGAACAAGCATCACTTCAACTCTTATTCAGAGAGAAAAGACAATAGACATGGAATACACAATAAATCTACACCTGCTTTATGAAACACTGGTAACATCTGGTATCATATATGTTCTTTAGTTTGGTTCTTATCAGCTAGATATTGAAGATAATTTTGAGTTTTGCAAAACATCAAACTGGACAACATTTCAGAAGAATCTGGTACAAGAAACAAGTTAAAAGTAGCTGTGAAATGATTAGAAAGTGGCTGATTTACTCACCAAGAATAAGAACTGTTTTACTTGTTGACTTTTTTTTACAAGTCAATCAGATGGTTGGAGGGATCAAAAAACTGTTTACAAGACTTTTGCTAAAAGGTAGACACAAAGTTGAAAAGCTTTAAGAAGTAAAAATCACAAAAAGGTAGAAAGAGATGTTGTTGAAAGATTTGACATATTAAATACAGAGAATAAACTTGTGAAAAGTCTTTGTTTTAGCTTACTCTCAAATGAATGGCATCATTCTGAGTCAATAAAAATTTCAAAATCCAGTTTCACATTAAATCCAGAAAGGTCAAAGTGCCAAATAGGCTAATCCAAATCATAAATCCAACATCTACAAGATTCTCCTTTCTTGCAGGAAACATCACATTAAATGTTTTAAATGAGGTATTTTGTTGTAATTAGAAGATTCATTTTTCCCAGAATACAATGTCAGTGGCTGTTTATTTCAGTCAGGAAATAACCAAAACAATAATCCAACAGTTATTTTTTCTTGCCAAGATAAATTTGTTTAATGATAAAAATTGTCTTTGCTGATCTTGTAACAACAGAAAAGAAAGTAGGAAAAACAAAATAATTGTGGTCCATATTTAAAAAAAACAGGAACTAGCAGTCCAAATCATCATATGTTTCAAGGTTTAAGTTTCCCAACTACAACTGAAGTCAAGAATGGTAGATTACTGGAGCAACTTATATTAATAAGTGACCAAAATGCAATATATATTATTAAGTGATCAAAATGCAATATATTTCAACCCTCAGAATCACAGTTAATGTAGCAGTTATCATTGTTGGAAATGGAATTGATACCTATGAGTTCAAATCATGAATGAGGCATACATACTTCAATCCTACTTTGTTTTTAGATTATATTATAAATATTACAGGCACTAGATTTAATCATTTTGAAAATGTGGCTCTCAAATTTAGTGCTTTAGATTCCAAACATTTTGACAACATAGATTGTTGGTTTGAATATATTGGCAGACAGTGCAGCAGCAATATTATCAAACAAGTCCAAAGAGTCTTAGAATTCATGGTTTACACTGGTATAGCATTTCTCAGCCACTGATACTAAACTAACCAAGAAGAAATATACAGACTGTTAATAGAGCTCCAAGTTAGAACTCACTCCGAATAAGCAGGAGTGTCAAGCTATCTTAAAGCCGATTGGTTGTTACATGTATATATTTTGTATATGTTGTATATCGCTCTATTAAAGCTCTGATAGGCAACCTATTTTCAAAGTTTTAATGAACTGTGAAGAAACCAAGAACCAATATTCTACTTAAAATCATGATCCTCAATGATATAGGGGGAGCGCCATGGTGTAGGGGTTAATGTGCTGAACTGTGGTATTGTAGTGAGTGAGTTCAAAGTCAAGTCATGCTGTTACTTTCACATTTGGACTAATATCCTTGGGAATGGTATGAATTCTCTTATCCCCCCCCCCAACTATGGGTTCAATACTACCACTACTGTTCTTCTACAAGGATGGTTTTGGTATTAAATAACCTATGAAGGCTAATATGCCATTGAAACCAAACCTATTTAAATAAATAAATAAATAAAAAAATAATGAATTATGAATTAGTACATCTCATGGCACCTTTTTTTTCCATGAGCTTCCCTACCCCTTATTTTAAAATCTGACACTAAACCATGTGATATGTTTGATTTATCCTAACCTTGTCTATATTGTATCAAATTTTTTTGACCCTACCAAATACAAGCAATGTTGTAAAGTGATCTTTCTAGTTATTTACTAAGATTAACTTGGTGCACAAAGCCAGAAGAATGGAGCACCTAGTAAGAATACTACTCACTAACAAAGGTCTGCTAATCAAATTTGCTAACCTTTACACCATGTGAAATACCCAAGTGATTCTTTTAGCCAGTTCAACCTTATCAAGTCGTCTTTCCATTCTACAATGGATGAAAGTAGATTGTCTAGTTTAGCTTTGCTCTCCTTTGAAAGATAATGTCTACTGAGATCAATTATGATAAAGATAACTTGTCAAGAATCAAGTCTGGATGAAAGAGGATGTTGCAGTTGCTTCATACATTTTTCATATCATTTCATTTTGTTTGCATTTCATGTTTAAAATGGGAAATAATTAAGTGACAGTTGTTTTTGGTTTTAAATTAAATATAGATTTATGATCTTAAGACTTTATCCAAATTGCGTTTTGAATTTAAGTAAAAAAATAAATAAATAAATAAAAAAATAATGAATTATGAATTAGTACATCTCATGGCACCTTTTTTTCCATGAGCTTCCCTACCCCTTATTTTAAAATCTGGCAATGCCCCTGCCAGTTAATAGTTGTTGTTTTCTTGGTTGATAGCATCTCAGGTCCGAATGGTAGTCAACATTGTTAGATTTAATAACTTATAACCTTAATACAACAAAATGTTCATGTAACAATAACATTTGATAGTAGAAAAAACAAGAATTAGCTTATATGACAAATATAATGGACATGATATACATTCATAACACATTAAAACCTTGAAAACATGTTTAGTAAAAATAAGAAAGCTGCAAAACCACTATGTACCTTTAACTTGTCTCTCATTGAAGACATGAATGAATGAATTTTGAATACCTTACTATATAGTGGTGATATGAAGCTCAAATTTCTGGATGAAAGCAAGATCTGTACTTTACTCGTGTTATGGACAAAGTGAGTGAACAGCTGTTCCACTGTAATTGTAGACATTGGGTTCAATATCTAGTTTACAGATTTAAGCAGCCCAGTCAACTGGAGCTGGAGAATATGCTGACTGCATCTCTGCAGAGGGGTAAACTCCCTCCCCACCAAGTCTCCTGAGTATGACACTAAACCATCTGATGGTGAGATTTCAGTCCTGTAGCTTTGGGGAATGTGTAGTACCTTTTTATTGCTATTGCTCCCTGGTCAACTCTGACCCGGAGTGGTAGTACCTGTTAGGGTCCTATCTATGAGTCGAACTGTTTAACCATCTGAGTGCAAACAATTGACTCATGTTAAATTGAATTGTTAGTGTTACATAGCAATATTTTAGACCATTTAACTGTGTGCAAATAAAACTAGTAGTGTTAGATAGCAATACTTAAAACCATATAACTCCAGCAAACAAATGAGTGTTGGCTTATTTGAAATGTTACCTACAAACTGTTCATTAATAAATCATATATTAATTATATATATATATATATATATATATATAGGATTTGGTATTAAATAACCTAGAAGGGTTGATATGCAGTAAAACCCAACCAGCTAGCATATTTGAGCAAAATATCTCAGAATTCTGTTTTTTTTTGGCGGGGGGTTATATCCTAGGGTGCAATATTTTGGTAACATGAAGCACAATTCTGAAGCTCTGACAAGGTCATGAAGGTGATGAATCTGACTAGTCTGTGAGATGCCAAGTTCGCCTGATACTCTCTGAATGTTACTCATAGAATTTGCCTCTATAGCTTTGGAGCATGGTCTCAGTCAGGTAGGCCTAAAAGCATTCTATGTCCCATCATCAAGTTTCTTGCAAGACAAGTGGAATTTCCTGAACCATCTGGTTACTTTACTGTGATCAACTGTACTTTCACCTTTCACTGAACAAATGTTTTTTTGTCTCTTCTATGGTTCTATTGCCCTATTCAAACTTGTACAGCATAAGTTCCTAAATTAGACTATGTTGCACATTCATCTGTGTGACTTTCAAATCACACATGGTGTGAAATAACGCACAAAATGTTAGCACACCAACTACCATGATACTAAAAACCACAGCAGGTTCCTTTCATGGCTCAAACTGCTTTGGTCACATGATATATATGCTGTGAACTAACATGTACTTAAATATTGCAAAAGCTTTTGACTCAACCTAGTATCTATTTTAAAGATCCAGGCCAACTGTTGCCGAATTCTGTTTTGTTTTCTTTGTTAATACGTTTAACTTGTGCAAGTTAACTATGAGCTGTAACTTGATCAACTCATACTACTCTGTTTATTCTATCAGCTGTGTAAATCTCACTGTCTAGTGAACAATGCTCTTTCTACATGGGCAAGATAAGAGTGAAAAAAATACAGAAATTGAACTGGTCATGATAAATTTACTGATTGTAATTGGAATCTAACATCTAGACAAAAGCTCTTCAAGTATTTAAGAGATATAAAGACATTTTTTACTGACATCATTCTTATCAGTGTCCAGTTCAACTGAAGCAGTTCCTCTGTACTGCTTTGTCTCTCAGGAACTGTTTTTTGTCTAAAAGTCTTTCCAGGAAGCAATACCACTCACTTTAGGAATCACAACTCTCGATTGTCAAAATCTTGAATGCTTCTTTGTTTTGTTTGTTTATTTGTTTGTTTTTAAGAAAAGGGTCCAGAACCCAAGCAAAGACCTTTGAACTGTTAGGAAGAATTATAAACTGTATTTATAAGTTTAATACTTACTCTTCTATTGATTTCCCCATAAAGGAACTGTGTAAGGCTAAAAAGGGGGTAGGTAGAGAGATGCAAAGCTAACTATAATTTCTATACCTTAGAGGAAAAAAAAGTCCATTCTATAGATTTATATCTTAAATGTTAGTTATAATTTAGCTTTACTAATAATTCATTTTTTTTTTATTTTTAGATATGAATATTGTCATTCAGTAATTTTTTTGTTCAAGTTAATTTTAAAAATTCTTTTTTGATTACTATAATGAGCTGTGTAAGATTTAGAATACAAGAAAAATGAAGATAAAAGCAAATACTTGTAAAAGTTGTCATTTACTCAACTTAACTTAGCTTGGCACAAGGTCAGAAGTATGAAGCACTCTGTGAAGATCAAGCTCACCTATTTCCAGTGATACTGGACCTTTGGGGAATACGGAGTACCCCTTCAATGTCATTGCTCCCAGGTCCATTCTGGCTCGGAGTGGTAACCACCTGATAGGGCCCTATCTATGGATTAAATAGAACTAAACTGCTTACTTATGCTAAACTGAATTGCTTGAAATAGAACTGGTTTTGACTTTGAAACTGTACTATGCTAAACTGAACTGTTTGAAATAGAACTGTTTTGACATTTAACTGTGTAAACAAAAACTATACTTATACTAAATTGTTTGATTTAGAATTGTTTAATTTAACTGAATAGCTTGAAATAGAAATGTTTTTGACAATTAAACTGTGTACTTATGCTAAACTGATTTGTTTAAAATAGAACACTTTATTTGCATAAAAATGGATTTGGCATTAAATAACCTGCAAAGATTGATATACCATAGACTCAAACAAACAAACACCTATATTCAACTAGCCTAACTTGCTAAGCATTATACTATACAGAGTTACCAAATTCTACCAAAGTTAATGGTTGACTAATTATCTAGTTGGTCATTATTTAAATGAGAAGAGAAAAAATTACTTAGTACTTGTTTAAGCCATGTGGTTACCTCAGTACCTAAGTCAAAAGCTATTGAAAAACATCCAGTATTTGCTCAGTCTTCATCTCATACTAAAACAAACAGGAAAAAGTCCAATAATCAATGGGTAAGTCAAGTTGTAGCAGTTCTTTTTATAGTAAAGATAGTTTTGATAAGTTTTTTAAAAATTTTATTGAATACCTGATTTACATATGTATGTATGTTTGTCATCATCATGTCACGCTGCTAGCACAGATTTCCCTAACTCTCTCTCTCTCGCCATCCATCTTTATCATCAATCAATTCTGGCAGGTCTTCCAGGCTACATCCTGTGTCGATATAGAGCTGTTGTAGATATGTTCTAGCTGGTTGTCCCACACTTGCATGTCTGTGTGAAGGGGTCCATATGACCATGAGTGGGATATAGTATATAAAAACCAAAACAGAAATGTTCGTGCATGGTCAGTGAAACGTATGTATGTATGTATGTATGTATGCACACTTAATTATACATATACTCATATATATTCTAAAGGGCATTGGGTGCATTTCATGTATGTAAGAATGCAATTAACCCCATACATAGATATGTTTTCAAGAAAGTGTGTGTGTGTGTGTGTAGTTGTGTACTGTATAATGGTTTAAATTAATCTATGAAGTTTTTTCTTTTATTTGGAGTAATAATAAGTCATTTAAGATTAAAAGAGCTGACAGTCTATTACTAAAGCTAAATAGGATAAACTTAGACTCAGTAAAAAATATGTGTCCTGGTTTGATACTAAACTGCATCTGATGGTGAGACCCCAGTTCTAGCGTTCAGAGGTGTATGGAGTACCCCTTAATTTCCATTATTATCAAATCTTCTCTGACCCAGAATGGTAGAACCTGATTGAGTTCCATTTATAGCTCAAATAGATGTTTAAAAATGATTTGCATTCAGTAGGAATATTTGTGGCCAAATGACTAAATTATTTATTTTAAGAATAGTTACTTAAAGTTGTAATTGTTTACTGAGGATTGTTATCATTATTAGTTACGTGAAACCCAATAACTGTGTACAAACAGGTGACTATCATCATATAGAAATAATTACTTGAGACCGTATAATTATAAATATTAAATAACATTATCTGAAACCCTATAACTCTGTACAAGCAAATGACTATTATCAAATAGAAATAATTACTTGAGACCACATAATTATTAGTATTAAATTAGAATACTTGAAACCATTCAACTCTGTGCAAAGTAATAGTGTTTGATAGGAATATTTGATATCATAAGTGTGACCAGAAAACTCTTAAGGAACAACTGCACAAACATATAAAAATATAATGAATGCAATTCTCTAACCTCTAGGTATTAAATAACCCTTGATGGATTGACATGCCATTAAAATCAATCAAAAATTTCAAATATCCATACCAGTTGCATGAATTGCTATTTTTCTATGGTGTACTTTGTTCATATCTGAAATTTACTTCAACAAATTTTCATATCTAAAATTACTGAATGTCAAATGTATACCTAAAACCAGGGGTGTTGTCCTCATGGAGAATGGCTTTGGCATTAAATAACCTACAAAATTCGATATACCATTAAACAAAGAAACCAAACCTCAAACCAGGAGTACAGACTGAAAACCATATTTTATGTATTTTTCATGTCAAAACATCAGGAAAAATATGACACTTCAAATTATGACTTATACAGTGGTAGTTTCATTAAAGTCAAATACAGCAGTTGACTTAGCCAAAAACTTTTCACCCATGAATAAAAAGGAATATGATTAGGATTGGTCAGTAAGAGCTTAGAAGAGCAGCATATCTCCTCAGCTTTCTCAGCAATCTGTTTAGAAGGAAACTCCAATAGAAAACCTACAGCCTAGAAACCTTTATAACAATCATCCCACTCTTCACTTTGTTAGCAGGAAAGTTTTCCACTCACCAAAACCTGTCCTGTGTGAACATCTCCGACCATCAGTCGCTATCATCATTTCGGGTATAAAAATCCAGCCAAAATTATTCCTTATTAAAAGATATAATTATGCCAATAAATACCTACCTGACTTTCTAACTGATACTAACATTATTCTAGTTAATGCACATCCGGACTAGACTTAAAACTTAAAAACAGACATTGTTAAATGGTCTTGATCGAGTCTCATTGGGTGCCCCTTTCATATGGCCTTGTGCCGCATCTAAGCAAAAAGCTTAGTACATTTCCATTGTTAAATGGTCTTTTTAACACTTAAAACTTTTCATAAACATTTTAAAATGACCACCATGATTAATCATTGATATGTAAGAACTTCCACTTCTTTGAAAAGAAAAAAGTCCCCCCTCCTTAAAATAGCTGCCCATTCCAGATTAAAGGTTGTCAAATCCCAACAAGGAATTTTAAATAGACAGTTGAAATAAGAGGTCTTAATATTATTATTAATTGATTGATTGATTTTAATGGCATATCAACTGTCCAAGGTTATTTTATGCCATGAGGTTAGGGGATATCTTTTATTGTAGGTCTATATTTACATTTTTCTGTAGTTGTTTTTTAATTTTTTTTTTTTTTTTGCATAGAATATGAATAATTTTAGCATAAAATATGAATAATTTTTTTAAACTGATGTATTTGACCCAGAGATGGGACCCTAACATACGACTACTCAGGGTCAGAGTTGATCATAGATTAATAGCAATGAAGAGATACTCCACACTTAACAGATCTCCAGAACTGGAACTTCAATATCAGACATAGTTTAATGTAAAACCCAGGACACTTTTTTGTGGGGAGTGGGGTCTTACCCCTCAGCCGGCATATTCTAAGCCCTACCAACAAGACTAGTTTTAATTTTAGTAATATTTATGTTATTAATGCTGAGTGCACCAAAACTGGAATTCAAAGATTAAAGTAGGATTAAATTCCAAAAGTAATTTGTCCATATTGATGCTTAGGAAAATGATCCGAGATTGTGGCTGTAGAATACACCGACTGTACCTCTGCAGAGGAGTAAGAGCCCCCACCCCAACATGTGTCCTGGGTATTACACTAGAGTTTTGGGGGATGTGGAATACCTCTTTATTACTATTACACATTGGTCCATTCTGAATCCAAGTGGTAGTCCCTATTAAGGTCCCATCTGTAGATCAAATAGAATTATTTAATCATTAATCGTTTGATAAATGAAATAGAGAAATTAGTGTACATCTTGTGAAAAAGATAACTTTTTTTTACTTAGGAGACGGTGGGGAGATTTTTCAGGGAAAAAAATATCATTTTACATTTATGAGGGTGGGGGAGTTCACTTTCACATTTTAATTCAATGTAGAATGATTGCACATTTCTGGAACAGTTAGTGTTGGAAAAGATATATAACCTGACAAGTTGAATTAATGTAATTTCTTTTCTTTTTTTACTTCTGAGCATGGGTTTTCATTTTTTTATGTTTGTTTGGGAAATAGGTGATCATTCTACATTGAATTTGAAGGTGAAAGTGAAACATCCGTACTAAATGTAAAAAAAAAAAAAAGAAATTTATGAGAAAAATTGCAGTGAGTTTGAGGGTCTAATGAGTTCAAATCGCAGAAACTATTACTAAAGATTTTTTTTCCACAGTGAACTTGAATAGGTGCACATGCAGAATGAAACCTTTTTTTTTTTTTTTTTTTTTTAAATCAGAGAAATGGAGGACCACTTAAATATGTGTTGTTCATTATGGTAGACACTTTTCTGGTTCTCTACTATAACAACTGCATTATAATGACTTTCTGGAGATTCAACTCTCAAATTTATTTATGAAGTAACTCGCTTCTATTCCTTACATCACTTGAGATATTATCTGATTGTATCTGTTTAACACAGCTGATAAAACTAAAGCTCAGATGATCTAAGTTTTAAGGTGGCTTTTCTGAATCATCTCACATGAACAGACATAGGACTTTTGTGCAACATATTCAATTTGAAAGGATTGATACCTTATGAATATTTAATTTGATTCCTGGATTGATTGATGACTTTGTAGAAACTGAATGATTTACTAAGACTATTATAGGCATTTCTAGGTTTCATGTTGGACAAATATTTATTGATTTGTTACTGTACATTGTTTCTTTCCTTTATCAATTCTTTTGGCTTCTTTCTTTCTTCTCTCTACTTGTCAAACTTATTGTTTCTTTTCTTTTCATTGTTCCCCTTTAATATTCTTATTTACTAAGTTTTGTTTCATCTGACAGATAGGTTGTAGGCAGTACCTACTGTTACAAGTGGTCACTTACTTGTGGACTGAACAGATTCATCAATGCTCACTGTTCCTTCTTTGTTTTTATTCTGCTGACAAGGTTTCAAATATATCAACTGGGTCTGACACTGATCTGCAATTAGTAGTTCACTTATGGACCTCTTAGAAGTGTGAAGTACATCATTATTGCCATTACTCCCAGATCCACTCAACCCCTGAGTGGTAATACCTGTTAGGTTCTTATCTATGGGTCAAATAGATCTATTTGAAAATTAGTAGTATTGGATAGGAATAATTGAAACCATATGACTGAATGCAAACAAATTATTATTATTAGTCCTTGAGAGTTTTTCACATTAGTGTGAGCTGATGGTCTTTCACTAGAGTTTAAGTGACAACAAGTCTCCTCAAGACTCTTCTCAGTATTCTGGTCAATCTCAACAATGCTGTAGTTTGGATGGTCTCCACTCGTCCTCTTATTTCCAAGTCCTCTAGTCCTTTTACAGATGTTTTGTTGACTGTACCAAGAGTACCAATTACAGTTGGTATAGCCATCACTTTCATGTTCTACAGTTTTTTCACTTCCCTAGCAAGGTCCAGGTACTTATCCTTCTTTTCGCTTTCTTTCAATTTTACTCTGTGTCAGCCGAGACAGCACAGTCCATAAATCTGCAAGTTCTCTTTTTGTTTTTTTTTCTTTTTGTTGATTATTATACGGTCTGGTCGTCTGGTTGAAATTAGGTGATCTGTTTGTATCTCAAAATCCCCATATTTGTCTCTGCCTCCTACCAGACAGGACTTGACACAAGGTCAATAACCCAAAAGTCGATTATAGTGAGGATTTAGGGGAGGGGAATGTCAGGCACGAGCCGAGGCTCAAGCCCTGCTGGACTCTGCTGGTCATCGGCTCACTTAGTGCAATGTATCTCAAAATCCCAGTAGAGTTTGTGCATCCCATTTTCCAGAACAGATGCTGGGTTGTGCATATACCATTTGTTTGTATTATTATATACATCTTGCAAGTTTTTCACACCAGCATTAGCGGATGGTCTTTCACTGGAGTCTGAGTAACAAGTAGGAACAGCTCCTTGAAATCATTATGTACAGTTGAAACTATAAAATTGTTTGCAAACAAATTATTGTAGAGAAAAAGTGTGAATAAAAAAAATTAAAAAATTTGTTTAAAGTGTGAATTTAAAAAAATTAAAAAAAAGATTGCAATAGAACATTGAAAAATATAAATAGTTATGATGATAATCAAACATTTACAAATTAATAAAATTTTGGAATTAAATAATATGCCACCAAATAAGACAAACCTTCTTTTCTTTTTTCCCTCACTTTTTTAGCTTCTTCAATATTTTTTAATCATTTGTTGTTTTTGTTTTTTTCCTTGTTACTCTTTTTTGAGTTCTCTCTCTCTTTAATTTCATCTTTTTCTATCTTTTCTTTTACTTCTTAAATCTCTTCCTTACTTTTTCTATTTCTTTCTTTTTTATTTTTTTTCATGAGCTGGCTTACTGTCATCTTTTTTTTCTCACTTTGTCTTCATCTGTTTAGTTCTTTTTTTCAACCTTCCTTTAAACAATTCTAATTTCTTTTTTTAATTTTTTTTTCTCCTTTCCTCATCTTTCCATTTTCTTCTTTTCTATTTTTTTTTTAACAGTTACTCCTTTCATTCATGGTGTAACAGTTATCATTATTTGAACTGGACATGATGACCTGAGTTCAAATCCTGTCCAAATCTGTTTGAATTTTACATAGTATTAATATCATTGAGAAATGTATAAATCTATTCCCCATCCCTTCCAGCTATGGTAAATAGTATGACAAACTGAGCCCTTTAACCTTGATATAGCAAAAGTCTATGAGAAGGAAAATTTTGAACTCCAATCTGTTAAACTCTGTTTAAAACTTGTCTTTGTGTAACATCCTGCCTGTAGTGTAGGGGTCTAATAAATGCACCTTTCTTTTCTTTTTATACATTCTTATAGTTCCTCATTCTTTTTTTGTTATTAGAACGAAACTTGCTTCTAAGAGTAGTCCCTATGAAATCTAAGATGCTGGATAGCAGCCTCAGAGTAATCAAGTTCAAACTCCAGTCACATTATTATGTTCCCTATCCAATTTGGAAAAGTTACTGAATGCCTTTATTCCCTTATGGGTTAAATAGTTTCATTGTGGTTCTTCTGCAAGGATAGCTTTGGCATTGAATAACCCACAAAATTTGATATGCCATTAAAACAAAGAAACCAGTCCAAACAAAAATATTTTTTGTTTTCAAATTCAACCATTTTTAAACATATTAAAATAGATGTGCATATTTCATTATCAATCTCTACGGTGTAGTGGCTAACATTCTGGGCTACAAGTAAGTGAATTCAAACTGCAATCATACTATTATGTTTACTTTCAGACTAATATCCTAAAGAAAGGTATAAATAGTATCACTGCTATTCTTCTACAAGGATAACTTTGGCATTAAATAATCCACAAAGGTTGATAATGCCATTAAACAAAGAAACTTAAATTTGCTTTTCACCATCACAATTTCTTTTATCCTTTTTCCTTTATATTTCATTCTTCTTATTTTTTCTTGTCTTTCTTCTTCTCTTTTTGTCTCTTTTCTTCTCTTTTTGTACAATTACTTCTCCCCACATTCTCAATTTTCTTCTCTTTTATCTTTCTCTCTTTTTATTTCCCTCCTCTTCTCCTTTTTCGGTTTTTATTTTCATCTTTCTTTATTAAGCAATTTTTCCTCTCTCTCTGTCTCTGTCTCTCTCTTTACAACTATCTTCTTTTATCGTCTTTCTTTCTACTTTTTCTTTTTCTCTCTCTGTCTCTCTCTCTGTCTCTCTCTCTCTCTCTCTCTCTCAAGCACTTTACTTCTCTATTTCTTCTTTTTTCATGTTGTCTTGCTTTTTTTTCACTATCTTTCTTTTTTCTAATCATTTTGCTTTTTATCTCCTTCCTTTTTTCTCATTCTCACTCCATCTTCCAATGTTCTCTTTCACTTTCTCCACCTTATTCTTTTCATTTCTCCTCATTCCACTCCCTCTTCCTTATCCCTTCCTCTCCCGGTAATTACTAATACAAGAAATGCCTGTAAAACTTTTGACCTCTGCTCCTCCTCCATCTTCATGCTTAGTGTATATTGATTCTTCTTTGCCCTGAGCATTGATTAACCCAATCAATTAATATGCATCTTCCCTCTTTATTTTAATATCATCTCTTCTCCCATCTCTATTAATCTCACATCCTATCCACATCAATCATTGATCTTTAACAATCATTTGAACTCTCCCATCAACATTGCCCAAAGCATCACCACCACCACCACCACCACCATCACACACCTTAAGCATAGTCATTTCTTTACCTCATTTTATATTTCAAATCTGATTTTATTCATTTCTATGTTCATTTCAATTCTCCCAAATGCAATTTCCTCTTCAGACAAAGGAGAATGGCTAATGTGCTGGACTGTAATTCAAATTCCAGTCATGCTATTGCATTCACTTTTGAACTAATACCCTTTAGAAAAGTATAAACCCCCTTATCCTCAAACCCAGTTTTGGTTTGAATAGTACCACCACTGTTCTTCAACAAGGATGGCTTTGGCATTAAAGAGCCCATAAAGGTTGATATGCCATTAAAAAAAGAAACCAAAATCATCTTCAGCCAAACATGCAGATTTTGTCATGGTAATTTTTTTATCACATTTCATATTTCTAATTTGATTTTATTAATTTTTATAAACATATCAGCTTACAAATACAGAACCGAGGGTTGTAGCTAGAAATGAGAGAGCCAGAAGAAAGTTTAGCTCCTTGTGGTGGGTGGGCCCACTAACATTTTGTGAGATTCATTATTTCATATCATTAAAATTGCATTAACTAAACTGTGATTTATAAAGAATTTTGGAACACCTACTTCATTTGTGACCCCTGCTCTGACGGTGAGGCTGAGAATACTGTATCCTTTGCAGAGGGGTGAGACTCCCTCCACACACAAACAAATGAATGTTCTGGGTAAACCAGATCTCGTGATGAGGTTCCAATTCTCAAGCACTGAAGACTATGGGAGTGCCCTTTCTTTACAGTTCAACTCTGAGTGGTTGTACTTGTTAGGGTCTCACCTATGGGTCAAATAGATCTGTTTTCTAATTATTTTTATTAGATAGGAATACTTGAAACCATGTAACTGCAAATCATTTGTATTAAGAATAGTTACTTGAAGCTGTAATTATTTACTAAGGATTACTACTTACTTGAAACCATATAACTGTGCAAACAAATGATTTATTAAATGGAAATAGTTTCTTGAAACCATATAATAATGTATGAATTATTTGTATTGGATAAGAATACTTTATATATAACTTGAAATTATTTATATTAAGAATAATAACTTGAAGTGATAATTGTTTACTAAGGATTATTAGTCGAAACTATATAACTATGTGCAAAGAAGTGACTGTTATTAAATAGAAATAATTACTTAAAACGGTAAAATTATTTGTATTAGATAAAGATACTTGAAATCATACAAATGTGTGCCAAAAAAACTCTTAAGAAGCAACTACATAAAAATGTCCAATGAATGAAATTCCCTGATCTCTAAGCATATATTTACTCTAGACAAATTAACATGCCATTAAAACCCATATGTGATTTAGTGTTGTACTCAGATCCTTTCACAGAATTCTGTTTCATCACCTTTATTTCATCTCTGTGGCTTTGACTACTCAACAAAAATTGTTTTATGAAAAACTAACTATAAAAGAATTTTGAAATTCTGTTTCATACTGTTCTTTTGACCAGAACAAGATCCTCTTTCTTTACAGAAGTGTATATTACACATGAAGAAGGCTGGAAAATGTAATGGTCAAAATATCACTTGAACAACAGAAACAAAGAAAAGTTTTATCTAGTGAATTCTTTGAATGCTATTATCCTATATAAACCCTGAAATCTTACTGAAGTTTATACCCTCAAATCACAAATCAATTATAAAAGTTTTCACTATTCTGTTCATGAATATTAGATGCTTCATTTCATATTCAAATCTCCTTTTCTTTAAAAAAGAATTTAACAATTTATATATTAAAACCATTGTAACTATCAACCTACCTTTGTTCTCTAGATCTAGTGTGGATCACAGTCATGAGAGAAAAAAGAAACAGATTAAACTAACTGAAAACTAACCCTACCATACCCACACACTTTTGATCTAACCCAGTTGTCACAAATGCTCAGGAAGGTGACTAATAAATTCGACACAAGACCCCAGTAAGATATTTGCTTGAGAGAAAAAAAGTCCTACTACCTTTCTTATTCACAAATAACAATTGACGGAAACAGCACTTCCGTTTTCCTTACACAATGGTGGAACTGCAACTTCCAGTTTCTTAAAATTCAAGTACCAAATTACAACACCTTTCCATACCCATATGCTTGGACTACACAGGTTAACCAGATTAGTTTTAGCATGTCAGCTCTCCCCATGACAACTTCACTGTAACACCATTCCTAGCTAATTACTCTCCAGTACACACTCTCACTTTTGTTGAAATACTGCAGCAGTAATGGAATTGTAACTAATGACTTCTCTTTTTTTTTAATCCCATTAATTCAACTATATTTAAAAAGCATACATGCATCAAATTTTCCATGACCTGATATCATATTAATACAGCAATTTATAAATACTAGCAATTATTAACAAGTCGCCAAGATTTTCCCCTGGTTTAAAATATATAAATTATTTCGAAAAGTTGTACAATCAAATATTAAAGAAAGCCAGGACACTAAAAGAGGAAATACTTTTATGGAAAATGTTGTTTATAGCAAAATTTTAAACAAGTAAAAAATTATTTTCAGCAGTTTAGTTTGCTTATTTAGTTTCTTTTGTTGTGTATGTATATATGAGTGTGCAAGTGTGTGTGTGTATATATATATATATATATATAAATATACACACACACACTACCCCTGGCAAAAATCATGGACATAGCACACTTCGAAAATGTTCACATTGGGTTTTTTTTCTTTAGCTGTAAATAAATGCATTACAGATAAAAGAAAAGACATTTTTTATTTAATTGCTAAACATTCTGGCTTTATGAAATATACCTTAAACAAATACAATTAAATTATTTTAATTGATGGTATCATTTTTTTTCCAAGCAATGCAGAGAAAAATATAGAATAAATAACTCAATACTGAGTCAAGAATTATGGAATTAATTTACAAAAGTAGAATTAATACTTTGTTGCCCCTCCTCAAGCTTTTATGACAGCCTTAATTCTTTCTGGCATATATTTCACTAAATTCATTCTTTATCAAAACAGTTCCAACTTTCACAAATTGCTTTCATATATCTTTGTGTAATTTCTTTTGTTGTGTGTGTGTGTGTGTATATATATATATATATATATATATATATAACCATGGAATCTCTATGAGTTCAGCTCAGATAATTTGATAATTTTTATATAAAAATAAAAGCAAGTTTCTTTCTGGTAGGGACATTATGCTTAGAGAACATTATAAGTTAAAACATAAGTACCATTTTGTAGAATTCATTGCTAAAAGAAAAAGAATACTTACTATAAAGTAAACTGGGTTGATGGTTTCTCTAAGAATTGTGATATACCAGCTTGGGGAAATGATCTTGTAAGCCACTGATTGTGATTTCATTCTTTATCAACCTACAACTCTTAAAGGTTGAAGTTGGTTACATGCATACTGCACTTCACCTTCAAAACATTACAGTAATGACACAAGGGCTTTCTACTCACTGAATTCTTTTTTAAACAACTGTGTTTTTTTGACAAGTTCACTTTTGTAAGGTTCTGCCAATAAATACTTTCGAGGAAAACAATAGAGTATATCAAAAAAGAGGTAGTGCCTACTAGAAAGAGATAGATTTCTACAACTATATTGCAGAGCACAAAATCCAGCCAATCAAAAAACAATAAAAACTAAGAATTAAAGCAATTAAATGATATTTTCATAATGACCAATCAGAAATGAGGATTACCATTACTTCTTATTTTGTATGACTTTGCAGTAATGTATTGTTTGTATATTTTTGCTTTATCTGTACAGAGTGGTAGCACCTGATAAGGGTCCTATCTATGGGTTAGATAGAACTAAACCGTGCTTCTTTCACTATATTGATTTTTGCATTCAAACTGCGTATTTATGCTAAACTGAATTGTTTGAAATAGAACTGTTTTTGACGTCTAACTGTGTATTGCCCAGTCAGCTGGGGCTGTAGAATACACTGACTGCACCTCTGCAGAGGGGTAAGACCCCCCCAAAAACGAGTGTCCTGGATATAACACTAAACAATCTGATGGTGAGGTTCCAGCAGTGATGGAGCTTTGGGGGATGCGGAGTACCCCTTCATTGCCATCGCTCCCAGGTCCACTCTGGCCCGGAGTGGTAGCACCTGATAGGGCCCTATCTATGGGTTAAATAGAACTAACAGCATACTTATGCTAAAATGAATTGTTTTGAGTAAACTGAATAGCTTGAAATAGAAATGTTTTTCACAATTAAACCGTACTTACATTTAAACTATGTGATTATGCTTAATTGAATTATTTGAAATAGAACTGTTTTCGACATTAACACTGTATTTACACTTAACTGAATTGTTACATATAACTGCTTGAATAGTTTGAAATAGAAATGTTTTTGACAAACTGTGTACTTATGCTTGTTTTAAATAGAACAGATTATTCACATAAAAATGGATTTGGCGTTAAATAACCTACAAAGGTTGATATGCCATAAAACCAAACAAACCAAACCAAACCTTTATCTGTACTTTAATATCCCCCACCACCACCATTCAGAAGCCTACTGACCTAAAATATATTGTAAGTTAATGATTAGGGACCTAGGCTAGCAGACCATTTCTTGTCAGTTTAATATTCACTGGATGCCCTATTCTTTTGGCCTTGTGCTACAACTAAAATAAACTTGTTAAATGACCAAGAAACACCTTGCTGTAATGTCAGTGAGCTAGTCTCATAGATTACCATTTTTGACAGCTTATAAAATGCACTTTTTTTTTTTCTAAAAAGATCTCCCAGAAAATCACCCTTCATTTTATAAAGTCAATGATCAGCTTTGCATTACTGGCTAATGGAGTTCTATTGCTGCTGTGGCCCTTAAATTGAATTGCAAACATCTCCACAAATGTAAACAAGGTGACAATTGCTTCTATATCAACAATAGCAACTTTTTCCTCATATAACAATGTATAACAGTAGTACTTAACAGTACTTCATGTAAAATAACACCACTCAATTTAAACCCTTCTTTTTTTTTTTTTTTTCCAAATACCTATCCAAATTGAAGTGCATCTTATAACCCATCACATATCGTAATTATGACAGAATCTTAATATTGCATTTTATCTTCACCGCGTGCACTACAATTTATACTAAATCTGAGCACTGTTTAGTAATAATTATATTGACTTAATTGATCAGTTACTTGTTACCAAATTCAGAATAATTTCTTTCTGCATACAATAATAGTCTTTCTGTTAGGTTTTTGACGCCTTCTTAGATGAGACAGAATTTATCTCATCTTAGCAGAAATGAGAAAGCTGAAAATGACCAATGCATTTTAACAAGTGCAGTTATTGTTAGAGAAACAATAGTAGCACTTTGAAGCTGCTCAGTTGAAGTTCACTGAAACTTTTATTCCCTAATTATGAGCAAAAACTTACAGCAATTCTTAACATGGCAAAGTTGGTTCTATTTTGAATTCAATCATAGGATTTGTTTCTTAGTTGGTGTAATCTTTGAAGATGTCTTCATTATTTGCTAAACTTAGAAACAAAGTTAAATTTGCCCACTTGGATGAAGAAGCAGAAGCCTGAAACCATCTATGCAAATTAGATAAGGATGGAAAAATTTTAAGGATGCTAATTTTATGTGCTGATCTATATAGACAAGTATTTATGTCTTGGTTCTTCTTAAAGTCATGTCCACTGAACTAGAGTATATGGGTGGGGATATAATATTTGGTTTGGTTTCTTTGTTTAATGGCATATCAACCTTCGTGGGTTATTTTATGCCAAAGTCATCTTTCAAGAAGAACAGTAATGATGCTATTTCACCCATAGCTAGGAGGATAAGGGGGTTCATACTTTTCCCCAGGGTATTTGTCCAAAAGTGAACGTAATAGCACAACTGGAGTTCGAACACGTAATCTACGATCCCAGTATTTGTCGCTGCCTCCCACCAGACACGACTTGACACAAGGTCAAAAGCCCGAAGGCCGATTAAAGTGGGGATAAAGGAGAGGGGAAGGTCGGGAACGAGCCGAGACTCGAACCCTGCTTGTCTGTGCTGCTCATCGGCTCACTTAGTGCAATGTGAGCCTGATGAGGCAAGCAGTTTCACGAACCCAAATGTGGGTCCGGGCACGTATGCCAGTTTGCGGCTTAAACTAGACGCATGGTCTAGAGCCGTCCAAGGGGGACAAAGGAGACAAAAATGCAGCTCGCCCACCCGAAGGTAGCCTAGTCGAAACTAGGTGCCTAATTAAAGGCCCCAAGTCTGCCATTGTTCCTTTTCCAGGGCCACGCTCCGGACCGAAGTCCAGAGCAGGCCCCGGGGCTCCGCAAAAAGCTAAAAGCCGGGTGCGGTCCCGTAATCTACGATCCCCCAGTCCATCACTCTAACCATTACACCACGAGAACACCTCTTGGATGTAATGTTGTGGTTAGCATGCTGAACTGTCATATCATAGTGAGTGAGTTCAAACTCTAGTTGTGCTATTCGCTTCACCTTCAAACTAATATCCTTGAAAATGGTATGAATCCCCTTATTCCCCACCTAGCTATAGGTTAAATAGTAGCACTATTGTTCTTCTACAAGGATGGATTTGCATCCAATAACCCACAAAGGTTGATATACTATTAAACAAAGAAACCAAACTAAACCAGAGTAAACGAGGTGTAAATACAAAGTATCTAGACTGACAATTTGATTTTTTTTTAAATTTACATTTAAAATGAAGACATGTGCACAACTGAACAACTTAGATAATAATGATGATGTCTAGATAAATGAGTGCTAAGTTTTAAAATAAACCAGTTTTGATATGTTTTAACAGCATTTTTTTGGCAAAACACTGGATTATGCAAGTGCAGGATTTCTCTCTACACAGCAAACCTAGTTTTAAGTAACTTTGTTTTGGGAAGAAACACAGGATTGTGTAAGTGCAGCACTGTCTATACTCAGCAGACCCCCTAAGCTCGATATGACTTTGTCTCTGCAGCAGTGATAGTGATGATGTTTTTATCTGGAAAATGTTGTCTACATAGTTTTATATAGATATCTTGTTCTTTAGCCTGAATCTTTGTCCCATTCTGTTATCTTCTTTATTGGCTACACTATTCTCTTTGCAGGGATGAATAACAAAGTCTTTTTCTCATGTGCACACATAACTTTATTCATTTCATTTATATTACTGACTCCATTCTCAAGTTGTTGGGTGCTTGGACCATAGATGAAAAATTAGGTCCTATCACTTCAATTTGTCTTAGTTAACTAATTTGAAGTTGAAATCTAACTTCTCGAATTTTAGTCACCTGACTTTACAATTCTCCAATAACAGCCACATATTCAACTACCCTTAAAGGTCATTACCTGTCAATTAAACTGAGTTGACTTATGGTATCTTTCTTGCTATTTTAACGGTCATTCAAATTCTACTCTACAAGCCAAATAAAAGATTAAGTTAATCTAGTATTTAACTAGAGTCTATCTCATAATCTTATCAATTCTTTTCAGCACAAATTGCATGGATGAGTTAATCAAGACACTCTTCATTTTTGACTTGATAGTGTTGTTGAATGTGGTTTCTCACTCATATTGTTCTTGCCTCGGCTGAAATGCTTTACCCACCACCTATCCTTAAATCCCCTGTTTGGCATTCCTAGACATTCTGCTACCATCAACAAATATCAAGGGTTGCAATTTTTTTGCATAGAAAAATTCAGTGACACAACTCTACCAGACTGCTGTTCAACTGTTATTTTTTAGCATAAGATGCAAGTTCTTCTGACAAGCAAAAAATACATACCCAATAGGGTTGACTATATAAAAAAAATAGTATTTTGTAGCTGAAAACATGTTCTATCCTATGGTGCTGTTGTGCTCCCTGTATCTCCTATAGTTTCCATAGTAATTAAAAAAAAGAGGCTTTACTTTTGGAGTGTACCTTGTAATTAGAATCCAAGCTTGGTTGAAATAGTTTACAAATAAAATGAGTTCGTTGCTTAATAGTCACTCAAGTTATTGATAGTAAGTTAAAATCTTCTTTGCATATTTTAAAGAAGTGGCCTCATACCAAACTTCACTTGGGCAAAATGTTGTTGTGAAACTTAATACCACTCATTCTTGCTCCTGTATAGAAGTTAATGGGGTAGAAGTCTTCTAGTTTAGTCTGACAGTAATCAACTTGAATAATTCAGATTAGCCTTCAACAATTAATTGTCTATGGGGCAAATGTCATCAAGATCAACAGTTATCTGCCCCTACCAGAACACAAACGCACACATGACTCTCATAAATATGATCTACTCAAAACAGGAAATCTTAAGATAAACAAATTTAAATACACAATAATTGTTTCCTATTATATTTTAATTCAAATGTACAAGCAACAAACAAAAGAAAAATAACATATTGTTCCGATGATGTAATTTTTATAAGATTTTTGTCTCCTTTTATATTTCTTTTACTTTTTCAAATAGCAGTGTCCAGAACCATGGCTACTTTATGAACACAGTGATAGTTTATTTTGATACTATCTTAAAATGCCATAATTTAATCTGACTTAAGGTCTATAAATTATTCAGATCAACCATCACGTTCTTTTTTATGTTATATTAATACTTGCTTAAAGAGCACTATTGGCAGCCATTCTGTTTGGTCTCAACTCCATTCAATTTTGTATCAAATCATATCTATTTTTAGGATTTATATTACGATAATAAACTTTGGTCTCAAATCATATTTTTAGAATCTATATTACGATTATTAAGGTTGGTCTTGAATCATATCTATTTTTATAGACTCTATATTACCGGTATTAAATTTAGTCTCAAATCACATCTATTTTTAGAATCTATATTACGATTAAGTTTGGTCTCAAATCATAGCTATTTTTAGAATCTATATTATGATTAGTTATAAATAAATATGCGGAAATAATTAGAGCTTAATAGTAATCTCTTCTGAAAAATTATTATGATCAAATTGAATGCAAATATTATTGAATTGCAATTTGGACTGGAAATTCCGTTATTCACTTAGAACATTTTAATGCTATTGCCCTCACAAAGATCTTGCTTCATTGTGCCATTTTATTGTTTTACAGCGTAGGTAGACTATAAATAATTATCTCCATGAGAGAATGGGCATACCCATTTGGGTGCTTTGTGGGGTATCCCATGACAGTCCAGAAACCCATTCATGGCCTCATTTGCCTCTGTTCTTTGAACAAGAGAGATGTCTTAGGCCCTGCCTGGGAACTGTAAATCTACGTGTTTTTATTTTTTTTTATTTTACCACATCAAGTAAGCCTTTTTTTCTATTTTGATACCCCTTCTACATACTGCTTGTTCATGAAACAATATGTGTATATTTCTAGCCGTTGGGACATGTTTGCATAATCTGTCTTCTTAATACCATTGATATGTATATTAAGTATATAAAAGGGTTAAATGTATGTACAAATGTGTTTATCTTTTGTTTCCTTCCATTATTTTCAGTGTTAGTAAATCACCGATATACAAATGTTAATATAGATAGTTGTTAATTTGGAACTTGACTAAATATCTTCCTTACCACTAACTATACCAATAGTAGTAATATACGTAGGGAATGATATTCAAATTCAAGCTAGAACCTTAAATATTGATTTCCAAGGCTTTCTATAACCTTTGGGGGCATTACCATATAGAAAGCACTAGTCTTACATATTGTGAACAAGTGTGACATGGTAGATAGACGAAGTCTATCATTAACATTTAGAGTAGAATTTGAATAAGTTCTAACCGTTAAACGGTGTGGGAAAATATCATGGGTCAACTGCATTTGAATGAAAGCATATGAATCCCCGATCAATCTAAGACCATAGCTTGAATTGGATAGTCTCGATCAAACAGTCGTAGAATTTAGAAAAATAGACTGAATGTCAAGTTAGTTGGTTCCGAGACGTTGACTACCATATCTGTATGAGAAATGGGTGTGCATATTTTTCCATCCGTGGAACTTATTCATCGATATAATCGGATTATACGTTAGATTAATAATAAACTTGGATGTGTACACAAAAGTGTTTTGGCTTAGTGTTTATTCTTCTCCAAAAGAGATACTAATTCCTCACGATGAAACAACATGCGGCCCTCAGAAAAAGAAAGGAATTGAGTCAACACAACAAAACGATCACAACCATTGTACTAAGAAATTTGTTCGATTTTTTTTTTTTTTTTTTTTTTGTGGGTTTGTTTTATGTTTTTTTGTTATGTTTGGGTGTGTTCAAAGATTTCAAGGGTCCATTAAATGATTTTAGAAGGTGGGTAGATCCAAATTAATCAACTAGTTTGGTAACTTTTCAAAACAATAGAAGTTAGCTTCTATTAATCTTCTGGTTCAATCCTGATTCACATTTCAGGAAAGAACTAGTTTGTTTGTTTGTTTTTTGTGGGGGGGGGTTCCATTTAACATCAGAATTAAGTTCTTTTTTTTTTAATTCCGGAAATTTAACATTCAGAACCACAAAACATATGTTTATTGTAATAAAATTTGGTTCTTCAATTTTCCTATTTTTGACTCTGAAAACGGGCGGGGCGTAGAATACACTGACTGAATTCCCTGAAAATGGGTAAGACACCCCGAAAAAGAGGTTTCTTTGATATAACTCTAAAGTGCATCAGTGGTAAAGCTCCAGTTCTGGAGCTCTGGTGAGTGTGAAGTACTCTTTCATTATAATTACTCCTCGGTTCACTCTGATTCGGAGTTGTAGTACCTGTTAGAGAGTCCCCGTGAGGCAGTGGCTAAAGTACCGGAGTACGACATATTTAGCGAGTTCGAAATTGAGTTGCACTATTACATTCACTTTTGGACTAATGCCCTTGGGAAATGTATAAACTCTCCTATTCCCCCTAGCTATTAAGTAGTACTATGGAGCTAAAGAGAGTTTGTTGGGTTATTCGTCTAGTTCGGCTTTTGGTTTAAGATATCTGACTTCGTTAGTTTTTTTCTTACCCCATCTTTATTCGCTGGCGTCGTCTTGTCTGTGAAGGCTGGAAAGGAAGAAAAGGAAGGGTGCGAAGATAGATACCTTTTGAATTTTAACTTTATTTTGTTTAGGTTTTCGCACGGCTACTCTGTAGCGAGTAATGTCTTCCTGGACTATTTGAGAACAGTGGTTTCTCCCAAATAAGGCGTTGAAATGCGCCAGTCGTTTTTGATGTTTTTAGTCATCGATGATGAGTTTATTTGATGCTTTTGATAGAGGCTGTGGTGGAAGAGTGAACCAGCGTGCCGCTAAGCGGACACATGGTTTTCCCATTAGCAGTACGAGAAAATTGGACTTTCCTATCCAACGGTCACTGTTGAAAGAAAACGAATTTCGTTTTCGTGCCCCTAAGTCCGTTTTAGGCATGCGCAGTTTCATCTTCCCGTCAGGGGCTTCTGGGAATTTCTGCACTTTTTGAACTTACTTTTATTTATTTTATTCAATCCCACAGTACCGTTAGTGTTCTTCTATAAGGATGAGTTAGGTTTTAAATAATCCACGAAGGTTGATATATGATTAAACAAAGAAACCAAACCTGGCGTGGTCCCATCTAAGTGTCAAATTTATCTTTTAGCAAATCATTTGTATTTGATCGGAATACTTGATAACTGTGTTCAAAAAACTTAAACGACAAAAAAAAAAAAAAAAAGAAATATAAACGTCCAATGTACTCAATTCTCTAACACAAAGGTGGGAGAGGGTGTCCTCGTGGTATAATGGTTAAAGCGATGGACTGCAGAATCGTAGTAAGCGAGTTCGTACTCCAGTCGCGCTATTACGTTCACTTTCGGGCAAATACCCTTGGGAAAGGTATGAACCCCCTTATCCTCCCAGCTATGGGTTATATAGTACCACTATTGTTCTTCTAGGAGAATAATTTTGGCATTAAATAACCTACAAAGGTTGATTTACCATTAAACAAAGAAACCATTCCAAACATGGGCAAACTTTTTAGTGGAAGGACTGCGTCATTGGGTTATAAACTATCAAAGAGCCGCATCTTTTAAAATCAAAAGAATTTAGTTTCGATTCAAGTGTTTATTTTTTAACTTTTTTTCTTTTTTTAGAGGCTCCCGCGGGCCGCACAAAACAGTGTTTTGACATTTAACTATGTGTAAACAAAATCTGTACTTATACTAAACTGAATTAGTTGAATTAGAACTGCTTGACTGAACTGAATAGCTTTAAATAGAAATGTTTTTCACAATTCAACTGTATTTACATTTAAATTGCATACTTAAGCTAAACTGAATTGTTTGAAATAGAACTATTTTCATAAAAGTAGATTTGGCGTTAAATAACCTACAAAGGTTGATATGTCATAAAAACCAAACACCCAAAAGAAAACCCCTAATGATTAGAAGTAAATTATCTCCCTGTTCAAATGCTTTTAAGTAGTACTGTATTTAGCTGCTATTGTCCTACTACTGATGATCCCCACTGTACAAATCACGTCGACATGTCTGAGAGAGTCACTCTATCCAAGACCTCTCTTTTTGAAATTTGAAAATGGCTACAATACTCTTCTACAAATAATACTTGTTAAAGCTAAAGAAACTCTTCAATACATCAGTATAATAAGTGAATATAATCCAATTTTCGTCATTATAAATAAATAGATATTTGAAAGGCAAATCTGCTGTTAGAAGTCGACAGTATAGTTGCAAATAACATGAATATCACTCGGAAGTTACGTGATTTATACATTTTTTTTGTTTTTTTTTTTGTTTAGAGGAAGAAACTTAAAAGTGTGAAAGAAAGAAACTAAGAAGAAAAACAAAACTGCGAGGCAACGAAGACCCCTCAGTAAATTTCTTGTCTAACAAATTGCAACTTAAAGGTCATTACTACTTTTAGATACGATTTGAATATTTTAGCAGTCTTTTAAAACTGGAATATGTCTCTCAATGATTTCACTTGAGATTGATAGCATCAAGTTCATGGAATATAACATCGTCTGCAAGGCAAATTTTGCAAACTGTTGAATATATTTGCATGAAACTCTAACCACCATAGAGCCTACAATATTACAGCTATTAAATATATTCAGTATATAGACTTTAAACTTGAATTCGGTATGAATTAATTTTGCTATACATCGTGGGTTTAAAAAGTATTGAGACTGCCCAAGATAAAAATTAGTAATGAATGAAACAGATTTTTTTTCTTCAAAATCATACTTTTGGCATTCAACTCACTTATTCCAGTGGGTTTTCCATTGGTTGAAGCACCTCTGAAACTTCTGTTTGATAAACTATGTACTTACATTTAAACTGCGTACTTATGCTTAACTGAATTTTGTTAAATGGAACTGTTTTTAACATTGAAACAGTACTTACGCTAAACTGAATTGTTTAATATAGAACTGTTTTGACATTTAACTGTGTGTAAACGAAATCTATACTTATACTAAACTGAATTAGGTCTCTTTGACTAAACTGAATAGCTTGAAATAGAAATGTTTTTGACAATTAAACTATGTACTCGTGCTAAACGGAATTGTTTGAAATAGAACTAATTATTTGCATAAAAATTGATTTGGTATTATTAAATAACCTACAAAGGTTGATATGACATAAAACCCAAACAACCAACCATTGAAACCATTTAACTTAATTGACTTTTGCTAAATTGAATTGTTAGAAATTAGACTGTGTGATCATTTA
>OY757916.1:76180702-76710702 GCA_963585895.1 Sepioteuthis lessoniana | reverse complement strand
TCCGTTTCCAGACAGTCACCTTGATGATTGACAGCCTTAGCCTTGTACTAAAGTCGCTTTCCTGATTTTCGCTTCCCACTGTTTCGTAGACATAACAAGTAACCAGCATTAAGATGAGATATTTTTTCCTTTCTCATCGAATAATACAGTTTGACGATCTAAACTTCCCTGCAAATTTCATTTCCGCCAACCTGCACATTTGTAATATACTGTCTTATTCTTCTAAAATCCAAATCGGTCGAATCTTCTTTTTTGGCTTATAAATTTATCCGACTAGGTCCCTAACTTTATCGGTTTACAGTACAAAAAAATGTTTGGTCCTGTCGACATTTTCCCATTAAGGTGCCTCAGGCACCAAGCAATAGATTCAACTCTGATAAGTAGATATAGCCTGGGGAAAGGTCCCAGGCGATCAACTTAGAATCACCCACCGGGCGCGAATACCAGATAGTCTTGCAAGTTAGAAGTAAAGCTGAGTGATCAGGGGATTCATACCTTTCCTTTAAAAAGGGAAGTGATAGTGATATAAGAATTCAAACTTCCTTACTGCAATGTCACTGTCCAGCACATTAGTCACTACGCTACGCCCCCCCCCCGAAATACTTGAAATTTTATCATCAATCAAATAATAAAGGATCAGATTTTTACCTAATTGTATGTTGATGTCCTTTTCAGTCGATGAGATATAGCTCCTAAAGTATTTAAACTAGTCTACTAATTTCAGGGGTTTGCCTTTTAAAGAGGAGATAGTACTACTTTGATTATAACACATGAATTCTGTTTTATTTATATTTTCAAGAAGAACAATATCATCTGCGTAGTCTGCACACACACATATACATATTGGTGGTGTACTGGTCAGCAGGCTCGACTAGCAAACCTACACGAGTGAGTTCGAGTCTCATTGGGTGCCCCTTTCATATGGCCTTGTGCCACATCTAAGCAAAAAGCTTAGTAAATTACCATATACATATATGAGTGAGAGAGAGAGAGAGAGATGTTACCATAACAGAACTTTTCATTACTCTGGTCAAATGACCTGATTTCGCAACAATCTAGAATATCTAGAAGTTTCATTGTATTTTATACATATATACTTAACGAACCTCTCGGCCACGAATAGAATAGTTTAAGAATGTTTAAGTTATCCTTCTCAACTGGTGGCTATATTCAAGGTTTAAAAGTGCAGTCTATCCTACTATTCACTCATAGCTGGAGAGAGATAAGTTGAATTTATACTATTCCCTAGAGTGTTAGCGCTAGGGGAAATCTAAACTGCTTCGTCCAGGATTTGATCTCTGGTTGCCGTGTCTATTTACCCTATAAGTAGACATATTGGTGGCTTATGAAAAGGAGTCACATAACATTAATTTATTTCATTTGTTCATGCGTATGAAAAGGTTTGTTGTTTTTTGTTTTTACTCACTTTTGTTTTAGAGTTAATAGTTATGTCTCTATTAAAAGGGATCTGGCCTAAAAGCAAAATGAATAATATGCACAGTAGTCAAATAGATATCTACTATGACAATAGTTGGCAAACCTATCTCTATGTTAGTATAATGAGTTCAATCCTCACAGATGTCCAACTATTTGTGGCTTTCTGTTGGTCTAAGCTATTCTTAGTTAATGTTTGTACAATAATGTATGTATTTACTCCAACCCCCTCCACCACAAGGTCCATTTTTAAACAGGATATAGCTGGTTTTCTTTTTCTTAGATTGGTTGCCATACCTAGGCTTAAGTTCTTGGTTTAATGGCATATCGACCTCCGTGAGTCATTCAAAGTCAGAACCATCTTTGGAGAACATCAGTGATACTATTTAATCCATAACTGGGGAGATAGTGGAGTTCCTACCTTTCCCTTGAGTATTAGTCCGAAATTGAACGCGACTTAAGTTCGAACTCTCTAACTCTAAGGCCGCAGTCCAGCACTTTAGCCATTACGCCAAGCCTTAAGAGCCAAATCTGCTCAATTGTTTACCAATTGCTGATTCCTGCCTTTCCTGAGAGTGTTAATGTGAAAGTGAAATGCAAACAGCCTCATCCAGAAAATGAACTCTAGTCGCCATATTTGCTGGGGCTTTGGGGAATGCAGAGCACCACTTCATTGCAATTGCTCCCAGGTCCACTCTGGCTCGGAATGGTAGCACCTGATAGGACACTATCTATGGATTAAATTGAACTAAACTGCATACATATGCTAAACTAAATTTTTTAAATTATAACTGTTTGACTAAACTGAAAAGCTTGAAATATAAATATTTTTTACAATTAAACTGTGTACTTACATTTAAACTGCGTACTAATGCTAAACTGAATTTTTTTAATGGAACTGTTTTTAACATTGAAACGGTACTAACACTGAACTGAATTGTTTAATATAGAACTGTTTTGACATTTAACTGTGTAAACAAAATATATACTTATACTAAACTGAATTGGCTGAATTAGAACTGTTTGACTAAACTGAATAGCTTAAAATAGAAATGTTTTTAACAATTAAACTTTGTACTCATGCTAAACTGAATTATTTGAAATAGAACTGATTATTTGTTTTAAAATGGATTTGGCATTAAATAACCTATAAAGGTTGATATGCCATAAACCCCAAACAACCAACAAGTCGCCATATTCCTTTCCTTCACCGATAACTGTTATGCTATTTGCGTTCAACATATATATATATATAATCCCTTTAAGACTAATTTTTCTGGTATAGGCAATGTGCCCGTACCTCTGTAGCCAAAACATTAACACTTTTTGGTTCGTTAGTGAATCACACATTAAAAATTCTAATGGATTTACTCAACAAAATAAATAATATAAACATTAAAAACAAATCTTTACTCAATCGAGATATAAAATTATTATATACTAATATTCATGTAAATAAAGGCATTAAACGTTTAGGAAATCATCTCAAGAAAACTAACATTACGTATATTTTGTGCTAATTGAACAAAAGTTATTTTTCTACCTTAACAAATTTGTTGCTTATTCTTCTGTTAGCCATATTTCATTTTGATCCAATAATTTAAGTGAAAAAGGCAGGCCAGAACAGTGCTTACAAATCGGCTAGTTGGCATATGCCTATTATTTTCAGAGGATCTACTTCTTCTGATAGAAGCAAGAGAGATTCTTTTGGTAAAGAGTATTGATATTTTTAAAGAGAATCAAGGGGCCTATATTTCACATCTGGCCTGGGGCTGTTATCAGCTCTTACGCAGGCCTGGGTAAAAGGAAAATCAGATAATGATATAACTTCTTTTGTTCGAAAAAAAAAATTTAGTTTTTGTCTGATATTTTGAAATAAGCTGTTATGAATATTCCATAATTCTTTTTTAGAATCTTTTCTTTATTTTACTTTTATTTCTTAATAAATACCGTAGCATATCTGTTATATCCCATAATACATCGCAGTTTACTAAGGAATGATAGAAGCAAGCAAAGTTCACTTATGCAAGAAAATAATTGGAGTTGGGGCAGGGGAGAAAAAAACTCTTCTCTCTGGAATTGGGTGACAGATGTAAAGGTATAGAAATTGTAATATGAAGTCAACAGAAGAGCAATTTCGACAACAGGTCATTTTGTGAAAGTGAAAAGAATTGAACAAATACTATCAGAGCAAGGATATGACATTTTGCATAGGTTAGATTTAGGGAAAAAATGAATAAGACTCTGCTTCGTATAAAATTCACCTGAAGAAACCTAAGGAATGAGCTAGTTGAAACATGGGGAAAACAGAAATGTAGATAGTTAAACGAAAGAAATTATGGAATATTAAAACCCAAAGACTTGGATCATTCCATTGAAAATGACCCGTACTTATGTTTAATACCAAAAAAATCATACATTCATTAAGCCGGAATTAAAAACGAAGATTTGTACTGAGCTGTGTGTTTATAAATTGTCTACAGTCTAAAATAAATATGTTTATGATTATTCTTTAATTGAATCTACTGATATGAAGGCACGCCTTACAAAACGGTATAAGAAAGGGAGTCAGCAATCCGAGTTCAATCTTGGAAGGGGTTGTTTGCTATTGCTCTTGGGAATTGCATCAATCCATCTGTTCTCCTTCAAGCTAAGGCTGAATATTATGGAAGATTTAGTTCTTGAGCTTTGATAAGACAACCAGTCTAAGAGAAGGAAAATTTTAGATTTAAGTCAGCCTTACTCTTCTTCTTAAGTATGAGACTCCTATCAGTTCCTGCCGATGACGTAGGAGTTCAGTAAATACTTACTTGTGTATATGAAGCAAAGTTGAACTGTTCTTGGCCCAAACAAGATGAGAATTATTTAGAGTCATGAAACATACGTAGAAATCCATTATACCGTTCAACACACTTGGCACATTGTTTTTTCTTTAACTTTTCTAAAAAAGAAATTCAATACAATTTTTTTTAGAATTTATTTTTAAACCATTCTCTTTAGTACCCCCAAATAAGATACAACGTAACTTACATACGTATTTATCCAAACCTTCCACCGCGAACAGGTTGTGACACAAGGTCAATTTTTTAGAGATAAACTTAGTTTGAATTCAGTGATTTCTCTCTCTCTCTCTCTCTCTCTCTCTCTCTCTCTCTGGTTAGTTAACCAAAGCTAAAGAGTCCAGTCTTCACTATATTTTATCTAAAGCTTGAAGAAACAACGGATTCATTCTTTTTTCCAAAGGACCTGAGTGTGAAATGAAATGCAAACAGCCTCGTTCATGATTTGATCTGCGATTCCATTTCCTACGACGATTCTTACAACATAATTTATATCTGTTGAAAAAAAAGTTGTTTGCAGCTCATTTCAGACGAATTGGATGGTTATGTCTCTTGAGGCGATGTCTTCTTTTCCCAGGGGGTCCAGTTACACTCCTTCCCTCACTTCCGATATTTGGTAGACATTAAGTTTAATAAAAGATTACTACTACTACTACTACAGGAACACGTTTGTTCCTCTCTGGGTTTTCATCTTATCTTACTAAACGCCTTGTGAAAGGCATGAATCCATTTTCATCTCTCTCTCTCTATTTATTTTTTTAATTTTCAAAAAATAAATCTAATGTAAATTCAAATTTATCTTTTATTTTTGTCACAGGTAATAACTAGGCAGACTACACAACTTAATTTATCTCCTACTTATTGTATTTTCTTCTCTCGTTATCTTTCGAAACTTCAGTCTTCTCCCTTTTCTGTGTTACTTTATATTCTTTCTCTCTTCATTTTCTTATGATTTTCTTTTCATTTCAAATTCATAAAAAAGCAGAAGCATACTTCTTGTTTCCGAAAGCCAATAAAAACAACACATCATAGCAAAATATACTTAAACTGTTCCAACTTGAAGAATCAAGCGATTCCCTATCCATTTTGCAATAGGATGATAAATTTGAGATTTGCATTTATGTTGAACATAATTTTATATTCCTCTAAATTTTGGATAAAATTATGATAACTATAAAATGCTCAAATGTTCCACTCCTTCCAAAATAGAAGCATTAATATAATCATGGACCTCTGTTACAATGGGAACCCAATAAGCTAATGGGTTTCCAAATACTATATATATGATTACGCATTTTCAAGGATGTGATGTTATTTTTTTACCAAAATACACTTAGGATATTCACCTTGCCAAGACTTTTTGAATAAAGATTTCCACAATATGAAATAAAGGATGAAACCTTAGAAATAAAACTCATATAGGACTTATATAACTAAGAACAAAGTGTCCGAACTTAAGAAGTAATAACCAAACAATTGTCATATAAGTTTATTATATAAATCTCTCAGCTCTCCTTTATCTCTCCACTTCAGAAATTCTTGAATAACTTAAAATCAGATTTTATCTTCCATGGATTTTGAATTAAAATCTTGAAGAAACCAATTAAAAAAAAACATAATAATGTTAGCATTTTAAAACCTCTTTATATAACTCTATGTGAATCATCAGTATGTTTATCATTTCATTATTCGCTCCCTCGAAGTTTGATCCAGTTGGGGCCGAAAGTACTCGGGAAACGTACGCAACCTTAATAAATTCATTTCATCCAGATGTCAAGTGACTGATGCGAATACGTGAACGGATCAGCAATAGAATCGGCAGGCACGAAGTGTCTGATCTATTCCATCAAACATGTTTAAAAGAGAAACTGCTCACTCACTTTCTCTCTCTCTGTCATATATTTACTAATCAATTATCTACCAGTATTCACGGTACCAGAAAAAAAACAAAAAAAACCTGGCCAGGAACAAGAGAAAAAAATATCTCGAATCACGGTCCAGAGGAAAAAGAAAAAAGTTTTTGGGGGTAAAAAAGAAAGAAAAGACCAACCTCGTCCTACTCCTTGAAAAAAATCAAGGGGTACTAAGTCAGTGGCCAAACTTCCTGATGATCCGTTAAGGTGAAACTTTAGTAGAAGATTTTCGACTAGCGATTTAAGTTAATTCTATATATATGTATATATATATATATATATATATATATATATATATATATATATATATATATATAGTGATAATACAAAAATGGACATGTGTATATATAACCTCAAACATTTAGAAAATGCTCTCTCTCACTCATATAGTGATAATACAAAAATGGACATGTGTATATACGAGGATCATTAAATAAGTTTCCAGACTTTTTCGTATGGGCACTTTCATTGATAGTACACACATGAAACTCTAGTCCTCTTCGAAGTAACCTCCTTCGGCACCAATGCACTTGTTGTACCCTTCCAACAACTTCCGGAAGGCCCCATGGAAGTCCTCTTGTGTCAGCCTGTCAATGACCTTCGTCACAGCCTCTTTCTTCTCCTCAATTGTCTCATTACGACAGCCTGTGAGCTTAGGGAATAAGCTAAAGTCACAGGGAGTAACCTCTGGACTATAGGGAGGCTGAGGAACTGTCTTTATACCCATCTCGCTCAAATAGTCTGTGACAAGGATGGAGTTGTGGACTGGTGCATTGTCCTGTTGGAAATGCCACTGACCCGATTTGAAGAGTGCTGGCCTCTTCCCAAGGAATCTCTTCCTGAACTCCCTTAAAACCTCAACATAGTAACCCTAACCCTAACCGTTTGGCCAATCAACTGTGGTGTATTGATGTCCTTACTCCTCCCACACCTCTCATCATCCCTCTCAGACTCCCTGCCTTCCTTGAATCTCTTAGACCTCTCAAAAACTGATGCTCCATTCATGCAAGATGCTCCAAAAGCAGTCTGAAGCATTCCATACGTTTCTGTGGCATTTTATCCAAGTTTAAAACACAATTTTATTGCATATCGTTCTTCTAAAGTGTCCTCACGTCCAGATTGCATTTTTGAAATTCACCAGCTGTGACAATCAGGCTTTTCCAATTGCTGCTGTAGCTGTTGATTTGAAGCTGAAGTCATAAAAATTGGTCAGTCATCTCATATGATGTATAGCAATAACATACTGAATTTTCAAGAGTCTACGACAATTTTAAAAGCCTGTACAAAAAAGTCTGGAAACTTATTGAATGCACATATAACATCAAACATTTAGAAAATGCCCTCTCTCATTCATATATATAGTGATAATTCAGAAATGGACATGTGTACATATAACCTCAAACATTTAGAACTGTGAAAATCTATTAAAAATATTTCTCCTTTACAAATAATTTTTATTACACAAACCTTATTCATTCTGATAGTATCATCAAATTATGAATTCTTCAAGGAATGAATTCAAATTAGCTGAGTTTCTACTTTTCTATTTACTGATATTCCTAATATTTGAAATACCATACTTTTCTCACTCAAACATCTTATAGTTTTGGATGGATATTGGTATATGCGATAAAAGGAAGAGTGTATGGAAAATCAGACCGATATGTTTTACTACAGCTATGTCATCAACCGATGACACTACCAATAACAAAACACATATGTCTGATTTTCCATACTATCTTGCTTTCTTTATTTTTTTTTAATATCATCAGATTTCATTACGAACCTAGTTCATAAATATATCTTAAATTCAATGGCACTGTATTAAGATTGATCCCCAACTTTTTGCCCACATGCTGTGTTCTAGCTTTAATTCGAATTTCACGTGTTCAGTGCCAAAGGGAGTTAATTAACCTTTTCACTACTTTACCAGTTAAGCATCAATGATGTTAGTTAAGGCCCCGCCTCCGTTTTTGAAATTTATGTCTTGTAGTCATTTTGACCTCAGTACATTGCTATATCTATTATCTACTTCCCAGCAATGCTATCACTTATTTGAAGAATCCCTCCTAAGACTCTAGTCTTGGTTTACATGCAGCAGGACCCAAAAAAATAGTTCCTGCTGAAGCTGTTAACCAAAAATATTTTTGTTGCTTTTTTTCCATAACTAGTGCTTTGTAAGAGGGGAATCCCTGTGATGTAGTGGCTAATGTTGTAGACTGTGACATTGTAATAAACGAGTTCGAACTACAATCGCGCTATTACGTTCAATTTCGGATTGTTATCATTGGAAAAGGCATGAACCCCGCTTATCCCTCCCTCAGCTATATTTTTAAAAATACCACTACTATTCTTCTACAAGGATAGCTTGTGTATTAAATTCCCCACGAAGTTTAATATACCATTAAACAAAGAAACTAAACCAAACCAGTGCATTTTAAAATGTAAAAATGTGTGTATATATATATATATATATATATATATATATATATAACCTCCCGTAGGTTGAGCACTCGAGTGGGGAATTTCCCGGCCGCAACATACGCTGAAATGCAATAGCTCTTCTCATGGATTGAGCATTCAGGTAGCCGATTACGCATATGTAAAAAGATATGTATAAAATTTCCTTCCCTTACGCTTAGAATGACAATAGCTCTAGAGTAAGATATCCGACTGACGTCATGTTTTGATCTCAGCTTGAAGCATCTCGCTGGTCTACTCACACTGAAACAGTCTGTCTATAGATGACTATATATATATATATATATATATATATATATAAGAGAGAATTGTCAAAATTTAGTGATTCCAAAATTTGTTCTTCAACCTTATGTTGAAAAAGTCTTGATTATTTATTGTAATTGATTAGTTCAATTTATTTGATGTTTGCTCCATAAAGCCAGAAAGTTTGGTGATCAAATAAAATAGGTTTCGTCTCAGATTTGTGCTTAGTTTATTTTTCATAGATTAAAATAACGGAAGAAACGTTTCCCAATAATGGTCAGTCCATATTTTTTCCCAAGAGTATATTTTTAAAATAATCCTCTATTCAAGAAGTCTTTAAAATTCAAGAATGTTGTTTTTTTTTTTGTTTGTTTTTTCATTTGTATTATTTTCAGACTAATTCATTTTTCCTATTATTTTTGTTGTTTGAAATTAATCTGAAATCAATACTTCCTCAAGGAAATTTAAACAGTGATGTTTTTCGTCGAGGATATATAATTTTATAAATAGATAAAGTCACTAGAGTGTAAAGAATAGACATTTTATTGTGTTAATTTATGTTTTGTGGTGACTGAGTATTTAACAGCACAAGAAATGGAATCTGCAAACAGAGTTCGAATTCTGGTTGAGGTTGTTTGGATCCACTTCATACCAATCACATTGGAGAAGGCATTGGTTCTAATCTATCGATAAGCCAGGGCAAGGATTACTACCTATTGCCCGGGCTTCAACTATGAACTAACATCTGGAGCTTGTCAGCCCACTAAGGCAACTTGTCTAAGAGAAAACTACTCTGACAAAAAATATTTTAGAGGCGCTTGTGACGTAACGGTTACCAGACAAAAAGTATCTAAGTGAAACTTTGAGAGAAGTTCTGCTTTAGGTTTACAACCTGCGCAAGTCTTATGGCTCTGCACTTAGTAGAAAATATAATTTTATTCAAACTTGCTTTCGAACTAAGTAAAAATTACATTAGAGTCCACTTATTTGCTTTTTACACTGTGAAAGCTAAGTAATTATTGTGGGTATAGTTCTCAGTATTAAGTACTCCAAAGATCCTGAATTTCTTTCATAAGAAAAAAAAAAGAAAGGACAAACGAAAGAGTCGAAAAAGAAAGAGGAAAGAACAACCAAAGGAAAAAAATGAAGGAACGAAAGAAGAAATAAAGAACGGAAACAAAACAACGCAAAAAAGAAATAGAATGTATAAGCAAATAGAAATAATAGAAACAAACGAGGAAAATGATAAAGGAACGTAAAATAAAGTAACTTACAACGAACAAAGGCACAAATGAAGGAACGATGAAAGAATTAAACGAGAAGGAAAGAAAAGGCAAATGAACGCACTACGAAATAGAAAAGACAATTCAAAAGAAAAAATATGAACAATGAGGAAATGAAGACAGAGGAGGAGGAGGAGGAAGAAGAAGAAAATAGTAGTCGTCGCAAAGCAAAAATTATCCAAATATGCTTATGGGTAAGTCACGCTGAAAGCATCGATCACTGAAGTTAAGCCGTGATGAGCCTGCTTAGTTTTTAGATGGGTAACCACAGCAACGTAAGGTCTGTGTTAAAGATTTACAAAATTTAGTAAATGAGATTGATTGTAGCTGGAGGGAGTCCACCTGGCGTAATAGCTAAATTGCTGGACTGCGGCTTCGAAGTAAGCGAGTTCAAACCTCGGTTACGCTGTTACGTTCACTTTCGGAATAATACTCTTGGGAAAGGCATGAATCCGCTTATCCTACTCAGTTATGGGTTAAATAGTATCACTGCTATTCTTCTACAAGGATGGATTTGGCATTAATTAACTCACGAAGGTTGATCTGCCATTTAAGCAAAGAAACTAAACCTGATTGTGATTGACTTGCGACCACGTCGCACTCAAAGCACCGATTCCAAGCAAATCCCTGAAGTTAAGTAACGATGAGCCTGTTCAGTACTAAGATGAGTGACCACTTAATAACAGCAGGTACTGTATTTACCCCCCCCCCCATCCGCGCTACGAGCAGGATGTGACCCAAGATTAATTTCTTAAGCTGACTTGATTTCAGTTTTTCTTCTGCTAGACTGGTTACCTGATCAAGGATTAAGAAATCAGTCTACCCAACTATTTATCCATATTTGGAGAAATAACTGTGGGATTCGTATTTTAGGATTAGGACTGCTTGCTTCTTCTATTGTGGCGTGATTTTCAATATGAAATGATCAGAAAAAGAATGCAATTAATCTCAAGTTTCAAAAGTTTCCTTATCTCAAAAGTCTGCGGTAAAGAAATGGATTCATGTCTTTCTCAAATGTATTAAGGTGAAGGGAAACGTTAACAGCCCCATACAGGATTTGAACTCGAGTCGCCGATTCTACTTCCTAAGACGATAGCCGTTACGCTAAGTGTTCCTCCATAAGCAAGTACTGTTAACAAGTTGAGACCTGTGTGTTAGACGAAGCAAAGCTTTGTATATAAGAAGAATTTATCAAAAAGTAAAGGAAAAAGGAAAGGAACTACTTTTGTTTCGTAATAGTTGTTGCATTTGCATATAAATATAACAACTATTATGGGGTAGAGGTTAGTACAAGAAATGGATTTCAACGTCAAAAATAGCGACAGAGAAACAAGAGAATTTGTTTCCATTATATAAGCATAAAAAATCTATTTCGATGTCGAGAAGCCCTCTCTCTTCAATATGGGGTCTTGGAACAGGATTAAGAATTTTCTTGAGAATATCTAGGTTTTAATGGAATATAGTCCGACGGATAAATTTTTGTCTTTTCATAGCTATAAGGGCTGAGCTAGTGAAGAAGATATTTTTGGTGTCATGAACTATAGTGTCCAAAACTAATTTCAGAAATAAAGATAAAATTAGCTCTCTACTGCAGATCTCTTGCACTGCCCCAACAAAGAAATTGTTTGTTTTGTTTTTTTTGTTTTTGCTTTGTTGGGTGGGGGGTTCTTTTGTTGTTGTTGTTGTTGTTTTTAATGCATCCTGAAGAAATTTTAACGTTTCCTCACGTCAAGGATGAAAAAAGGATGGATTTTCCTGTCTTTCATTCCACAAATAGCCATTCATAAAAAGACAATTACATCGGTTGCCAAAGGAGAACTGTTGCGCAACACAGGCACTGTGTGAAATTGTAATAATCCAGTAATATTTAATCACTCTGCCTATGGAATCGATAAATATAGACAGAAATGGAATGGTAACCCATTCTTTCTCAACCAAAGGCAATGTCACATTTCTGGAGGTAGGAGGTCACAGGAAATAAATAGGGCATTGTCGAACGACAAAAGTATTTTGATAATCCCCACCAAAACTAGATATTATTGACAGTCGTTATATTTATAGCTGATACTTCTATTACACATACATATTGTTGGCCCAGTAGGCTGGGACTGTAGAATACATCGACTGTATCTCTGCAAAGGGGTAAGACTGCTCCAATGAGTGTCTTGGATATGACACTAAACAATCTGATGGTGGAGCCTTGGGGAATGCGAAGTAACTCTTTATTGCCATCCCTCCCAGGTCCACTCTGGCCCTGATAGGGACGTATCTATGGATTAAATAGAACTAAACTATGTGCTTATGCTAAATTGGATTGTTTCAAATAGAATTGTTTATATGCATAAAAATGGATTTGGCATTAAATAACCCACAATGATTGATGTACCATAAAACCTAACCAAACATACATATTGTGGTTATTTTTTTATTCCCAATTTTATGCGCCCTGTTTTGGGGAATACGCTATATCTCCTGCAGAGTAGTAAGACCTCCCGCAAAGTCAGTGTCCTGGGTACAACACTAAATTTGCATCTGATGGTGAGGCTTCATTTCTGGATATCTGAGGAATGCGGAATACCCTTTCATTGCCATTACTATCAGATCCACTCTGACCCGAAGTGCTGGTACCTCTATTACATTCTCATCTATGGGTCAAACAGATCTTTGTAGTAATCATTGATATTAGATCGGAATACTTGAAACCATATAACTTTGTGCAGACAAATGATTATTATTGAATTGAAAGTTACTTAAAAAGACTGATCTTGGCATTAAATTACCCAACCAGAGTTGACACGTTATAAAACCAACCAGTCTCATATATGGGTCAAAGGAATACTTGATACCATGTAACTGTAAATTATTTGTATTAAGAAGAGATACTTGAAGCTATAATTGTTTATTAAGGATTATTATTAGTTATTTGGAACCATGTAACTGTGTGCAAACAAATGATTATTATTTGATAGAAATAATTGCTAAAAAACCATAATTTTTTGTATGAGATAGAAATACTTAAAACCATACACCTGTGCAAATTATTTGTATTTGATAGGAAAACTTGATGTCATACAATTGTGGGCCAAAAGTTCTTTAGAAACAATTACAGAAAATATTTAATTGTACAATGAACGTAATTCCTTAACATGTAGGCATAAAATCACCAGAGACGAGTTGATATGCCGTTAAAATCGGCCAGATCACATTTTTATTTGCATAGAAATCATTTTTTTTTTTCAAACTGCTATAATTTTTTTTCCTTTGATATAAAACAGTTGCAATTCACATCGTAAAAATATTCATTGCGAAGAAGGTACTTTTGAGGAGGGGGTGCTTTAAAAAGGTTAAATAGTTGTTCATTTCGATTTGAACGTTTGGAGAAATAACTGCGGGATTCATATTTCAGGGCTAGGACCACTTGCTTCTTCTGTTGTGGCGTGATTTTCTGTATGGAATGATCAGAAAAAGAATGCAATTAATCTCAAGTTTCAAAAGTTTTAATGCGTTTCCTTATCTCTAAAGTCTGCGGAGATGGCATGATTTTAGTCAAGGTTATCTTTGTATAACTGTTTCGTCTCTCCTTACACCTTCCCGACATACCTACGCGCGGAAGCAAAGTCAGCCAAATGCATCCTTCTGACTGACTCACTCTGACTCTTTCTAATTGCTTCAATCCAAGTATAACTCTATCATATATATATATATAATTATGATTAAGATTTTACGCTAGAAGCGTTTTTAATCAGTCAAATCTTTACAATACTATCTGCTCAACAATGTAGTGCTATATCACGATATTTTCAACAATAAGATTGAGTTTTTTTTTTAATTGTTATTCTATCTCACCTCGAGCGACTTCGTAGACAATTAATGCAATGACAAACCTAACGCCGTTACATTGCAATATGCATTTTAAAATAAATATAGTTGGTAAGAAATATAGTTGAGTTAAAAAATAATTTCCGTTCTTTAAAAGCGAGTTGTTAACTACGCATTTCAAACTACTAATGCTTTAAACGCAGCCGGAAATTAACTGATTAAAGACTGCTTTCATAGGTCATTCTTATTTCATTTGTGAAAGAGTGTGTCTCATAATTTGATCTATAATCTTCCACCCCTGAAAAAGGGAAACCGAAAGTGCATATTCGACAATGTTGTGGTAGTTTAAGAATAACAAAAATGCTACAGAAACAGATAAGAAAATTTATAGCTTGGTTGTCGGTAATGACGTCGTAGCTTTAGCTTAGATGTCATTACCGACAACCAAGTCCGAAACTGATTTTCAACGTTTTATTCTGGTGATACATTGTTAGAAATGAACCCAGACGACGGCGCTCATCAGACTTCAATCAAGATTGTTTAAGAGAAATGGTGGAATGCAAAAGTTCACGGGAATTAAAACTTGATTTCAATACATCTCAATCCACAATTTTACCCCACATAAAAAAAAAGGAATATAAGCAAGCTTAGCGTTTGGTTCCTCATACTTTTAGTGAAAAGAATAAGGAAGATCTCATATCCATAGCGGCAAGACTTCTTTCAAGGCAGAGAATTTACTTTTTTCTCAATTTACTTCTTTATCATTACAAGTGATGTAAAATGGGTCTTTTATGACAATGTTCAACCAAAAGGACAATGGATTGATAAAAATGAATCTCAGCAGCTTACCCCTCAAAACGGTGCTTCATGGAAGAAAAGTCGTGCTGTTATCGTGGGATCACCGTGGTATTATTGGTTTGGGGTTTTTTAAACTGCAGTCGGACACTCAATCCAAACTCATATTCTCTCAATGGCTGCAATATGTACATAGAAATCTTCTAAGAAAACGTCCCACACTCGTCAAAAGGAGCAACGTTGTGCTTATTCGTGATAACTAAAAAATCATGCTGAGAAAAATATTGGCTTTAGATTGGTCTGTTCTACCTCATCCACCGTATTTACCAGACCTTCTACCAAATGATTTCTATCTTTTTCGTTCTCAATTAAATGCTTTACAAGACAAAAAGTTTTCTCAAAAAAATTCAAGTGAAAACGTTCGAAGAAAATTTGTTGAGCTTGAAACCAGCTGAATTTTACTGGAAAGGAATTAACAAACTGATAAATTGCTAGAGATGATTTAAAATAATGGGGAATATACTATTGATTGAAATTAATTAATTGTTAAATTTGTAACATACCCATGATACGGATATGGGAAATGTACATAGAATGTTCATAACGTACATAGGAATCCCGAAACACAAAAAACACTTACGACTTCTTTGTTCAGGTACGAAACTTTTTATTTCCTTTGAATTAAAAGGTTTTTCGACATAAGAAGAGAGATACCATCTTTCTATGCTGACTTTTCCATCTGCCCCAAACCACGTGCGCACCCGCGACAAGGCCACGGCGAGCTAGCGAAAGTCAACCTTCTTCTTCTGAGGCAGGAACCCAACTAACTGACTTTTCTCAAATCCTCCCAAATCCTCCGCGCACGCTTCCAGTGCATGACGTCATTCACATCCCCCTGGTCATATTTCCTATCTAGGATTTTTGTTTTGACATCTGTGAACGACACATCCTCCCATCGCACGCGTCAACAACTGCGCTCAAGTTTGCACCTAACTAACCCATGCGCTAAGCGAAAGGTTCTCAGCCTAACTAAACCCAAAGGCAGGATATATAAAACGAAATCCCTCGGCCATTATATTACAAATTGTGTTTTACTGAAAGGGGGATTATTTATGATTCAACCCAGTATATTTCTAATGATGTCTATGAAATGGATACAGATATACAAATTACACGTCAAAAATAAATAAAGTTTAAGAAACCAGTGTAATATCGGATTTTATTCCTCTTTCTCCAAGCTACATACTTGGTGAATTCAATAAGTTTCCAGACTTTTTTGTACAGGTATTTAAAATTGTCGTAGACTCTTGAAAATTCAGTATATTATTGCTATACATCTTATGAGATGACTGACCAATTTTTATGATTTCAGCTTCAAATCAACAGCTACAGCAGCAATTGGAATACACCCTACTAAATCCTGATTGTTACAGCTGGTGAATTTCAAAAATGCAATCTGGACGTGAGGACACTTTAGAAGAACGATATGCAATAAAATTGTGTTTTAAACTTGGAAAAAATGCCACAGAAACGCATGGAATACTTCAGACTGCTTTTAGAGCATCTTGCATGAATCGAGCATCAGTTTTTGAGTGACATAAGAGATTCAAGGAAGGCACGGAGTCTGTGAGGGATGATGAGAGGTGTGCGAGGAGTAAGGAAGTCAATACACCACAGTTGATTGGCCAAACGGTTAGGGTTACTATGTTGAGGTTTTAAGGGAGTTCAGGAAGAGATTCCTTGGGAAGAGGCCAGCACTCTTCAAATTGGGTCAGTGGCATTTTCAGCTGGACAATGCACCAATCCATAACTCCATCCTTGTCACAGACTATTTTAGCAAGATGGGCATCAAGACAGTTCCTCAGCCTCCCTATAGTCCAGACGTTGGACCCTGTGACTTTTGGTTATTCCCCAAGTTCACAGGCTGTCGTAATGAGACAATTGAGGAGATGAAATAGGCTGTGACGAAGTTCGTTGACACAAGAGAACTTCGATGGGGCCTCTCCAGAAGTTATTGGAATGGTACAACAAGTGCATTGTAGCCGGAGGAGATTACTTCGAAGGGTACTAGAGTTTCATGTGTGTACTATCAATAAAAGTGCTCATACGAAAAAAGTCTGGAAACTTATTTAATGATCCTCGTATAAGTCTACAAAAGTTATATAGAAAACGGCATATTTCTGGATTTCAGACGCTAAAAATCATAATACCCTATATTATTTTTTTAATCTTGTGGGGTTCACGTGTATGGATGCTTCTACTGATCCCCTTCCGCTATGGTTAAGATGTGACACGAAGCCAATTTTCAAGCAGAGTAAAACTGGTTTGAATTCAGAGGGTTTTTTTTTCTTCTAGAGTGGTTACCAAACCAAGGCTAAAAAAACAGTCTGCTCTATTTACTCATAGCTAGGAGAAAAATGAATTCATCCTTTTCCAAGGGTATAAGCGCAAAGTGAAACGCAGGCTCATCCAGGGTTTGAACTCGAGTCGTTGATTCCATTTACGGTGATGATAACTAAGCGCACCTCCATGTATATGTATCAATGCGATCCTGAACATACTAATTATATATAAACTTATTCTCTAGGTAACTCTTGCCATTGTCAATCTTTTTTTCTAATGCTTCGTGCACCACATTCGTATTAAGTACTGAAACTTGGTTAAGCAAATTTTAGGCATAAAAAATTGTAAAATTCAGAGTTTAATCAGAAAATGTTTCCTTCTTGCCCAAAAAATATTATGGCGATGAAGAAAATAACTCAAGCTAATTACATTATATTTCTGTGAGTGTAAGTAAGTATATAAGCATAATATTTGTGTATATGTATAGTATGTATGTAACTAATCTAGCAAAAAACAGAAAATCCTAGTGAGTTTTTATTAGATCAATACACTTAAAATGTTCTGACTTAGAGAATAATACAATCCCCAATCTGATTTGCAACCGAATGATAATTGGGAGGCGGGTTGTATTCCCTCTGACATCTTAATTACCCGAATTCACTATATAACCGGGATAGCTATGAAATACTAATTGGAAGCCTTCATTCCTTAAATTGAATATATGGTATGGTTGATTTAGCATTAAATAACTTTCAAGGGTTGATATGCAAAGAAACCCAACAAACTAAATACGGTCTTGATAACTATTGCTACTATAGTCACTCTATTAAATTGGTATTTACTAAAATCATCATCGCATGCTGACTGCACGGATTCCTTTCACACACACACACTCTCTCTCTACCATCGCACTTGGTAAATCCCCAGACGACATCTCATCTACTGAAAGCAATGTCAACATACGCATATTTAAAATATGGACTGCTATTGACAGGTTAATAAAAATCTGATCTCTCGGATAAAATAACAGTACAATTGTATAGTTGCACCACTCAAACGTAAGCGAAATGCCGTGAGAAAAAAGTAGATGGGTACTACATAAGAATTCTGCGTGCTGTTTTGAACAAAGCAGTACCCTATAACAGCAGTACCCTATGGTCACTTACCACTCATCTCACAAACCATCCAAGATAGGCTGGGTACTACTGGAGAAGCAAGGACTCATACACATGAAAATAACCATAGCCGACTCGCCAAAATTCATCAGCACTGTGCTGACACTGAATTCTCTTTAGAGCACTTGCTAAACTTACTCTGGCACAAGACACAACAAATGGAGCACTCAGTGAGAATTGTGCTCAGTAGTAATGATCTTTATGACAATAGCTTATAGTGGTTATTGTTACAATGTGTGCACTGGACTAGAGTGTTGAACGTATTTCTCTTGCATTACTCGAAAAATAAACAGAAATTTTCGACTATTTCTATAAGGCTAATTGCTTAACGTCTGCACGTTATAAAAACAAATTACAATATTCTTTGAAATATCTCCGGATCATTAGATTTCACTAAACTTTACGTTTCCCGTTTATTGAAACATACTTTTATTTTATAACAATGTTGAGAGAAGCCAGCAAAGAGAGTAATTAATAATAAAGATTTTTGAAATGTTAAAAAACATTTATTCATAAATTACTTTTTTTTAATAAATCTTTTAAAATTGATATTTAACGACTATTTTTCACAACTCTGAAGTTTACCACATATTTTGATGAATAGATAGAGAAATAAAATTAAAGCAATTATTATTTTTTTTTTTTTTTTAGTTTTATTTTCCAAATGAAGACATTTTCTACATTCCCCACTGAAGTTTCGGAAAAAATCTCTTAGAAACTTATCTTTATAGAAATGTAAATATTTTCAATATCCAAACGATATCTTATAAAGATTTCATAAAATGTCGTCGTCATTGTCGAAAAAGATAAACTTTTTATAATTAAATTTATTCATCATATTTTTTGTTTATAGCTATGTAACCGTAACCCAGCAAAAACAGCACGTCATAACGAGATTTTTATTTAGGCAATACATTTAAAATGTTCTAACTGAAAGAGTAAAGCAATTTTCAGTACAGTTTCTTACAGAATTGTAATTTTGTTGGATATCCATTTGTGCTGAACATTTTTCTTTTTTTTTTCTATCACCCAAATTCTTAAAATAATGAAGATAAATATGAAATACTAACAGGGATTCTTCAACTGCTGCAGACAACTGCTCATAAATTTTTGTTTTAAAGAAAAAAGAACGTTTATTTCTGTCACTATTCCATGACCCACCATTTTTCCATAGCATGATGCGCCTAGATGTGGGGGTAGATGCAGTCCTGTTGCAGAATAACTGCTAAAATATTTCTACAGGAACAACTTACTAAGCACTGTTTTATTGTTTTGTATTTGTTTAACGGCATAGCAACTCCTTGTGGTTTATTTGATGCCCAAATTTGATTAATTTCTAATGCTTAATTACAATCATAACTATATTTTCAATTTTCCGTTATAATCTCATATATATTATGGAGGTGCCCGTTGTGTAATTGTTATCGTCGTAGGAAATGGACACGGCGACACGAGTTCAAATCCTGGACGAGGCTGATTGCATTTCACATAGCACTAATACCCTTGGGAAAGGTATGAATCCAATTATTCTCCCTCCAGCTATGGGTAAATAGTAGGACAGACTGGGTTCTTCAGCCTTGGTGAGGCAACTAGTCTAGGAGAAGGAAAACTCCGAATTCAAACCTGTTAAACTCCGCTTAAAAATTGACCTTGTGTCGTATCCTGCCCGAGCGGAGGGGTTGGTAAATAGGTATATATTTTAAAAAAATTGTTGTAGGTCCAAAGAGAGAATAAAAATATTTTAAAATGAATAGGTCCACGAAGAGATTTGTATTTTTTAGAATTTATTTATTTTGTTCTCACATATGTGTATGTTTCCAGCTTGATGCTTTCGTCAGAAAACATGTATGGTACAAGGCCTAGTTAATGAGGTTATATTTTTTATGAATGTCGGTCTTTCATTTTTCTTACAGTGTGTTTCTCTTAGCTTACTTTACTCCTCATTTACTTTTAACATTTGATAAGTTGTATGTGTGCGTACGTAGGAGTCGTTTCGGATTTCACTTGTAGTTATTTTTTCTCTGTGTGAATGTGTATCTTGAGATTTTTTTTTGCCTATATATATATATATGTTTGTTTCCATTTGTGTATGTGTACGATTCATATTTTTCAACTTCAGTTTAAATTCATCTATAAAATTCTTTTCCTTTATTTGAAGTAGCGTGTAGTCGTTCATTTGATATATTGGCATTATTTTAAATTTACCCCGACTACAGTTGTATAGGTGTTTCGATACATTTAATTTTCTGTTTTCTTCTATTTTGATATTACTCCTGTGAAGTGATATCCTTGTGTTGACCCTATGTATATTTCTTTGCATTCGCTACATTCAATTATGTAGACTACATTTTTTTCTAAGTTGCAGCTTAAGTCTTTATTTATTTTGAATTTTGTTTCCGGTTTGTTGGTTTTTTACATTCTTGTAGAAGAATAGTTGTGGTATTATTCAACTTATAGCTGGGGAGATAAGGGGGGTCATTTACTTTCCCAAAGGTATTCGTCCGAAAATGAATGTAAGAGCATGACTTGAGTTCGAACTCGCTTACTATGATATCTCAGTCCAGTGCGTTAGCCACCATGCCATGGTTATTCTCCCAATGTGCCAGCTAATTACTATCGTTAAAGAGATATAATGACTTGAAACCATATAATTAAAAGTACTAGATAAGATTAATTGAAACAATATAGCTGTGTGCACATTTTTGCATTAAATAGGTTTCTTTTGTTTTTAACTGCATATCAACCTTTGTGGGCTGTTTAATGCCAAAGCCGTCATTGTAAAAGAACAGTAGTGGTATTATTTAACCCATATCTGAGGGGATAAAGGGATTCATACCTTTCCTTAATGTATTAGTTAAAAGAATTAAAGTAATAGCGTGACTGGGTTTTGAACTCGCATACTACGATGTTGCAGTCTAGCACATTAGCCTCTACGCCATAGGGTTCACACTGTAGTTGATGGGAATATTTTATATACTATAACTGTGCGTGTAAAAAAAAAATTAAGAAACAGCGAACAAAAAAGTGTGAATATGAACAATGAACGTGATTCCCTAACATATTAGCATAAAATAAACCGAGTGAAGTTGATATGCCATTAAAATCAACTATACCCCGTTCTTGGCAATAGGCGAAAGTTCTTCGATTTAGAGGCAAAAAAAACAATAGAAAATTCTTGCAGTCCGTTAATCTTTACATACTTTTCCCTTGTAAGGAAATAAAAGTTTGAATAATAAATTAAGACATTTTTTTGTCTGTCACATTCAGTCAGATTAGTGTGCATGAAAAATTGCTGCCAAAACATGCACGTTGTTATCACGAGTAGTAGTATGTTACGCTTTGCGAGTTTTTCACGCTAGCGTTAGCTGTTAGTTTTTCATTTGAGTCTGAGTGACAGCAAATCACCAATACTCTTCGGAGTATGCTGGTCAATCTTAACAATGCTGTAGTTTCGATGGTCCCTGCTTGTCCTCTGATTTCTAACCCTTCCAGACCTCTTAGCAAGCTCTTGAAGATCATTCCGAGCGCACCACTTACAATTGGTATCACCATCACCTTCATGTTCCTTTAGCTTTTGTAGTTCTCTTGCAAGGTCTAAGTAATTATCACTCGTTTCGCTTTCTTTGATTTTCACTCTGTTGTCCACCGGGATGGCAGAATTTTGCGAATTTTTCAAACCAGCGGTGTAACGCTACGATTCTCAAATAGACGTTTGTAATACTACGACATCACATTGACATTTATACCCCCATGGTTCTCGGCCGACCCTTGTAGCGCAACGGCACCACATCCTTGCACTAACACGGTTCTCAGCAGACCCTTATAGCGCTACGGTATTTCATAGACATTTATACCACCACGGTTCCAACGGGTCTATGAGTGTAGCATTACGCCTTAAGTTTCAATCGAGCCCCCGTTGTAACCTTGCCGAGGGAAAAGTAACGAACACACAAAAAACCATCTTGGCTCGCAAATGCAAAATTATTTGCACTTACCCGTCTTCGTAGATGTTAAGAAGAGAAAACGTCTGAATAATGCGTCGACCACTTCAGATAGACAAATAAACTGTCATGAGAAGAGAGAGAATAGCAATAGACGTTCATATTATTTTTATTGTTTCCTGTTGTAGTTCTCGCACGTTCATGTTCACTAGTTCCGTCTTCACAGCTTTACAGCGAGTGTGGGACCCCTTCACGGAACTCACCCAAAAATGGGTGCTGTAATTTTCGGCCCATCTACATATCATCGCCCGTGGTGTAATGGTTAGTGTCGCAGGATATGGACACGGCGACACGAGTTCAAATCCTGGACCTGACTGATTGCATTTCACATAGCACTAATACACCTTGGGAAAGGTATGAATCCAAAATATTCTCCCTCCAGCTATGGGTAAATAGTAGGGCAGACTAGGTTCTTCAGCCTGGGTGAGGCAACTAGTCTAGGAGAAGGAAAACTCCGAATTCAAACCTGTTAAACTCCGCTTAACAACTGACCTTGTGTCATATCCTGCCCGAGCGGAGGGGTTGGTAAATATGATCATCGCGCCTCGTGTCGAACTAACATTCTTCTCTTTTCTCCTGCATCCCCTCAAACGCCTTTTCCTTTTGAGTTTTTCCAGACAATCAGAGCCCGCCAGCCGATTTACTGCTGATAAGTTTCTATTTTTAACCCTGGCGTCCGCTGCTATCTCGACCTCGACACGAGGACCTTCCTTCACGTTCCCATTTGTTTCTCCCTTATAGCCTCTCTCTCTCTCTCTCATATAAGTCCCACTTTTTCCACCATCCTATTGTTGACCTGTAAACCTAGCGAGGAAACAACTTCCTCTTAAAACAATCAACCGAAATCTCTAATTATATTACAGCGTTCCCTGTTGGTCTTTCACTGGAGTGGCAGCACGTTTCATCGGGTCTCCCGAACCCTTCTGAGTATTCTAGCCGATCCCAACAATGCAATCATCTGGGTGGTTTCGATTCTTCCTCTGGTTTCCAATTCTTTCAGTCTTTTTTTCCAAGCCTTTTGGGACCGTTCCAAGCGCACCAACTACATTTGATTTCCACCGTCACCTTCATGTTCTACATTCTTCTTTTAATATTTCTTTGGCAAGGATTTGTCTATCTTTTTGCTTTATTTTATTTTCACTTTATGGGCCACCGAACAGCAAAACCCACTCGATTGAAGATTGTTTTTTCTTAATTAACACTAGGTCTGGTCTTCTGGCCAGGATTGAATGATCCGTTTGTATCTCAAAATCCCACTGAATTTTGTGCGTCCCATTCTCTATGATGGATTCTTGTTTCTGTATATAGCATTTGGTACATATTATTATTATTTTCATTATTAAGAATGTTATTTATCTGGGATCAGAAAATTCTAAATGAATTTTTTTTATCTTTCCTTCTGATGACAGAACAGATGATTGATCAAAACAGGAATATTAAACCTTTTGCTCCTCACCCTACAACTACGGAAGATTTGCCTCTTCCTTGAAACCATGTCGACTTGAAGGTTATAATCCACCTCCCCACATAATGATCAGATATGGCTTTTGTTGTCGTTGTTTTTTTTTTTTTTTTTTTTTTTTTGTCTTTTAATTTTTTTCTTCGTGTTTTTCTTTTAATTCCACTTCCTTATCAATCAAAAATGTTCATCAATTGATCATTGGTTAAGTTCTTCAACATCTCTGATCATATCATAATCTCATGTCACTATCTCACCCACAGTTCATTCATCATTTTGTCTTATTACGTAATATTACTTATGAATTTAGCCTCCAGCAAGTAATTACTTTAGAGAGGGGAGGGAGGGAGGTAGTTTGTGTGTCCTTTTAATGTCATTTTTCTTTCTAGAGATCTGTCCTTCTGATTAAGCTGTTTTTCTTTTACGTAGTGCTTTTTTTTTTTTTCAATGAAGGCTTTTCAACAGTTCAGTGTTGTATGACTAGAGTGACAAACAAGAGGGCTTTAGTAAAATCCTAACACATGGGTTGGTGATGCTCATTACTATTAAATCAACTAGAAAAGACAACTGTACTTTAAACTGAGTGTGATGTAACGGTTATCATATTAAGAAATACACATACTGACCAGAGTTCAAATCTTGGACGGATTCAAAATTGTTCTTCTCCAAGACTATCTGCCAACTAAAACTATTGAGCCTTGCCTACTGTACTGTTTTTGTTCAACCACGTTTGTAGGGGGGTGAATTCAGTTTTCTTTCTCCTAGACCGGTGACCTTGCTACAGATCCCAGTCGGGCCCTACTCATAGCTTGAAGAACATAGGGATTCGTGCCTTTCCCAAGGGCATTAGCACGAAGTGAAATGCAAAAAGCTTTGCCCTGAATTTGAACTTGGCTCGTCGATTACATTTTCCTCAACAATAGCCTGACCCAGTTGGCTGAAATGGAAGATTATACCGACGGCATTTCGGAAGATAGTAAGACTCCCAACGAGTGTCCAGGATATGACACTAAACAATCTGATGGTAAGGCTCAAGTAATGTTGAAGCTTTGGGGAGTGCGGAGTACCCCTTCACTGCCATTGCTCCTTGGTTCACTCTGGCCCGGAGTGGTTACACCTGATAGGGTCCTATCTATTGGTCAAATAGAACTATTTGACTTTCAGACTGTGTGTAAACAAATGGATTATCCTTAATTGAATTGTTAGAAATAGAAATATTTGCTCATTTTACTGTGTGTAAACAAATGACTGATGTTTAATTGAGTTGTTAATGATACATAGCAATACTTGGAACCATTTAACTTTGTTGATTTGTTAGAAATAGAACTAATCATTTAACTGTGTAAAGAAATGACTGATTGAATAGTGTTAAATAGCAATACTTGAAAACATTAAAGTGTGTGCAAACAAATGATTAATAGAAAATAGAATTATTCCTATTTGATAGAAATAAGCGAAACCATTTAACTGTGTGCAAAAAAATGACATCAGGCTCGTTTAAAAATGTTATCTACAAAATGTTTAGAAATCACATATTTAATATGTATGCATAAAAAGAATTTGGCATTGAATAACCTATAATAGTTAATATGCCATAAAACCAAAGCCATTAGAGCAACTGTGTATTCATATCCAAGAATTACATTGCAAAAGGATAGGAAAGTCTATAAGTGATATTTCTACTGATAGAAATGTATGTTTTGTATGAAAAGTGCTTTTACTAAGTGGCGGCATAAGAAATGAAGGAAGAGTCCCCATGGCGTACTGGCTAAAGTGCTGGACTACTACATCATGATAAGCAAGTTGGAACTCTAATTGCACTATTATCTTCACTTTCGGGCTAATACTCTTGGGAAAGGTGTGAACTCCCTTATCCTTCCAGCTATGGGTTAAATAGTACCATGAAATAATCCACAAAGGTTAATATGCTATTAAACAAAGAAACCAAATCAAACCAAACCAGGAGAAAGGGACGAAGACATGTCTGAAACTATATTGTAAATTTCTTCAAAGTCTGTCAATGAAATACACTGTGAGTTCAAAGATATACTTACAAAATCTACTTCTCACGATGTATTCATTATGATGCAAGTTGCACGTAGTTCGTGATTAAAAAAAAAAAAAAAAAAAAAAAAAGACTATTGTCTCTATCTTGGGTAACGACTCGGACGAAAGAAAGAATTTGTGCGGCGAGTGTTGGGGGGGGGCTTTGTTACGTGATAAGAATAAGCACGGCTTCTTTTGCTCGGCATGTGATCGAACGCGAATCGACAACAACATTCTTGCTGGTCGTCACGAGCCCACCCCCTCCCTTCAAAAAAAGTCACGTGTGTCTTGCTTTTGATACTTGTTCAAATCTTGGCAGCAACATTTTTTTCCTTTCCTCTTAACAAGTGGAGATAACTCGTTTAGGTCATTCTGAGAGATGTAAAGCTAAAATTGTTTCCTCGATTTTTACAATTTGGTCTTCCACGCACCATTTACATTCTTTGGCCATCTTGCTTCGTAATGTGCTTTATAGTCTCATCTTTTTGACACAGGCGGCCTAGATATTTTCAGTGTTTTATTACTTTTTTATTCATTTCATTTTATTTTACATAATTTGGTTCTAATGCATTTATTCCCCGATGGGATCATTAGAGATTCTGTTTGTAGTATCCTTTAGTTATTTTTTTTCTATAAAATTGTTGTTTTATTTTTGCTGAGACTCTCACTGTTCTCCCGTTAATTCTCTTCTTGTTGCTTTGCAATTCCTCAAGTTGTCATGGGCTTTTCTATTCTCTGTTCCGTATATTTCGGATTAAATCAAAATGAACACAATTTTGATAAATGGTAAGTTTTCTTCTGCTCTCTTTATGTATTACTATCCATTTGTGCTGTAGATCCTTGTGCATTATTATTAATTATTTAACTTTATGTTCTCCGGTTTGTTTATTGGGGTTTTATTTTCGTTCTTGAGCAAGATCCTACAATTTTTGTAATTTTTTAAAAATCTACCATCCAGCAGGTCGTCTTTCCCTTGTTTACTGTTCGGATTTGGTTGTTTCCCTCGAGGCTCTGGTCGAATTGGTTGTTAAAGCCCAGAATATCTTATTCTTGTTTTCAAGAAAAAAAACTTAATTCATGCTGATAACATTTGTTTACATGAGCAAATTTGAGCTGTTCCTGCAATTGTCACTGTATCACTGTTGCTATTCCGTCATATCTGTTTGCGTATTTTTTTTAGACCGTTTATCATTCATACCAGATGTATTTGGTTACCATCAAGAGAGATCGTGTGACAACTCGTCCCTAAAGTTTCCAGTATATTCTCGTTCATATTTGTGCTGCTATTGTTATTATCATTACTTCTTGTAAGTTATTCAGACCAGCGTTAGCTGTTGGTTTTTCACTGGAGTCTAAGTGACAGTAAGTCTCCTCAGGTCTTCAGGACTCTTTTGGATATTCTGGCCGATCTTAACAATGCTGTGATCTAAATGGTTTCGACGCTTTCTCTGATTTCCAACTCCTTCAGTCTCCACTCAAAGACTTTAGGGATCGTTCCAAGCGCACCAACTACAATTGGTATCACTGTCACCCTCATCTTTCACATTTTTTTAGTTTGCTGGCAACGTCTATTAATCTATCTTTTCCCTTTCTTTTATTTTAACTTTTCGGGATTTTTTTTTCTTGTTACTTATCACTGGTCTTCTAGTCGTAGTCATATTTGGTCGTATGGTCAAATTGTGATCTCTTGCACAATTCCCACCAAAGCCTCTTTCCTACTCGCTCATGTTGAGCCTTGTACTTTTTCCGTGCTAGTTTCCTTCTTTCGCTTATTATGTAATCAACCTTAAATTTTCACAATAATATAACCATACCTCTTTCTACTTAGTCTGCTTGTCTTCAATTGATTAACCTCCTTTCTGAAACCATTCTATCTTTTGGGTTTTCCTTTTTCATCTTTGTCCAAATAATATTTAACCAATAAATGTTTTCTTTAGAGTGCAACTGTTACCTTTTTCACTTTGCTTACTTTTTGCTTAACACTCCAATAAGTTCTAGTGTCACAATATTATAATCTATTTCTCAAAATGATGACCAATTCGGGCTTGTGCCAAAGTTGGCTTTGTCCATCTGCTGTAATAATCAGAACTTGATTTACTCTGAGTATACAAGTTAATTAACTTACAGATTCGTCTGTCACATGAAGAGATTCTATCAAATGATTAAAAATTACCCCTCTTTTAGTCTCGCTCAACTGTGAGTTTTAGCCTTCTTTTTCCATATCATGTCTTTGGGAGCGAGTGTAGAGGGAATCAAACTTGGGGATTCAATCGAAGTTGAAAGTAAATATCATTTTCACCAATCGAAAGAAAACAGACTTTGTAATTATGGGGCCGTGAGGCAGCAGACTTTTGTGAAACTAGTCAAGTTTTTTTTTTTGTAAGGAAGAATCCAAAGAAGAATGAACATCCTGACAAAGATTTTCCGAGACTGACTCAGAAAAGTATTTCTGTCGAGAGAGAGAAAGAGAGTAGATGAAACCGTTAAACCTTTTAAGCTTAAGTTTATTTTTAATTTTGACCAGTTTTTAAGGAAACTCGTTTTCAAATTTGAAAGAAATTTATGTAGTGTATATTTCTCTACTCTCAATTAGTATTGTAATATAATTAGGGATGGCGAGTGGTTGTTTTAGTAATAAGTTGTTTCCTAGCTAGATTTACTGATCGACTACAGAAAGGTGGAAAAGGAAGGACATGTTCGAAAAAGAGGCGATCACACAGAGAGAGAGAGAGAGAGAGAGAGAGAGAGAGGCTATAAGAGAGAAACTGATGGAAAGGTGAATAAGTAGTTCCCCTAGTCTAGGTCGAGATAGCAGCAGACGCCAGGGTTAAAAATAGAAATGTATCAACTGCAAATCGGTGGCCAGTTCTGATAGGCTGGAAGAAACTCAAATGGAAAAACCGTTAGAGGGGAGTAGACGCGGGATATAAAGCAGGAAAAGAAAGTCAGTTGGGGAAGAGACGCGATGATGTGGATATGGGCCGAAAATTACGGAACTATTTTGGGGCGAGCTCCGTGAAGGGGTCCCTCATCCACAGCGAAGCTATGAAGACAAAACTAACGAACAAGTACGTGCGAGAACTACAACAGAAAACAAAAGACATAATATCAAGGTCTCTCTCTTTCTCTCTCACCTCATAACGTTTTATTTCTCCCTGTCTAGCTTAAGTGGTGGATTCATAGTTCATACCCTGTTTCTCTCTTCTCGACGACTAATAAGAGATGTAGTTGCGAATAAACTTTTGTATTAGCGAACCAAAATGATGTTTTGTGTATTTGTCACTTTTTTCTACTGTGAGGTTACAATGGGTGTTTGCCTGATACTTAAGGCGTAATGCTACACTCATAAACCCGTTAGAATCGTGGTGGTATAAATATCTTCGTAGTGCTCGTGCGCTACAAGGGTCTGCTGAGAACTGTAGTGGTGCAAGTGTCTATTTAGTGTCGTAGTATTACAAACGTCTATTTGAGAACCATAGCGTTACAGTGTTGTTAGATTCAGTTGTAAACAAATACACGTTTAACTGGACAGATCTTCTCGTCCTTAAAGAGTTAAAACATGTTATGTCCTTTGGCAGTATTTGAGTTAATGTGCATATATTTGGTTTTCATTAAGAAGCATAGATATCTCTCCTGTTTCGCCGTTTTACTAGGGGATAAATTATAGTTTCAAAGTTTTGTATCGCATAAACCTCAAATCCCTATCTCCTTAAATAGATATGCAATAATGGATAAGAAAAAATTATTGGTGAAGAAGAAAAAAAGAATCGCTTAAGAATAATGGATAAAATAAAGTGCTTGAAGTGCCGTATAAAAACTAAAATAATTATTTCTCACATTCGTTGTTAATCTTTTATGAACAGTTTCATGCGCCTTTTTTTTCTTTCTTTTTTTTTGTGTGTGTGTTTTCTTCCTTTTTTTTTTTTTTTTTTTTTTTTGCGGGAGTCCTTTCTTGTAGGTTTTGGATTGAGGATTCCTTTTTTGTTGATTTTCTTTTTTTTGTGAGTGTGTTTTATTGTGTGGGTTTTGTTTTTTATTTTATTTTTTATTGATTTTGTGTGTGTGCTGATTTTTTGTTTGTTTTTTTAATCAGCAGAAAGGTATTTTGGGGAAGTTATAATTTTTAAAACATGATCGGCCGGATGAATCATGAAATACTGAGAGTTCTAGAGCAATACAGAACTAGATACTGTATGGCACTGAAGATAATCAAATACGTCAGCAAGAATCAAGTCCGAAATTCATTATATACGTATTTACCCTACCCCTCTGCACAAGCAGAATGCAATGCAAGCTCAATATTTAGGCGGTGTTTAACAGGTTTGAATTCAGTTTTTCCTTCTCTTTGAATGGTTGCTATACTAAGGTTAAAGAACCTGGTATGCCTTACTATTTAGTCATTGCTGGAGAGAAAAGAGTTGGATGAATACCTTTCCTAAGTGTATTAATGCTATGTGAAATCCAAACAGTCTTGTCCAGGTTTGGAACTCGCGTCGCGTTGCGTCTCTATTTTCTACAGCAATAACCTTTACACTAGGTGCCCCTCCAGGTCAAAAATACATTATATGTTCAAATGAGTAGAAAAAATTTGTGTAACCTTATAACAATAACATTGAATATAATTAGCATTGATTGATAAATAACCATTTCAATTAAATTTTCTCGGGAAAAAAATTCAGGTAAAAATGAAGAACAGACGGTAGGGAAAAATTTTCAAAAAGGATTTTTTTTTTTTTTAATTTTATCAAATTAGTCAATATGAATATTAACGGGAATAAAAGTTTGAATATCAAAATCAGTGAAAAAATTATTCATCTTATTGTACATGTTTAATAATTTATTGCTTCGCAAAAACTTCTGTCTCATTGTGTTTTTGTTTAAATAAAACACGCTTGAAACTACATGAAAAGGCTGAGTAGGCAAATATGAGGTAAATAATTATGTTAGTTTATGAATACATTTTAGTTAAAAACAAAATGAAAAGTGATAATGTTGAAGAGCGTTATGATGTGTTTCATTTTCAATTCGAAAATGTTTTTTTATCAGATATGAACAATAAAGTACTGCCCTGGAGATGAACGGTTAGACCAAAATATTGGTATATATAAACATATGAATATTGGTTTTTATATTAATTTTATAAACCATAGAATTTATTATTTAAACTCTAATAAAAGCTCTCTCTCTCTCTCTCTCTCTCTCTCTCCTGTCATGCACAACGTATGAGTATACAACAATTCAGCTGTAAGACAGTTTACACAGGTGATTTGTTTATAATGATGAAGGCTTATGTCGGACCAGCTCCACGCTTTTGGGGTAAGCTGATAACAGAAGAATAGTTTACCAGTTTACCACAGATTCTCTAACAATATCCTCAGGTTTGGAATTCGGAAAGGTTCCTTTTCTTTCTCGTCGGCTGGTTGCCCTACCAAGGTTAGGGAACCGAGTCTACCCTACTATTTTACCCATAACTGGAATAAAACAGATACTCCTTCCTTTCCCCTGATCATTAGCGCAAAATGAAACGCAAACAGCTTCGCCTAGGATTTGAACTTGCTTCACTCGCATAAAATTTTAAAAATCTACTGCAAATACGTTAACTTTTTTTCAGAATAAAAAAAATACAATTTTCGTCAAGTAATTACGTCAGATACATTTTGAAACAACGTTTTTAGTGATAATAGAACACTTGAAATTTTTTCATTTGAAAATAATTTTTCGGATAAGATATAACATCACATGCTAACATCGCTCCAGAGATGGCTTTAAAAAAAAGAAACGTTGAACATTGGCATATTATTATATAAATAAAATTTATTTCAGTTTTTCTTTGATATATATATTCTACACAAAAGTATGTTGACATTTAGTACTGTTTTGGTGACTCCACTCGACAAACAAAAAATTTAATCATCGAACAATAACCTCTTTGAATTTTGTGGTTGTATTGTTATATCTGGGGGGGGAGTTGTTTAGTTTGTTTTTGATTCTCAGTCATTCGAATCAAGACCAGTTAGCCAGTATAGACAAAGGGTTTGAAGATTGAAGAGTAAGAATGTAGCAAAATTGTATTACAAAAGTACACTAAAGCAGACCCCCAAAGTAAGGATAAGACATGTATCAAGTCCGGACTTAAAAATCCTAAGTTGTAGCTGGGATAATAAAATTCATGACGGAGTTTGATTCACATATTTTTTTATAATAGAACATGAGGAAGATTCAGAAATGTTGAACCAATGAATGCAGCTCATCTGAACATCTTCCATAAAAGTAACGGTAGAAAAGGGACAAGATGGGTTCAAGATGGCTGAAGTAATGTGAAGCCATCATCTCCCATAAAACCACACAACCAGTTCTTCACTCAATCTGGCTTTTGTCTCATTAGAATAAAGGATCGAGTTTCTCGAGTGATAGAATCACTTTATCATTTTTGCTGTAGTAAAGAAATGACGTAAGAGTTTGTCGAAGCAGTCGATCTCTTTCAATTGTGTCCAGTCCATTTAAACAGCTAGTGTAGATCAAAAGAGTTATAGTAATGATGGAAAGATAACAGCTTAGTTTTTAAGGTGTTGAAGGACGTAAACCATTTCTACATTTTGCACAATCAAATTAAACTCAGCTGATGATATATACTAGAGGCTATGTCAAGATGTTAAAAATTTATTGAACTTACTTACACGATAAGTCGTTGTGTCGTCAGAAAAGATGTTGATAAATGACCTAACGACAGGCAGACAGAACTATCCCGGTCATTGTGGTCTCGGCGTCCGTTGGGAGAATTCGATCGCTGATCACTGGCTGACGGATGTTCTGAGTAGGTGACTTCTCCACCTACGTTGTGTCTAAGATCTAAAGAGATCTCCGAGCTCAGAGTCGAGGCGTCGCCAGCCGCCTGTCATTGTTAATCAAGTTAACAGGTTCCGATAACTCGGAAATACGACGAAGAAGCCAAATGAATATTCGACAATGGCGACTGAATGTCGTTTTTATTAACTATTACAGATTCACGAGTATATTTTTACATAACATGTGACAGCAAAGAGGTGTGTTACTTGATAGTTTTCCTTCGATTTATCAACTTGACAAGAGACCGAACTTTCAATCAAGCTACTTCGGCTAATCCATAGACTACGGTCCCTGCTCTAAAAGAATTACTTTTTCTAAAAGTGGATTTCAGTATCAATCATCTTTTATGCTTGGAGGCTATTTGTTCTATTAAGCATTAGGGTCTTTTCTTGTCGGTATGCACGGAGCTGATTCGTCTACTTATGTAGCGTTTTCACCGACAACCTTATGTCTTTAATGGCTAATCGTCTGATGGAAGAAAGAGAAACAACAAAAACACAATTCACCTCAAGTGTTAGGACTTCTGTTGTTTTTTTCCCTCTCCATTCAGCTTATGAGGCCTTTGAAGCAGATGGATATGGATAACGGTTACAACATGTGAGGTAGCTTCGTTCGTTCTAGTTAGAACCAACTTTTCCCGTATCTTTGGAAGGGTCACTCGCTCTGACGGTCTTGATAAAGGCATTAATCCGTCTCTCGCTCCCTCCCTCTCAGTTATGAGTAAATAGTTGGGTAGACTGGTTCTTTAGCTTTTGTAAGGCCACCAGGACAAACTCTGAAATCAAAACCTGCTCATCCAAAAAGTGTGACAAGCCTTCATCTTGGAGAAGGAAAACTGTTAATTCAAACCAGCTGTACTCCGTTTAGATATTGACCTTATTTCGCATCCTGTCTATAGCAGGTGATAAATACATACTTAGTAGCTAAGATAATTACATATTTAAGACTGAAAGCACGTTTAGCGTAACAGTTATCGTTGTAGGAAATGGAATCGGCGATCTGAATTCAAATCCTGGACTAGACTGTTAGCGTTTCACTTCGCGTTAATGCCTTGGCAGGAAAGGCATGAATCCATCTGTTATCTCTGCAGTTTAGGGTAACTAGTAGGGCAGACTAGATTCTTTAACCTTGGTTAGGCAACCACTCTAAAAGAAGGAAAATATTGAATTCCAACCAGCTTTATTCCGTTTAAAAATTGACCACGGCAGAAGTGTTCGGTAAACACATATTTACGAATTGTGTCACTAATCTGTGTTCTAGCTCCGGTAAAAACAATGATTTTAAAAGCGCACACATCCACCCCAGTTGGTAAAATGATCTCTGTAGTGACTGTGCCAAAGTAAAATCTATTATGCATTGTTTTCTTGTTTTGTTTTTTTTTTTTTGGGGGGGGGCTTTTTTTATCTCATTATGCAGTCAACCCACTTGACATTTTTACAATACGCTTCCAGCCAAAAGGACCGTTCTAGCTTTCCTCGCCCCTTTTTCCACCGTTCCTCGTTGAAAAAAGGAAAATGCCACAGTCTAATATATATATATATATATATATATATAGCTTTAATAATCTCTCTTCTTGGTCATGTTATGATTATATCGTCAGCCCAGACGAGCAAAACAGACGTAGGTGGGAAGAAATCCAGTCAACAACTAAACGACTGGATGAGCTAATTATTTTCAAGTGGTTGACAATAACACTGTGTGCCTAGATTCGTGTTCGGTGAGAGACGGACAAGTGAAACCAAATATAGTTAGTAAGTAATGCGTATTCTAGCACTAAAAGCGTGAGTCGGGGAAGTACTGGAGGATTTTTAAAATCAGGTTTCATATTCGAAATATCTTTCTTACGAGGTGTGTTTTAAAAGCATCGACTCCAGTTCTGGATCTCTGGAGATTGAATCGGATGAGGCCGTAAAATACGCCGATTGCTCGTCTGCAGAGGGTTAAGACTCCATTGCCCACAAGTGTCCTGGATATGACATTAAACCATTTGATGATGAGGCGTCAGTCCTGGAGCTTTGGGGAATGTGGAGTACCCCTTCATTGCCATTATTCTAAGGCCCTCTCTGACTCTGTAAGTGTCCCATCTATGAGTCAAATAGAATTGTTCAGTCATTTTCTAAGGATCAAAATTAGTTATTTGAACCTAAACAGCTGTGTGCAAATTATTTATATCACATAGGAATATTTGATAAATATAATTATTTATTTTGAATAACAGTACTTGAAACCATTTAACTGAGTACAAACAAACTATTAATATTAGAATTATTTGTGTTTGATAAGAATACTTGAAATTGTTAAACTGTGTACAAACAAATGAGCTCTAGCAATTCGTTTAAAAATGAAGTTATCTACAAACTATTCGTATGCAAATCCTAAACAGGATTTGGCATTAAATAACCCACAAAGGTTGTTATGCCATAAAACACCAACTAACCATTTTTCAAAGCTTTTACATATTTTGATTGCGAGTGTGTGTAAAGAATTATATACCTCCCGAAATATACAACCTAGTCGTCTGGGGCTGTAGAATACACTGACTGCATCTCTGCAGAGGGGTAGACCCCCCGCCTGCACCAACAAGTGTCACAGATACATCAAAACATCTAATAACGAGGCTCCAGCCTTGTAGATTTGGGGAATGTAGAGTACCCCTTCATTGTCATTGCTCCTACGTCCACTCTGGCCCGGAGTGGTAGCACATGATTAGGTCCTATCTATAGTCAAATAGTACAAACTATGTGCAAACAAATGACTGATGTTAAACTGTTATATAGCAATATTTGAAACCATTTAACTGTACAGGCTCGTTTAAGAATGTTATCTACCAAATGTGTTAACAAATCATATATAGAATTTGGCATTAAATAACCTACAATGGTTGATGTGGCTGATGCGTCGTCGACAGGGTTTAGAATACGTGGACTGTATATCCTGCAGAGGATTAACATTCTCTTCCCCAAAGAATTCTTTGGAGTATGACCCTAAACTGTATCTGATGGTGCGGCTCTAATTCTGCATATCTGTGGAGTACTCATTTCATTGCTCTTTTTTCTAGATCTATTCGGACCCGGAGTGTTTGTATCTGTTAGGGTTCCATCCATGATGCAAATGACTTGATGCCATACAACTGTAAATTATTTGTATTGAAAATAGTTACTCGAGGCCATAATTGTTTACTGAGGATTATTATTAGTTACTTGAAAACAAGCAAATTCCTATAATTAAATAGAAATAATTACTTGAAACCATATAATTATGATATTAGATTGGAATACTTGAAACCATACAACTGGGTGCAAATTATTTGTATTAGATAAGAATACTTGATATATAACTCTTTAAGAACTACACAAAAATCTAAGTATAAACGTACAATGAACGCGATTCTCTAATATCTAGGCATAAAATAAACCTAGACTGTTAAAATCAATCAAAAAGTATCGAAACCGAAACAGGAATAAAGTGTTAATTTTTTTCAAAATACTCTCCTTGGCATTCACAACACTTATTCCTATGAGTATATGTTTTTGTGTGTGTGTGTGTGTGTGTGTGTGTGTATGTATATATATATATATATATATATATATATATATATATATATATATATAAACACACACATATATGTGTGTGTGTGTGTATATATATATAGAGAGAGAGAGAGAAATTGATAACAAGGTAATCCAAGTGGAAGGAGAGATTAATAGGGAAGTTTGTTTAAAACCTCCATCGTTGACTTAACATCACTAATGGCCCTGATGATGGTTCAGTAGAACCGAAACGCTATAGTGTCGACTTCTCAATAAATTTGTCCTTCCACTTGGATTACCTTATCAATTTTTCTCTACATATTGTCGGATTACAATCCATTATTTACTTCCATATATATATATATATATATATATATATATATATATATATATATATATATATACACTCGCACACAGAGATTGTTTGCCATATTTATAAATAATGCTCTATATCGGTGATAGAGCCTGTGTGGATCTTTTTGTCACTGCCTGATCATCGTCTATGCGATAATTAGACCATTGGTCACCACGCGCCGTTGACTCAGTGTCTACGCCATCCTCATTAGATCTGTGTGTGTTTGTATGTGTGTATGTAACCCAACAAAAATGACACATTCTCCCGAGATTTGTATTTGGGAAAATATACTTAACTTAATTTAGACAGGAAATTGCTTTATTCTCTAAGTTGCAACTGAAGGATAATTTTATTGGTCGGCTTTGTACTGAATCTTTTTTCTTTTTTATCCAAGTTCTCCATAGAACAGAAATAATTTTGGAATAATTAAAATAATTAATTGGTCTAAATAGAAGCATCAGTACCATCACAGACTCCTGTTACAACGCGAACTCTACAGGTTAACGGATCTTCTAGTTTAAAAATAAATGAATTTAAAAACAAGCAGGAAACAAGTTTAGACATCTTTTTTTTTTTTTTTTTTTGTCTTATCGATAGAAGGATTAATGTTTCAATGATCACGCAACCAAAAACATTTCACCTTGCCTTTAATTATTGTTTTACTAATTAAGATATTGTTGACGAATATTTTTGTAAACTTATTTGGACAGTTTAGAAAGTGTGCGTAAAGAATCCTCTACCTAGCTATATATAGAGAGAGAGAAAGAAAGAGAAACTGGCGCCCAGTCATTGAGGCTTAGAATATGTTGACTGCTTAAAATAGAAATGTTTTTGACTGATAAACTGTGTACTTATATCTAAATTGTGTGCTTATGCTAAACTGAATTGTTTGAAATGGAACTGTTTTTGACATTGAAAATCTATTTACACTAAACTGAATTGTTTAATATAGAACAGTTTTGACATTCAACTGTGCAAAATCTGTACTTATTCTAAACTGAATTAGCTGAATTAGAACTGTTTGAATAAACTGAATAGCTTGAAATAGAAACGTGTTTGACAATTAAACTGCGTACTCATGCTAAACTGAATTGTTTGAAATAGAACTGATTATTTGCATAAAAATGGATTCGGCGTTAAATAACCTACAAAGGTTGATATGCCATAAAACCCAACCAACCAACTCATCTATGGTTCAAATTGCTATATTTAAAGATTATTTGTTGCTGTAAGTAAAATTGGAGCTCTCAAGCCTTGATGGGCAACTGGTCTAGAACTACTGTAAATGCAAACCCACTACTAACGTGACAAGGTAAGACTCATTTCATCGTATGAGTCAAAAGACCTTGTGGAAATCTATGAAAGGACACAATTCTATATCATCTATTCATGTACACGGTTTTATGGTTTCAAGTATTCCTATCTAATACTAATAATTACCTGGTTTCAGATACTTCTATTTAATAAGTCATTTGTTTGTTCACAGTTATATGGTTTCGAGTAACTAATAATAATCCTAAGTAAACAATTACAGCTTCAAGTAACAATTCTTAATACAAATAATTTACTGTTGTATGATACCAAATATTCCTCTCGAATACAAATATGGAAATACTTGAAACCATTCAATTATGTACTAATTATTTGTGGTTGATAGGAATACTTTATATATATATATATGTTTGCAAATAATCTAAAGATAAATATACAACCATATTTACTCACCTTTTGGTATAAAATAACCCGAGACAATTTGACATAGCGTTAAAATCAACCAATATATTAATTTGACTTTTTAAAAAGTAATTATATTATAAATGAATCTGGTCATCAATTTATGTAATACACACACACACACATATATATATATATATATATATAACTTCTCCGCACGAGCAGGAAACAACATAAGGTCATTTTTTTAAGTGGAGTTTAACAGGTTTGAATTTAGAGTTTTCCTTTTCCAACATTAGTCCCCATGCTAAGACTAAAGAGCCCAATCTGCCCTAGTATTTACTCATAGCTGAAAGTAGAATAGCTGAATTCCAAACTTTTCCAAGTTTATTAGCACTTTGTGAAATATAAATAGTCTCGTCCAGCTGATATGCATACAATTTGAATTTGTCTCAGTTGCTTTTATTGGTGCTAACGAGTTTATTAGCTTAACTCTTAAAACAAAAATGTCTAACATTTTATTGAAATATTTTCCCAAGATTTGCATATTTACTGGTGCTCTTTTGGCAGTGTCAAATATATCATTGGTTCTTGTATAGTCATTGAATTTATTCGACTGAATAATCTGTTAATATAGTAATGGAAACAAATGATTATCTGATCATTTTTAAGATGATAGAGGTTGTAGTAAGTTCAGGTAAAACTATCATTATGGAGTAATGTCTTAAATGCAGTCGAATTGACAATTGTCTGGTCTATTCAAAGAAAGATTTTTCAGTCTAAATGATATAATGATTGTTTCAGATTTAGTAATGATAGTCTAATATAGCCAGCGTTATGTTGTTCAAAAAAGGATCAGTGTGTAAGAGGTGTAATCAAAAACTATCGAAACTGAAACTTTAATTTTTTAGATTCAATGTAGATATATGCACAGCTGAGCAACTTATATAGTGATGATATCTAGACGTGTCAAGTAAGACCCATTGTTTCCTATGATTTATTAACCATTGGGGACATCTGTTAAAGGACACAGTTATATGATATCGTCTGCTAAAGGACACAGTTTTATTGTTTCAAGTATTTCAATCTAATACTAATAATCATAAGGTTTCAACTAATATACTATTTGATCTACAAGTGCTTCTATCTAGACGTTTTGACTTTGTCTATACGAGTCAGTGCCAATTCTTGATAGTAGATAGCGGTCTCATAACTTTTTGATCGGCAGTTAATGGCAAAAGACTGGATTGTGGAAGTGCACTATCACAAGACCTACCTCCGTGCAACTTCTTGTTTTCTCAATTGAAAATTCATCTCAAGGGTAAAATTCGAAGATGCAGAGGACATTCCAAAAAATAATTCGGCACGGCTTCACACTAGATCAAATAGTTTCAAAGGTGTTTCGACCAGTGGAAAACTCGCTGGAACAAGTGTGCTAAGGAGAGTATTTTGTGGAGAATCAACGTTTGATTCATTGTTCTTTCTTGTCTTGGCAAATACAGCTTCAGTTTCGATGCATTTTGAATACAACACACTCATTTATGATATTTATTAAGCGTAACTTAGTTTTTGCACAGGACCGTAAAAAGGGAGGCTCTCGGTTAGAATTTGTTACACTAGCTTGCTTAACATTAAATAACCACGAAGTATACCGCTTCTTTGATTCTTATACAAGGTACTTAAAAAAAGAATAGTCTTTTTTTGACAACTTCTATTGAAACTATTTTAGTTCTTTCACGGTTTCATTATCCAATGTTTTAGTAGATCCCAGTGCTACTTTCTTCAGCAAAAAAAAACGACTGTTAAACAGAACGTTGTATGGAATTGGACTATAGTCCTAAACTACACGGCTTTATGTAATCTGACAATAATCGCACACGGCAATTGAAAGAGTTAACAATACAAATACTAAAAATATGCTAATTATGCATTTTACAATAATTCTACAATAGATACTGAAAGTAATTTCTTTTGTACTCGTTTCATTATATTTGTAGCTGTTATTGTTTATTACCAAACTTTACAACCCAAAAATAGATATTTGCTTTCCTGTACTATAGAAATAATAATCTGTTTTCTTAAAATTATAGGGATAATAATTTGCATAAGCGGGATGCATTTGTAATGTTTGTTCACATATTTTTACTCTCGATTTTATTGTTAGCCTTCAATTTTTCAAGTATCTTTGAGACATTAAACTTTCTTAAAATCCCGATAGCAAGATCTGATGTGTTAATATAAGAAGAAATAAGGATCAAGAATGAACCCTCATTTGTTCTTGGAAAACGACATAGCAGATACACTGCCAAGTCAGCTAGATTTAGAATATACTGACTGTATTCTCTGTAGACAGGTAAGACTTCTTCCACCCGCCAAAAAGGGAGTCGTTGGTATGATACTAAACTGCATCTGATGGTGAAGACCCAGTTCTGGAGATTATAGAGTGTAAAGTACCCCTTAATCACTATTTTGCCCAGTCAGCTGGGGCTGTAGAATACACTGACTGCACCTCTGCAGAGGGGTAAGACTCCCCCTAACGAGTGTCCTGATATGACACTAAACAATCTGATGTTGAGGTTCCAGCAGTGCTGGAGCTTTGGGGAATGCGGAGTACCCCTTCATTACCATCGCTCCCAGGTCCACTCTGGCCTGGAGTGGTAGCACCTGATAGGGCCCTATCTATGGGTTAAATAGAACTAACAGCATACTTATGCTAAAATGAATTGAGTAAACTGAATAGCTTGAAATAGAAACGTATTTGACAATTAAACCGTACTTACACTTAAACTGTGTGCTTATGCTTAACTGAATTATTTCAAATAGAACTGTTTTTCGACATTAAAACTGTATTTACACTTAACTGAATTATTACATATAACTGCTTGAATAGTTTGAAATGGAAATGTTTTTAACAATTAAACTGTGTACTTATGCTAAACTAAACTGTTTTCAATAGAACAGATTATTTACATAAAAATGGATTTGGCGTTAAATAACCTACAAAGGATGATATGCCATAAAACCAAACTTAATCACGATTACTCCCTTGCCCAGTCGGCTGGGGCTGTAGAATACAGTCTTGCAGAGAGGTAAGACCCCCAACGAGTGTCCTAGATATGACACTAAACAATCTGATGGTTCCAGTAATGCTGAGGCTTTGGGAATGCCGAGTACCCCTTCAATATCATCGCTCCCAAGTCCACTTTGGCCCCGGAGTGGTAGCACCTGATAAGGGCCCTATCTATGGGTTAAATAGAACTAAACCGTGGTTTCTTGAGTTTAATGTTTATTACATTTAAACTGCGTATTTATGCTTAACTGAATTGTTTAAGATAGAACTGTTTTGACATCTAAACCGTGTACTTATGCTAAACTGAATTATCTGAAATAAGTGTTTTGGCATTGACTCTGTATTGCCCAGTCGACTTGGGTTGTAGAATATACCGACTGCACCTCTGCAGAGGGGTAAACCCCCCATGAGTGTCTTGGATATGACACTAAACAATCTGATGGTGAGGCTCCAGTGATGCTGGAGCTTTTAGGAATGCGGAGCACCTCTTCATTACCATTGCTCCCAGGTCCACTATGGCCCGGCGTGATAGCCCTTGATAGGGTCCTATCAATAGGTTAAATAGAACTAACTGCATATATATGCCAAACTGAATTGTTTGAATTAGAACGTTTTGTCTAAACTGAGTAGCTTGAAATAGAAATGTTTTTGACAATTAAACTGTACTTGCATTTTAACTGAGTGCTTATGCTAAACTGAATTGTTTAATGGAGAAGTTTTGACATTTAACTGTGTGTAAACAAAATAAGTATTTATACTAGAATGAATTAGCTGAATTAGAACTGTTTGAATAAACTGAACAGTTTAAAATAGAAATGTATTTGACAAACTGTGTACTCATGCTAAACTGAATTGTTTTAAATAAAACTGATTATTTGCATAAAAATGGATTTGGCATTAAATAACCTACAAAGGTTGTTATGCCAAAAAACCCAACCAACTAATTATTACTCCCAGGTCCACTTTGACTCGGATCAGTTGTACCAGTTAGGATCTCATCTACGGGAGAAATAGCTCTGTTTAAAAATAGATATTCGATTGGTTATTGGTTTTTTTTATTTGGTTTAATGATATATCGACCTTTATACATATGTTATATATAATTCATTAGCGAATAGTTTGTAGGTAACTTTATTCTTGAACGAGTTAGTTCATTTGTTTGCACACATTAAAGTGTTCGCCAATGGCCCGGGAGACCGAGGCTCCATCCCAGGTCGAGTCATATCAAAAACTCAAAACATGGTACTTGATGCCTCTTTGCTTAACACTCAGCATTATAAGGTATAGACCAAGGGTAAAATGGAGCAATCCAGGGAAAGGAGTTGCGCCCTTCCCTACATTTCGGTTTAGTAGCTATTGAAAAGAGAGCCTTCGGGTCACCCTCGACTATGGTCGCCAACTTTACTTTTTAAATGATTTTAAGTTTTGCTATTTAACACTGATAATTCTATTTAATGTTAATCGTTTGTTGGTGTACAGTTACATGGTTTCAAGTGTTGCTATCTCGTCGCAATTGACTCTCAGCCACCATCGCCTTGCACCTTTAAGATAAAATAGAATTGGGTACATATTTGTCACAAGATCAACCTGACAATGACATACGGGACGAGTGTTAGGGGTTGACATGACCAGTTGGTTGATCAGATCGAGCTTCTTCGACCTCCCGTGTAACCCAGTAAGGGCCTAAATGGAGTATTGCAAGTCTTGTGACCACTTCGGTTGCTGGGTCACCAGGATCCCGTCATCAAACACGACTGAGTAGTTCGTGATCCTGGTGGCTTTGTTGTGGGGTGGGGAGTCTTACCTCTCTGCAGAGTTGCAATCGACGTATTCTAAGCACCAACTATCGTGGCAATTATTCGATAGAACCTTGTGTTTAAAAAACGCTTAAGAATCAACTACACAATAGAAATCTAAATTGAAACATTAAATGAATGTGATTCCCTAGGCATAAAACAACCATAGACAGGTTAAAATTAGTCATAGGTGATACAACATATAGTAACGGATGCCCGAATAAGGCTAGTGCATGACACCATCATTTATGTCCTAAATGGTGTTTTATCCAAGTTGCTATGTGATTTATATTTATATGATAGCATTAGATTTATGTGTGCATACAATTTACCCACTTATCCTTAGGGCTGCTTTCTTTCTGAAACAACTTGTATATTGTCATCAATCAACGTGAGGATTAACTGCTTTACTTAGAAGATTGTACGACATAGTAAATATATATATATATATATATATAGTGACCTGTGGTTGCGTGTTTGTGTGCATAAAAATAGACGTTCGTATTCGAACTCGCTGGACGAGTATGGAACCTCTAAATATGTTTACAAGACGTCGATGGCACTTGCTATTATTTGATATGACCGTATTTCGTAGTTGTTTAAAGTTCGCACACAAAGTAAACACTTAGGTCGTCCAAAAATGGAACAGAAGTCAAGTATTAAAGTCAAGGCTGAATAAGCGTTTTTGAATTAGCTTAGTTATATGTCAGGTTAAAATTAATAAGAGTAAAAAATAAATTAAATTAACTGGGTTAATCGAGGTGTCAAGCAAGATCACGCTTATTTTAGACTATTTTATTGTTTACTTGAGGAAAGCAAATACCCCACCTCTCTCTCGTGTGTGTGTATATATATATATATATATATATTTTATTTACATGTATGTATATATATATGTGTGTGTGTGTGTGTATATATATATGTGTGTGTGTGTGTATATATATATATGTATATATGTGTGTGTGTGTGTGTATATATGTCATCATCATCATCATGTCGCGCCGCCAGCGCGGATATCCCTGACCCTCTCTCGCCATTTCTCCCTATCATTCATCGCCTCCGGCAGGTCTTCAAGGTTACATCCTGTGTCCTCACATAGTTGCTGTATGTAAGTTCGTGCTGGTCGTCCTACTTTTGCACATCCATATGTGGGGGTCCACAGGAGTACATCGCTTATGAGCTCGTCCTTGCTTCTCCGGCAGTGTCCCGCGTGTCTGGTTCGTCTGATTTGTATAGTTTTCGTGATGGGGGGCAAGTGTCCGTATAGTTGGAGTCTCGTGGGGTGTTGTCGCCAGGACTTGTTTAATACTGCTCTCAACATTCTTGTGTAATTTCCGTCTAGTTTCCTCTCCAGCCGCTTCGTTAGCGTCCATGTGGTGCATCCATATAGCAGTATCGACACAACCGCTGCCTGGAAGAAACTGCGTTTCATTTTATCAGTTAGGTCCGACTTCCATATGATCGAGAGCCTATCGATAGCTGTCCATGCCTTCGTCAGTCGTGTGTCGATGTCTTTTTCGGTTGATGAGACGCTACTTCCCCGGTAGGTGTGTGTGTATATATATATATATATATAGAGAGAGAGAGAGAAAGTGTGAGAGTAAAGTTACATGGAAAAAATCGTTTTTTAACTCTTCCCGCCTAATGATTATGGAAACCTGGAACTTCAAGTTATGGAGTGAGATAAACAGAACCATAATTACATTTTTTAGGTTTTAAAGCTGTTCTACTACTATAGCAGAGACCAATTTTTGTACCCTTTTCTAATCAATTTCTTTATATATATATATATATATATATATCGCTGATTAGAACTGCTACAACTTCACACACACACATATGTATATACCCTTATATTATCCAAAGCCAAATCAGCCGATGGTAGGAGCGATTCTATTTTAGGATTTTCTTTCTTCATTATCCATGTGATTCAAAATCCAAAAGAGAGCTCAATGTAAAATAGATTAAAATACAGAGCGAATAACCCCATATAAATTTTTTTTTTAATTTCTCATTTTTTGTAATAATATTTATTTCAGCAGACCATATATATATATATATATATATATATATATAAAGTTAGGGTAGCTTAGACATAGTCAGCGGCACTTGACTATCATTTTCTGACCACCTTGATGATTGGTGAGAAATTGACAGTTACCAACTGCCATTAACTAAGTGTCTATACTGTCCTAACTTTGATATACAATGCTTTATCACCGATATTGAGCACTTTTTAGTTATGAATTTACAAATATATGTATACTTACCAAATCCTCCACATGAGTAGGTTGTGATACAAGGTCAGTTTTTTAAGCAGAGTTTAACAGGTTTGAATTCAGTTTTCCTCATCCTCGAGCGGTTACTCTACAATGGTTAAAGATCGAGTCTGCCATACTATTTACACATTACTCCTAACTGGTGAAAGAATAGCTTTCAAGAGTATTAGTGCAATGTGAAAATGCAAACAGCTTTGTCTAGGATTTGAACGCAGGTCGCCGTGTCCATTTCCTACAATAGTATCCATTATACCAGGAACACACACACACACAGAGTAATGAATGTTTTTATAGGCAAACATGAATAATGTTTGTAAAAAAAACTTGCAATTTTTGATAAGTTGCTCATCCTAATATTAATTTAAAAAATACAGATTGTTCGAGACATTGCACTATGATTTTTACCTAAATATTTGTAGCAGCTATTCAAGTAAACTTATGAAGATAATTTACCAAGCTTTTTGCTTAGATAGGGCATCCAATGAGACTCGAACTCACACGTGAAGGTTTGTTAGTCTAACTTGCTAACCATTACACCACCCAAAGCGCCCAGTCAAGTTGTGAAGAAACAAGTATGTTTGTGTGCATGACTAGGGTTCAAATCACACTGAAAGCACCGGTTCTCACCAGATTACACCAGACCAAACAGGCTTGGTCCCGCCGTTCGAGGGGGGAGCGTAACAGGCGCCAGTTCTGTGTACACGTTCGAGCTGGCGTTGAAATAATAATGTCTTCGTACGCAAAAAACGAAAAGAGGGGAACAATGTTTTCTTTTAAATATTTATTCGTGAAGGTTCGTATTGACTGAAGTGGAATGGTTGACAAAATATTTGATTGATCTTTTTTAGTCGTCTTGATGGAGTTTTTTGTTCATTTTCTTGATTGATGTGGCGCGCAAAAGGCAGGAAGGAAGGAAATGTGTAAGATCCAGCAGATTTTATCTCACTGTGCAAGGTTACATGCCTTCTTAGATTTTAGCGGCCCCATACCGATATTTGTAAATATGATACACGTTCTGGAGGGCATAGGGTTACAACCACACCACATCTCTAATGTTTGGTTGGGTTTCACGGCATATCAACCCTCATAGATTATTTAATACCGAATCTTTATATATTTATTGTGAATATATATGATTTATAAACGAATTGTTTGTTGGTCAGAATTTTTTACACAAACCAGGGCTCATTTGTTTGCACACAGTTAAATGATTTCAGGTATTGCTATCGAACACTGACAGTTCTATTTGCCACAGTTAAATAGTTTTCATTATAGTAAATGATTGAACAGTTCTATCTGACCCAAAGTTAGGACTCTAATAGTTGCTACCAATCCAGATCAGAGTGAGAGTAAGGACAATGAATGGGTACTCCATATTCTCCAAAGCTCTGGGACTGGAGCCTCACCATCAGATGGTATAGTATCATATCCAGGAAACACGTTAGAGGGTCTTACCCTTATGCAGAGATGCTGACTGGGCTGGTCTGTGATTAGAGCTGCCGTTTCGTAGCGAGTAGGTTTTTTTGGAAGGGGTGATTTGCTCCCTTTTCAACATACATAGATACACACACACACACACAGTGGAGGAAAAAGAAATTTCCTTTTTTATTTTATATATATATATATATATATATATTTGAATTCTTTATTTTAATCGCCTTCACAGATCTTGGTGCAATATTAAAAAGTATTCTCTTTCTCTCTCTCTCTCTCTCTCTCTCTCTCTCTCTCTCTCTATATATATATATATATATATATATATATATATATATATATATATATATATATATATATATATATCTACACACACAGAGAGGAGACGTATTGATGGAAAATTTTATCGGTGATCCGATTTCAAACCTGGAAGAGGCTATTTCACATCGCGCTAATATCATTGGGAATGTCATGAAGCCATCTCTTCTATCCTCCCCCAACTTTGGATAAATAGTAGGCCAGACTGAGCTCTTTAGCTTTGGTACTACAGTCTGTCTTGAAGAAAAACTCTGAATTCAAACTAGCCTTACTCTGCTTAGAAATTGACCTTGTGTCGCATCCTCTCTGTGGCGGAGGGGTTGGGTAAATACCCCTATCACGTCTGATGACAATGCACGAATACCTATCAAAACCGTAATAACTTAATATTTTGAATATTAACAAAGATGTTTTCCACATTAACCTTCTCTCTCTCTCTCTCTCTCTCTCTATATATATATATATATATATATGATGACCTCATGATTTTTAAAGCAGCTTTCTAAACGCGCGTGTATTTTCCAAAAATTTATTAAATATCTCTCAGAAGAATGTAGCTTACCTACTTGGGTGTCTGTAGAAATACTCCCTTTTTATATACATTCAGTTCTCCAGAGATTTATGATGAAAAAGAAGCGGTAAATTTTTCATCGAGTTTCAATAGTGACGGTTCATATTTTCCTGTGTGCTTCTCATAAAATTACTTTCGGGTGAGTAAGTGCGAATCCATTTGCTAGTCAATAACTAAGTTGCGTCTTTTTCCAAGCTGACCACGTTTATCGATTTTAACCACAACGCAAGACACAGACTGCGTTTGGTCGCCAAAGAGTTTTTTAAAAAGTTGTAGCTTTAGTTTTATTTTGAAATTCTAATACGTAAATAAAATCGTATAGAGGTTAGGTCTGGTTTCTTTGTTTAATGGTTTATTCAACCTTGGTGGATTATTTAATGCTTAAATATCCTTGTAGAAGAGTAATAATTGGTTGGTTGTTAGTTGCTTTATTTTACGATCTATCAAACCTTTTCGGGTCATTTAACGCCGAATTAAGTCATTTTGATGAAAGTTTCATACATTTCAGCTTAGTATAAGTACAGTTTTTTGTTTACACACAGTTAAATCTCAAAACAGTTCTATTTCAAACAATACAGTTTAGCGCAATTACACGGTTTAGTTCTATCAGGTGATACCATTCAGATTTTTTGTTTACACACAGTTAAATGTCAAAACAGTTCTATTTCAAACAACACAGTTTAGCACAAGTACACAGTTTAGTTATATTTGACCCATAGATAGGACTCTATTAGTTTGCTCCCACTCTGAGTGGACCTGGAAGCGATGGTAATGAAGAGGTACTCCGCATTCCCCAAAGCTCTAGTATTACTGGAACCTCACCATCAGATTATTTAGTGTCATATCTATGTTACTTGTTGGGGGAAGTCTTATCCCTCTGCAGTGATGCAGCCGGTGTATTCTACGACCCCAGCCGACTGGGCAAAGTGACGGTACAAGATATGGAAATATTTGCATGGATTTTGAAATTTTACTATAGTTTTGACTAAGCTTAGCTTATATATGGCACAAGGCCAGAAGTATGGGGGCATCTAATGAGAATCAAACTCACAAATACAGGGTGAAACGATAAAATTGTCGTCCTAAAGAAAACAACACTACAGCTTTATTTTAAGACTTTTATTGAAAAATTACAATTTAAGTTTCAAGAATACCTCGTGTTACATGTAGATGATTGTGCATATACCGTAATCATTTACGTATAAGACGGACTATTTTTCCAGATTTTTCAACCAAACGTTAGGTTTGGTTGGTTTGTTGGGTTTTATGGCATATCAACCTTTGTAGGTTATTTAACGCCAAATCCATTTTTATGTGAATAATCTGTTCTATTTAAAACAATTCAGTTTAGCATAAGTACACAGTTTGTCAAAAACATTTCTATTTCAAACTATTCAAGCAGTTATATGTAACAATTCAGTTAATTGTAAATACAATTCTATTTCAAATAATTCAGTTAAGCATAATCACGCAGTTTAAATGTAAGTACGGTTTAATTGTGAAAAGCATTTCTATTTCAAGCTATTCAGTTTACTCAAGCAATTCATTTTAGCATAAGTATGCTGGTAGTTCTATTTAACCCATAGATAGGGCTCTGTCAGGTGCTACCACTCCGGGCCAGAGTGGACCTGGGAGCAATGGCAATGAAGGGGTACTCCGCATTCCCCAAAGCTCCAGCACTGCAGTCAGTGTATTCTACAGCCCCAGCTGACTGGGCAATACACGGAGTTAAATGTCAAACAGTTTTATGTCAAATAATTCAGTTCAGCATAAGTACACCGTTTAGACGTCAAAAACAGTTCTGTTTCAAACAATTCAGTTTAGCATAAATACGCAGTTTAAATGCAAAAATCAGTATAGTGAAAGAAGCACGGTTTAGTTCTATTTAACCCATAGATAGGACCCTTATCAGGTGCTACCACTCCGGGCCAGAGTGGACCTGGGAGCGATGGCAGTGAAGGGGTACTCCGCATTCCCCAAATCTCCAGCATTGCTGGAACCTCACCATCAGATTGTTTAGTCTCATATCAGGACACTCGTTGGGGGGGGGGTCTTACCCCTCTGCAGAGAAGCAGTCGGTGTATTCTACAGCCCCAGCCGACTGGGCAACCAAACGTTAGGGATGCGTATTATATACAAGAACTATATAATTAACTTTTACCGGCCACATACTTCACCATATTCAGGTTGGGATAACCAAAAGTTAGTTATATCTATAGTCCAAACTAATGGATTTTACGTCGTCACAGAGAAATATCTACTAGAATGTGTGTTTGTTTATAATTTTCTTTCTTCTCATATGAACCTATTTTCGTCAAGCTTGATACGTATTTGTGTGAACATATCAGTGTATTTGCTCTAAATGCTGTATAAATGTTATGTTTTAAGAAAACGTAAACTATATAAATTCTTATTTTTCGTCTGTACGAACTGATAAATAGTTAAACAAATGCTAAATTCTGGTTAAATTTAGCTGCTACAACTTCTAAAATTCACTGCGTATTATACGCGAAATTTTTTCACCAAAATTTCGTAATCTAAATTTAAGGGTGCGTGTTATACATGAATAATTACGGTATTTAGCTAAATGCCAGTCTACGTGTCGTTGGTGGAAACTAAAACTTCTATTGATTAGTGAACTACAGTTGGAAAGCAAGTTAGAAAATGAAATAGTGATTTAATATATAATTCTCTACGTCCGTTTGTTTTTTTGTTTATTTGCTGGCTATCTAGTTATATAGAGCCTTTTAAGCTAATCTTGATGAAACCTAGTATGTTAGTTCCTTTCACTACAAGGAGTGCTCTAAAGGTATATATAGGAGAGTAATTGGAACATTTTGACTTAAAATTGATTAGGAAAATCGAAATTGTTTAGGAAGCAAGTGAAATTGACATTTACATGAGTACCCTTCTCCTCCTGGAGATATTCCGGAACTTTTGGGACTAGAATTATTCTCAAAGGTTTCATTTGTACAGAAAGCAAATAATATTTGTACCCCCAAGCGTGGAAGTCTAAATTAATCGTGGAAATAAATAGAACCAGTTTTAAAAAGATTAATACGAGACACCATACCATTCATGACACACACCAAATTCTTATGGCCAAATCGGCTGGGACTGCATCTCTGCAGAGGGGTAAGACTCCTCCAGTGAGTGTCTTGAATATGACACTAAACAATCTGGTGGTACGATTTCAGTAATGCCGGAACTTTGGGGAATGTGGAGTACCCCTTAATTCCCATCGCTGCCAGGTCCACTCTGGCCCAGAGTGGTAACACCTGATGGAGTCTTATCTATGAGTCAAATAAAACTATACTGTGTACTTGTGCTAAACTGAATTTTTTGAAATAGAACTGTTTTGACATTTAACTGCGTGTAAACAAAAAACTGTACTTATGCTAAACCGAACTGTTTTAAATAGAACTGTTTATATGTATAAAAATAGATTTGGCATTAAATAGCCTACAATTGCTGATATGCCTTAAAACCAAACCAATCCAAACCAAATTTTTAGTGGCTTTTCTATATCATAGATAAAACGTAAGACCTCCTACTCCAAAAAAATGGTGTTCTAGGTATGATACTACATCAGAGTTGTAATACTTGTTAGGGTCACATCTATGAGTCAAATAGATATGTAGCCCAGGCATCTGGGGTTGTGTTAGATAGTTATCTACATCATCATTCAGCATCACAACGACCCAATATCAAAGACAGACGCATGAATAAACGACGCATGATAAAGACGCAGGAAGGAAGACGCAAGAAGACTTTTTTAGAAAAATATTCACCTCTCACTTTATTGCAAGGGTTCGAAAGGGTTGTTCAAGGTTTGCATGTGAGAGGGTGCTGGAGACCGAACATAAACTTCATATTTTGACCCCACTGTTATGACCGTCATGTTGTGTCTTTCTTGTTCTCCTGATGTTCAACCGGAGGCCTAGGGCTCACTCTGCTGGATGCTGGCTTTCTTTATGGCATCTTATCAGCATCTTCTCTGGACCCCAAACTCCATCGGGGGTTTCCAAGGGCCCCCTCGGTCGGGTGTGGCTTTCCCTACCACATCTGGTCTCTAGCTGTCTGGAATTCTACTAGCAACTGCTTTGGCACCCAACTCAACTCAATTATATAATAATTCAACGCCCACACGATCGCCCACTGGATCTTTGAAATCGAATGTTTAATCGTTATCAAGCGGAAATAACTGTCATGCAGTTCAGAGGTTACTCTCTTCCGGTGCATCACTGTAGTGGCACCGTAGGACCTTCACCTTGTCCCATATTATAAGCCTTAATCCGCCCACGCGATCTCTTTCGATTACTGGCCATTGGAATGTGTCACTTCCTTCCGGTGCATCACCTTGGAATAGCATTTTTTGGGGCCAGGTCAAAATATAACAGTTGTAGAATACACCGACTGCATCTCTGCAGAGGGATAAGACTCCCTCCCCCAACGAATGTCATGGATATGACCCTAAACAATCTAATGGTGTGGTTCCAGTCCTGGAACTTTGGGGATTGTGGACTACCCCTTCAATGCCATTACTCCCAGGTCCACTCTGACCCTGAGTGGTAGCACCTGATAGGGTCTTATCTATGGGTCAAATAGAACTGTTTGAAATTTTAAACTATGTGCAAATAAATGACTTACGTTTAATTGAATTGTTAGAAATAGAACTGTTTGATCATTTAACTGTGTGTAAACAAATTACTGATGTTTAATTAAAATATTGCTGATACATAGCAATACTGAGAACCATTCAACTGTGTGCAAATGAATGAGTAACGTTGAATAGAATTATTAGTGTTAGATATCAATAAATGAAACTATTTTATTGTGTAGAAACAATAGCAATACTTGTGTGCTAACAAATTAGCTCTAACTCATTTAAAAATGAAATTACCTACACAGTATTCACTCATAATTCATTTATATATATTCATTTAAATGAGTGCTAACAAATGACTGATATTAAATTGTTATTGTTACATAGCAGTACTTGAAATCATTTAACTTTATGCAAACAAATGATTAATTTTAAATAGAATTATTCGTATTAGATAGAAATACTTGAAACCATTTGTGTGCAAAAAAAAGTGAGCTCAAGCTCGTTTAAAAATGTTATCGACAAAATGTGTTTAGAAATCTTATATATTTAATATATATGTATATATATTAAGACCAGACATTGGCCTAGGGGTTAGAGTGTTCGCCAATGGCCCGGGAGACCTGGGTTCAATCCATTTTTTGAGTCTTTGGTATGACTAGACCTGGGTTCAATCCCAGGTCTAGTCATACCAAAGACTCAAAAAATGGTACTTGATGCCTCCTTGCTTAACATTATATCAGCATTATAAGGTACGGATCAAGGGTAAAGTAGAGCAATCTAGGGAAAGGATTAGCGCCCTCCCCTACACATTGGTGTAGTAGCTATCGAAAAGGGAGCCTTCGGGTTACCCTCGACTATGGTCGCCAACTATATATGTATATACAGGATGGTTCATTGAATTATCTATAATGGTTGATATGTCATCCAAACCAATCAAATAGATGTTTAAAATTATTCGTCTTCGATAGGACAGTGACGAACAAATATGAACAATGAAATCGATTCTCTAACCTGTAGGCATAGAATTAGCCTAGATAGGTTGACATGCCGTTAAAATCAATCAATCAAATAATTGAGATTTTATGTCTCTGTACCAAAAAAAAATAATTTGTGTATCATCTTTTCTCAAACTTGTATTAACGTCTCCGACTTTTTTTTTTATCTGTGATGATTGAAACACACATATTTTTTAGAAGTGTGATTTCAATATGCCTTTTTAAACGCGTGCTTGGGAAGAAATTTTTCCAGAGTTCTTCTAGAACAAGATTTTTGGGTAGAAAAATGTGCTGTTGGATATTTTCAGTCGCAGACAACGGTGGGTACTTCTACTAGTTTGTAATAAATGTATAGACATACAGCAAGTAAATTTAAGTATTATTCACAACGGAGCGCGAACCAGTTCGTACGGGTGCTAAAAAAAAAAAAAGACACAAATGTACAGTAGAAAATAGCGGGAAATATTGTAATCTCAAGTCACACACTCATATATTGATTTATTATTGCTAATTCAAACACACACTGACTTAACTATACACATACTTTTTTTTCAAGCATGATTATCTAAAATAAAAGCTTGTAATTGAATAAAAGTAATCAACAAATTGAAAGGACCTTCTTCATGAGTGAAATTGTGGCGTATTTCCTACCAGCGCCAGTGATCGGTGTTCCTGCCCAAGTTCGTGTCTCCAATACTGATTTTCAAGGAATTCATGTACAAAAGAATATTTCCTCTCATAATTTTCCCTAATTTGGTTTAGCTAGTAAAAATATCATCGAAGTATGTATTTACTCAAACCCTCTGCTGAAGGAGTCCATGGGGATGAGGTGGTGGAGGTTAATGGCTAAAGAATTGGACTGTGGCCTCGAAGTAAGCGAGTTCGAACTCTAGTCACGCTTTTACATTCACTTTCGGATTAATACCCTTGAGAAATGTATGACCCCGCTTTATTCCCCCCTCCTATCTATGGGTCAAATAGTATAACTGTTTGGCATTAATCCACTAAGATTGATATGCCATTTAACAAAGCAACTAAACCCTCTTCTATTGGCAGGATGTGACACAAGATCAGTTTTTAAGCGGAGTACAGCTGATTTGAATTCAGAGTTTTCCTTCTCTTATACTGCTTGCTTTACTGAGGCTAAAGAATTCAGTCCACCCTAATAATTACCCATACTTGAGAGAGAACATGGATTCATCCCTTTCCCAGGAGTATTAACGAAAAATGAAATACAGTCTTCTCTAAAACTCAAATGGCCGATTCCGTTTTCTAAGACCCTAACCTTTACGCCTGGACAGCACTCAGTACTTTTGCTAGTCAGCAATAAATGTCCGAACATGCAACAAGTATATATATATATATATATATATATATATATATATTCTAAGGATCAGATTTGTTATTTTTCTTGAATAATTCTATTTTCAACCGATCCAAATCTAATATAATTACTTAAAATACTGGAGTTAATGCAACTACTTGTCTATACATCAGACGTATAAAGTGCCCATGGTGTAATAGTTGTTGAAAATGGACACGATGGCTCGAGTTCAAATACTAGAAGAGGCTATTTTCATTTGTAGTAGGTAAGATATTTTAATCGAATCTTCACTCTTCAAGAACCAATATTAGCGTTTATATATTTGTGATATATTATTTGTTTCCATCAAGATATTAACAGATTATTCAGTTGAATAAATTCAATGACTACAAGAACCAATGATATATTTAACACTGCCAAAGGGCACCAGTAAATATGCAAATCTTGGGAAAATATTTCAATAAAATGTTAGACATTTCTGTTTTAAGAGTTAAGCTAATAAACTCGTTAGCACCAATAAAAGCAAGTGAGACAAATTCAAATTGTATGCATATCAGCTAGACGAGACTGTTTACATTTCACAAAGTGCTAACATTCTTGGAAATGGTATGAATCCAACAATTCTTCCTCCAACTATGGGCTAATAGCAGGACAGACTAAGCTCTTTAAACTTGGTATGGCAACCCCTCTAGGAGAAGGAAAACTCTGAGTTCTAACCTATTAAACTCCGTTTAAAAAACTGACTTTGTGTCGCATCCTGCTCGTGCGGAGGAGTTGGGTATATATATATATATATATATATATATAGATACACTTTAGACTTATACACTTTCATTGCTCTTATTTAATTTGGATATAGCAAATGACGATCATCTAGTCTTATATTATTCAGTCACGTGTCTTGGAATATTACATATGCTAGTTATCCAAAACTTTACAATCAACTCTGAGTTGACTTGCCCACCAAAGGGAGATAACCATAGCAAATTTCTAACACTCTTTCAACTATTGAACCACTCCTCTCCAAAATTACCTCCAAAGTATCAATAGTCTGTCGTTAAAATATTCAGGATATTGAGAAAAATAGAAATTCATGGAATATAAAGAATACATAGAAATAAATATTTCTCTGTATATACGGGAATTGAGCGCTTTTACATCCAAAATGAAATTCAGATCTCGCCATGATTCACGACCTCTTTTCATCATGGCTTGAAATAAAAGTCTGTAGTTACTTACTATGCTTTGTTTAGTTCTGACACAAGGCTGGATTATGGAGCTTATACACCAGATGAGGCACTTTAAAACAGTCAATAGACCATACAGGGTTGCTGGCTGACTGCTGCGCGAACGTAGTGGTTGGGCAGGTTTTGTGATCAATGACTAGCACGGCAAACTTTACTTATTAGTTTGAATCTCACTTGGTGTTCCATACATCTGGTCGCAGTAACCGCTTCTGAGATCCTACGGAAAATGTATAAAATGAACCAAATTCAACAATCTGTGACTCAAGTAGTCTACTATACGCACCTCACCGAGACCACCACAGTAATTCTCTCTCTTTCTCTCTCTCTCACACAAGTTTATTCTTGCCCTGTCAGCTGGGGCTGTAGAATACGCTGACTGCACCTCTGCAGAGGGGTAAAACCCCCCCAACGAGGCTACCTGTTGGCCGTGGGTGGCGACCCGTGATGCTTAAGGACGGGATCCTGGTGGTTGAGCAGTACTTGGCCTGAAAATCGAGTGGTCAAGTCTCTTGCAACACACCACTTTGGCCCTTACTGGGCTAGACGGGCGGTCGGAGAGGCCCGATCCGATCAATCGGCTGGTCATGACAGTACTCTCTTAGATTTTTAGGTTTTTTTTTTTTTTTTTTTTTTTTTTTTAATCTAAATGAGGACGATGGCTGTAGGGTCAATCATGCTGTGGAAAGACTCGTAGTCCTTTCTGTCCCTGGGGAAGTAGTTATCTTGGGAACAAAAACCCAGGGACAAAAAATTAATTCGTCTATCACCAGCATGAGTATACTGAACATGTAGCCCTGGTGTTGCTAGGCGAATGGGTTTCCCCCTAGGCACATCCCCATATGGGGCTCCGAGGTGGGTGGGGAGCATGTTCAGTGAAACTCATCCAACACTTTTATGGCTTCTGTTAAAACAAAAACCCAAGCAAAAAGACCCCATATTGAATGTGATTCAGACAATGATGAGCCATATCCAAGGTTCATCATTCTAGAATCAAAAGAAAAACTACCGCTAACAAAAATATCCCCCTTCATCATAGAAAAATGTATTTCAGCTCTAATATCACCCAAAACCGTAAAAAACTTGAAGAATGGAACCATCCTTATCGAGGTGACAGGAAAAAAACAAGCCGAAATAATATTAAAGCAAAAAAAAATCCACAACATCGATATAAAAGCTTACCCCCATGAGAGATTAAACACCTCTAAAGGGGTGATAAGAAATGGAGAGCTATCATTATGCTCAATAATGGAAATTAAAAATGAACTAAAAAAACAAAATGTAATAGACATCAAAAGAATAACAATCAAAAAACAAAACGAAATAATTGAAACCAATACCTACATTCTAACCTTTAATAACCCAAAACCCCCTTTAGAAATAAAAATAGGCTATACAGTGGTGAAAGTTGAGACATACATCCCAAATCCCAGAAGATGTCATAACTGCCAGAAATATGGACACTTGAAGCAGCACTGCACAAGAAAACAAGTGTGTGTCAAATGTGGAGAGCAGGAACCAAATCACATAGAGGAATCCTGCAAAAACAGTCTAAACTGCAACAACTGCAAAGGGAATCATAGAGCAGACTCAAAGTACTGCAAAATCTGGGAAAGGGAAAAGGAAATTATCAAAATGAAAATCACCAGAAACATTACCTTCCCTGAAGCAAGAAGACTCGTAGAAAATCCCTTTAACAAATTAACTTTCTCTCAGGTAACCAGGACTCCCTCAAACCAAGTAGAAAACGAAGCAAAAACACAAATAAAAACAACAAAAATAGAAGAAGAATTAACAAATTTAATAAACGACCTACATGAACTAATCAAAACCCTTAAAACCATTATACCCAATGTACAACTAACTCCATCTGACAAATCAAAAAACATCCCTTCAACCTCTAGCCAAAAAAATGAAACGCTAACTATCAAAAACAGAAACCGATCAACCTCAAGAACCAGAGAAAAAGAAGAAAAACAAAAACCTACTCAACACACCCCTTCAAAAACCAAAAATAAATCCAGAAACATAGAAAGTATGGAAACCGAAATGGACTCGACACCTAAAATCGAAAATACAAAAATTAAATAGTACACCCTAAACCCAAGACACACACTGCATAAATAGTTATGGCCAAATACCAAAATACCCACAAGATAATCCAATGGAACTGTCGTGGCTACAAGGCAAATTACAACGAACTCCAGCTGTTAATAACTGAACAAAATCCTACCATTATATGTCTCCAAGAAACATTCAAAAAAAGCAATGATAAAACAAACATGAAAAATTATGAGCAATATGACTATATACATGACACGGGACTAAGAGCTTCGGGTGGTGTATCAATCCTAATAAGGAAAAACATTCCCCAAAGCAAAATCAACATCAGCACCCCCCTACAAGCAGTAGCAATTTCAGCAACTTTACACAAAACCACCACTATCTGCTCTATATACATTCCACCTCAAGATCCTATAAACGAAGAACAGCTAAATAACCTAATAAATCAACTCCCTAAGCCATATATATTGATGGGAGATTTCAATAGCCACAACATTTTGTGGGGAAGCAGGACAACGAACAAAAGAGGTCAGACCCTTGAAAAAATCATTAATAACAACAACCTATGTCTCCACAATCGGAAAGCTCAAACCCACCTAAGCTCATCCTCAGGTACATTCTCTGCTATAGATCTAACACTCAGCAATCCAGCCACCTTTATAGAATATAACTGGAGGGTATATGAAGATTCCTGCGGCAGTGACCACTTTCCAATCATAATAGAAAATACTAAACCAGGAAAATCAGACCCACAAACAGTCTCAAAAACCCCACGATGGAATTTCAAAAAAGCAAACTGGCAAGCCTACAAAAAACTATGCCTTGACACCCTAATCCCAGAAACAAATATAAACCAAGAAGAACCTATAATACATTTCACAAACACCCTAATTAATATAGCAAACAAAACCATACCTAAAACTACAACATCCCCAAAACATAACAATCCCTGGTTTACGGAGGAGTGCAAAACTGTGATCAGAGAACGCCAAAGAATCCTCAGGAAATTTAAAACCAACCCTTCATCAGAAAATCTAGACAAATATAGACAACAAAGAGCTAAAACTAGACGCACAATTAAAGAAGCTAAAAGGTCCTCCTGGAGAAACTTCACTGCAAAAATAAACTCAAATACTAATCCCAAAACAATTTGGAACTTTGTAAAGAAAATATCAAATAAAACTGTCCACACTCCTATAAATCATCTCTCCCAAGGAAGCACAAAAGCTTTGAATGAAAAACAAATAGCTAATCTGATGGCAGAAAACTTTGCCCAAGCATCATCTACCAAAAAATATTCCAACAAATTTAACTCCATCAGAATCAAAGAAGAAAAGAACAAAATAAAGTTCACCTCTGACAATACTAAATGCTACAACCAACTTTTCACCCTAGATGAACTCCAAAATTCATTATCCAAATCCAATAACTCAGCTGCTGGTCCAGATGAAATCCACTACACATTTCTTAAAGAATTACCTTCAATTTCCCAGAAATATCTCCTAAACATATATAACAATATCTGGATTTCAGGCAATATCCCTACTTTATGGAAGCAAGCTACAATCATCCCCATCCTCAAAAAACAAAAAGACCCAACAAATCCCACCAGCTATAGGCCCATAGCCCTAACTAGTTGTGCATGCAAAACTTTAGAAAGGATGATAAACCAAAGACTAATATGGTTTCTCGAATCAAATAAACTGCTCTCAAACCTACAAGCAGGCTTCAGAACAAAAAGAAGCACAATGGACCAGGTGGTTCATATAGAAACTCTAATCAGAGAAACATGCATAAAAAAGGAACACCTAGTGGCAGTCTTTTTTTATCTTGAAAAGGCCTATGACACAACGTGGCCATACGGAATTCTCAAAGACCTTAAAAACTTTGGGTTACAAGGTAGACTTCCCATCTTCATCCAAAACTTTCTTGAAGACCGATCTTTCAGGACACTGATTGGCAGCACATACTCTGATTCGAAGCCACAAGAGGTGGGAGTTCCTCAGGGCAGTATTTTATCAGTATCCCTATTTATAATAAAAATAAACAGCATAACATCCTGCCTCCCTCCAGAAATCAAAGGGTCATTATATGTAGATGACTTCCTCATCTGCTATAATTCAAAAAACATGACAACCATAGAAAGGAAAGTACAACAATGCATAAATAAAATCGAAAAATGGACCACAGAAAATGGATTTACAATTTCAAATAGTAAAACAAAATGTGTACACTTCTGTCAAATCCACAAGATGCACAACCACCCTAAACTTACATTAAATAACACTGAAATACCCATAACAGATGAACATAAATTCCTTGGCATTATCTTTGACTCTAAACTATCCTTTATCCCACATATAAAAAAGCTAAGAATAAAATGCAATCAAGCCATGCAACTATTGAGAGCCATAGCCCACACAGACAGGGGTGCTGATAGAAAGACACTTATCAAGCTATATAGATCTCTAATAAGATCAAAACTTGACTATGGCTGCTTCATATACGGAGCAGCCAGAAAATCCTACTTACAACGACTGGAAACAATACACCACCAAGGACTTCGCCTTACTTTAGGAGCCTTTAATACTTCCCCAAAGGAAAGTCTATACATAGAAGCAAACGAACCCCCTCTCTATTTAAGAAGACAAAAATTAGCACTACAGTACTACATCAAACTCATCTCCTGTCCACAAAATCCTGCTTATGACTATACCGGCAAAACAAAATATGAAAACCTGTATCAAAATAACCCAAAAAAAATCAGACCTTTTAGCTTAAGAATAAGTGACCTCCTCAACGAAATCAAAATCAACACTAAAATAGTACACCATACCATACTCTCCAAAACGGCACCATGGACCATAAGGCAACCAACTATAAACTTAGAACTGGCTAAGTTACCCAAAATAAAAACACACCCCATCACTTATCAAGAGAAACTCATAAAAATACAAAATAAGTTCCCAGATCACTATCACATCTATACAGACGGATCCAAACAAGGAAAAAAAGTAGGCTGTGCTGCTATTTCTCAAAAAAAAGAAACCCTAAAACGCCTACCTAATGAAGCTTCAATTTACAGTGCAGAAACCACAGCCATTGATCTAGCTATGAATATCATAGCAGATCATAAAGCTTCCAAATTTATCATATACACAGACTCCAAATCAGTCCTGCTAGCACTACAGAACAGAGATACATCATCCCCCTTGATTACAAAGCTCTTAAACAAACTAAACTCCCTCTCTAAAAATAATAGCATCATATTCACCTGGATACCAAGTCACATTGGCATCCAAGGAAATGAAAAAGCAGACAAAGCTGCAAAAAAAGCTCTTCAAATTGATATGTGCAAATCAAAAATCCCATATACAGATCTAAAACCAACCATAAAGAAATTTATATCAGACAAATGGCAGAAATCATGGGACAATCAGACCCAAAACAAACTCCATGAAATACAAGAAGCTATCGGAGAGTGGCCAACAGGCTACAGAAGTAACAGAAGAAAAGAAGTAATACTTGCCAGATTGCGTATTGGGCACACCCACATTACTCATTCACACCTGTTAAAAGGGGAGGATGCCCCAGTGTGCCCATCATGCAAAGTACAACTCACAACCAAACATATCCTTCTAAATTGTAACAACCTTAAACATATCCGCACTAAATACTATCAAGCAAGTAACCTGAGGGACATCTTTAAGAATACAAACCCTGAAAACATTTTTAATTTTCTAAAAAAAAGCAACTTTTTCAGTAAGATATAACCAAACATCTCTATAGAACCGCTATTTTAATGACTGAAATTAAAAATAACCTTTTTGGCATTAAATGACCCACAGGGGTTGATATGCCGTTAAACAAAACTCAAACTCAAACACAAGTTTATTCTATGAATGCTTACCGAGAATTCATGATCACCGAAATGTCCTGCTAACGTATACTTCGCTTGTTAGCCCCCTCTCTAAAAATTGTTTTATATCCCTACGTATATAAAATGTAATCCCATTTTCATTACAGTATTTGTTTGCTTCTTACCATTCTTGTAACACCTGTCAACCTGCAAATTGAAAAGTCGTCGTCCCCCTACACGTCATCCTTTTCTCCTGTATCTACCTGTGCCTTACCAGACACGTGTACATATTACAATCCCAGCAAGATGGTTAGAGTAGCGAATAATGGACGTGTTTTTTATCAGACAACTAGCTTAATCAAGTTTAGGCAATCTGGGCTTCTCTGACTACCCTCTCTGTGGCATGTTTAATTATATGATTACCCTCGTCTAATAACATTTTATTAAAATGTTCATTTCTTTTGTTTCGTTCTCGCTTATTCATGTCTTTTTGTGTAACTGACAAATAATCATCTTGAAGACAATTTACGAGTTGCAACATCTGTTATCTACAAATACTGAAAACCTTGTAAAAGAAAATATCCAACACTACGCTTCTCACAAAAATTCGTTTTGCATTATGTGTTGCTATTTGATCATCATCATCATCATAAAGTTGTGCCGCAAGCATGAATTCCTTTGACTCTCTCTGTCTCCATCCATCCTTATCGTCCTCTAGCCGGCATCCAGTGTCCGTACAGAGATGATGAATATAAATCTTTACTGGTCGGCTAACACTGTTGTGTGAAATTAATCTTGCCTTTAAGTTTGGTTTGGGCTTTGTAGTTGATTTTTCGAACACTGGGGTTCGACTTCCTTCCTCTGGACCGCGTGGAGGATCATGTGGTTTGAAAGTTTGCTTTGAATTCGAATCATGGTAATCTTTTAGTGTTTGTTTTTTTTTTATCATCAATTGACGCCACCCTTTGTAGATGAGTAGCAGTAGTGTCCTGACAACTATTTGATCCTGGCCTTTGACCTTTGAGGTTCCTACGTCCAAAATCAGGTGAAGCCAACTGTTGACAATTTTTTGGACCATTCGCCTTGATACACATCCACCGTGATGCATCCCATGGTTTACAGTGCTGTACACTTGTATAGCTCGTATAATACTCCCCTCCTTCAGAATCTGTTATCTAATGACAAGCTGATTTTGATGATGTGAGTTTTCTTTCTAAAACAAACAGAACATTTTTTCTTAGTTTTAACTAAGTTAAAGTCGAGCTATTCATTTTTATATAATCATGTACTTCAGCTTATTTTTTCATAATTTTCTTTAAAATAGTTTTATTTTCGTGTATTTTTCTACCAAATACTGTATCATTTTTTTTCTTTTAGTGGTATGGTCACAATTATGATGCAGAATATCTCATGAGGTTTGCTGTTTGTAAAAGGTTGCCAATAACTAACTTAAAACTTCGCGTATCTTGCACACTGTTTTTTTACACGGAAGATTCTACTTCATACTTGTGTGTATCAGAATAGCAGCCTATCAACGAAATTTTATAATTCTAACTTGATGTCATATTCATTCAGCACAAACTATTAAAGGTACCCAGCTTTGCTAAAAAAGAAAATGAAGGTGACAGAAAGACAGTGTTGTGATGAAATCTAATATACTGAACCGATGGAAATGCTTCAGATAAATTTAAAAAAAAAACAATTACCAAGGATTTAAGATTAATATACATTTTTGAAAACTTAATGTGTTACATATCTGAATGATATATACTATACTTGTTTACATATAAACAATACAACGAAATGAATCGAATGAATTACTCAATAAACAAAAGTACTGAAAACATTTACAACTTCACGAAAATATTTTTATGTCAGTCATCTTGTATTACCCTGGCATGCATCATTGTTGGATTGATCAACTTTCACTTTATTTCATTGCCCGAAATTTCTTTATTCACATTATTTTATTGTCCGGCATTACTTTATTGTTGGATTGATCAACTTGAACAGGATTATTTTATTGCCGGATTGATCAACTTGAAAATTATTTTATTGCTCGAGATTTCCTTATTGTTAGGTGGATCAATGTTTACATGATTATTTTATTGCCTGAGATTTTTTTATTGTTAGGTTGATCATCTTTCACATTATTATTTTATTTCCCCAGATTTCTTTATTGTTGGATTGATCAACTTGAACATGATTATTTTATTGTCCGGGATTTCTTTATTTTTGGAGTAATCAAATTTCACAATATTACTTTATTGTCCAAGATAACTTAATTGTTGGGTTGATCAACTTAAACATGATTATTTTATTGCCAGCTTGATCAACTTGAAAATTTTTATTTTATTGCCTGAGGTTTCTTTATTGTTGGATTGATCAACTTCAACAGGATTATTTTATTTCCGGATTGATCAACTTACACATTATTATTTTATTGTTGGGTGGATCAACGTTTACATGATTTTTTTATTGCTCAAGATTTCTTTATTGTTGGATTGATCAACTTGAACATGATTATTTTCATGTTCAGTTTTTTGTCTATAAATATATTACTAACCACTAATTAGTTAATTCATTTTTCATTTAACTAATCATCCTTTTTTTTCTATTTAAAGCATTAACAATGAAAGAAAACTTGTTGAATTTGTGCCAAATTGCAAAGTGAGAAACAGATTTGTTTTTTTACTTTTTTCTAAATATGGAAACTATTTGAGCATTTTCCCTGGTGGCAGTAGGCTGTGGGAGAATATATAATGACGTCCAGTGAGTGGAGCATCTTGTGTGAAAGTCGGACATATTGTTAGTCTTAGCTTCTTTTTTATGGAGATATAAATATAATTTTCTCTTTTCTCCGTATGGTTCCCAGGAAGGAAGTGCATATGCATTATAATATATAAATATTTTATCGATATTCAACAGATGCATAAATATTAACACTATATAAATACAATAAAAAGTTGGGGGGGTTTAATGAGGAATTTCTGGAAACCTCTCGTTCTTTCATTTTTCTGAAAATATTTTGTCCTTTTTCATTTCTTACTCATAACATTCAAAATATAGCTAGCCGTGGAAAACACTTGTATCTTACCTCTCTCCTTTCATCGTTTATGAAATCAAAAATATTTTTGTACTTCATATTAGTCTCACTCAATTTGACCGTATATGGCATATTTAGCAATTTGATGATTTCCAGTGACTTCAAGTAAGCTCTGAAGTCAAGTTGGCATAGTTTATGTTGGAATCTGTCATTAGGCCAATGTACATGCAAAACATCAGAGGCATGGAACTTTCCATTTGGACGTGATCCTCAGATGCACATGCGCACAAATTTCGACATAAGAGTACAGATATTGGTTATTCGTTGTTGTTGTTTTTTGTTTTTGTTTTGTTTTTGTTTTTGTTTTTTTTAATGGAATACTTTGGTAATCGAGAAAATATTTTAGTCGAATCCTCACTCTTCAAGGACCAATACTAGCATGAGTATATTTGTGATATGTTATTTGTTACCATCAAGATATTAACAGATTATTCAGTTGAATAAATTCAGTGACTATACAAGAACCAATGATATATTTGACACTGCCAAAGAGCACCAGTAAATATGCAAATCTTGGGAAAATATTTCAATAGAATGTTAGACATTTCTGTTTTAAGAGTTAAGCTAATAAACTCGTTAGCACCAATAAAAGCAAGTGAGACAAATTCAAATTGTATGCATATCAGCTAGACGAGACTGTTTACATTTCACAAAGTGCTAATAAACTTGGAAAAGCTTGGGATTCTCCTTTCAGCTATGGGTAAATACTAAGGCAGATTGGCCTCTTTAACCTTAGTATGACGACCAATGTTGGAGAAGGAAAATTCTGAATTCAATCATGTTAAACTCCGCTTAAAAAATTTACCTTATGTCGTATCCTGCTCATTAGGAGCGGTTGGTAAGTAAGATATATATATATATATATATATATATATATATAAGCTGTGGATTCCACCAACTGATAACATAATTCATTTATAACATATAATTACATTTTTTGATTTATTGATTTTTGGATTTGAGTTTTTCATCTCTTGTTACTTGTTATCACATCTTCCATACTGCTATTAGGATGCTTGGTCGTATGGAAGATAATTTACTCGCATCCCTACTCTCAGTAAATATTAGTATATCTGTGATATACTAACACTGAACACAACGCAAAATAAACTCATGTGTACACACAACAACATTTAACCTTTTATATACATAATATACGTATCAGTGTTACTAAGAACAAAGAATATACAAATGTGCCCCAACAGCTAAAACTGTACCCTAGCTACAAAATATAGAAAGGCTCCCTTGATTGATAAGTGTTGGTAAAAGGGAGTCGTGTGGTTTTTCTGTTCTCTAGCAAGACCAGAAGCAATGTCTTTACAGTTCAAGGAGTAGAGGTGGAAAGAGGTCGAGAATGGGTTTTTGACTCTATAATGTAAGCCATTACGAGGTCTTTATCGGACATGCAATATATCTAAAGGAGATAATTATTGCACTCCTACAGTCGAAACACGAACATTTCAAATTGTGGTTTCTTTTCATCTATACTGTAAATAACAGTGCACACATGTTCATCGAAATTTTATTCGATGCCAATGCCTATCTTATAAGTAGACTATTTGATTACGCTGATAAATAAAATCATAAGCAACCTACTCTGGAGCGGATAAAAATCGTTTGATACCTTAAGCACAACTCAACGATAGCACCCTTTCTTCATCCTAAACGAAAATTTACTGCTTTTAATTTAGTAAAAAATAGGGCCATATAGTTAAAATGATTACACCTCTAGGTCGTAAATATAAAATAATTTACTCAGTGATCAATTCAGGAACTTATTTGTTACTTCAGACAATCCACACATTAAATAGGCATATTTTGTGGCGTTGGAAATCAACGGAATGAACTTGGACAATTTCAAATTATCAGGAGCTCCTTAAATGAGTTTAATGTAATAAAATATATATATATATATATATATATATATTAACATAACCTCCTTAACCAATGAACAACTTGTCTCTTAAAATAATAAATAATGATAATAAAAAGGAAAATGGTATTCATACAAGACATAACTGATAAACAAAAAAAAATATGATAAATATTTTCCATTTTATGACAGTTTTACATTTGCCTATTAGGTTTTATCGCAAATATGATCAAGTCGTACAAGGCATAATATCTTTATAAGAACTTATAAAGAACTATGGTGCCCTTAGCATGTTCTTATTTAACTTAAAGTTTAATTCAACTGTGAAACTGTCTGAATATACACTTTGTGCTCTTTCATTATCCTCATCACCAAGATGCGCCAAGAGCATAGATTCCCTTCACTCTAACTCACTCTCTCTCTCTCTCTGCAACTGTCTTTATCGGCCATTGCTCTTGATAGATCCTCTAAATGGCATCCAGTGTTTGCTCAAAACAGATAAATGCACGTTTTTACTTGTCGGCTGATACTGTTGTGTCCATGTGTAAGAGTCTAGAGGAAAAGGTCGTTTATATGGGTTCATTCTTACTCCACTGGCAGTACCTAGCATGTCTTACTTGGATGGTTTGTGAGATGGAAGGTAAGTGGCCGCTTAGCTGCAGTTTTGTAGTAAGCTGCTTCCAGTATTTGTTCAAAAAAATACGCAGCATTCCTGTGTAGTTTTCATCTAGTTTTTTCTTCAGGGGTTTTGTTAAAGTTCAAGTGCTGCAACCATATAGAAGTACTGGCACGGCTGCCTCTCGGAAGAATTCTCATATTATTCTATCTCAAAGATCAGATTTTCATATGGTCGATAGCCTATCAATACCAGTCAATTCTTTTTACCGTTAGTAATTTTCATGGGACCTTCACCGGAATCTAATGGTTAACAAACTGTTCTCACGGATTATTACTGAGTAAACCTCTAAAATTAGTAGACCATATACTTCGGTAGCAATATCTCATCAACTAAAAGCGATGTCAACATGTGCATAGATAAAGTATGAATTGCAATTGATATGCTATTGACCATGTGAAAACCTGGCCGACCTGTAAAAACTTACGTACATCAGCTCTGTGGGGGCAGTCTAAAGGATTTACCTAGAGTGATAGTCAATAGGTAGGGATGGCGAGAGAGATTCAAGAGAATCTCTGCTGTTGTCATGTCTTGATGATGAGCGAGTTCAATCCCTACTCGGTGTCCCATGCTTGTGGACTTGTGGCTATGAATTTGATTCAAATTGTCAAGAGATTTGTGTTTTGACCTTTTCGTATGTACGAGAGTTGTTTGAACATCTATCGTGGTGGTAATAAAGTACGAGGGAATAGAAAGATTTACAGGGTGTGGTGTATCTAGTGTGGAAGGTCGGAAAACAGACATGCTGGGGTTGTTTTTTTTCTTTTTTTTTATGGATATATGAATATTATTATCCCTTTTCTCCGTTTGCGCACGTCGCCTATGCAACATCGATAAGCCACGGCACGGTGAGGTGGAGGAAATCCATCCACCTTCTGACCGCTAGTGACAAAGGCGATCGCTGTGACAGGCTTCCGCAGAACTATAAATAAAAGATAATAAATCAATTAATTGAATACCAGGAAAAGGGCAAGTTGATTTTTGTAGTTAACTGATTTATTTTAACGACATGTCAACCCAACTAGGGTTATTTAATGTCTTGAGATTAGGAGATCGCATTCATTGTGCGTTTATATATACATTTTGCGTGTAGTTGTTTCTTAAGAAGTTTTTCTTTGCACACAATCCTATTGAATACGAATGATTTTAAACAGATCCATTTGACCTGTAGATAAATTAAATTATTTGGTTTAATGACATATCAACCCTTGATGGTTATTTAATGCCAAATACTATTTATACATGTACATGATTTGTAAGCGAACAGTTTATTGGTAACTTTATTTTTATACGAGTTAAAGCTCATTTGTTTTCACTCAATTAAATGGTTTTAAGTATTTCTATTCAACACTAGTAATTTTATTTATCTAGTATTTCTATCTAATACGAATATTTGACCCGTAGATGGGACCCTAACAGGTACTACTGCTTCGGTTCAGTGTGGACCTTAGTGTAATGGTAATGTAGGGGTATTCCATACTTTCCAATCTTCAGGCCTGGAGCCTTACTATCAGATGCAGTTTAGTATCATACTCAGGATCCCCCTCTTTTTTAGGGTAGTCTTATGCTTCTGTAGAGGATACTGTCAGCTTATTCTAAGCCTCGCTGACAGGGAGATTTATGAACCCAGAATAAAGACTGATCAGATATATATATATAACAAGCGAAATGTTCACTGACCTATTTTTATATACATATATAGTTTCTACAGAATAGCAGACTTTTTGGCCATAATCTATGAGTACCTACCTAGTTCTGCTCTCACTTTAAGAAATATCAACTACATTTACATAGCTTCCTACTAACCTTTTGACCACAAAAAAAAAAATGAAAATAGCGTTTGTCCTGCAGACAAAGCGTCTTCATTTCTCATTTCAATCCTGAATCTATTTTTCAACCTAATGAACTTTTTTATTTCTTCAAGTTTGCTTTTACTAATTAATCAAATGAAAGACACGACTAAAATCCTACAGTGTTCAATACTAAGACAAGCCCTAAAGAAAATTTGAAAGGATAAAATTAACTTCGAATAATATTAGAATTAAAATAATATTAAAATTAACTGCGAAAATTTGCAAAGATAAAATTAACTCCGAATGATATTTCATTTACAAAATAAAGGGAAATTGATTTGAGTTTCCTAATATTTCGATGTTTACTCGCTCATCTCCATAACAATTTTCAAAGTAGTAAGTCGTGTTTTTCATTCAAGAAAAAATGGCACGAAATAAAAAGAAATTTAACATTTTGTGTTTTTATATTAACTCGGTATAAAAGCTCCTTGTATTGTTTTCTTAGGTGGGGGAGGTCGGTAACTGGAAACTGAATACACAATCATCAGTTTTGTTTTGTTTTTTTAAGTAAAGTTGGTAACTTTTTCACTTATCTACGAGAAAGTGCTGAAAAGTTCTCTGCTCAACCAAGAATTGAATTACCTTCTATGATTTTTGAGGGTTAAAGTTTGTATTCCTCCAAACCCTCCGCCTTCGGCAAAATGTGACATAAGATCAATTTTTAAGCAGAGTACAGTTGGGTTTAATTCAGTTTTCCTTCTCCTAGACAGGTTGCCTTACCCAGGCTAAAGAACTCATACTGCCCTACTATTTACTCGTAGCTGGAGGAGAAGACTTATTCATGTCTTCGCCTCGGGTATTAGCACAAAGAAAAACGCAAACAGCCTCGTTTAGGATTTGAACTTTGGTCGCCGATTCCATTTCCTTCGCAACACAATCGGATGGGGCTGTAGGAATACATCTCAGCTGCTCCCCCTCCCAACGAGTGTCCTGAGTGAGACACTAAAAATCTTATGGAGGGACTCCAGTCCTGGAGCTTTGGGGTAATGTGGAGTACTCCTTCATTGTCCACTTTGACCCGGAGTGACAGTACTTGTAAGAGTCTCATCTGTGGGTCAAGTTGAAATGTTCAATCTTTTACAAAGGATCATAATGAATATTAAATAGAATTATCAAAGTTAAATAGAAATACTTTTGCAAATAAATATCTGTCTCGTTTAAAAATAAAGTTACTTATAAACTATTGCTCTCTCCCCCCACCCCACCCCAGGGATTAAGCTCTCTGGCGAGGAATTACCGGTTGCCTCTCGCGTAATACAAAGCTCTTATCATGAATTGAACACTTCGGTAGCTGTTAAACGTATATGTAAACAAAGGAAAATAATATATATATATATATATATATATATATATATATATATAATGTCTAATTCCTTCGTTTATGCTGAGGTTGCCGATAGCTCTGCAGTTAAGATATCCGACTGGCATAAAGTCAGCTGGGCTTCAATCCCAGCTTGAAGCATCTCGCGTGTCTAGGCACACTGATGAGTTGTGATACATTGAAAATGTCTATAGATGACAATATGGCTAAGCGGTTAGATACCATGTCTAGTGTAAAGTTAAGCAGATTTCGATCCCAGCTTGAAGCGTCCTGCGTGTCTAGCCACACTGAAGAGTTATAATACAACGAAAGTCTGTCTGTGAATGACTATATATATATATATATATATATGGAGAATGCAAAAATGTATAAAGTGGGGGAAAGGGTTTAAAGACAAGAGATAGATAAGGGAAAAACACAGTGGTTTGAGTGATAGTGGTATGGGTTAATTTGGTTTTGACTGTGACCTGTAAGCTAGGTCGCACCACGTGTATAGGATTTCATCAGAGATTTGACCAGATAGAGGTGGATTAATTTTAGAGAGAAAGAGGGAAATATAATGGGAGAGAGGTTTATTTAGGGGAAAAAAGAGGAAATTAGGGGGGGGGGCAAATTTTCCTGAGTATCCCTTTTCATCAAAGACATTGGCTGTAATGGAGTATATAAAAGAAATAGAAAAAGACTAAAGAATTTCAAGAAAAACTGTACATAAAAACTATATAAAGGAAATGGAATAAGAAAAAAAAAACAAAAGAATTTCAAGAAAAACAATATCTGGCATTAAATAACAATCAAGAGTTGATATATCAATAACCTAACCTAACATCCTTTAACTGTGTGCAAACAAATAAGCTCTCACTCGTTTAAGATTTTTACTTTCAAACTATTTCCTTACAAATCAGATATATGATATACATGTGTGGGTGTGTAGAAACAGAATTTGATATTAAATGACCGACAACGGTTGATATAGTTTAAAACAACCAAACTATTTCCTTCGACGATAACCGTTACAATAAGCGCGCCTTTATGGTTTAAAGTAACTTGAGAAACGATGTGCCAAGTGTATTGAACTACGGAATGAATATGTGAAATAGCGTTTGATCTTTCACTTCTTGGTTGGTCGAGAACTTTTCCCCTCACTTGGTATTTTTATTATGTATTTCGTAACAAAATTAAAAACCTTTGTCATTTCCAGTGCAGTGATTCTGGTTGATAACTCCTGAAGTATTAAGAAAATCACTTGTTTTTTGTTGTTGTTTTTTTTTTTATTGTCTGCGTATGTGTGGCATTACTTTCATGTTTTAAATTTGTCCTTTTTAGAAATATTGCTTATCTGAGATGTTGAAATCTTGAGGACGTGAAGATTTTCATTGATATTATTGTCGTTTAGATATTTGTCGCCTCGTTGACTTTAGTTTATCTCTCGCTATTTATTTGTTATTTTATATCACTAACAAGATCCCATAGCTATACTCGGTAATTTCACAACGTTTTACGAGGCAGCGAATATATCATAAAAACAAATCCGATAAAATGTATCGTTAGCTTTCTACAGATTTAGTTGAAGGATATATCGAATACATTTAAGTAATGTTGATTTTTATTTCATTTTTTAATGGAGTTGAGAGACTAGCTTGTATTCACGTTTCGCTTGGTTGCTTTCATGGTATGTCAACCCTTAAAAGGTTATTTAATGCCGATGTCAGTCTTTTTCAAGTAACTATATGATTTGAAGTAACTATTTCTATTTAATGATAATCATTTGTTTGCATACAGTTATATGGTTCCATTGGCCTTATGAGTAGAGTGTTCACCAATGGTCAGGGAGACCTGGGTTCAATCCCAGGTCGAGTCATACCAAAGACTTAAAAATGGTACTTGATGCCTCCTGGCTTAACACTCAGCATTATGAGGTAAGGATCAAGAGTAAAGTGGAGCAATCCAGGGAAAGGAGTAGCGCCCTCCCCTACACCTCGGTGTAGTAGCTATTGAAAAGGGAACCTTTGGGTCACCCTCGACTAAGGTCACCAGCTTTACTTTTTATATGGTTTCAAGTATACTTATCTAATGCTAATAATTCCCGAAAAGATTTATTTGACCAATAGATGGGACTTTAATAGGTACTACCACTCCGAGTAATAGTAACAAAGGAGTACTCACACGCTGCAGGACTGGTGCCTTATCAGCAGATGTAGCTTAATATCCTACCCAGAACACTGGCTTGTATTCAATTTTTATTAACTTTATAGTCATCACTGCAATATGTATAACGTTTGAAGGAGTTATGTCAATGTGGTTGTGAAAATTTTAACATATTTGACCGTAAATGTACAAAAAGATGATAAAAGATGCCTCCTTAATTTCAGTCGTCCAAGTGAATAAAAGATGTATATTGGTTTAAGAACTTCATTTTTACTTACAGTACACAAGATGATCTTTTCTCAAAATTTTGTTAGTAAAAAAAACATGCCCTATGTGACACCAAATATGGTACTTTATGAATTGCTTTTCTTAGCAATAGATTTTAGCCTAGAATCCGACATCTGTGCCCACATGTAGATATTTTCTCTTTTTAAATATATCATAGACTATGAATCCCAAGCAGAAAAATTGCGGTTTAACTTTCGTTATCATCATAAGAAATTCTGTCCGATGCGGTTTGTTTTTCACTTCGCGCTAATGCCTTTTGGGAAAGGCGTAAATCAGTCTCTAATCTTTAACGCCTCCCCTCTATCGGCTATAGGTAAAGAGTAGGACAGACGAAGTTATTTACCCTTGGTTAGTCATTCAGTCTTGAAGAAGGAAAACTCTGAATTCACACCAGCTTTACTCCGTTTAAAAATTGATCTTGTATCACATCCTGCGCGTGAGAAAGGGGTTGGGTAAATAAATACTTAAGTTTCCTTCCTTTCTCTCCTCTCCTTTTCAAGTATGATATATTGGGTGACGGAAGACAGCTATAATTCTTTCCTGAAACAAAGAACTAACAAAAATATATACTTTGAATAAGTTTCAAGAATTTTTTTATAGACAATAATTACATTATTACACGAGTCTTTCTCTAAGAACTAATAACACTTAAGCTTTTCAGACAAAATTAAGTTTTTAAATAAAAAAAAAAGATTTTATTGAAAATCGATTTAAACACTAAAAAGATATGAAACTTCTCAAAGAGTACAATTTTTTTATGAGCATAAAGCTGACATAAAATACCAGACTGTTCAAGATAATAATGCTAAGGTGGCAAACTAAAGGAAATCATTATTGATTAGTTTGTTGTGGTGAGAGTAGAGGACGTAGATGTATACGTAGTTATTTACTTAGCTTAACCTGACGTGGAGCTACAGTACCGGTGCACTCTGTGAGAACTGAACTCATTAAACAAGCGAATCAATCTGTGAGATCAACTTGTTGGGCATGCCACTATGATAGATACTTTAAAATGAATAGATATCAGGGATGCTGAAAATTTCTCTGCACAAGCAAAAAGCGAATGACATCATCATATATGTTGTGCTCATAGCATAGAATTCCCTGACACTCACTCTCTCTCTCTCCTTTTTGTCCATCACTCCTATCAGGTCCTCTAGATTGCATCTTGTGTCCACACAGAGCTGATGTAAGCCCTTGCTGGTCGGCCAACTTTGGCGCGTTAATAAGAGAGTTCGTTCTTTTAGCAATGCTCAGCATGCCTTGTTCGTCTTACTTGGAAGGTTCATGAGATGGGAGGTAAGTGGTTCTACAGCTGCTGTTTTGAGGGGTTGTAAATAATTTTACACACACTGAGAACGTAGTTCAAAACACTTCACACGTAGTTTCTCAAGATATGTTCTTCAACTTAAAAAAAAAATGAACAAAACTCATTCTCATTTTAGTTGGGCAAAGAACTTTTCGGTATCCATTCATATATACACATTGTCTGTGTACTTTCCTTAACGCTTTGCTGCTGAATGAAAAACTGATATTCATTTGCACAAATTAAAACTGTTATGCTGATACGACAAGAGTCATTCAGTAAATAAGGTGATTTTTTTTTTACCTGGTGTCCTATTATATATACGAAGAAAATTGAATAAATTGGAAGAATTATCAAACTGAAGGTGTCCGATTATCTACGCTGAGAAAATTGAATAAATAAGTTGTTGTTGGTTTTTTTTCGAAGAAACAAAATAAACATTTTTAGAGTTTTTTTTCTATAAATGTAAACTCGGTAATGTTTGGAATTGGTTGACTGCAAAAAATCATTTTAATCTCGCAAAAATATCTATTTTGAGGCTATTCAAAATGGCTGAAAATCAAGCAGATTGCTCGCCTTGAATAGCGATCCGTCATCGAATTTATAGTGGCCGAGAAGTGCAAAACCGTGTTAGATTTACTGAAGAAAAAATTATGTGTACAGAGAAGCATGTTTTAGTCGAAAAATATTTACAAATAGACTAAACCTATGTTTGCCACGACGAGCCCGAGTCAGAAAGACAGTCCATGAAATGAAAACACATTGTGACCTTCTGGTAAAGAAAAGTTCCAGGCGCAGCGGTCAGTAAAGAGGGTCATATTGACAGTCATTTATTCTTCCTCTAAAAATTTATTTACTAAACTTGACTTAATTTTAACACTACCTCACTCGAACGTAGCACCCAGTGAAGATCAAGCTCACTACCCAATAACAAGAATCTGCGTACGAAACTAGCTTCCTGACTATTCGACAACGACGAGATTCCGGTTAAGTTTCGATGCAAGTATCATGGGGGAACGAGAAAAGTTTTGGTAAATAGGACAGATTTTTCGCTTTTAACCTAGACTAATTGAGAGAGAATCGTTCATAATCTCCTAAATCAGAAATGCCAAAGATTTTATTATTTCTCATGGCACTTTAGAAGAAGGATATGCAATAAAATTCTGTTTTAAACTTGGATAAAATGCCACAGAAACGTATGGAATGCTTCAGACTGCTTTTCGACCATCTTGCGTGAATCAAGCATCAGTTTTTGAGTGACATAAGAGATTCAAGGAAGGCAGGGAGTCTGTGTGGGATAATGAGAGATGTGTGAGGAGTAAGGAAGTCAGAACACCAGAGTTGATTGGCCAAATAAAGAATTTCATGAATAAGGACTGTCGTGTGTCTATAGAGACAAAGGTGCACAGTTTGATGTCAGTGTGGGAACTGTACACACAATTATTCGCGAGGAACTGAAGATGCGGAAGATTTGTCCCAATGGTGCTCAGAGAAGATCAGAAAGAAAGATGGTCGAACTGATCAATTCAGATCCCGCAGTTCTTGATGCTCTGGTGACCTGCGATGAAAGCTGGATTTACTGCTATGACCCAGAGACCAAGAAACAGAGTTCCCAGTGGAAGAATGCTGGCTCTCCCAAACCCAAGAAGGTCAGACTGAGCAAATCCACCCACAAACTTTTGATGATCCCTTTTTTGACAGCACTGGCATGATCTACATGCACTGGGTTCCCACTGGACAGACAGTCAACAAGGAATACTATGTTGAGGTTTTAAGGGAGTTCAGGAAGAGATTCTGTCGGAAGAGGCCAGCACTCTTCAAATCGGGTCAGTGGCATTTCCACAAGGAAAATGCACCAGTCCACAACTCCATCGTTGTCACAGACTATTTGAGCAAGATGGGCATCAAGACAGTTGCTCACCCTCCCTATAGTTGAGACCTTGCTCCCAGTGACTTTATGTTATTTCCTAAGCTCAAGGAAAACCTTAGAGGCTGTCGTTATGAGACAATCGAGGAGATGAAAGAGGCTGTGATGAAGGTCATTGACACGCTCACACAAGAGGACTTCCATGGGGCCTTCCAGAAGTTGTTGGAACGGTACAACAAGTGTATTGCAGCCGGAGGAGATTACTTCGAATGGGACTAGAGTTTCATGTGTGTACTATCAATAAATGTGACCATACGAAAAAAGTCTGGAAACTTATTTAATGAGCCTTGTACAATTAGAACAGATGTATTTATATATTATTTATCAGCAAAAAACTATAGTCAAAAACAAAATTGTATTTATGATATGTACTTATTTTTTTACTGATACATATTCATTCGTTTTTCCCAGCTGTGGAATTTGGTTGTAGATAATAACAAATAATACCTATTTTTATTGTGCCACTAGAAACTTTTAAAAATCCTAATATCTTTAGTTTAGAACAAAACTAACTTTTCATTTAGAAATTGTAAACGGTGTACTTACTTATGAGTTATATTGTGTTATATATATATATATATATAGAGAGAGAGAGAAATACATAACTTGAAACATCGTTGAATTCCAAAGCTACTCTTGTAGAAGAATAGTAATGATACTATTTAACCCATAGCTGGGAAGGAATGAGGGAATTCATACCTTTCCCAAGGGTATTAGTCCGAAAGTGAAGGTAAGGGAGCGACTGAGGTTCGAACTCACTATAATGTCGTAGTCTAGCACATTAGCTACTATGTCACTAGGACCCTTAATTCGAATGGAAATAAAGACACACGAAGACATAAAAGAGCTTTTAGGATCATGGCATTGTTTTTGTAACATATTGACCCTCGACCGAGCTGTCAATTAAGAGATGCACCTGTGTAAATAAGCAGAACAGCGAAACAGGTGCATCCGGTCGAAGATACAGGAATATCACCTTGACCTGTGGACGTGGTTGAAGCAGTGGATGTGAAACAATTATATAACCAGGTGCCACAGACGGCTTGTGTTAGTCAGTTCAGTTGCTGTTGGAGACAAGATGCTGGAGTGAGAACCAGCTCCAGACGGATGGGCTTGGGCCCTCAGTGACCCACGGTTGAGCAGCCCAACCAGAATGCGAAAGAAGTGCTGCTATGGTCAGATGAACTTTGAGTCTATATGTAGCAGTTTGTCCCCGTCTCCAACTCACCTCTCACACATAATCAACATCAACCCTTTCGCAAATAAAGTGTGAGAGGTATATTTTTTTATAAAGAAGTGTTCGTTCGTTCGTTCATTGAAGTTCGCGTATTATTGTTGACTATGTTTCCATTTGTATATGTATAGTTGTATTACGGCTATACAACATTTTTAATCATTGCAAAACTTCAATTTTACAACAAATCGAGGAACAGTAGTGTTACTATTTAACTCATAAGTTGAGCGAGGGTTTAAAAGTGTTATACCATTTCCAAGAGTATTAGTCCGAAAGTGAACGTAATAGCACCATCAAAGTCCAGCCATTACGCCATAGGGACCCCACTCTTGCGGCTTGTATTACAAAGGTGTTAGAGCAATTTACAACAAGGACAATTTGAGTCTTTATCTTAACACTTTGATTACGTAAGAAATGAAATAATAGACTAAACTTCAGTAATAGGAGACATGATCACCGCCCTAAATAATATTGATATTATTATTATAATAAAGGAACATGAAGGTGACGGTGATATTAATTGTAATTCATGCGCTCGAAACAATCCTCAAAGGCTTTGTAAAGGGGCTGGAAGATTTAGAAATCAGACGACGAGTGGAGACCATCCAGACTACAGCATTGTTAAGATCAGTCAAAATATTGAGAAGAGTCCTTGAGACTTGAGGAGACTTGCTGTCACTCAGACTCTAATGAAAGACCATCCCTTTGCACTGGTTTGAAAAACTCACAAGGAGTAATATCATAATGCGTGTATCATATTTCATTAGAAATCCAATAAAATGTAAAGATTTGATATTTGTATTATATATTCAGATCATAGCATGTAACTTACCTTCACTAACACCTTTTGTCTATGAAGTCCTTAGCCAAATTTAGTTGATTGTTTTTGCGTTCTTAAATAATTCCTGTTCTGTGTCTTGTCTTCGAACAAATGTGTCCTAAAGAAGCGCCTCTATGTTCTTAAAAGAAAGGGTTGTAAATTGCTCTAACACCTTTGTAATACAAGCCGCAAGAGTGGGGTCCCTATGGCGTAATGGCTGGACTTTGATGGTGCTATTACGTTCACTTTCGGACTAATACTCTTGGAAATGGTATAACACTTTTAAACCCTCGCTCAACTTATGAGTTAAATAGTAACACTACTGTTCCTCGACAAGGATAGCTTTAGTATAAAATAACCCACGAAGATTGACGTGCCATTAAACAAAGAAACCAAACCAAGTCGCAGGAAATTGGGCAATTTTATCTTCTATTCACACGTTAGTGTGTGGTCCCAAATTAAAAACGATTTTGTTTCTCGTTTGTCTTTGTGTGGAGAGGCAAGTGAATAACAACTTCTTCATAAAATATATATATATAATTTTGCATCCAGTGATCTTGAGAGCTGAATAGTTGTAATTTCCCACTGGTTTTGATGGTCATTATTCAAGTCGGGTAAAATAAAGATTTCGAACGCCAATTTTCAAAGATGATTGACCCTCTCCACTTGAAAGAAACATGTTACACAATCCTTTCTTCTCTTTCTTCCTGATTAAATTTTTAAGTTTTTATCCAATTTGTTATTGAATCAGAAAAGAATACTCGTTGTAATATATGTGTGTGTGCGTGCCTCTCTCTCTCTCTCTCTCTAAATACACACACACACACACACACACACACACACACATATAAATGAGGCACTCCTAGTGTAATGTTTATCATCGTAGGAAATTGACATCCTAGAGGATGCTGTTTGCATTTTTACATCGCGCTAATAGCCTTGAGAAAGATATGCATCCCTCCAGCTATGGGTAAATCGTATGGTATCTTTAATCTTGGTGCGGTAATCGGTTGAGAAGGAAAAGTCTAAATTTAAACTTGTTAAACTCTGTTTAAAAATTGACCTTGGATCACATTCTATGCATACGAGGGGTTGGTAAATACACTCACACTCATTTGATAACCTTTGATACAGACTTGAGATCAGACCACGATTTGTCTTTTCCTCAGCTGATACTATTTAATAACGATTTAGATCATTTAGCTCGAAATAATTCAATTTGATAAAATGAACCATTAATAATGTATTTAAATCTATAATTGTCAAGAGTTTTCTGTCTGTCATCTAAAAATGGTCAAACGATTTTATGTAGTGCTACCAAATCTAGCATATTTGATTTAGAGAAAAACATTTTTACTCCCCGTAGGGAAAAGATGACTGGTTAATAGGGGTGGGGGTCTAACGATAAACATAAACAATAGTCGGTGGGAAGCAATGTTGCCGCAAGACGTAACTAATCATGTTGAATGTAAATTTCCTAACTTAGAAAAAATGTACTTATTCATCCACAAAACTATTTGATAGACAAGAAAGTTGCCGTATTCATTTGTAAAAGAAAATCTATGAATGGGTTTTTTTTCTTTTAGTACGTAAGTTTTTTGGGGTTTTTTATTAGGTTTGTATAAAGTTTCTCGGTGCTCCTTTTTTGCTTTTTTTTCTTTTAATACTAGAAACTGAATATAAAATATTTAATAGACTTTTTTATGCAGGAAACTTTCGTGTACGCCTATTTTTTTTTCTTTCTTTCTTTCTAAAATAAAAACAGGAAAAAGACATTTTGATTATTTAGTCAACTATTAATGTATGAGAAAGAAAAAAAAGACTTTTTTAACGAGAAGGATTTTCTGACTAAAAAGAATGATCAGTGTTGAGACTAATTAAGTTTATAAGTTGTTGTTCTAGCTAGAAATATAAAATAATTACATGGCCAAGTGAGCAATAGTGTTATGAATCCGGACAAAAACTAGAATATTGGAATCGATAAACCTCTTAAGTCGCACTCAGTCAAATTTTAGAATTTGGAGTTGCTCTTGCTGTAACGTTTATTGCTGTAGGAAATGGACTCGGTGATCTGAGTTCAAATCCTGAAGGAAGCTCTTTTACTTTTAGTTTGTGCTTAGACGTTTGGGAAAGGTGTGAATTCACTTTTTCTCCCCTGCTCCCATCGATGTATCGGTAAATAATAATACAAAGTGAGCCTTTTAGCTTTGGTACGGCTACTGCTGTGAGAGAAATAGTTAGGCAAATTGAGCCTTTTAGCTTTGGTACGGCTACTGGTTTTGAAGAAATAAGACTATAAATTCAAACCAGCTGTACTTCGCTTAAAATTGGACCTTGTGCCGGTGGGTTTGAGTAAATACACACTTAGATTTAGAATAGAATTGATAAAAATATCTGTTGTATGGATTTATCTTTTATGATAACAATTATTGTTTGCAATCATTCGGTGAAAATCTTTAATTGGCTACAAATATTGTAAAATGGATATTGTAGCGATCTCATTTTCCTAAACAATGACAAAAGACAGTATAAAATGAATGGTAACGAATTTTGAAAATTCAAAAATATTTCTTTTCTTACTAAGAATTATATGGGAGCACAGAATAACAATAATCCTAAAAATATAATGTAAAATCATATATGTAATAGATAGGTGGGTAGCCAGGTTTTAAAGTTCGAAGAGAGATCGAATATATAAGGAATTATCATATTACACATGTCCTTATGTGTAATATGATAATTTAGAATTCTTTCTTCATTTTTAAATTGATTAATTCATTTTAACGGCATGTTAACTCGACTAGGGTTATTTTATGTCTAGAGGTGGGTATCGGGTTCATTGTACGTTTGTGTAAATACAGTTGCTTCTTAAGAGTCTTCTTGTACACAGTTTTATGATATTAAGTATTCCTATCTAATACAGGGAGTCCTCATGGCGTCGTGGTAAATGTGCTGGACTGCGACATCGTAGTAAAAGAGTTCGAACTCCAGTTACGCTATTACGTTCACTTTGGGACTAATACCCTTGGAAAAGGTATGAACCCTCTTATCTCTCCAGCTATTGGTTAAAACAGTACCACTAGTGTTTTTATACAAGGATGGTTTTAGCATTAAATAACCCATGAACCTTGATATGCCATTAAACAAAGAAACAAAACCTAATACAAACATTTATATCATTAAGGGTTTTCGGACTATTGTCTTCTTCTTTATTGTTATTTCCACAACGTTTCGGCCGATATGTCCCCCGGCCTTCTTCAGGTGTACGGAACTTCGAATTACGTCCTTTATTGAATCCACGGGGGTTGCCTGTTCTAATTCCGTTAGCCATAATCGGGTACAAGTGTTAAGTATTCCTGTATTGTTACTCGCCAGTTGCCAGGATTGAACCTGCAACCTCCAGATGATTGTCTCCTTAGAAGCTTAGGGAACCAACGCGTATAACTGTTACGGTATGTGTCCTGCTGGACAGTTTAGAATGAATTTTTGGGACTTATAAACTTAATGTTCTTACTTGACTTGGATTACTACTATTATGTAGGATTTTTTTAACTGAGCTCATATTCAGATTTTTTTTATCCTACCTGTTTAATTATCGGTTCCCATATTGTATTCATCTCTATACTTGGTCTACTCACCCGGTCATTGTGGCCCAACATATGTGCTGATTCCTTAAGGTGTCTAATCCCCTTATGTTCACCTCTATCAATTATTTCAACTTCATCGCATCAGGACAGATGGTTTCCCCTTTTCCTTCCATATATGGTCCGCCATACACGACTTTTCAATCTCACTTCGTACTACCGCCTTCCGATGTTATTCTTGCCTTACTTTTAGTGGGCGACCTGTCTCACCTTTGTATATTTTACCACAACTGCAAGGGATTGGAGTAAAGAGAGTTCTTGGTCATGTTGAATTCCGTTGGTGGCTTGACCCGGAAGAGATATTTCTGAAGAGTTGAACCACTTGTGAATACTGTCCTGATGTCATATGGACTACATATCTTTTGTATCCTTTCGGCTAGTCCTTTGACATGGGACAGACATACTATGATGAGTTTTCGATTATTGTCCTCTATCCTCCAATCCAATTTTCTTGGAGCCAATGTTATGTGCTCTGGGTAGTTGTTACGATGGAGGTTGTCTTTCAGACTAATCATTTCTTCTTGATATGCATCAGTATCACTACTAATGATTTTTGCTTGATGTTGTAAGCAACGGACCATTCCTTTCTTTACCGTAGATGGATGATGGGAGTTGAAATTAAGATACGGTCCGGTGAGGGTGGGCTTACGGTACACAGATGACCTGAATCCTTGTTGTGTGCGTGTTACTGATACCTCGAGGAAGAGTAATTTGTTGTCTTGCTTTTTCTCCATAGAGAACTGTATAGATGGTCGGATTGAGTTCACGTGATCAAGTAATATCTGAACATCTTCCTGATGAGGCCAGAGAATGAATGAGTCATCTACGTATCTCAGCCACATAAAAGGCTTTAGTGATGTAGATCCTAATGCCATTTCTTCGAAGTATTCCATGTATAAGTTAGCCAACACTGGTGACAATGGCGAACCCATAGCCAGTCCTTCTTCTTGTCGATATATCAATGATAAAACTCATCAAGCTTCGTCTCATAAATTTAGACAACTAATACAAACAGTTGGCACACTGTTGTATGGTTTCAAGTATACCTATACACAATTATATAAGTAAATTAAGTTGGTGACTTTAGTCGGGGGTGGCCCGAAGGCTCCCTTTTCAATAGCTACCACACACGATGTGTAGGGGAGGGTGCTACTCCTTTCCCTGGATTGCCCCACTTTACCTTTGATCCTTACCTTATAATGCTGAGTGTGAAGCAATGCGGCATCAAGTATCGTTTTTTGAGTCTTTGGTTTGACTCGACCTGGGATTGAACCCCGGTCTTCCAGGCCATTGGCGAACACTGTACTCATTATAGTTTCAAGTAATTATTTCTGTGTCGTAATCTTTTGATACCACACAGTTTTAAGTGACTAATGATAATTCTTAGTAGACAATTATAACTTTAGGTAACTATTCTTAATACAAATAATTTGCCGTTATATAAATATTCCTATCTAATATCAATAATTTTTAAATAGTTCTATTAATCCATACAAAGAACTCTAACTAGTACTAACACTCCAGGTCAAAGTAGCCCTAAGAGTAATTGCAATAAAGGAGTATTCCACACTCTCTAGAGCTCAAGCCTCACCATCAGATGAACTTCACTGCTCAGTACATAGTTGAGTGACCTCTAGGAATAGCAGGTACTGAAGCTTGTCTCCCAGACCAAGTTTGATATAGTGGCCGCCTCCCTCTACCAGTGATCCTTGTGCTCAGTAGTCTGACCGACAACAAATGGTGAATCCCGAGACCTCTTGCGGTAACTGCGAGAAACGGTCGCACATGAAAGTTGGGGATTTTTTTAAAGTATTAGCAACTGGCAGTTAAAATTCAGAGCTTGTAACTGCCCCCACTTCTCTCTCTCTCTCTCTCTCTCTCTCTCTCTCTCTCGAACGCTATTTGCAATATCGATAATAAAATGAGTATTTTTCTGTGAAAATAACGTGAAGCATGAATGATGATCAAAAGAATATTCTGTTGCATTTTTTTTCATAATTGTTTTAATTCCTGACCTCTGACAATCCCTTTATATTGTACTATGAAAAAAATAGATACTATAGCTGCATGATAATTTCTACTTCAAGTAAATTAATCAGAACCTAGATGGGCGGAGAGAAATTTCCTTTTTGCTGAAGTGAACTCGTAATTTTTTCTTTGACCCTCTAATTTTCTTCAAAACCCCACAATGCCGCTCATGCAGAAGTTTAATAAATTTCATTAAAATAGATAAGCAAATGGATAATGAGATTCGATTTTTTTTTTTTTTTTTTTTTATCTCAGAAAGCTTTGAAAACTGTTGAAAAAGTGGCACCATTCCCAAACAGCGTTCAAAAGGAAGTTGATGATGCTTCCCACTCATGCTACATTTGTTCATCAAGATATCTGCAAACAAGAATTTTTCACGAAAGGTTTTATGACTCCAAGACTATACAACAGTTTCGCATAACTTAACTCTGACAGAAACACGGCCTTGTCTGTGAGGTTTAGAATACGCTAACTGTATCCGCCTACAGAGGGTTAAGATCACCCTCTTAAAGGAATATCCTGGGTATGACACTAAGCTCCAATTCTGAAGCTCTGGGGAGTGTGGAGTATCCCTTTATTACCATTACTTCCAAGTCCACTCTGACCCAGAATGTTAGAGCCTGTTAGTCCCATTTATGAGTCAAATAGATCTGTTTGCAAATTATTTGTATTCGATTGGAATATTTTATATTATATTGCTATGTGCAAAATACTTTAGAAACTACACAAAGAATGAAAATATAAACATACAATGTATGTCTAATTTCTAGGCATCAAACAATCCTGACGGGTTGACATGCCGTTAATATCCATCAGTCAGTTAGTATCAAGGAATTGCTTTATTGTCATTATAACTGGCTCTGATCCAAGTCTTCACTTCTGACCCAACGAAGATGGGTACTTCAGCACATCTTAAATAAATTCATTCTTTTACTTGTATCTTGTCTGACATTTCTATATAAGATAGAAGTGAAGTTATCTGTAGTCTTGTTATTTCTATTAGTACAATGATTTGATTTCTTATTCTATTGTTGTTATTTCATTGTATTATCATTTAATACCCCTGTAATACCCGTGTCATTATTTGTTGTATTTTCGTCTGGGATTGACGTCGTGTCTTTCAATGTGATGTTCAAAACAAACATATATCAATGAAAATCACTTCGTATTAGCCCAAACAATGCCTTTAAATTTCTGGTTATTTCCAGATATTTAAATCTGTTTCTTTGAAATCCATGACATTAAGCTCTTGTAAAACAACTTGTAATTGTCTTTTGAAACTTTAAAAACTTTTTTCTTCTCCGCCTTGTCGACTAGGGCTGTAGAATACGCCGAATGTACCTCTGTAAATTGGTAAAAAACCCTCCCTAACACCCACCTAACAAGGCCACTTGTTGGCCATGGGTGGTGACCCGTAATACCGGAGGACGGGATCCTGGTGGCTGAGCAGTCCTTGACCCGGCAACCAAAGTGGACACGTAACTTGCAACTCTCCTCTTAGGCTCTTACTGGGCTGGACAGGGGTCAGACAGGCGCGATCCGATCAGTCAGCAGGTCATGTTAAGCCTTTGCACCTATATGATAGTCTCGAACGTATTCTTCAAATTGCCCTTGTGGAAAACAAGTACTCAATCCTATTTTATCTTAAAGGTGTTAGAAGGTAATGGCTGAGGGTCACTTACGCTAAGACAGCAATACTAGAAACCATTTAACTGTGCGCCAACAAATGATTAACATTAAATAGAATTATTATTTTTAAATAAAAATACTCGAAACCATTTAACTGTATAAATAAATGAGCTCTAACTTGTTTGAAAATAATGTTATCTACAAACTATTCGCTTACAAATTTATATATGATTTGGTATTAAATAATCCACAAGCCCAGTCGGCCGGGGCTGTAGAATATGCTAACTGTATCTCTGCCGAGAGTAAGACACCCCCAGCCAACAAGTCTCCTGCATATGACATTAAACAATCTGATGGCGAGGCTCCAGTAATGCTGGAGGTTTGGGGAATGCAGAGTACCTCTCCATTACCATGGGAAAGGTATGAATCCAATTATTCTCCCTCCAGCTATGGGTAAATAGTGGGACAGACTAGGTTCTTCAGCCTTAGTTAGGCAACTAGTCTAGGAGAAGAAAAACTCTGAATTCAAACCTGTTAAACTCCGCTTAAAAATTGACCTTGTGTCATATCCTGCCCGAGCGGAGGGGTTGGTAAATAGTACCTCTCCATTACCATCGCTCCCAGAGCCACTCTGCCCCGGAGTGGCAACACCTGACAGGGTCAAATAGAACTATTTGACATTTAAAACTTATGCTAAATTGAACTGTTAGAAATAGAACTGTTTGATCATTTAACTGTATGTACAAAATATATTTAATGTATATGTAAAATCAGAATTTGGCTTAAATAAACCAACAACGGTTGATTTGCCATAAAACCAAACCATTTTCTTCTGATTATTGATATTATGGTCATAAATTTTGAAAATGCATAGATTTCTTCTAACATGGGGTTGGAAGAAACTTACGAAAAAAGAACATAATGAATTTACGCATTTTCTCGAGTCTAAAAAGACAGACTCGAGAAAATGCGTAAATTCATTATGTTCCCTCTATAACAGCGATCCATGATGATATCGATACTTCTGTTGAGGAAGGAGTGAAGGATTCTGATTAATATTTTATATTTAACTACTTTGTATCGAGAATTTGGATCATGAAAAATAACGTTCAGCACGAATGATGATCAAATGAATATTCAGTTGCATTCTTTTCACAATTGCCTTAATTCCTGACCTCTGACAATCCTTTTTTTTTTTTTTTTTATTGTACTATAACATAAATAGATACTATAGCTGCATAATAATTTCTATTTCAAGTAAATTTATCAGAACCTAGATTGGCGGAGAGAAATGTTCATTGTGACAAGTTGATTAAATTTAGTTTCCAAATTATCTTTTTATTCTAAGAGGCCATGGTTAACACAATTTTTAATTGATTACCTTCCAACCGTGACCAATTTAAAACTCGCCTTGGTCATCATGTCCACAACAGTAAGAAACAGATGCTTATTAATATTACAAGAGTATCAAAACGATATAGCCCGGAGAGATTGTGATACTAAGTAAAAGAATTTGTTTTATTTGTGCTCCTGCAAACCAATGGTTCATGTAGGTTAATTGATAATTATGTTAATTAGACTTTCCTGAGACAAAAAGGGATGTGAGTTCAAGTCTCACTGAGAGACTATCCTTTATTATTATTATTTCTAATCTACACTGTTCATCATTGTCGTTCAAATAGAAATCAGGTGACTTTTAATGAAAATTTTTTTTTAAATTCAAATTTGAAAAGATGAAAAAAAAAATTAGTCAAAATTAATAGCGATTGACCATGCTTAATTTTAAAAAAATCTACAGATAAAACGAATTGTTAGTGTCTACATATTTTGTTTTCATAATTACTGGGCTGTTACATACAGGATGAAGCAAGAGTAATAGGGCAGTCAGTAGTAATTCTGTTCAACCTGTGTGTATTGCTCAAATAAAAACCTTGCTATGATGTGCCGTTTCTGCTGGTTGGTTTGATGATGGCTTATCAACCCTTGTAAGTTATTTAATGCTAAATTCTGTTTTTACATATATTAAACCTGAGATTTTAAACAAACTAGAGCTCATTTGTTTGCACATGATTAAATGGTTTCAAGTATAGCTAGTGTTACATATTGACCCTTGGCTGAGCTGTCAGTCCGAGATGCACCTGTGTAAATAAGCGGAAACAGTCACGTGATTTATCGGAAGTTGTGGGCGTTATGAAATAATATAGGCAGATGCTTGCTTGTCAGTGAGGGTCTGAGTCAGAGCCAGCTTGCAGTCACTGGGAGCAGCAGCCTACAGATGCCTCCGGTTGAGTACCCCCGACCGAGAAGCAGAAGTGCTAAATAGGGTCTTGAAAATATCACAGCGTGCTTATGTCAAGTGAAGTTGTGGGTTAATATAGCAGTCTGTCTTGGTCTCCCTGTCTCCTACGCACTACAGAAATTCCACCCCTTATGCAAGAATAAAAAGACTGGTATATTTTTATAAAGAAGTGTTATCCTTCGTCCTCTATTTAACACTAACAATTCAATTTAACATCAGCCATTTGTTTGCAGACAGTTAAATGGTTATAGTTCATAAGTTTGTTTGGTTTTATGTCATATCAAATATTGTAGGTTGTTTTATACTAAATCCTGTTTAGACTTATATATTAAGTACATATGATTTGTAAACATTTTGCTTGTAACTTCTTTAAGCAAGCTTTTTTCTTCACAATTAAATGACTTTAAGTATTTCAATCAAATACGAATCATTCTATTAACTTTTGATAATTTGTCTGCACACAGTTAAATGCTTTCGAGTATTGCAATATAACAGTAACAATTTAACATCAGGAATTTGTTTGTACACATTTAAATAGATATTCATATGTAAGAGATTAACATTTTAAAAAAAAGAGTGAGTTTATCTGTTTTCTCACAGTTTAATGATTTCAAGTATTGTAGTTATTTATTATCTCTTCGAGATTAAGATAGGCAACTATGCAGTCTGTTTCACTATCCATACTTTCTATACTATAGGATCTTTGTAGGGTTTTTGTCGATCTCTGAGCATTGCACTGTTTAACCATTCTTATAGGTGACTTTGTTGTTGAGGGGACTGTATGAATGTGCTTTCTGGTCCTTCATTGTTCACTTTGATGTTCATCTGTATTTTTCCAGCTTGTGGTTTTTGTTTAAGTTGCTCCAGTTTTTTGGGGAGATAAGTTTTTTTTAGTCTGTCTTTAACGGTTTTTGGTGAACGGATTGTAGACTTCTGTAAGAACTTTTTTGTTGGAGATTTTGCACTTTTAGGAGGAGTTCGTGTTGGAGTGGTTGATCCTATCTGTTTTTTTGCTTGGACGACCTCAGTTGATTTCTCTTTATTCTTAAATTGTTGTTGAGTTTGTGCTTGGTAAAATTTGGCCGAGTGTAGTTTTTTTCAGGTGCTCCTGAAACTTTGGCCTATTATTCGCTTCCAACCTGATCAATTTCTCTACGAGAGCTCTGTATTTGTTGTTTTAATTGATTGTATCCGCCCTCCATACAACAGAAACATAACTGTTTTCTCCCTGCTATGTCCCTACTATTTTCCTTGCTTCCAGGTGAGACAAATTCCTCTTGTGCTTCACCTCAAGTATTTCTTTTTCTTTTATGTAGACATCTCAAGATCCTGCGCAAGTCAAATGATCTTGTAACAGTTTGTTCATCTAATTTCCTTTAAGCAATCTTCCTCCATGTAGTCCAGATCCTTTTCACCGGACTTGACACATGTCTGTCTGCCCTCTTCAAGCTTCCCTATGAAGTCCATATTTTTAGCATTTGATGTACCTCAGGGGTACTGGGACGTACTGCTCTACCCTCTAAAGATAAGAGCCGATCTTCACCTCCCTGAACTATGAGGCTGGTTAAATGTTAGGATGTAAGTGTTGGTCTGGATTCGTTCTTCTTTTCTTATGGAGATTCTTCTATTTGTCACTCCCTCTTTTCCCAGAGCTGCTGACATCTCCACTGCTCCAGCCAACTCCTTACTCCTGATAACATTTTTGAGAGTGTTAAGTCTTTCGTGCGGGTATGCTCTGCATTTCATAATATGGAAAGTTTTCATTTTTTATATATTTTCTGCCTGATTCCGGTTGTCCACCTCAATAAGTAGATTTCCGTTCCTTGTTTTTCTTACGTTTTGCAGGGTAGCTCTTGTTTGTTTAACGTTTTCTATAAGGAAAGGGGAGAACTTAGCCAGACAGACCACCTCCAAAGATTCAATGACAATGAATCTGGAGAAGTCTGCTGCCTCATTCTCCGAGTTTAATTCTGACGGATTTCGTGGGTTTTTTGTGTTTTTTTATTGAATACACCATAAGTGATGTTTATTTTTTCGCTTGCGCTGTGCTCCATCACCTACCACAGAGTCTATCTTGTGTTGGGAATGTACCAAAGGGAAAATCTTTTCGCCTTGGTTGAGACGAAGATATACGACTAGTATACACGAGCTCGGAGTAGGTTCTCAGCAGTGACCCAATTTTTATTCTCTCAACGCAATTGACTCTCAACCATCGCCTCCGGGAGGTGCCCGTGGTGTAGTCGTTACCGCCGTAGGAAATGAACACGGCGATACGAGTTCAAATCCTGGACGAAACTGATTGCATTTCACATAGCACTAATACCCTTGGGAAAGGTATGAATCCAATTATTCTCCCTCCAGCTATGGGTAAATAGTAGGACAGACTGAGTTCTTCAGCCTTGGTTAGGCAACTAGTCTAGGAGAAGGAAAACTCTGAATTCAAACCTGTTAAACTCCGCTAAAAAATTGACCTTGTGTCATATCCTGCCCGAGCGGAGGGGTTGGTAAATAGTACCATCGCCTCCTAAAATATCAGGGTTAGGAATTTGGTGCGAGTACAGACTGAAAAGTAAGGTTGGGTGCGTCATGCTAAAGACTTTAAAAATGGTACTTGATACCTCCTTGCTTAACACTCAGCAATATAAGGTACGTATAAGGTAATATAAGGTAAAGTGGAGCAATCCAGGGAAAGGAGTAGCGCCCTCCCCTACACCTCGGTGTAGTAACTATTGAAAAAGGAGCCTTCGGGTCACTCTCGACTACGGTCGCCAACTTTACTTACTTACTAGGGCTTGATACGACCAGCCGATTGATCGGAGCGGGCCTGTCCGGCCGACCGTCTAGCTCAGTAAGGGCTGAAGTGGTGTTTTGAATATAACGAGACCATTCCGTTGCCAGGCCAAGTACGGCTTAACCAACAGGATCCTGTCCTAAAGCATTACGAATCGCCACCCACGGCCAACAGGTGGTCTCGTTGCAGTCGAGCGTATTCTACAGCCCTAGCCGACAGGACGTTTTTCTGCTGGGTTTGGATTTGAGTAATATATATTTATAACTAATAAATGGAGTTAAAAATATAATGTTGATATCTTCCGCCTTTTTTTGGAGAAAAACAGCAGTTTATAATCAGAAAAGAGTGTTATCTTACTTCACTGATTTGATTTGCAACTGCGTCTTGTTTTTCGAAAAGATAGCTTCCAAAATGCCACATTGCGATTGGGTATCTGTTTTTCGGACCCCTTGGCTACAAAAATCCACAAAACTATTGCAATCCTACAAATGATAAGATGAAGCATAATATTGTAAATGTTGACGATTGATCCGTTCTCCTACAGTGATATGCTGCACGTCTGGTAATGTCACGAATTTTTGTATTAGTCACAATTCAATCGATAATTCTAACTGACAGTAACTTCCATCACGACTACTGATAAAAATGGAGGTTCCGTTGTTGACAAGTTCTGCGTGCTCAAACATACACTTCCTCTGTGGGTTTCCTTGATTTTTTTTTTATATCAAGCCCATGAATTAATATCACAGAAGTTGTAGAGTATAGAACTTCTCATTTCAGGGGGGGTTTCAAAATGGGCTTTTTTGTGCCACACTAGCTCATGACGTTGTGGGAGTTTGAATTGTGATACGGTTAACAGTAAAGAAAATGGAATCGGTGGGCCGAGTTCAAATTCAAATTGAGACTTTGTGCATTTACTTTGCACTAATGCCTTTGAGAAAGGCATGAAACCTTTTCTCCCTCCAGCTATGGATTGTTACAAGGGTATGCATTTACTCAACCCCTCCGCTACGGTCAGAATGTAACTAGTCAACTTTTAAACGAAGTAAAGCTGGTTTGAATTCAGTTTTTTTCGTTTACATTATTTTACCAAGGCTAAAGAACCCAGTCTGCTCAACTATTTACCCATCGCTGGAGAGAACAGATTTATTAATGCTTTTTCCAAGGGCATCAGCGGGAAATGAAACGCAGACGGCCTCGTTCAAGATCTGAACCTGGGTCACCGATTCGATTTCTTACGACGATAGACATTATTTCTATGACTGGAGTAGTAGAAAAATATCTTAGGTCTGTTTTCTTTGAATACCGTACCTCTACTTCCAGACCCACTAGTTTTTGGACTTAAAATAAGGAAAAGTTATTTTTAGACATATTGACACAGTTGGGTCTTTTTCTTGGATTGGATAATTCTATTTTTAGATGTGATGAAACACCTGGACAAGGAGAACGTTACAGAATAAAATAGAGCAAAACTGGGTTCTCTCGCCTTTATAGAACTACCAGTCTTGGAGAAGGTCTCTTTGACATATCGAAAAGTGTGAATGTTAAAGCAAAACTTTACAGCATCAAAGACCTTTCGGGTAAGTGAGGCTCAACCTCACTCAACCGGAATCTACAGATATTGAATCATCGAAAATATTTAAATAATCAAAAATAAGATCCAGTAATGTACAACTGCGTATACTTTCTTCCATAAAGTAATTACGCGTTCTTACAAAAGTTTTTGATTGTAAGTTCGCTGTTCCACCCAAGTTTTTACACACATATACATTCTTTTACGCACAGATGCACCTATCGTGTCTTGACCTTTTTGATTTTTTTATGATTATTATTCGCTCGAATTAGAGAAGTAAGCTGTTTGACAAGTCAGTGCCTGTTGAGAGTAACAAAGTTAATGACATCAGGCCCAGTCTGTCGGTCACGTTAGTATCTTGTGTTAGTGTATCAAACACTCCTACTACATGCAGACCCCGGGGTCTGAGAAAAACTGTCAATCGTGGCCCATGTCAGACTGACAGTAAACAGATTTTATCACGTTCTGACCTAATTTTAGTTGCACATCTACTGAGAACTTTTATTTACTTTTTCACCCTCAGCTTTCTTAAAAGGTGAGGAAACAACAAAATGAGTAAGTACATAGGAGACAAGAAGACAAATAACTTTCTCACATGTCAGAATTAAATTGTCATTTCCTATTTAACACAATAAGGATAACCCACAAAATTTTGTTTTGTTTTGTTCGTTTTTTGTGTTGTTTTTTGTTTTTCACAAAATGCTACAGAATTTGTTATAAAGGTAATTAAAGACTAACTTTTCTTGGAGATGCGTCTCTCTTGTAAATTTTTCAATGAATAATAATATTGGCAGGAAAACTGACGTAGCCTTCAAGCAAAATTTGTGAAGAAATTTTAACGCGTTTATTTCTGGATTTCATTGCTCGAGAAAAAGAAGTGAATAAATATCTCTATGCTCTCCTTCACCTGAACAGTAAAAAGAAAAAAAATTACTAATACATTTCCAAAAAATAAAATTCACTAAAATGTTGCCGCCAAAAACTAATGACGTCAAGAGACAGTATCTAAACAGAAAGAAGTTTTCTCTCCACTTTCCTACTTGAAGGCTTAGCAAACCAAATTTCGATTTTTCCATTTCTTTGCGCACACACCATATTCACCTTTCAATAAAAACGTACTGTGGGATTAGCAAACGATGAACATTTTAACGAATTCAGAACTTTTTAAAGTTTTTTCTTTGAACATTCTGTTTAAAGGAACTCTTAACTACGTGAAGTCATAAAAATTTCTAGATACTTAGTGCAGATTTATTTCATCTATTTTATTAGATTATCTATACTACACCCATTTTTGGCAATCTTTTCTTTTTGTTGTATTTACAATTAGTGTCAAGTTAGCATATATACCCAAGTTCTTCTTACATTTACTCCGTATTCCTTTAGAACTTTGTTTTTTCCAGAGAGAAAACTGCTGTTTAGATATCGTCTCTTGACGTAATTAGTTTTTGGCGGTAACATTTTAGTGTTTTTCCAGGAATTTCTTCGAGATGATTTTATATTTCATATTCTTTGAACTGATTGTTGAATAAAAATTTTTAACTGTTACAATGTAATGTTACAGAGGTCTCAGGAGATTTTTAAAAAATGGACAAACACAATTATAATTTGGTTCCCTTTTTTTTTTTTAATTAATCAAGCCTTTTTTCTCGGGAGGATTCTCAACTGTCGTTTATAGAGAGGAAAAAAACTGTGCATCTTCTAAAGTTTCTGTCGAAGGCCCTCCATGAGGTTTCTAAAATGTTAAAACTACCAAAACACGTCTGCTCTGTCGTCTTAAGAAACTGCAACTGACTTAACTCAAAAAACCGATTTTCCTATGCTTGCTTCAATAGTGGGGAACTTCAACCGGTAGCTTCTCAATCAGGCATCCACACGTCCGCTGAGTAGCAAGAAAAACCATTACATAACAATTTTCTACGTTCATGTGTTTATTCCTTTTGTCTCCAAAATAATAGGGGGATTTCCCGTGGCGTAATAGCTACCGTACAGGACTGAAACATTGTAGTAGACAAGTTCGAACTCTAGTCTCACAATTACATTCACTTTTAGACTAATGTCCTTGGAAAATGTATGAACCACCTTATCCACCTCGGCTATAGGTTAAATAATACTACTACTGTTCTTCTACGAGGATAGCTTTAGCATCAAATAACCTGCGTAGGTTGACATGCCATTAAAAAAGAAACTAAACCATAAGAATATATAAAATATCCTCTACAAAAGGTAGATCCCCCTATACACAAAAAAAAAAAAATTAGCATACAGGATATGACACTAAACTGCATCCAGTGATAACTATAGTGTCACTTCTTCATTACTATGACTCCCAGGTCCACTTGCTCGATAGTTACACGGTTTCAAGTATTCTTTTGAGCAAACAGAAGATTATTATTAAACTGAAATAGTTACTTGATATAATTGTGTATGCATTATTAGTATTGACCTCTAGACGTTTTTTGAGTGGCTTTAAGAGCTTCAAGTTGGTTCTTTGTAGCATTAGGAAATGTAAGATAAACAGAGCTAACTATTCAGATATTTTTAATGTAAATAATTGTTTATGTATGAAGGTCATTCAATAAATAATGAGAATATTGCCTAAGGAGTTGACAATAGGAAGCACTGTTTACAGTTGTACCTTTTTCAAAGAAATCAATATATATTAACCAACCCCTCCACTCGGACAGGATATGACACCATGTCAATTTTTTAAGCAAAGTTTAACAGGTTTGAATTCAGAGTTTTCCTTCTCTTAGACTAGTTGCCTCACCAAGACTGAAGAACCTAGTCTGTCCTTTCAAAGAAATCAATATGAATGGGTCCTTTCATGTCCAAGAAGACTGCAGCATAACCTTCTTTACTGAACGCAGCACCTAGCACTTTTTCTTTACCAATTTGTTTTGACTCCATAGACTTTCTTTCCCACTCAGGCTCATTATAGCAAGCCTTTGTTTAGCCCAGTTTTTTTTTTTACTAAAACTTGTTTCTCTGTACACATCACACATACTTCTATGAATTTAACATGGTTTGCACTTCTCAGCCACAAAAAAACTGATTTGATTTGCCACAATTTTGAATTGCCTCAAAACAAATATTCTTGCAAGATTCAAATGATTTTGCTATAAACCAATTTCAAACAATGCAGTTTACATTTATTTGCTTAATTTTTCTTCAAAAAATTCCACTCATTTACTGAATGACCCTCATATTGATAAAAGATACTTATAACAAAACTATACAGTCAATTGACTCAATTTTTAGACTATTTTTCTGTCTTTTCTCTCTACACAAGAATCAATAAAGCATAACTTCCTGTAAGAAATTTCAGAAATAATGAATTTGAAGATGAAGACAAACATAAGTGATTTATTTCCATTATTATTTACTCCTTTTCGAGTTTTTTACACCAGCGTTTGCCGTTGGTTTCTCACTGGAGTTTGAGTGACAGCAAGTCTCCTCAAATCTCCAAGACTTTTTTTTCAATATTCTAGCTGTAGTTAGGATGGTCTCCACTCTTCCTCTTATTTTCAAGTCTTCTATTCCTTGTACTAATCTTTTAGTGACTGTACCAAAAGCACCAATTACAATTGGTATCACTGTCACTTTCATGTTCCACAGTTTCTTTAATTCCCTAGCAAGGTTCAGGTACTTATCTTTCTTTTCGCTTTCTTTCAATTTTACTCTGTGGTCAGCTGAGACAGCAAAGTCCACAATTCAGCAAGTTCTCTTTTTTGTTGATTATTAATAGGATTGGTCATCTGGCTGAGATAAGGTGATCTGTTTGTATCTCAAAATCCCAGAGGAGTTTGTGCATTTCATTCTCCTGGACAGATTCTGGGTTATGCATATAGCATTTGTTCGTAAGTTCAAATTTCATTTCCTTGCACAATTCCCAGTGGATCACCTTGCCCAGCCAGTCATGTCTAATCTTATACACTTCCTGTGCTAGTTTGCTGTATTCGCTTATTATGTGATTGATCGTTTCTTCTCTATCACCACATTATTACTACTACTCAATGATATCTTACGATTTTATCTACATTGATTTCACAGCATGTCAACTCTTGGGTTATTTTATGCTTAGAGGTTAGGTAATCACATACATTGTACGTTTATATTAACTTCTTTTCATTTCTTTATACAATCATAAATATATTTTCAGTGTTCATTGCATTTTTCTAATTTGTTTATAATCATTTGTTTGCCACACACTTACATCATATCAAGTATTCCTATGTAATATAAATAATTTGCTCCCAGGGATACTTTAAAACCATACAATTATCTAATGAAAGTAACTCTCTCTATTTAATAATCATTTCTTTGCACACAGTTATATAGTTTTACGTATTTTTTATCTGGTACTGATCATTTTTAAAGATACGCAAGTTCGTACTCCAGTCACACTATTACGTTCACTTTCGGGCAAATACCCTTGGGAAAGGTATGAACCCCCTTATCCTCCCAGCTATAGGTTAAATAGTACCACTACTGTTCTTCGAGGAGAATAGATTTGGCATTAAATAACCTACAAAGGTTGATATGCCATTAAACAAAGAAACCAAACCATCATTTTTAAAGAGATTAATTTGACCCATAGATGTGACTCTAACAAGTATTATCACTCCGGGTCAAAGTAGACCTGGAAGTAATGGCAATGAAGTGGTACTCTACATTCTCCAGATCTCTGTCAGGTGCAGTTTAGAGTGATATCGAGAAAATACCTTTTTGTTGAGCAGGGGAGCCTTATTGCTCTACGAAGGAGACAATCAGCATATCTACCTACCAACAGGCCAGTTAATTGGTCAGAAAGTGCCAATTTGGAACTTAGAGTTTGTACTTCCTGAAGAAAAATTATATGTCAGAGGAGATATTGGTCACTGCATTAGCAGTGTTAAAGGTAATTACTCGTCAGATATAGTAGCTCTAAATAAATATAGTAATTTTTTTAGAATTTGAACTATCATTTCAATAATAGAAAAGATAGTCATATTCAGATATTACTGTATAATAGAGAACTTACACAGCCCATTTATAAGGAAGATATGAGACGGTTTTAAATAACTTCGTTTAAGCTCAACAGAGATTTAAACCTTGAATTGCAGTTGTAATCAAGATATTTTTTCTGTACCTGGATTGTAAGGAGTACTATAATATTAACTAAATCTGCCATGTAGGTAGAAGATGGTAGTCAGGACATAATAAACCAAATTGGCCTGAACAGGTCAACACTTCAAGTAAAATTGGATGCATATTAGGGTTTTATATGATTTTGACAGGCTCCAGACATATTGTCTGCTTAGTGGTAAACATTTTCATTAGTCAGGAAATCATGAATTTAAATTCATTATTCTCTGCTTCGGGGCTTCAAAACAAAGGCGATAATTAGTCGCTACAACAGTTATAAATATCACGCTTATTTAAAGAAGAAAATCTTATTTTTATCAATTTACCAATAACATCTACAGAATTTTAATCATTTTTTTTTTATATAAATTCTCAATGAGAAAGATACAATTTAAGGTGTCCATCTCTCGTACAAAGAAATCAAAATAGAGAAATTTTTTTCTTCTTTTAGTTTGAATTCTTTGTGTAATGACATAAAAACCTTTGTGAGTTATTTAATGCCAAATCCTTCCTTGTAAAAGAACAATACTGTTTAACCCATAATTAGAGAGGATAAGGAAGCTCATTCCTTTTCTAAGAACATTATTCCAAAATTGAACGTAAGAGAATGACTGGATTCGAACTTACTTTCTTCGATGTCATTGTTAAGCACGTTAGCCTATACGCCACTGGAACTTCCTCATCTTAGTTTTCTTTAATTAATTTTTTTGTTAACACATATTTGCTTTTAAGAAACATACTTACCGTCAGAAAAAATGGAATCGGTGATCTGAGTTCAAATCCTGGTCGAAAATGCATTTCACTTGACACTAATTAACCCAGTTGTCTGTGGCTGTAGATTATACCGACTGCATTTCTGCAGAGGGGTATGACCTGCTCTCCCCAACAAGTATCCTGATATGATGCAAAGCCATCTGATGGTGAGGTTCCAGTAATGCGGAGTGCCCCTTCATTACCATCGATCCCTGGTCCATTGTGACTCAGAGTGGTAGTACCTGACTGATAGGATCCTATCTATGGGTCAAATAGAACTATTTGACATTTAAACTGAGTGTAAACAAGTGACTTATGCTAAATCAAATTGTTAGAAATAGAACTGTTTGATCATTTAACTGTGTGTAAATAAATGACTGATGTTTTGAATTGTTAGTGATACATAACACTACTTAGTAATTCATCAGCACACAGTTAAATGGTTCTAATTAATCATATATGTATATCCATTTAACTGTGTACAAACAAATGACTTATGTTACATTGTTACTGTTACATAGCAATACTTGAAACCATTTAACTGTGTGCAAACAAATTCATAATAAATAGAAATATTCAAGTTCAGTAGAAATACTTGAAAACATTTAACTGTGTATAAAGGAGTGAGCTCAGGCTCATTTAAATATGTATCTACAACATAACTTTACAGGTCATATATATTTAATATATATGTAAAAACAGGATTTGGCATTAAATAACTAATAATGTTTGATATGCCATAAAATCCAGCCAAACGTTCACGCTAATGTTCTTGGCACTCATAAATCCCTCTCTTCTTGACAATCCTCCCAAGGATAAGTAATAGGGCAGACTATTTTCTCTAGCCTGGGTAAGGTAACCAGTTTACAAGAAGAAAAACTATAGATTGAAACCAGCAATACTCCACTTAAAGATTGACCTTGTGTCATATCCTACCTGTAGCGGAGGGGTTGGGTAAATACATACATTGGCTTAATAATTGGCTGATATGACATTTCCAAAATGTAAATCGAAATTAGTGGAGACTTGCCTTCTTAAAGGATTATTTTGAGAGGTGATATTTTCAACATTTAAAGCTCTTGTAATGATCAATGATCTCCTTTGTTTGGAGAATCAACTTTAGAAAGAAGAAAAATTTAATTTACAATTTTCTGGTCAATCTAATTAATTCCTGAGAGTCTTTAAACCCATATTTTAAAAAAGACCCCCCCCCAACACAACACAATGAAATCTCGGTCAACTTACATCCGCGTTATGTTCGTGAATATACATTCATTTCACGTTATCCTTCCTTTCACATTCGTTGTGGATTCAGGCATCAAGTATGCTACAATATTTAGTCATTTTTATTTAATTATCAGGTGCGTGCAAAAGTTTCCAGCGAAGAAAAACTTGTTTTTAATTGTGTATTCATTCTTTAGTTCTTAAAAGAAAGAAACACTTTTCTGAACACCCAATAAAATATATGCAATTACCTCACCTCTTGGCAGAAATGATAATCTATCAGAGAGATCAAACGAATAGAAAGAATGCAAAATAAAGTGGGGAGATGACACATAGCATTGAGGCTAACATGCTGGACTGTGACATTGTTGTAAGCGAGTTCGAACTCGAGTCGCGCTATAACGTTGACTTTCAGACTAATACCCTTGGGAAAGGTATGAACCCCCTTATCACCCGTCTTAGTTATGAGTTAAATAGTACCACTAGTGTTCTTCTACAAGGCTGGCTTTGGCATTTAATAATTCACAAAGGTTAATAAGCCATTAAACAAAAGAACCAAACCAACTAAAATAAAGTCTCAGTCTACAATTGGTTCAGCTTTAAGCTTTTAGATGGGCTCTTGTTATCCTGTTGCAAAATGATTATTTTCTTTTTTCTAATCTCTAGTCACCCTGTTGGTGGGGCTTAAAATACATTGACTGGTGAGGCTCCAATTCTGGAGATCTGGAAAATATAGAGTAACTCTTCATCGCCATTACTTCCAAGTCCACTCTGACTCGAAGTGGTAGTACATGTTGGGGTTAAATCGAACTGTTTTCTAATTATTAGAATTAAATAATGCTTGAAACCGTACAACTGTATGCAAACAAATGATTATGATTGGAGGTGCCCGTGGTGTAGTCATTATTGTCGTAGGAAATGAACACGGCGACTCGAGTTCAAATCCTCGACGAGACTGATTGCATTTCACATAGCACTAATACTCTTGGGAAAGGTATGAATCCAATTATTCTCCCTCCAGCTATGGGTAAATAGTAGGACAGACTAGGTTCCTCAGCCTTGGTTAGGCAACTAGTCTAGGAGAAGGAAAACTCTGAATTGAAACCTGCTAAACTCCGCTTAAAAATTGACCTTGTGTCATATCCTGCCCGAGCGGAGGGGTTGGTAAATAGTACAAATGATTATGATTAAATGAGAATAGTTACTTGAAACCATATAACTGTATAGGTTATTAGTTTTAGATAAGAATACTTGAAACTGTATGACTGTGCGCAAATTATTTGTATCAGACAGGAATACTTGATATATAAAAGTTGTTGGCGACCTTAATAGGGGGTGATTCGAAGGCTCCCTTTTCAATAGCTACTACATCGAGATGTAGTTGAGGGCGCTACTCCTTCTCCTGGATTGCTTCAATTTAACCTTGATCCTCACCTTATAGTGCTGAGTGCTAAGCAAGGCGGCATCAAGTACCATTTTTAGAGTCTTTGGTATGACTCGACCTGGGATTGAACCCCGGTCTCCCAGAACATTGGGAAATACTACTCATTAGGCCAGCAGCCCAGAAACTGAATGAAAACCAATGATTATAGACAAATAAGAGTAATTAAAAAAAGAGAACAATGGAAAAATTGAAAATATTTATGATTACAATCAAACAAACCAAATCTCTAGACTTTTTGTTTTCTCAATTGCACTAATTAAAAAGGAGTTACTTAACAGGTGCTGCTCAAACTTTTGGGATATAAAAAGTACAAAACAGATTCCTTGAAGAAAAAGGATACAAAATGAGATTCTCTATATCTTGATGTATGTACTTACCCAACCTCTCCGCTTCAGGCAGAATGCAACTACAAGGTGGTTTTTAAGCAGAGTACAGCTGGTTTGAATTCATCAGTTTTTGTTTCCTTGACTAGTTTAAGCGGAGTACAGCTGGTTTGAATTCATCAGTTTTTGTTTCTTTGACTAATTGCCGTACAAAGGCTGAAGAGTTCGGTCTGCATAGCATGGGTAGAACAGATGGATTTATGCCTTTTCCAAGAACATTAGCATGAAGCGAAACGCAAATAACCTTGCCTAGTATTCAAACTCTGGTCAGCGATTCTGTTTTCTTAAGACAACCATCACGCTAAGCGCACCTCTTGTATGTCTTGATATGATGATTGGGTAGCCTGTTAGACTTATCAATCTCTTTAAATTCCTCCGAACGTTTAGTACTACATTGTATCTATATGTATTAATCCTCTGTGAATATGATAGGTTGCATTTTATTGATATTTCTGCTTCTCATCTATATCCAGCTACTGGACAGATATGTTATTTTACAAAATCCACTTCTCAACATTATGCAAACACGAATCAAAATTATATGATTGAACATGATTAATGCAGACATCTGATCTTTGTTCCTTCTTCAATTTAAAATGGAACCCATTTATTGAGATTTTATATATATATATATATATATATATTTGCCAATTGTTCTAAAATGGTTTTAACCACTGAGACTTTTGGATTGTATTTTTTAACACTTTTTTCAAACTTTCAGCATTGATTGATCATTTGGGTCGATCTCTACTCTGATTTTCTTCACTAACATATTTACTAGAATATTTTTAAGATGCAAATCACACTCTTCATCCACTAACCTACAAACTGTTCTTAAATATGAAATGCATATTCATACTCATACAATATATGAAACAAGATAATGAGGAACTAAAAGGCTTTTTTATGATTTGTCAAAAGATGAAGTGAAAAATTGATGAAAATTATTTTGTACTCAATAATCTCATATATACTTTTACTACCATATATTATACTATATTATGTATATTTATATATGTGGGAGGAGTTTCATGGTGTAGTGGCTAACATGCTGGACTGCGACATCAAAGTAAGCGAGTTCGAACTCCATTCGCACTTTTACGTTCACTTCCAGGCTTGGGAAAAGTAGGAAGCCCTTTATCTCCCAAGCTATGGGTTAAATAGCACTACTACAAGGTTAGCTTGTGCATGAAATAACCCATAAAAGTTAATATGCCATGAAACAAAGAAACCAAACCAAAATATAAAGTATTATATATTGTGTTGTAACTTAGAACTTGAATTTTATGAAACCGGAAGTACATGTTCTGCCATTGTTATTTGTTAATAAAAAGGTGCTAGGACCCACTCACTCACCTGATTGAAGTCTTGTATCAAATTTATTTCAGTTACCTTCCCAAGCAACTGTGACATATATATAAACTTGTAGAATTTTGTACTGTATAATCAACAAATATCTGGGACTGTAGAATACACTGACTTCATCTCTGCTGAGGGGGTAAGATCCCTCCCAATGAATGTCCTGATATGACTCTAAACAATCTGATGGTGAGGTTCCAGTAGTTCTGAAGCTTTAGAGAATATGGAGCACCCCTTCATTGTCATTGCTCCCAAGTCCACTATGGCCAAGAGTGGTAGCACCTGATAGGGCCCTATCTATGGGTTAAATAGGACTAAACTGCGTACTTATGCTAAACTGGATAGCTTGAAATAGAAATGTTTTTGACAATTAAACTGTACCCATGCTAAACTGATTTGTTTGAAATAGAACTGATTATTTGATAAAAATGGATTTGGCAATAAATAACCTACAAAGGTTGACACGCCATAAAACCCAAAATTAGAATTGGCAAACCAAAATTTCCCCTGAAGTTGTGTGCCTTGGGAAACAACCTGAATCCATTTCTCTTTCCATATACTCTGAGTAAAATAGTTGGGAAGCTGGGCTTTCTTACCTTGTTGGAGCTGCCTATGCAAAAAGACAACTCTGAATTCAACCTTCCACCCAACAACATGTCTTTGGTCAGTGTAAGGTTCATTACTCCCATATGTTATAGACCTTAAAGAAGGTCAACTGAAAAGAATGCCCTACAAACTTTTCTTGCCTAATTTTGCCTTGTCAGTCATGTACAAGCTAAAAATGAAACGCACCCGACACATGCAATTGTAAACAAACAGCTGAGTAGAACTTAAAGAAAAAGCAATTTCCAATTTAATTTGCAACTTAATTGTGTTTGCTCTGTGCTTGCACTCACTGTAATCATTATGCTTTTTCAAGGGAGATAACTAAGAAATTTTAATTATGGAATATTTCCCTTTATCTATTTGTAATTATAAATTCTATTAATAGTATGTGAATCAACATAGAACTTAAATTCATCAGTTAGATATAAATCAGTTTAAAATGCCTTTTTTTTTCTTTATTATGGGAATAAACTTAAATTATTTGTTTGATATTTCTACTTCATTAGCAATTTCTCTCTCATTGCCTCAAAGTTAATTAAATTTGACTTCGTACAATATGAAATTGATTGGGTGGAGGAGGAGGAGTTGTTGAGATACAGTGTCCCACCTTTCTACTGGGAAAGGTCTACATGCTTTGAAAATCAGGATTTATAATCCTGTACCAATGCCAATTCCTGGCACTCGTGGTAAATGTACTTATAGAGTTAGTTCCATATCTCAGCCTCCTCTCTTATGTTAATTATCAAGACAAGTAAGAAAAGCTACTCCTACTTGGAAGATCGGTGCAACGTAATCTTCCTACTCTTGTTTCTACCTCAACTAAAATAAGCTTAACCCTGTCTGTGGGGCTAAGAATACGCTAATTGTATCTCCTGCCTAGTAGTAAGACCCCTCCACCTGGGTGTGACACAAAATTGAATTTATTTCAAAGCAAAATAATTTTTCTATGATCAAATAGTGTTCAATTCCATCTGCATCCCCTGGCTGCTATGTCTACTCTGCCTCTTTACCGATACATCATCCAACTAATTTCAATAAGTGAGAGGAAAAAACTTTCAGTGTATTGCAGTGTTGAATTTTATGAGTTATATTTCTTCTGTAGGGTGTATTAGTTTTTCTTTTATTTGTAAATTTGAAAAAGTCTAAAAATATTCATAAAAATCCACAGGCTTTACTGCATAGTTAATCTTTGAACCAAGTTCAGAGAACTCCTTCAATGTAAAACATTGATTGATTTTTAACGGTATGTCAACTCATCTTGGGTTATTTTATGCCTAGAGGTTTGAAAATCATATACATTATATATTCATGTTTACATTTTTATGTAGTTCTTTTTTCTAAAACAGACACACTTTTTTCCTTTTTTTTTTTTTTTTTGAGCAGTTATTACCCCTCTGAAGAGGATACAGTCACCATACATTATTTGTTACTGTTGGTGGCATTTAGAATAAAGGTAATATTAATATTCAAAATGTTATAAAAAAATTAAGTTTAACTACAAATCTGATATAAGGTTTAGTTCAGTTTTATGGCATATCAACCATTGTTGGTTATTAAATGCAAAATCCTGTTTATACATATATCAATTATATATGATTTGTAAACACATTTTGTTGATAACGTAAACGACCCTGAGCTCATTTTTTTTTTTTTGCACACAGTTAAATGGTTGCAAGTATTGGTATGTATCACTAACAATTCAATTGAACATCAATCATTTTTTTACATGGTTAAATGATCAAACAATTCTATTTCAAACAGCTCAATTTAGCATAAATCATCTGTTTACACTCAGCTTAAATTTCAAACATTTCTATTTTACCCATAGATAGGACCCTATCAAGTGCTACCACTCCAGGTCAGAGTGGACCTGGAAGTAATTGCAATGAAAGGGTACTCTATATTCTCCAATTCTCGAGCCTCACTATCAGATGGTTTAATGTCAGAGCCAGGAAACTCATGGGAGAGACTTACCCCTCAGCAGAGATGCAGTCTGTGTATTCTACAACCCCAGCCGACTGGGCTGTCTAAAATAAGGACAATTTTACATTCTAACCTTAGTCCTCTTCTGACTGGTTTATAAATAATTATCTTCATTATCCCAGTTTTAAAGTCAGTATATTCCATCAATAGCATAGTTTTGTAGATAATGTCACTCACTTGGCATCTATAAATCTTCGGATATTGAATTTTTCCACCTTTTGCTTTTCCACAAAATGATCCTTCTACAACAAATCAGATACTGTGTGATAAGTTATTGTTAATGAACTTCACCTATCTAGCATCAAGACATAAATCTCTATCTGTAACATGTACCATAGAATGAATTATAGACTACGATGATATATTCACAACGCTACCAATGGAAATGCATAATTTTTAATTGCCCGTTGTTGCTATGCAGCTTAAGGAAGACAAAGATAAAAATCAAACTTATTTTCCAAATAACATAGTACCCATAGAAATAATGAAATTACTTTATATAAAATCAGCATTTCTGTCTAGAATCAAAGTATTGCTTCCTAATTTCTCAACTAGGATCAGAGTGTAGTTCGTATTTGTGTGCTTCTGTCAAGGATAAAAGAATTGCTTCCTAATTCCTTACTACTTAGTATTTCTAATGTTAACTTTATTTTGCAAAGCACAGTGGATATGTCCCTTACCTGCCTGTGTCATTTGTTAATCTTTTCTAACTCTTCTTAGTTATATACTTGTAAATAGTTTCCTTAAAAAATCGGAATTATTCATCCATTGATTTTTATTCTGCAGAGAATTTGAATGTAATATTTTTTATGCTCTATCTAAAACCAAACTTTTACCACTGCCTCTCCTTTTAACACTTTTTTTAAACATCTGATACACATATAAAAAGTTATATCAGAGTAAAATTTTAATGTCCTCAAATTAAATACTTATTCTGGGTATGGCACTAAACTACATCCGGAACTAAGGCTCTGGTTCTGGATTTCTGGGGAGTGGAGAGTCACTCTTTCATTATCATTACTCCCAGATAAACTCTGACCTGAATTGGTAGTATATATTTAGCCAATCCCTCCGGCACAGGCTAGATATGACAAAGCCAGTTTTAAAAGAGTACAACTCGTTTTAATCAAGTTTTCCTTTTAGATCAGTTACCTTACCAAGACTAGAGAACACAGACTGTTCTACTATTTAAGCATCATTGGAACAAGAGGAGGTGGCTTCATGACTTTCTCCTGGGCATTAGCATAAAGTGAAATACAAGCACCTTTGCTCAGTATTTGAACTCAGATCAACGATTTCATTTTCTTTGATGATAACCATTATGCTATGTGTGCTTCCTGGTAGTAGTAGTAATACCTATTAGAGTACCATTTATAGGTCTGGTTGAGATTAGGTTTAAAATGATATTGAACAATATTAATACCTTGGCTCTTAAAATATTGTTATTGTAGCTAAATATGACATTTACCTGTCTAAAATTATTGGAAAAATTGACTTTTGTACTGTTTACACAATTGGAGACCATAATCAACAATTACATTAACAGATTTCTACATTAAATAACCCAACAAAGGCTGACATGTCATAAAACCAACAGACAAACAAGAAAAACCAGACACACACACACATACATAATAATAGTAGTAAATAAATATAAATACATATAAGATCTATCATAGATATTGAGAATTCTGAATTATACTGTATTTGGTCTGCCACAAACCCACCAATTGAGATAGCGACAACCATATACTATTGAAATATATATATATATAAAATTGAATTACTATGACCAGAAAATCCAGCAAACACTTGTTTGTGACATATGGAACCACTGGACATTCATTTTCTGGTCATGGTAATTCAATTCATCCTATGATTCCTCTACTTAAAAAAGAAGATGTACATCTATTTCCTTGCCCTTGAGGTTATAATAATGACATGGATGCATATTTCCAATCCTCCTGGGAAGATATGGCCCTGGAGGTAACTGTGTCTTCTGTAAAGAGTATGGATGTAACTTACATGACACATCAGGTTAATTGGCCACGCAATTGCTATGACGAGTTAAAATGGCGTCGCTTGTGTGCGATGTGGATCAGTAGCTCAGTGGTTGAGTTTCGGCTCTGCATTGGGGGAGATCATGGTATACACTGCTGAAGAAACCTAATAAGGTCAAAACAGCTATTCACTGCTTCCATATGACACGTGGAAGTGTTTACCAGATTTTCTGGTCATGGTAATTTAATTTATAATATAATTCCTCTACTTTAAAAAGAAAACGTGTGTATATATATATATATATATATATATATATATATATATATATAGAGAGAGAGAGAGGGAGGGATTACTTTTTGTATTTTTCTTTTCTTATTTTGATATATTCAATTATATTTTCATAGGTAGAGATGCTACAAAAGAAACAAATAGAAAAAGTTACTGTTCATTTTATGGACGGGCTGAACCCATGAAAATTGAGTTTAATTAATTTATACAAATAATGTCATACAATACAATAACCTAAACAAGTGAGTATTCTTACTCATTTAAAACTTCAAAAATGAATAATATTTTTCATCAAAGTAATTTCTTTTTTTCTTTTTTTTTCCTTTTTTAGTGCTTTTTTTCATTATTGGGTTGCACCACTTTCACTTTTAAAATCTATAAAAACTAGTGGAGATTCTCAGTGTTGCCAGAGCACCAAATAAGTATAAACATTGTTTTTGGAACACTTAACTTACTATAAGTTACTTAGGACGGTATGTGTGTGTGTATATATATATATATATATATATATATACACGTGGTGCCTTCCATAAGTTTCCAGACTTTTTTGTACCGGCTACCAGCATTTAAAATTGTTGTAGACTCTTGAAAATTCAATATGTTATTGCTATACATCTTATGAGATGACTGACCAATTTTTATGATTTCAAGTACAAATGAACAGCTACAGCAGCAATTGGAATACACCCTACTAAAGCCTGATTGTCACAGCTGGTGAATTTCAAAAATGCAATCTGGACGTGAGGAAGAAAGATAAGCAATAAAATTCTGTTTTGAACTTGGAAAAAATGCCACAGAAACGTATGGAATGCTTCAGACTGCTTTTCGACCATCTTGCATGAATCAAGCATCAGTTTTTGAGTGGCATAAGAGATTCAAGGAAGGGACAGAGTCTGTGAGGGATGATGAGAGGTGTGGGAGGAGTAAGGAAATCAATACACCGGAGTTGATTGGCCACAGGGTTAGGGTTACTATGCTGAGGTTTTAAAGGAGTTCAGGAAGAGATTCTTTCGGAAGAGGCCAGCACTCTTCAAATCGGATCAGTGGCATTTCCACCAGGACAATGCGCCCGTCAGCAACTCCATCCTTGTCACAGACTATTTGACCAAGATGGGCATCAAGACAGTTCCTCACCCTCCCTATAGTCCAGACCTTACTCCTTGTGACTTTTGGTTATTCCCTAAGCTCAGAGGCTGTCGTTATGAGACAATTGAGGAGATGAAAGAGGCTGTGACAAAGGTCATTGACATGCTCACGCAAGAGGACTTTGATAGGGCCTTCCAGAAGTTTTTGGAATGGTACAACAAGTGCATTGCAGCTGGAAGAGATTACTTCAAAGGGGACTAGAGTTTCATGTGTGTACTATCAATAAAAGTGCCCATACGAAAAAAGTCTAGAAACTTATTTAATGATCCTCGTATATAGTCAGTCTGGGGAGCCTTTGAAATAAAGAGGGAATACCATTAAAATATATTGTCAGTGTTTAATTTATTCACTTTTCCATTTATTTTTCTTCATCTCATCGGATTCACGAAATCCACCATTTCTCCATATATATATATATATATATATATATATAATGCAGACACATTTAGACAGTTGAATACTTTTCAGGTTTGGACACTTTTCTCACTGCAGATGAGGACAAGGAGTTGATATACATTTATATCTTAATTGTATTGTTGGGAGTAGGAAAACAGATGTGCGTTTGGCCAGGGTTGGTTTTGAGTTTTGGGGTAATGGGTTATTTTGCTGGGGTATTTGGGTGGGGGTTAAAAGTGTGATGTTTGTAGTACCAGTCATAATTTTTTTTTGTGGAGGTATGGGCTAGGCCTCAGTTTCCATTTTTCCTTTGTCCTCGCACGGACTTTTTATGGTTGTCATGCCAGGGTCACCTATGATCATCTCGTTGTCCTCCTTATCCAGATTTTGGTATTTCTCTTGTGTTTGTGATGACTGCCACTTCTTTGTTGGAGAAGCTGAAATGGTGCCGAACTTAAAACTTTTCATAACCACCTCTGACCACTCTTCTTCTTGTTGGTTTTTCTGTATTCTAGGTGTTTGAGGGTAGATTTTTGCTGCTTTTGGAACAGCTACCGATTGTTTTGGCGGTATCTTTTTGGTACATTCCCTAGCCATATGCATCTGCATTGAACACAGCTGCGATTTGTTGATTGTGGAATACCAAGGAGTTTGGTATGGCAGTGAACCTCTCCCTTTTTAGACACGTGTGTCGTTTAATCGCCGTTAAGGATTCCGTATTTTCCAGTGGGGGGATTTGCCGCCTCCACGTTGCTGTGCATGCTAAAAAATGCACCTAAATGTTCTTTTGGCAAGTCTACCAGTATGTTGTAGACAAAAATCCTTGATTGTCTTCTTCCTAATTATTCTGTTTGCAGCCTCATTTTCTGTTGGGCGCAAGATACAAGTGCCCCTCCTCAACCGAGAAATCTCAGTATTATATGGTTGTCTTACCCCAAACCCACACTAACTATTGGCCAACATCTGATCAGTACAACTCCTATGCAAATTAGTATGACGACTATCACAGATTTGGTTAGCTACACTTACGGTGACAGTCTTCTCTCCAAACATTTTATTGTTGAAGAGGATATAACTCTTGTTTGAGATGGTACTCGTTTTGCAGGACCTCTTTTCACATCAACCTGTTTCTCTGTCACAGAGGTGTGGCTATCAAAGCCAAAAGAAATGTCCAGATGCTGAGACTAATTAACCAGCTCTAGAAGTTTTGTTACATTGAAAATTAACCCTTTACACCTGACTTCAGTCTGTTATTTAACCAACTCTTCAACAGTTTAGAAAGTAAATTTCTTTTCACTGAAGTAAAAACGGAAGTGTTTCATTATCTCTGAATACTTTTTTTTTTCTTTCTAGATTGAGAACATTTTTAAGAGAAAAAAAATATTGATCACTAGCTTCTATCATCTTATCTTATCTTCAAATATCCATTTTTTTTTCTGTCTGGACAAACATTGCCTGTGTGTCAAATATTTATTTCATTTAAGCTCTTTCAAACAATTTATTAGGAAATTCAAATAATTTAGAGAGAAAAAAAACTACAAAAGAAAGTAGTGCAAATAGTTTATTAAATACAAAGTCATACTTAAGAAAAACTTGCATTAGATTTGACTTGACTATATTTCTGAGTATTTTTAATGAAATAACTATTACTCTTTTGAAAAATCATTGAAATGGCTAAGTAGCTGAAGGTCTGTATTTTAAATGATATCTCTTTTCTGTCTGAAACTTTATACTTCGAATTCTTGAAAGATTTTAATAAGAGGGTATTTTATTTTTAGGTCAGACTTAATATCTTGAAATCAAGTTTGAAGGCTATCGATTATATTTTGGACTAAAAAATTGACTACGATCACAATCTAAAAGCATAGAAATCTTTTATAGAGCACATATATTTAGAATTTTGCCTTTTTTAGTAAGGCAGCTGTTGTGATAAGACAAGCTTCCCGAGAGAAAAAGGTGCTAGTTTACGTATTTCTGGAGACTTATTTATTTCTGATCCATGCTGTCTGCTGACAACCATGAAATGACAGTCGATAAAAAAAGCAACTGAAATTAAGATAAAGAGTTATACAAATCGAAAAAAAATGTGTAATAATAATTCATTTTATAACATATTTAGGATGTCAAGTCTTTATATCTAACAGAAAAAACATCTCTCTGGGAGTTTGTTTAATTTACCTTCTCAAGTAAGTGACTTCCCCCCCCAACACACACACACTATCAGTGGGGCTTGGAATACATTGTATCCCCTGCACACAAGTAAGACTCCCCCTCCCCAAAAAATGGCATATCCCCAGTGTGATATTGAACTAATGATGAGGCTCTGGACAATTGCTATGACTCCCAGGTTCACTCTAACCCAGAGTAGTCATACCAGTTAGGGCCCAAATAGATCTGTCTAAAAACTATAATCGATAAGACCACGTGTAAATAAAATTCTTTAACAACTACACAAAAAATGTAAGCATAAACATATAATGAATTCAGTTCCCATGCCATCGAAATCAATCAGATAACTGAATTTATTATGCATGTAACTCTTGGAAATTTTGTTAGATTTTAGAATTAGGTGATCTTAATGATAAATTTTGACCAGTTTTCTTTATTTCACCAATAACAATATAGTTATTTACTAAGCTTAATTTACGTATGGTACAAGGCCAGAAGTATGGAGTTCCTAATGAGAATCAAACTCTCTAACGATGGTCTGCTAATCTAGCTAGCTAACCTTTACACCACATGAGATCATTTAATTAAAGGTTAAATTTGAATATGTGAGTTCATTTCTTCATGCAGACCATCTTCTGAAAGTTGATATTGACATTTCTTTTGATTAAAAAAGAAAAGAATTATATATATATATATATATATATATATATATATATATATATATATATATATATATACACACACAAAACTTTAAAGGATGAAATTAATATTTATATAAGTTGTTGATATCCTTTTTCTAACTTTGTACCTTTCCAGTCTTCAACTATTTTCCGGTGATTTATCTATTCTGATTGATTTTAACAGCATGTCAACCCGTCTTGGGTTATTTTATGCATAGAGATGAGCGAATTACGTTAATTGTACATTTATATTTACATTTTTGTGTCATTGTTAAAGAGTATTTTGTGCAAAGAAATATTTGGGATCATACCAATATAATAATTTGGATACAATGGTTTGATTTCAAGTATTCCGATCTTAATATTAATAATTATATGGTTTCAAGTTATTATTTCTACTTAATAATAGCCATGTTTGCACACAGTTTATCATTTCAAGTAACTAATAAGTTTGAGCTTTTTATAATAACTTCAAGTAACTAATCTTAATGCAAATAATTTACAGATATATGGCATCAAGTATTCCTAACAAATACGAATTAATCTATGATATCTCGTCTATATATATATATATACTAATTTTAGATCTTTTTTCTATAAAAGCTTGAAATAAAGTATGAAAATTTAACATCTCCCATATCTTGATATCAGGTTGGATATTATACAGAACAAACCCATAATCTAAGCAGTTTCGTAAATATATTTCTACTATTGATTGATTTTTAATGGCATATCAACTCATCAGAGGTTATTTTATGCCTAGAGGTTAAGGAATTGTGTATGTTGTACATTTAAAGTTACATTTTTTGTATAGTTTCTTAAGAGGGTTTTTTTGCCCATAGTTATATGATATCAAGTATTCCCATCTAATATAGATAATTTGTAAACATATCTACTTGACCCAGAGATGGGACTCTGACAGTGGACCAGGGATTCATGGTAATAAAGAGGCACTTCCCACAACTCTAGAACTAAAGCCTCACCCCCAGGTGCAATTTATTGTTCTGCCTAGCTAGGATACATCTTGTAATTGGTGAAGACGGGGGGGGGGCTCACAGGAATAATCAATTTCATATAACTAATACAAATAATTTGCACACAGTTGTATGGTTTCAAGTATTTTATCAATTATAAATGAGAATCTATGAATACTGTTTGAAATTTGAGTTTTTGGGTGGCATGAATACAACTAGATACTACCATCAGCTCAGTGAACCTGGAAGTAATGCCAATGCCAGAACTGGTGCTTCAATATCAGATGCAGCTTAGTTTCATATCCAGTACACTCACTTTTGGGGGGGAGGGGGCTCTTACCACACTGCTGGGGTGACAGTCAGCATATTCTAAGCCACACCAACAGAGCGAAAATGTTCTGAGAAAGGGGGTCTGGTTTGGTTTCTGAATGTTAAAACCATCCTTGTAGAAGAATAGCTTTCTCAAGGAATAGTGTGCCTGGAGTTTGAACTCTCTTACTCTGATTTTGTAGTTCAGTGCATTAACCACTACTCCATGGAGACTATCCTCCCTTTGAGAGAAAGAGTAAGCAGTAAGATGTTTACTATTGTTGCTTATAAAATGTTATATTCATTGGAAATGAGTGTGACAGTAGACAGCTGAGGCTAATTTTGTATAAACCACCCACTACAATAGTATTATTGGCTTGCACAGTCTAACTGCTGCTGCTGCTTCTTTATTATGAAGGCTATGGGTAATAAAGGAATGAAAATGACAGGGCCAGTTGGATTAGAACAGTGAAATTTTTCCCAGAAATAATTATAAACAGTTTTCTTTCATCTTTTCATCAATCAAAAAGAAGAAGAAAAAGAAACTGAACTTAATTAAGTCTTTAAAAAAAATAATCATTAAACCATTACATTGCATTACAATGTTCAGTGAACAAGGAAAAAAAAAAAAAAGAGTAAAAGTGAAATCCAATATTTCCGAAAAATCCATTGGCTCCATTCCAAGTTTTATACCCAATAATATTAATAATGATTAATATGAACGTGCACACACGCGCATGTTGTTGCAAGAAGGCATAATAGATTTTGACTCATAACACAGAATCTCTGAATACTGCTTGAAATTTGCGGGTCTTGAGATGGCATTAATACAACTTTTCTGAATCGTGCGTGTATGTATATCTACACACACTCTAGTAAAACAGTTCATGTACCTTGGTAGCAATATTTCATCAACTGAAAGTGATGTCAACATATGCATAGGAAAACCATGGACTACTTTTGATAGGTTAAAAACCATGTGAAAGTCTGATCTCTCTAATAAAATGGTAATTCTTCCAAGTTGTATCTGTGTAAGTACTATCATATGGTTGCACCACTTTGACTTTTAAACACCAAGAGAAAAAGCTACATAGGAACTACACAAGGATGTCATATGCTGTTTTGAAGTAATCCTGGAAGCAGCACCCTGCAAAACCACAACAAAAACTTACATTCATCAGCCCTATGCACACACTGGATGCCATCTAAAGGACTTACTATCAATCCTATCAGCCATTACTCTTGGTAAGAAAGAATTAAGGGAATCCATGCTGTAAGGAAAAAAACCATTATCATTATTTGATATGGAGAAAAATTTTGAGCATTCCCAGACCCTCAAAAAAGAGTGCAGTTGGGAGGATCGCATAAAAAGTATGACTTTAACTCTCTGAGACCATTACAGCTATATACAAGTGGTACTTTTATTTCCTCCTCCTCCTCCTCCACACACAGTAGCAGGGACCACACTCAAACAGCAGAGGAAAAATTTAAGCTCAGGGTTTAAAGGAGTTATTTTAAAAATGTAAATAGGTCTAAAAAGAACTGTTGTTGGAAAAATTAATGATACTAAGCAGTTGTGCCTACAGTTATATTTTAAACCTTTCACAACAGAGAACAAACATTGACTTTTGATATTATGATGGGTAAATATGAGTTATTTGTGGAGGATGGGAATGAAATCATAAAGGAAAACTGTTTGCATTTATGAAAGACACCGTGGTATCAAGCAAACTTTCAAAAAGCAATGTATACCTCAAAGAAATTATATATATATATATATATATATATATATATATATATATATATGAATAAAAGGATAAGATAAATAAAAGTTGAGCTTCATCAAGGGTGACTTGAAGGCTCCTTTTTCAATAGCTACTGCACCAAGGAGTAGGGGAAGGTGCAATTCCATTCCCTGGATTGCTCCACTTTACCTTTGATCCACACCTTATAATGCTGAATGTTAAGCAAGGCGACATCAAATACCATTTTTAGAGTCTTTGGTATGACTCAACCTGGGATTGAACCCCGGTCTCCCAGACCATTAGTGAACACTCTATTTATTAGGACAATAGCACAGTTATAAGATTAATAGGATTAATTATTTATAATAAAGGATAAAAGTATTCAAAGTAAAAAAGAACAGATAAAAAGCTAGATTTTTTTTAAATACTTAAAAACTATATTCTTACTTCAATATTTGAGAAAACAGCTCTAATATATATTACACACAAAAAAAAACATGGGTCCTCTGAGAACTTTGTCAGTCTCATACCTAACTTGCATATATGAATGAAGGCATCAGTCAGCTTGAGAGAATAACTCACAGAACCATTAGGGAACAGAGTGAAACAGGGTTGTGTTCTTGCTCCCACACTATTCTTGATTTTTCTTTCTATGTCTGAGGCTTTCACTGATTCCACCCAAGGAGTATAGATACCAAGCAGACTATGGGCAAACTTGTTCCATACCAGTTAATTTAAGTCTGCCAAAAAGACCAGAAATGTTCTGGTAAGTAAGCTCATATTTGCTCACGACACTGCCTCCATGGCACACAACCACCAAGATGCAAAGGAAATAATCACCTGTTTCTCAAAATCTCCAAAGGCATTTGGATTAAAAATTAATCTTAAAAACCGAGATTATGTACCAACCTTGTCTGGGATCTCATGACAATGACCAGGACATATAGATAGAGAGCCAGGTACAAACCCAAGTAAACCAATTCAAATATCTAGTCTCCACTGTCACTAATAACAAACTAGATTCATGAACGTCAAATGCTGAGGAAGTGAGTCTAACTCAAAAAAACCTCTCCATAAAAACTAAATGTACAGTGTACCATGCCATAGTTCTCTCGACTCTCTTGTATGGCACACAAAGTGGATGCCCAAAGACTTCACCTCTATATGATGCATCATGTGTGCAAAATGCTAAATGGCAAGTGGTGACAGCATATCCCAAATAAATTCATCCCAGAGAAATCTAAATTCCCTGTTAATCCCTATGTAATCTAAGATGGGCTGGCCACTTGAACACACTTGAGGACCATAGACTGCCAAAACAGATCTTGTACTCTCAACTTAGAGAAGGGTCACATAAAACAGGTCAACCAAAACTTAGACATAAGGACATCAGCAAAAGAAACCTGAGGGTCATGAACATCCCTTTAGACAATCAGCAATATTTGTCTAAAAATTGAAAAAAATCAGCAGGATGTCATCATCAGATACAATGAACAGCTACTAGTGTGTGTGTGTATATATATATATATATATATATATATATATAGTCAGAAATTCACATCTTGATGACATTTTGTTTAACTTTTATTCATGTTGTTCACTGTTCACTCTACATTTTTTAGTAGTGCTGTATTGGTGCTTGTCTTTTTGAATATTACATTGAAAGTATCATTTTTTTGTGTGATACCTAAAAAAGAAAAATAACAGCTTTTATATATATATATATATATGAGAGAGAGAGATATGAATAAATCATAAGTCATCAGGTGAAAACTCTCACCAATTAATACAAAAGTGTTTGGTTAAGTGCAATGACAAGGGAGGGGGTTGTATAAAAAGATATTTTTTTGTACAAAATAAATGCTTTTTTATCATTAGATTATAATGTGTGTATGTCCATTCATGTATTTACAAATATGAACATGTATATTTTAATATATGAAAATATGTGTGCATATCATTTATTTCTATGTATCAAGACATGCATATATAAGAATGCAAATGTTTGTGCAGTTTGAAATATCATAAACCATAAACAATACTTTTCATATAACATTGATACTTTCTTTGAAAGTGTGTTGTGTGTCATGTTCAGCTTGCATCTTTTGACCGGCCGGGTGTAGCTTAAAAGCCCATCACTTTGTTCAAGTTGATTGCACGACCAAAAACACTTTCTTGCTTGCTGATTAAAAGTGAGGCAGCAACAGCTGCAGCAGCAACACATCCTCAATGAATCGTCTTCCTGTGTCTCAATGTGGACACAATGTCAAATAATGATTGCTTCTTACACCCACCGAGCCAATTTCCTTCCTTCTTTTATTTACTTAATTACTAGCACAGTTTTTGGCATGTTACATATGGATAAACATTTCTGCCTAGAATCACGGTATAGTTCCCTGACCTTCAGTATAGGATCTAAGTGTAGTACCTGTTAATCCTCTCTCTCTCTCTCTCACACACACGCACACACACAGGGTGATTGAAAAGTAATTCCCTATTTTAAAATACTTATAATTTATAGTTAAGAAATAAATTATAAGAATATTAAAATAGGGAGTTACTTTTCCATCACCCTGTATAGATACACACTAATTAAATGATGAATGTTTCAACATTTTAAAAATCTTATATAATTCACCATATATCCATTTGTCTAATGCTTCAACATTTTTGGCCTGATTTCAACCAACCTTTCAGGAATTCTTAGACATGCCTGAAAAGGTTTTAAACTTCTCCAAGAAGATGCAAGTCAGAGAGTGAGAAACAAATCCCAACAGTCAATTGAGTTGTAAAAGGGTGTCCATCTCACGGTATTTACCTACACTCTTGGTAATAGTTAAAAAAAGACAAATTACTCCCTCTCTCTTTCGCTGCTCTTTGACCCACTGTTTTGGTCAGCATTGAGCTGTTAGGAAGCGGTAATTCATTTCATGTCAACAGTTGCCCAGCTTTTTAAAAGGAGGTGGCTCTTAGAAACTCAATTTTCTTTAAAATTTATATTAATATTACCTCCTCTCTAAATTTGGGAAATAATATTTATTTGAAGTATCTATCAATTTTTAGTGGTTTTTAGAGAACATCTGTGATATTTGAACAAATCTAAAACCATTTTCCATATGGCATGCTACATGCAAACATATCTTGATTTGTTTTTTTTTTATTTAATGGTATATAAACTTTCATGTGTTATTTAATGCCAAAGCCCTCTTTGAACACCACCACCAGTGGTACTATTTAACCCATAGTTGAAGGTATAAGAGGTTCATATTTTTCCCAAGGGTATCAGTCTAAAAGTGAACTCCATTCATGCTATTATGTTGCCGTCCAGCACATTAGCCATGATACTACAGAGCAGTAACCATGTAGAATGTCCTATGAATATAGATAATTATCTTAAACTTTAATAATGATCATCTCACAACCCATATATGTAGTCATAATTATGATGGATAAAATTTATTTTGGTTTCTCTGTTCAATGGCATATCAATCCTTGTAGAAGGACAGTAGTGGTACTATGTAACACATAGTTGGAAGAATAAGGTAGAAGCAAACCTTTCCCAAGAGTAATAGTTCAAAAGTGAACATGATAGCTCAATTGGAGTTCAAAGTCACACACTGTGATGTTGTAGTACAGCATGTTAACCCCTATACCATGGGGACAGTAGTCACCAAATAACAAGACCAAGGCACTCGTGATAATTAAAAATGACTAAGGAGGACTAGAGGTCCGAAGATCGTATGCGCATGTGCAAGCGGAAATGGATATGTCTCTACCCCCGACACAACACAGAAGTGAGGTGACAACTTGTGTCCTTTCAGGAGTTGACAGTGAGAAGTGAAAAAGTGAAGACATCAATAGAACACCAGCCACAAAGATGTAAGGGATGAAAGTTTATGAGCCCTAATTAGGGGCGGGGGCATTAGACTATACAACTCAGCGGACAAGCGGGTTAGAACCAGGAAAAATTTCAGGGTTTGTGTCTGCTCATCCTTTTCTCACTAGGATATGTTGCTCATATTTTTATCTAGCTGAAGTGGTTGTCTCATGTTTCAATGCTCCCTTTCTTTCTCCTGATGGCTACTTGGTACCTAGTAGTAAATAAACTTTGTATGTTTAGCAGAGTTTCACGTTGATCAACTTGTTACCATGACAGTGTCATAACGGGGGCCGAAAAAGTCTATTTAGTATCACAATTGTACATTCTCACATGAAAATGCAAATGATTTTATTACCAAAAATGAATCTACATTAAACGGAGAGTAATGTTATTTGTGTGGTTAAACATTTTCATCTTTTCCGAATTATCTTCTTCATTCCAAACTTTAGTCAAATATATATATATATATATATATATATATATATACAGATACACACCCAGTTATTTTAATATCCAAATGGCACAGTCACCTGGGGCTGTAGAATGCACCAACTGCAACTCTGCAGAGGGGTAAGACCCTCCCCCAACGAGTGTCCTGATATGACACTAAACAAACTGATGGTGAGGCTCCAGTAATGCTGGAGTTTTGGAGCATGTGGAGTACCCTTTTATTGCCATCACTCCCAGATCCACTCTGGCCTGGAGTGGTAGCACCTGATAGGGTCCTGTCAGTGGGTCAAATAGAACTGTTTATATTTATGAAAATGGATTTGACATAAAATAACCTACAATAGTTGATATGCCACCAAACCAAAATCAATATCCAGAACTTTCTAATTTAAAAACATCTGTTTCTTAAGGATTCAAATAAATCATTATATATCTGCTATATATAAAAAAGTTATTTAACCATATTCATTCTTAAATTTTGTCATATTGCAAAGCATAAACAAAATTTGGAAAATCGGTTTGTCATCTTTTACCAGAAGCCTCACATCATAGCAAGTGGGTTTTAATTCCAGTCATGCTATTACATTTAGTTTCAGACAAATACACTTCGGAAAGATATGGACTCCCTTAAACCCCCACTCCCAGCAATGGGTTGAAGAGTACCACTAATGTTCTTCTACAAGGATGGTTTTGGCATTAAATAACCCACAAAAGTTGATATGTTATTAAACAAAAAAAAAAACCCAAAGTCACATCATCTAAATGCAAATAATTTTATTACCAAAAATGAATCTAGATTAAAGGGAGAAATGTAATTTAGATATAGTGTCTGTAAGTTCAATTCTAAAATTCAACTACACTGCAAGGGAAAGACAAATTTCAGTCCATTCCATTTATCTTTTCTATAATTAATCCGCGATATAAGAGTATTAATTTAGTGAATATATAAAGTACTGGAAATCAATAACATTGAAAATGATCTCAGATGAGGAGCAAAAAATAAAGATTAAGATTATATGGTTAAATTTGACCTAACAGCCTTAAATTTCAAGCTGTAATTAACTGTTACAAGCAAAAGAAATGAATATCTGAGTCTAACTGAGAGACTATTCTTTATTTCCAATCCATTGGCTCTTATATGATTCTCTCAATATACAAAGTTTCATAATATTCTAAAACAATGGTTAAGTAGCTGTTTAACTATTTTCTCATTCTTCCTCTGTATGCATTAATGTACACAGTTTCAACATTTTGTACCCAGAAACCTTTCACAAAAAGTAAGTTAACACAGAAATTGCCCTTAATTTTAAAAGAAAAAAGAAAAGCAACAATATAAGTTTCTATCAGAAGATACCGACTGTTCTTCTCAAGCATTTGTTGGTAACCTATTATAGTGAACACCAGTTTTGTAATTTTCAACTTCCAACTTTAACAGAAAATATATGATTTTGTTTATTGATACTCTTCAGTTATTTTTGCTTCTTCTCTCTGATGTACTCTGGTCTTGAGAAATGATCAAAAGGAATAAGCAGAAACACTTCACACACACTATATATATATATTATATATAAATAAATTGTAAAATCAATAATATTGATATATAAGCATTTACTACAATTACTGGCAAAAAGAACACAAGCAAAAGTTAATAAAAAAAAGCGTCTATGTAAAATATAAAGAGGGGAAAAAAAAGACAAAATTAATTCAAATGAATGAAAATTTCTCATAAAAATATCTTATAAATATGACAAAAAAAAGAAGAGAAAAAAAATTATTTTCTCTCAATATAAAATGGTTACTATAAAAAAAAAGTTCTATGCCTAACTAAGAAAGGAATTACGTTTTTGTTTGCTTTTTTTTTTTTTTTTTTTTTTTAAGGGTTTAGCAAACTTGAGAAACAATGTGCCGAGTGTGTTCGCTGTAGAATGAATATATGGAATTTGGTCTGGCCAAGAACTTTTCAGCACTCTGTAGAGGTGCAGGTAGTCTAATAGTTAATAGCACAGAAAATTAAATCGGCAAACCTAGTTCCAGATGTAACCATTTTTACTTCATTCTGATGTCCTTGGAAAAGGCTTGAGTCTACTCTCCATAGCAAAGAATCGATGAAAATAGTGAGGTCACAGATTACTCCTTGTTGTTGGTACTATGTAACTTAGTACAATCTGTTATATGTATTTACCCAAGACCCTCTATCATGGGCAGCATGTCAATTTCTAAGCAGAGTAAAGCTACTTTAAACTCGGATTTTTCCTTCTCCTAAATTGGTTGCCTAACCAAGGTTAAGGAATCCAGTCGGCCCTACTACTTAACTATAGTTGAAGGGAAAAGAGATTGATTCATGCCTTTCCCAAGGGCATTAATGCAAAGTGAAATCCAAACAGGCTCACCCAGGGTTTGAACTTGGTTTGCCAGTTCCATTTCCTATGACAAAAATTATAACACTAAGCATGCCTCCTAAAGTATAACCTATTGTATATTACTTGGTGATGCCTATCTCCTCTACAAATAACTCTTTGCCCAGTCAGCTGGAGCTGTTGAATACACCGACTGCACCTCTGCAGAGGGGTAAGACCTCACCCTGCGAACAAGTGTCTTGAATATGACACTAAACAATCTGATAGTGAGGTTCCAGTAATGCTGGAGCTTTGGGGAATGCGGAGTACCCCTTCATTGTCATCGCTCCCCGGTCCACTCTAGTCCTGAGTGGTAGCACCTGATAAGGGTCCTATCTATGGGTCAAATAAAACTAAACTGTGTACTTATGCTAAACTGAATTGCTTGAAATAGAACTGTTTTGATATTAACTGTGTGTGGACAAAAACTATACTTATACTAAACTGAATTGTTTGAATTAAAACTGTTTGAAATAGAAATGTTTTTGACGATTAAACTGCATGCTCATGCTAAACTGAATTGTTTGAAATAGAACTGTTTTGACATTGAAACTGTACTCATGCTAAACTAAATTGTTTGAAATAGAACTGATTATTTGTATAAAATGGATTTTGTATTAAATAACCTACAAAGGTTTATATGCCATAAAACCCAAATAACCAACCAACTACAAATAACTCTCATTGACCTGTGACATGTTATGAAATTACACCCCCCAAGATCTAAAGCGACTAATATATAGAACATCACAAAATGAATTATCATTGCTTGATATAACAGGTTTACTTATCTGAACATTTGTGAGAGTAAAAAATTAAATATTCATTCCTCCAAATAGTATAGACAGCTTCTTTAGCCTTGATAAGTAAAAAGAAAACTCAATTTAAACAAGCTGTACTCTACTTAGAATTTGGCCTTGTGTCACCTGCTAGTGGAGGAAGGGGTTGGGTAAATACATACTCACTTCTCCTTGATCTTTTCTCTCTTGAAATATCCCACTCAGCAGATTCATTATAACCTGTTTATAAAAAAATTGTCTAGTCTGAATGACTTGAGGGTAATGATAAAAAGAAACAGGAATAAGATGAAAGACTTGTCAAAAAAAATGATATTAATAATGCTTCGCCCAAGAAGTTCAAAGACCATTACATCTAATTCTACTTGAGGCACTTCATTTGGTGTAATGGTTAACAAGCTAGGCTAATGGACTATTATTAGACAGTTTGATTCTCACTGATCTTGTACTAAATGAAGACAAATTTAGAAAGAAAGTTAAAAAAAAAAAAGAAAAAACAATTGATGAGTTCAAACCTAATTAGATAAATTAATTTAGAATTAATGTTAAGAAAGTGTGAAACTTTTGAGTAAAATTCTGAGAGGTGTTATAGCTATTATTCGTCAAATTAGTAGGACTAACATACAAAAAAAAAACCACTGCTGAGATTCTATTTTACAAATGTATAGATCATCAGTTTGGAATTCTTCTTCTTTATAGATAGTTCTAAATCTTGTCTGAATCTCTGAAATGAAGAATACTTCTGATTGATATACCATTAAAATCAATCAATCTTTCAAGGGTTATTTTATGTGTAGAGGTTAGGAAATCTTGTTCATATTTACATTATTTTGTAGAGTTGTCTTTTTTTGTATAGTTCATATTTACATTATTTTGTATAGTTGTCTTTTTTTTTTTAAATCAATCAATCTTTCAAGGGTTATTTTATGTGTAGAGGTGAGGAAATCTTGTTCATATTTGCATTATTTTGTAGAGTTATCTTTTTTTTTTCTACATGGTTAGCAATTTCAATTTGTTATGCAATTGACTCATTGTTGTAACCAGAAACTAAGAAACAGAACCACCATTTCCTCTATTGTGAAGTTGGCGACCATAGGGCTCCCCTTTCGATAGCCATTTCACCTAGGTGTAGGAGAGGGCACTACTCCTTTCCCTGGATTGCTCCACTTTACCCTCGATACATACCTTATATTGCTAAGTGTTAAGCAAGGAAGTATCAAGTACCATTCTTAAAGTCTTTGGTATGACACGACCTGGGATTGAACCCGGGTCTCCCGGACCATTGGCGAACACTCTACCCACTAAAATCCTCTGTTGTACAAAGCCTGAAAATACCTGGTCAGTTATTTAAAATTTTTGTAATTAAGACTACTGTTTTATTTGACCTTCAGACTGTAATCAGAATACACTGAGTTGTCTTCTGTAATTGAATTAGATCATCCCCAGTCACAACACTATTATTATGAGTTTGATCCTTACAAGGTGCTTCACTCTTGTTTGCCAAACTAAATTAGGCTTAAACATCTATAACAATTTCTATCAATGGATACAAATTGAGTATAAATAAATATAAATCCATGGGTAATTTTAAAATATACCTTTTGAAAATTTGAGGTAAAAATGTTTAAGTATGTAAGAATGAATAAATATTTCAGTGAAATGATTAGTCTGTATTTGTCTTGTGAATCTTTTCACATCAATTTGAGTATCATCATAGATTTCAATGGCAAGTCAACCCATCTAGGGTTATTTTATGCCTAGCGGTTTAGGAATCATATTCATTGTATATTTACATTTTTTGTGTAATTAAGTTTTTTTTGCACACAGTCCTATCAAATACAAATAATTTTTAAATAGATCCATAGATGGGACCCTAACAGGTATATAGATATTACCACTCAGTCAGAGTGGACCTGGAAAGTTATAACAATGAAAAGAACTGGAGCCTCACCAACAGATGCGGTTTGGTTTGGTTGTCTGGCATATCAACCATTGTTGGTTATTTAATGCCAAATCCAGTTTATACCTAAATATTAAGTATATATGATTTGTAAACATAAGTCAATAAAGTTAAATAGTTCCAAGTATTGCTATGTATCACTAACAATTCAATTAAACAGTCATTTGTTTACATATAGTTGAATGATCAAACACTTCTATTTGACCCATAGATAAGACCCTAACATCTGCTACCACTGAAGACCAGAGTGAACCTGGAAGTGATGGCAATGAAGGAGTAATCTACATTCCCCAAAGCTCCAGAATTACTAGAGCCTCACCATCAGATTGTTTAATGTCACATCTAGGACCATCTTTTAGCGTGGGTCTGCAGAAATGGAGTTAATGTATTCTACAAGCCCAGCTGACTGGGCTGTTCAATTTAGAGTCATACCCAAAAGGCCACATTTTGTGGGGAGTCTTACCCCTTTGCAGGGGAGACAGTCAGTATATTCTAAGCCTTGTTAACAGGCTGGTTAAATATCATAAATACAAAGTACAGAAACACCTATTTTTAAACATTAAGTTTTCAGTGTGCAATCTGAACAATATCTTATGATGCAAATTAATGTTTGTTCAAACTCCAGTTGCACTATTACATTCACTACCCTTGGGAAAATTATGAACTCCCTTATCCTCCCAGCTATGGGTTAAATACTACTGAGGAGGTGTCCTTGTGGTGTAATGGTTAAAGCGATGGATTGCCAAATCGTTGTAAGCAAATTTGAACTCCAGTCATGCTATTACGTTCACTTTTGGAATAATACCCTTGGGAAAGTTATCAACCCTCCCATCCATTCTTCTTGAAGGATGGGTTTGGCATTAAATAACATACAAAGGTTGATATACCATTAAACAAAGAAGCCAAACCAAATCTTAAATAGTACCACAACTATTCTTCTCCAAGAATTGACATTAAATAACCCATGAAGGTTGATATACCATTAAACAAAGAAATCAAACCAAACTGAATTAATGTTTGTAGCTCTAGCCAAATATTATTTGATTTCATTGAAGCAGGTTTCAACTTTCAAGCATTGAATTTATAAAATCAGCTTTCTTTTGTTGTGGGATATCCATAAAAGCTGCACTGAAAACAAAATCTTTTATAGAAGAATGCTTTATGTACATTTTCCTCACTTCCCAATTCAAAATGGCCCAGACACATTCAATACAATTAATGTCAAGAAACTGATGACTTGGCTATGAGAATCATAATACCCTATTTTAAAGTTGCCATTCTCACGTCTTTTTAGCTGTCTGGCCTGAGGCTCCATGCTCCATTAAAAGCGGGTTGTGTGATTTTGTTCAAATAACTGTCAGTGTATACTGTATAAAAATCTCGACCCACTTGAAACAGAAATTTTTCTGAATGGATACTTTTTATGCACTCCAGTTTTAAATTTCTCTTTACACCATAGACTTTCTACATCTTAAACTCTCAACTGTGTGGTGGAAATGGATTTAGGCTAGTGGCAATGGTAGCTCCATCCAACTAATGTTTTACCATTTTTGTTTTGCCCAGTCAGAATACACCAACTGCACCTCTGCAAAGGGGTAAGCCCCCATCACCACCAGTGAGTGTCCTGATATGACACTAAACAATCTGATGGTGAGGTTCCAGTGATGATGGAGCTTTGGGGAATGTGGAGCACCCCTTCATTACCATTGCTCCAGGTACACTCTGGCCTGGAATGGTAGCACCTAATAGGGCCCTATCTATGGGTTAAATAGAACTAAACTGCATATTTATGTTAAACTGAGTTGTTTGAATTAGAACTGTTTGACTAAACTGAATAGCTTGAAATAGAAATGTTTTTGACATTCAAACTGTGTGCTTATGCTAAACTAAACTGTTTAAAATGGAACTGTTTTTGACATTGAAATTCTACTTACATTAAACTAAATTATTTAATATAAAACTGTTTCGACATTTAACTGTGTGTAAACAAAATATGTTCTTATACTAAACTGAATTACCTGAATTAGAACTGTTTGAATAAACTGAATTGCTTGAAATAGAAATGTTTTTGTCAAATAAACTGTGTACTCATGCAAACCTGAATTGTTTGAAATAGAACTATTTGCATTAAAATGGATTTGGCATTAAATAACCTACAAAGGTTGATATGCCATAAAAACCAAGCAACCCACCAACCATTTTTGTTATCAATTATGATCGTAGCTTGGACTGGTGCACACTATGATTTTGCTGTTGAAACAATTTCTAAACACTTGAATCTATAATTACTATGGGTTGAAAATTTCAGAACTATAGGTTTATTTATTTAAAGAAAGCCACCTGAAAAAATTAAAAGATGCTATTCGCCAAAATGTAGCAGAAACAATACCAGCCATGATTCTTGCTATTTTTGTCATCATGGTCTGTCCAAATCTTGGTTGTAACTGATCATATATGAAAAGGAAAAAAAACGGTAAAACATTAGCTAGATGAAGCTACCATTGCCACTTACATAAGTTTTTTTGCACTACATAAGTGACAGTTTAAAATGTGGGAAGTATTTCTGCTACACCCTGTAGAAATTCTATGGTGTTCAAATCATTTGTAGCCTTTTATCAAACAAAACTGATGACTTAGCAAATCTCCAAACCAAAGATTATCTACTGTTCATTGAACAAACATGGATTCAGCTGCAAAGATTACTGTGTCAAAACTATCTCAACAGTTTTCTGCTGAGTGGTTTAAGTGGTGGCTTTTTTTCTGGCTACTCTGCAACAATAATCTTTGTGACATAGGTACTATGCTACAATATTTAGTCAGATTTTAAGGTACTGTCATATCTGCTGTTCTGAAATGGGATTTTTCCCCATCATTACACATCGATAGACGTAGTAGTTCTATTTCTTTCATTAGAATTATATGATCCTGCAATTCTCTATCTTTGAATTAACCAATCAAAATCTGACAATTACTATGGTTCAAGATTGATTGATTCTAATGACATGCCCACCTGTCTAGGGTTATTTTATGCCTTCTGATTAAGGAATCTTTTTCATTGAACATCTATATTTACTTTTTTTTTTTTTTTTTTTTTTTTTTTTGGTAGTTTAAGAATTATTTTCACATAGTTGTATGGTTTCAAGTATCCAATTCTAATAATTACATGGTTTCAAGTAATTACTGCTATTTAAAAAGAGAAGCAGGGACAAGCTCATAAGTGATGTACTCCTATGGACCCCCACATATGGCCGAGCAAAAGCAGGATGACCAGCTCGAACATACATACAGCAGCTATGTGAGGATACGGGATGTAGCCCTGAAGACCTGCCAGAGGCGATGAACGATAGGGAGGAGTGGCGAGAGAGGGTTAGAGATATCCGTGCTATCAGCACGACATGATGAAAAAATTATTTGTTTGCACATAGTTATCTGGTTTTGTTTGTTTTTGTTTTAATAGCATATTAACCTTCCGGGGTTATTTAATGGCAAAGTCATCTTTGTAGAAGAACAGTCGTGGTATGATTTAACACTTAGCTGGGAGTATAAAGGGGTTCATATCTACTTTTTGACTTCAGAGATAGCTCTTTAAAGTCTTCTTTTTAAAATATGAAAATTCTAGAATGCTCTCTTCTTGTATTTGATTTCGACTAATGAGAGTATTTTTTTCCTAGTTTTTTTAATGCTCAATATGCAGTTCAAGTGCAGAAACTTTAATATGAATTTTCTGCCTGAAATATTCTAACATTTCATATTCAATCATCAAATTGTTCTCCATTGACCTAAAAATGTATTTTCTTAGTGTTCTCCATTGACCTAAAAATGTATTTTCTTAGAGGTATTATGGGGAAGTAATTTACTAAGCTTTTTGCTTAGATATGGTGCAAGGCCACATGAATAGGGCACCCAATGAGACTTGAACTCACTCATGAAGGTTTGCTAGTCTCTCTTACTATTACACCAACCAAAGTGTCCATGTATTATGGGTAATGTTAGAATTCGGGTAGCCATCTTGTTTCTGGTTGAGTGATACAAAATACGTCTTCTAAGTAACAAGGCTGCATTATGTCTGGACTGTTATTTTGCCATTGTTTATATGTGACTTAGTCGTGTCTGATTGGTTAATCTACTGTTTCTACTTTAGTCGCCTTTCATTGGCTAATCTACTGCTCCTACTGATGGGAAATGCTATAAATATTTGCTGACAATTTGTAGACAGCTGACACATATAGAAATCCGCTCAACCCCCAACGATCCAACAGGTAATGTTACCAAACAATGATAAGAAACACAGACATACATCAATTTTGAATGCATTCAGGAAAAATACAACCATTATTTTTGTTAAATCTTGACCTTCTGCTGAAATTTTTGTTTTTATTGTGGAATCTATATGGAAATAATAAAGGCATTCAATATATACTTAGTTCAATGGTGCCGTAGATCCTTTGAAAATTCTCTTCTGAATACCAAAGATATTTACTGCAGTGCTACGTCTACTAATAATTGATTGCAACTTCCATTTTAAAGATTGCCATGACATTTTTATTTTCATTCACAGTTAGCATATTCTTACATTCAATGGTGATTAAGATGCAGTTTAGTGTCATACCCAGAACAACTTTTTTTGGGGAAGGTGGTCTTACTCCTCTGCAGGGGATACAGTCAGTATATACTAAACTCTGCCATCAAAGTGCATAGTCCTAGAGTACAAGGTCATGAATAGTATAATGCTTTACAAGTAAGGCTATCAGACCATTGCTAGTGAGTTTGATTCCTATTGGACATCCCATATTTTTAGATTTGTTCCAAACTAGGCTAAGCTTATTAAATGACTGAGTAAAATTTATCTATTTTCTTATGTCTCTATATTTTGAAACTTCTGAATAATGTTGATATATTCAGATTTAAATTATGAGAGGAATTATATCAATGTCTTCAAGGAAAAAAAAGATCATCTTTAAAAAGGAGAATTTTCTGAGTAGAATACATAATGTATTGAATAGGGAGGACTCCATTAGACAAATCTTCAAAGTCTGTTCTGATGAGTAGTTATTCTATTTTAACTTTCTTCAGGCTTAAACAAACCAAACATTGAACTGAATACATATTTGACAGATTTGCTTTCTTCTTATTAGAAGTGCATGATATTTTTAAACTACGAAAATCCTAACAAACAGTTTTCTTTATAGCATTTAGTCCATTACAGTTCACAATCAAATGTGGTGAAAAAAAGTATTATCATCAATTAAGTATTAACAGAACACATTGAATCTTGCTTGACTTTTTTGAAAAATTTTGAAGCATTCTTAGCATCCCTGTTTTGGTCATAAGAAATGGAAATGGGGACCCAAGTTCAAATCTTGGACAAGGCTGTTAGCATTTCATGCTAATGCCCTTGGGAAAAGCATGAATTCATCTGTTCTCTCTCCAGATATGGATAGATAGATAAAAATTATTTTATTTTTTGAAAATAAGCTGATGACATAGTCTAAATGTACTCATGTCTTCAGACACATGCTAACATTAAAACAACCTAAATCAATGTTAAAACAATAATATGGATGATCAATGTACACTATATATGTACTAACAAGGGCACCTCTGGTGGTGTAACAGTTAGCAAGCTAGACTAGCAAACCTACACGAGTGAGTTAGAGTCTCATTGGGCGCCCCATTCATTTGCAACATCGAAGCAAAAGAGCTTTGTAAATTACTATATATGTACTAACAAATGGTGTTTATCACAGTCAAAGGAGATCTAATTTGCTTAAGGTTTTTATAAAGTTAGTTTTACTAAATAATTTTACTGTATAAGTCATTTGTAATGACATCATATATATATATATATATATATATATAAGCCATAGTTTTGTGGATAAATTTTTAAGAAAGCCTTTAAAAAGAAAATCTTTACATTTAGTAGTGTTTTTTTTTTTTTTTTTTAGTTACATCATTGGGATAATTTTTAAATATTTCAATAAGATCCACTTCTAAGTAAAAAAAAAAAAAAATCTAAATAGATAAATCAAAAAAAAATAAATTTTTGATGAAGTTCAGTAATTTACATTTAGTAAGATTCAACTTTTTTTTCCACATTAACCATGTCTGTATTTATTAATCATATAAGATTAAAGTGATTTTTTTTTTCCCTTTAATAGAGTACATAATTTACTGTTTTATTCTAATTTTATATTCACAAAAAGCTAACATGGGTCTAAAGTTTATTTTCTGGAGTAAGCACACTTTTTTTTTCTTTTAACAGCAGAGATTTCGATTGTAAAAATTCAAAAGCTTATTTTAATTCTTATCAAATTTTAAAGTGGTGCAAATTGGATTATACATTAATTTTTTACTAAAATATTACATGTTTCTATTAATGTTAAAGAAATTAAGAAGAGATTGTTTTGTTAGATCTGCAATAAAAAAAAAATTAAAAAACACTCACAAATATATGGTCCCCATCAATCTTTATAAAGGATCATTCAAGTAGTTCTTGGATAGGAATGCTGAGTCAGCATTCCTATCCGAGGTTGCAGTTAATCACCTGAAGAAGGCCAGAGGTGAAATTTGGCTGAAACGTAGTGAGAAAAAACAACAAAAAGAAAAACTACCAAGATGAGGACAAAAAGTCCGCAATAAATAAAAATTAATCCTCAGATTAAGAAGCCTCATCTCAAAAGGATTCCCAATAAAGACAATTACAGATATGTGTATGATATTTGTTAATCTTCTTTATCAGAACAAAAGTACTTATATTAAAAATTTGAATAAAGATAGAGAAAAGTGAAATCATCAGGAGGTTGTAGGTTCAATTCCAATTACAAGGAATACTTACTATAGCTTAACACTTGTACCCAGTCTGGATCAATGAAATCAGAATGATCTACCCCCATAGATTAAATAAAAAAAATTTGGTTCAAACTTCTGTGTGGGTCCCAGAGTTTGACATGAAACACCTGAAGAAAGTCGAAAAGTTGTAAATATAACAATGAAAATGAAGACAATAGTCTGAATATTGTAAGTGATAAAAGAGAATTTAAGTTTTATTACCATGAAATAAATTAATATTTTTCTTTTTAAGTTTTGCTACAAAGTATGGGTACTACAGCTTGTATTTATAGGCATATATGAATTATCTCAATCTTGTTTACATAACTAGAACTAAGCGAGGACATATTGTGTAGCAACCAGTCAAAATATATATTTTCATACATTCACTGCTCTGATGGTGAGTGTCCAGTTCTGGAGCTCTGGGTAGTGTCAAGTACCCTTTTATTGCTATTACTCCAAGGTACATTTTGATCGGAAGTGATAATACCTGTTAGGGTCACCTCTAAGAGTTACATATATTTGTTTGAAAATTATTCATATTTGATGGGACTGTGTGCAAAAAAAACAACTGACAACACACCTACATAGATATAAATATGAACATGATTCCCTAACCTCTAAGCATGAAATAACTCTAGGCAGGTTGAATTGCTGTTAAAATCAATCAATCATACATTCATTACATTGAGATTCAATCTTGTTTTTTGTCTATATATGAGATATATATTGCATTTAAGCAATTTAAAAAAAAAAAATTCATATTCAACATTAGAGCTTAATATCTAAAAAAAAAAAAAAAAGAAAAGAAAATCAATTTTTAAATTCTGTTTTCAAGAAATTCTCACTTTAACCCCATAAAACTATATATATATATATATATATACATACACACACACACACTGAAAATAGCTACCCAGAAGGTGGGCATTTTCAGTTCTTATAAACTTTCTTGTATACTTATTAATTCTCCTTACAATCTTTTTAGACAAGCAATAGAACTGATGAATTTCTCTATTCTTGCCTGGGGTATGTAACTATTCAACCTCTTTTGATATTTTGAAATCTTGGATATACAACTGAAGACTATAAGACGAGTGAAGAGAGAACTTAATTGATTTTACTTAACTATATTTAGAAATTCTATTGGACTCATCATCAATTTTATCAGCCCACATATCCACACTCAGATCTTGGTTCAGGTTGGGCTACGTTTATAGATGACTGGCTGTTTCCTATGCAACAAGTCTCCCTTGGCATCACTGTCACCACAGGAGTTGCCACGATGACATTGAAGATAATGTTGATATGCTTTAGAGATTCCTAATCCTAGTTTTCAAATCAGTTTTTCTTCTAGACAGTTTGCCCTGCCTAACCAAAGAGTTTACTCTGCCCTATTATTTACTCATAGCTGAGGAAATTAGAAAAATCAATATAGTAACCCTTTTCCAGGCAAAGCAACTTTATCGTTTATGATAGCTCAGGGAAAGGCATTTTGCTATTGGCTGCTCATGGACCAGTTAAATGTTAATATATAGAAAATAATTTGCCTATTCTATAAGGATTAAAAAATATCTACTTGAAAAATGGGTTAAAAATTCATATAACTGTAGCATCAGAATAAGGGTTACCAAGTTAGACCCTCATTGAATATCCCATTATTGTTGCTTTGTGTCAGACTAGAGTAATTGAAAGTCTGAAGTTAATTTTTTGTTTCTTTCACATTTGCATTACTTGCCAAAATTCATGTGCTTCTTAATTACAGCCATTGTAAATAATTGTTTCAGTTTAGAGATATTTTTAGATAAGCTAACACGTAGAAAGTTCTCAAATAAGAAACAGTTCTTGACAAACACCTGCTTCTGGATTTAAAGAGGCTATATGTATACTGTTTAAAAATAGAATAGAAGATATACAGGATGCTTAAAAAGAAAAGTTCTTATCATTTGAGATGTACAAGGTATTTCAGAAAAATGGATATCATTTTATAATCTAATAACTTTAGCAATTCTTATTTCAAATGATCTCAAATTTTTACATCTCTAGAAACAACACAAAATTTTATGTTTATTGTTTAAACACCCTTTTCTTTTCCCAGTGAAAGTCATTCCTATACTGTTGGGTTGGCAGTGCATACAGTGTGGTGTCCGCTTGACTGAGCCCACAAGTACGTCTGTTATACTTCAATTGGTTGCCACTTATGTATTTTCTATATGTATGCTGTACGGCCATATTTGCATAGCACATGTATGTGTGCATACAAAAATGCATATTCACAAGCAGGCAGGGTTGATTCATCAAAACACTCCCGAATAATATTCTTCCGCTACCATACACGCCCCCTCTCCTCATGAGACCACAAGATGTTCAGGTTGTGGTTGTCTACAGGAGCGTTTTGATGGTGTGTGTGACGTACTCTGCATTTGTGGGGTACTTTAGTGTTATTTTATTTATTCATATTATTTCTATTTCTTTCCGTTTTTTTTTTTTTTTTTTTTTTTTTTTTTCCCTTTCTTGGTTTCACCAGAAATCGAGATACTTAATGTTTATGTTCTGCTATTAGATCTATTTTTGATTGTTTTATTTCTTCATATTTTACTTTCATTTGAGAGTTCATCTTGTAATTGGTCAATTTGTTTTGTTCACTTACTAGTTTCATGCTGTTGTATTTGGAAGCTTTTCTGAGATTATTCTCACATCAAATTCACTAATGAAAGGGTCTTTTCAAGTTTTGTGACATTTGAATCCATTTTATTCCTCGCACCAGATTTTGGCTATGTTCCAACTGGTGAGTCAACATAAAATTCAAGCTTCCCATAATTGTTCTCAACAAAACCATTGCCACCATTAGCTGCTGCTGTGCCAAGTTGTTCTTGTTCTGCATCTTACTCAATCCCTTCAAGATTGCTGTTTATTGTGTTGGCAGCAATATTGGGTAGAATGTTTTTTTTTTATGTTGTCTGCTTCAGCCTAGGGACTGACCTAAGGGTCCAGATTTTTCTTTAGGAGCCTCAATTGGTCATCAAGTTCACCAATCTTCTGCTGTAGCATTTTGATCTTGTTAAGCAGCTCTGTAGCTTCTTTGATGAACGAATCCATTTTATTATGCTCGTTGCATACTTTGTTCCATTTTCCCTGCCTATTGGGCATGCAGTCTAACTACTAATGCATTGTTTCCTCCAGCTGCGCCATTTATGGGCAAGCCACCTCAAGTTCCCATACATGGGTCTTGTCCCTTTCAAGCCATTCATGGTAAGTCATTTGGTTAAATGATATCAGAGTACTGCTAGTAGAACTCAAGCGTTCTCTTCCAGTTGTTGGTAGGACAGGAGTGGCCCGGGTGTTAGCTTTACCCCTCCACTTCACTTTACCAGATCAGCCAATCCTTCACCTGGGCCCCTTTGTGTACACTTTGGGTGTGAAGATATGGGACTCCTCCCTCGTGCTGCTTGCCACTGACCTGTTGATAGATCCCCTTCTAGTTTCTGACACTCCCTTTCGATGTGCTCTATCATCCCATGATTAAAAATGGCCATCTTGGCCACTGGACAGTCCTTATGGTTCTTCGATTCATTGGGATGTGAACACCTTCCATATCCACTGCAGGGCTTGGCGTATTGTGAGGTCAGTGAGGTCCAAACTTCCCGAGACTGCTTCTGTAGTCCAAACTCTTCATGTTGGCCATGGTGCTACAGTGCATGTTATTGCCAAAATGGGGGAGTTCACTGGTCAGTCATTTTCAAGCTGACTAGCCTGGTGAATTTCTATTGCAGTGAGGTAAGAGTTGCCAGTTCTGCCAATATTTTGGTTTGATGATTTATGTTGGTGGGTCCTGCTACCATGTCATTGAAGTAGTCTATACACCAACCACAGTCTGGGTTGTTAGGGCAAGTGACAGTGAATTTGCAGTATTTTGCTTAGTTCTGTAGCCTAGCCATGGAATATGTAATTGACTCCCTCTCCTTCTGTCTCATTGAGTAAAATTTTATTGGTGGACCTCTTTGTAGAGTCCCCTGACCGCTACAAGCCTTATGTGCTGTAATAATTGTTCTTCTGTTGCAGAGTTCAGTGTCTCCGCTCAGTTTTGGGGAATGCATGCTTCTCTGAGCTCGTTTCGGATTGCGGATGGGTTCATTAGCAAGCACATCTACTTGTATCAGCCCCATGTGTCCATGAATAGGGTCCAATCACAAGTTCTATTGTGGGCTTTTCAGGCTCCCATACATAGTTATTTCTGCTTGGCCAGTCATAAGTCCCTTCTTTGCATAGCTCAACATTTTCTCTTTGAAAGTTTAGCTGTACTTACAACTGATAGAACTACATAGTTGTTGGCGATAGTATACAGTCTTCCGTAGTTTTGACTCTTATTAGCAACACCATGTTGAGTTGTTTGAGGTCGAACTGGAGCATTTGCAGTGTGTACAGCATGGTGTCCACTTGACGACTGGACTGAGTACAACAGCTGTACTGCTATTGGTCACTGTTTATGTATCTTCTATATATGTGCTGTATGACCATATTTGTATAGCACAGGTCTCTGTGCAAATATGCATATTCATAAGCTGGGGGTGTTACTTCATTAAAATGTTTCCAAATAATATTCTTCCATTACTATACATATATCTGAAAAGAAAAAAGCATAAAATATTCAATATAAAATTTTCAGTTGTTTCTGCACATGCTGTTAAAATTTGAGATAATTTGACCAATTCTCATTCAAATAATGAGATTATGGAATGATATCAATTTTTCTGAAATAGTGTAGGTAGTAAAAAAAGAAAATGGTACACCCCTCTCTCTTACTTTTTCTCCTCTACCTCCTCCTCTAATAATGTGACAAAAGATAGTGATTGATTGATTTTATCTGCATGTTAACCTATTTGGAGTTATATTATGCCTTATGGTTAATTAATTGCATACATTCTAAAGTTTTTTTTCCTCACAGTTATATGATATCAAGTATTCCTATGTAATACAAATAATTTGCAAATATATCCATTCTAACAGATTGCAGCCCAGTTAGCTGGAGCTGTAGAGTACACAGACTGCATTTCTACAGAGCTCATTTAAAATGTTGTCAAGAAAATGTTTTTATCAATCATATGCATTTAATATATATGTATATACAGGATTTGGTGTTAAATAACCTACAATAATTGATATGCCATAAAATCAACCAGATCAGTGGACCTGGGAGTAATGGTAAAGGGATACTCCACATTCCCCACACCTCCTGAATTGGAGCCTCACTATCAGATACAATTTAGTGTTCTATCCAGGACACCCTTTTTTGGCAGTTGGGTGGGTCTTACTCCTCTGCAGGGATACAGTCAGAAATACTGTTGACTGGGCTGTATATTAGGTAGCAAGAAATGTTGGGGGATTTTTTTTAGGGTGGGGTGAATACTTTTGTCATCTTGACTGTTTATATCAAATTTTTGCAGGAGTTGAAGAGTGTTATTTTGAAAAAAAATTTTGCAAGAGTTATTTCAATAAAAAAAAAGAATTTTGCAGGAATAGAAGTTATTTTAATTTTTGAAAAATTAGGATTTTAAAAAGAATAAACAGAATTACTCAGATATTCAATATTAAGAATATCAAATTCCCCTAATGAAATTTTTGAAGTCCTTGATAATTTTTAAGAGCAACCATGTAAAAATATGGTTCTTATTATTAAATGTAATTGCTTAATGATGATAACTTTAGACAAGAAGCTGGTTTCAATTATGAGATGAAATATTCTCTGAAATTAGGGGACACTAGTGTATATGATTCCTATCTTTTGGAAAATAGTGGGGCAGACTCAGCAGCAGTTGTACATGCAGATCTCAAGAATTGCCAGAATGTCAGAGACTTCAACTCCTGGTTTTCAATTCAAAGTTTTCCTTCTCTTGGATTGAGTTCTCTCACCTTTGGCAAGGCAACCAGTCAGGACTGAATGAGAAAAAAAAAAAACATTAAAAAAAATCTGATAAGTGTAACATCAGAATATTGCTTAACAAGTTAAATCCTTACAGAATATCCCATGGTTATTGTCTTGTACCAAATTAAACTACATAAAATATTTTATATTTTGTATCATCGATGCATGCTGACACCACAGATTCCATTGATTTTCTCACCATCTGTCCCTATCTGTCATTGCTCTTGGTAAGTCCCCAACATGACACCAAGTGTCCGCACAGAGTTAATGGATGTAAGTTTTTGGTTTGGTTTGTTGGGTTTTATGGTATATCAACCTTTGTAGGTTATTTAACGCCAAATCCATTTTTATGTAAATAATCTGTTCTATTTAAAACAATTCAGTTTAGCATAAGTACACAGTTTAATTGTCAAAAACATTTCCATTTCAAACTATTCAAGCAGTTATATGTAACAATTCGGTTAAGTGTAAATACAGTTTTAATGTCGAAAAACAGTTCTATTTCAAATAAAAATGTAAGTACGTTTTAATTGTAAAAATCATTTCTATTTCAAGCTATTCAGTTTACTCAAACAATTCATTTTAGCATAAGTATGCTGTTAGTTCTGTTTAACCCATAGATAGGGCCCTATCAGGTGCTACCATGCCGGGCCAGAGTGGACCTGGGAGCAATGGCAATGAAGGGGTACTCCGCATTCCCCAAAGCTCCAGCACTGCTGGAACCTCAATATCAGATAGTTTAGTGTCATATCCAGGACACTCGTTGGGGGAGGGGGTCTTACACCTCTACAGAGGTGCAGTCAGTGTATTCTGCAGCCCCAGCTGACTGGGCAATACACAGAGTTAAATGTCAAACAGTTTTATTTTAGATAATTCAGTTCAGCATAAGTACACAGTTTAGACGTCAAAAACAGTTCTATTTCGAGCAATTCAGTTCAGCACTAGTACGCAGTTCCAATGTTAAAACAGTTCTATTTTAAACAATTCTGTTTAGCATAAATACAGTTTAAATGCAAAAATCAGTATAGTGAAAGAAGTACTGTTTAGTTCTATTTAACCCATAGATAGGACACTTATCAGGTGCTACCACTCCGGGCCAGAGTGGACCTGCGAGCGATGGCAATAAAGGGGTACTCCACATTCCCCAAAACTCCAGCATTGCTGGAACCTCACAATCAGATTGTTTAGTGTCATATCTAGGACACTCATTTGGGGGGGGGGCTTACCCCTCTGCAGAGAAGCAGTCGGTGTATTCTACAGCCCCAACCAACTGGGCAAATGTAAGTTTTTGCTGGTCAGTGAACACTGGTGTGTCCATGTGAGAATGTTATTTATGAGTTTGTCCTTACTTCTCCACCAGCATACAGCATATCTTGCTCTTTTTTATGGTTTACAAGACGAGTTTTGTTGGGTGCTGCTTCCTATCTAGCTTTCTCCAGGCATTTTTTATGGCTATAAGTCATGCAACCACATGATAATACAGCCACAGTTATAGCGTGGAAATAATAATTTGTATAGGATAATAGTATAAACTGTTCCTAAGACTGGTAGTCTCAGCTTTGTGATTTTAATTTCTTGGCAGATTTACTATTTGAAAAAAAAAAATGCTAATCCAGAAAATACTTTCAAGTAGTTTAATGCCAATGTTTATCACAGATCCAAGTGGACCATACACCAAAAATAACGTGGATTATTTCCTCATTGTGGAAGTGGGTTACAGACATTAATCTACTTAAATTACTAGAATTATAGTTTCTAGCAAAAATATGCATCCTCCAGATATTCAGTTTAGAGCACTAACAGCTCTCTTGCAACCAAACTGTTCATGGAATAACACTGGCTTTATGAGAAGGCAGAGCATTTTTTTTTTAATGATTTACTCATTCTTTGTGTGTGTAAATATTTGAAAATAAATAATATTGATATTCAACAAAGCAAAAAAAAAACAATTAATTTAGAATTATATTATTATGTTAAACTTATTTGGAATGGGGGGGGGTGATTGAAAAATAGAACAGCTTGGAAACTAGTTCTTCCCATCACTCCTGGTTTTCATTGATAAACTTTCTTAATCTAAGTATTGAACAAAATTAAGTTATTTCTTTCTTTGTGTTTACATTAAACTTATTTGAAACGGTAGAAATATCAAAAATCAAATACCTTGAATGCTAGCTTTTCTCATCACTCCTTTCATAGCTAAGTTTAACAGTAAAAAAAAAAAAAAATTACAGTTATTTCTTAGTTAATGAATTTCTTTTAACATTTATCAATGGGATTTTTTGGTTGGTTGGGTTTTACGTCATATCAACCCTTGTAGGTTATTTAATGCCAAATTTTGTTTATATATTTATATATTAAATATATGATTTGTAAACAAATAGTTTGTAGGTAGTATTTTTAAACAAGCCAGAACTCATTTGTTTGCACACAGTTAAATGGATTCAAATATTGCTATTTAACACTAACAATTCAACATCAGTCATTTGTTTGCACTCAGTTAAATGATTAAACAGTTCTATTCAACCCATAGATGGGACCCTAACATAAACTACCAGTCTAGTTTAGAGTGGACCTGGAAGTAATGGCAGTGAAGGTGTACTCCACATTCCTCAAAGCTTCAAGACTGGAGTTTCATCATCAGATTGTTTAGCGTCATGACATTCATTTAGGGGGTCTTGCGTTGACTGCATCTCTGCAGAAGTGTATCTACAGCTTCAGCTGACTGGGATTTTTGCTCATATTTATAAGAATAAAACCAAACAAATAGAAATTGGAAAATTCTTTTTATTAAGATCAATATACAAATTAGCCTTTCTGTTCACTCTATAAACCACTATTTGGTTGTAAATATAAATATAATTGCATGTTATTAGTATGTTGATAAGACTAATATTATTGATAATGATACACTTTTCTTAAAAATTGAGCTTGAAATTTAAAAAAAAAAGGAAAATCATTGAGAATTTGATGTAAGTAACTAAGAGAATTGTAACATTGGTAGTGACATAGTTTCAATTACAAACAGACAACCACATAATATCCATTATAATATACTAAGCTTAACTTCATTTTAGCACAAGATCACAAGTATTGGGCACCCTGTGAGAATCAGACATAATGATCTGCAAGGCCTGCTTGATGACTATTGTACTATTACAAGATGTCAAATATTTACCTACCCATTCACCACATCCAGGATGTGACGCAAGATCAATTTTCAAGTAGAGTACAGTAATTCAGTTTTCCTTCTCCTAGACTGGTTGCCTAACCAAGGCTAAAAAAAAACCCAGTCTACCTTGCTATTTACCCATAGCTGAAATCAGGTCACTAATTCCATTTCCTACAACAATAACCATGATGATAATCATGCTTCCTTAATACATATAGCCCTAATCTATTCACTGCTTTAATTCCTGACCTCTGACAATCCCTTTATATTGTATATATTTGTCACAGCCTCCCACCAGACAGGACTCGACACAAGGTCAATGACCTGAAGGTCAATTATTGTGGGGATTTAGGGGAAGGGAAAGTCAGGCATGAGCCGAGGCTCAAGCCCTGCTGGCCATCGGCCCACTTAGTGCAATGTGGGTCTGAGAACAGATGCTTAATAATATTACAAGTGTGTCAAAATGATATAGCCAGAAGAGATTGTGATACTAAGTAAAATAATTAGTTACATGTTTGATTTGTGCTCCTGCAAACCAGTGGTTCATGTAGTTTAATTGATAAAGCAGCTGATGCTGTTAATTAGGCTTTCCTGAGACAAAAAGGGATGTGAGTTCGTCTCACTGACAGACTATCCTATATTATCATTATTTCTAATCTACACTGTTCATCATTGTTGTTCAAATAGCAATCATGTGACTTGTAATGAAAATTTAAAAATTCAAATTTTGAAAAGATGAAAGAAAATACTAGCCAAAATTAATAACGATTGACAATGCTTAATCAAAAAAAAAATTTATAGATAAAACGAATTGTTAGTGTCTACATATTTTGTTCTCATAATTACTGGACTGCTACATACAGGATGAGGCAAAAGTAATAAGGTTGTAATAATCTAACGAAGTTTTGTATCATTATCAAGGCATGCTGTTCTCTCTCTAGCTATAGATAAATATGGTTCTTCATTATCATGCTGACATCACTTTAGATCTCTTACCAACTATCCCAATCAGCCATCGCCTTTGATAAGTCCTCTAGATGGCATCGAGTGTCTGCACAGAGCTGATGTATATAAGCCTTTGCAGGTTGTATACTATTGGTGTGTCTACTGGTGGGAGTTCATTGGAGAATGTTGCTTATGAGTTCATCCTTACTTCTCCAGCAATACTTAGCATTATAGCAAGGGTTATCAATTACATCTTGCATTGTCCCTTTTCCAGATCAAACTGTTGTGTAAGTATTTATCATAAACTAATTTAACAAGAGTACAAGCTTATCCTTTGAATTTTGATCTGAAATGTTCAGTGTATAACATTAAATCAAATGCTAGAAATAATAATATGTTGAAAAAAATATATATTTTTCAGGTCTATTACATCATGGTGACAATGTTTAAATATGTATTTTTTTTTCTTTTACACAAAATAAATACATATTTTTCTTTATATTTTAATTATAATTAAGGTTGAAAGTGTCGTGAGGATAAGCCCAACTTATTTTTATTGATGCAGGTATCATTGACTCGGCCTGTTTATCAAAACTTTTCTCATTACCCTTACCGTGCTTTTAACCAAGACTAATATGGATTTCAAATGTTCTAATTTAATCAAAACAATAGCAATATAATTTACATGCATTTATTTACAGGTGTGTAACAGTATGTAATTTAATCAAATAAGAAATGATGTGATTTATTCTAAATCAATGTAATTTAATTAAGAAATGACATTTTTTTTAATTCTTAATTTATTGGAAAATATATATTAGTGAATTATGTTGCTATCGTTTTGATTAAATTGGATTGTTTTGTTACACTCCATAAATAATAAGGTAAAATGAAGAGTTTGGCAATATTTTGTTACATGCTAATTTAACATGACTAAAGCAATTCAAATCATATAAGACACCCACTGTGTTTGGTAGTATCATGCTAGTTGGTGTGCTGACATGTGCATTGCTTTGATCTGTGCAGCTTTCAAATCACACAGAATAAAGTGCAATGTAATCTAATTTGGAAACTTATGCTTCAAACTGAGACATAATGTCATGGAAGCAAGCAAAAAAATTTCTTGTGTGGAAGTGAAGGTGCAGTTAATCACAGTATAATAATTAGATGGTTCAAGAAATTCAGACAAGATCAGGTGAGTTCAGCATTTCACCACCTAGTGTAGTTCATCATCTTCATGACCTCAGCAAAAGTATCCAGAGCTGCTGAATTGTGCCTTATGTTACCAAAATATTGCAAAACTATTGTAGTTAAAATAAATTTAAAAAAAAAAAAAAAATTAAACATCAAGTCACCATGACATGTAAGGTTAAACAGTGTATTGTAAACATGTCATTTTGAGATAAATCAATTCAGAGTCCAATGGATCAAAGTTGACCCATATCATCCAATAAAATGTTCTTGGTTATATTTCTAATTTTAAAATCATTCAGTGCTTTAATTACATTCACTGTATCATCTGCAGAGGATTAAGAATCCCTCTTATAAAAGGATGTGTCCTGGCTATGACACTGAATTGCATCTGATGGTGAGGCTCTAGGGAGTGTGGAATACCCTTCGTTACCATTATTCCTAGGTTCACCCTGTTAAAATCCCATTTATGGCTCAAATAGATTTATGTGCAAATTATTTCTATTAGATAGGAATACTTTATGTAATGGTGAGTGTAAAAAATTTTTAAGAAACTTCTATGCAAAAAATGTGAATACAATGATTGCATAAAAATAACCCCCAGACAGATCGAAATGGCATGAAAAAATCAATCAATCTGAGTTTATACCTGAAAGTTTCTGAAGCTAAGTAATCTGTCTCTTTTTAGGCTGCTTCCATCTTGAATAATTTTTTCTTTTTTAAATTAAAAAGAAAAATAGACTGATACACATCTCACTTGTCAGAAGATTAATTGCAGGCTTTTTACTGTAATCACCCTATCCATTGATATGTGGGGTTTTTTTAATAATTAATTCACTATGGTATAGTGGTTAGAGTGCTTTGGGGGGGGGAAGAAGTTAATGGCACCAACTATCTTGAAATTCATTTGATAAATTTAGCTCAAGTCTAAAATGGTCTTGAGGGAATAACTACTGATTTATATATATAGATTAATTCACTACATTTCACACTATATACTTAGTAACTCATTCAACTCAAAATTATCACCACCCTGTCAGTAGAGGGGGGTGTCCTCGTGGTGTAATGGTTAAAGCGATGAACTGCGGAATCGTAGTACGCGAGTTCGTACTCCAGTCGCGCTATTATGTTCACTTTCGGGCAAATACCCTTGGGAAAGGTATGAACCCCCTTATTCTCCCTCCAGCTATGGGTAAATAGTAGGACAGACTAGGTTCTTCAGCCTTGTTGAGGCAACTAGTCTAGGAGAAGGAAAACTCTGAATTCAAACCTGTTAAACTCCGCTTAAAAAATTGACCTTGTGTCATATCCTGCCCGAGCGGAGGGGTTGGTAAATAGTACCACCCTGTCAGTAGAGCTTAGATATGTAAATTTTATCACCTTCCCCACCAAAAAAGTGGTGTACTTCATATGACACTAAGCTGCATCTTCAGATCAGAAAAGTGTGGAGTGACCCTCTATTGCCATTACTCACTGACCTGGAGTGGTAGTACCTGTTAAGGTCCCATCTATACGTGAAATAGATTTGTTCAAAAATCATTCTTATTTGATAAGAGCATGTACAAAAAAAAAAAACCCTTAAAAAGAAATGACACAAAAATGTAAATATCAATGTACAATGAACATGATTCACTAACCTATGATGCATAAAATCCTTGATAAGTTGTTAAAATAAATCAATCAAAATTTACTTATATTTATCATATTTACCAACCCCTCCGCTCAGGCAGGATATGACACAAGGTCAATTTTTAAGCAGAGTTTAACAGGTTTGAATTCGGAGTTTTCCTTCTCTTAGACTAGTTACCTCACCAAGGCTGAAGAACCTAGTCCGTCCTACTATTTACCCATAACTTATATTTATGCTCCTTTCATAGATCAATGAGAATTGATTTCAAAAGTTTGTCATGCTGGATAATCATTAAAAGTCACAACCATTTTGTAATACAGCGGCTACCTCCCATCATCATTGATCCTGGTACCAAGCTGTGTGACTGAAAACCAAAGGTCAAACATAAGAACTATCGCTGTAGGTGCAAGAGAAAGTCACACGCAAGACTTGAGGATTTTTTTTCAAAGAAGCAGCCCGTTATATCAGAGATAAGCATAACTGTACCCTGCTATAGTCATTCTGCTGTGATTTATCAGATCTTTCCTTGCTTTCTGTTTTTTTGAAACTGGCTCAGAAGGTCTCATCTTACTTTCTTAGAGATGCCTATAACACTACAATTGATTGAATAAAGAAATTTGGACTTAATTAAAAATTGTGTGTTTAATCATTTGAAAGATATAATGTTTGGATAAAACTCAAACTCCAATTCAAGGAAAATGGGTCAAGTAAATCTTTCAATTTAAACTTGGCTTACATTTACACATTTGGGAGGTGCTCATAGGATTATAGAAAATAGACCCAACAACCCAAGTTCAAATACTTAAGAAGATTGTTTGCATTTTATATAGCACAAAGACCCTTGGGAAAGGTATGAATTTAACTATTATCCCTCCAATAATGAGTAGGCTCTTTCACCTTGATTTGTTGGCATATCAACCATTGTAGGTTATTTAATGCCATATCGCTTTTAGAAATCAATAAATATATGATTTCCAAATACATTTTGTAGATAACGTTTTTAAATGAGTCTGAGCTCATTTTTTTTTTTTTTTTGCAAACAGTTAAATCATTTCACTTATTTCTATCTAATATGAATAATTCTATTTACTATCAATCATTTGTTTGCACACAGTTAAATGTTTTGAACTATTGCTATTTAATATTAACAATTCAGTTAAACATCAGTCATTTGTTTACACACAGTTAAATAATCTAACAGTTTTATTTCAAACAATTCCATTTAGCATAATTCATTTGTTTGCACTCAAATAAAAATGTTTGACCCTTAAGGTCCTATCTATGGATCAGTTTATCAGGTACTATCACTCTGGGTCTGAGTGGACCTGGAAGCAATGGCAATGAAGGGACACTCTGCATTCTTGGAGCCTCACAATCAAATTGGTTAGTGTCATACCAAAGACACTGGTTGAGGGTTCTTACCCCTCTGCAGCAATGCAGTGGGAACTTTCTACGGCCCTAAGAGAAGAAAAGCTCTAAATTTAAATCTGTTAAAGTCCTCTTAAAGATTGACCCTGTGTCATATCCTGCTCATATCATTGGATAAATACATACATTTAAACATATATAGTTAATGCAAAAGTATCCAATACATTGTATAAAGCACTTATAAAGCTTCATGATTAATGAAATCTACAAAGGTCTACATTCATTAATAAACATGACAAGATACTAACGAATGAAAATTTGGGGACAATGAATTCTAATGATAAACTTTTGAATTATTCCTACTTTCATCAATTTAGAATATTCAAATACACTTTATGGCTTCAGGTATTAGTGTGCATTCAAAACTTATTGTGAATATGTAAGTAAAGTTGGCGACTTTAGTCGAGGGTGACCGGTAGGCTCCCTTTTCAATAGCTACTACACCGATGTGTAAGGGAGGGCGCTACTTCATTCCCAGGATAGCTCCACTTTACCCTTGATCCATACCTTATAATGTTGTGGGCTAAGCAAGGCGGCATTAAGTACCATTTTTTTGAGTCTTTGGTATGACTCGACCTGAGACTGAAACCTGGTCTCCCGGACCATTGGCGAACCCTCTACTCATTAGGCCAATGGCTCGGTAAAAAAGAGTATCTCACCTACTTGACCTTCTAAAACATTTTTTCCAATATATCTCAATGTTTTAAAATTCAGTATTTGCCATCTTTCTTTAGGCTCGCATTTTTTAATCTAATGCTGATTTTTGAGATGCAAATATAATATGGATTGTCAAATTCTTATGGTGAACTTAGTTTGCTGGGGCTGTAGAATATCCTGATTTCATCTCTATACAGGGGTAAGACTCCCACCCACCCAACAAGTGACCTAGATATGACAACACTATCTGATGGTGAGGCTTCAACCCTGAAGCTTTGGGGAATATAGAGTACTCCTCTAGTGCCATTTCTCCCAGGTCCACAGACCAGGAGTGGTAGAAACTGATAGGGTCCTATCTATGGGTCAAATAGAACTGGTTGACCCTTTAACTGTGTGTAAATTGTTAGTTATAAATAGCAATACATGGAGCCATTTAACTGCACGCAAAACTATTAGTGTGGAATACTTAAAATCACTTACCTGTATGCAAAATAGAATTCTCTTAGTGTTACATTGTCAAATAGTTCCAAGTATAGCTGTGTGCAAATGAAGAGAAGTAAATTCAATAAATAATTAGTTAATAGCAATTCTTAAAACCACTTTTCTGTGTGCAAACAAATAAATATTTAATACAAAATATTAGTGTAAGATCACAATAATTGAAACCATTTAACTGTAGAAACAATATCATTTTAAAATAAAATTACCAACAATCTATTCACTTACAAATGATATGTATAACATTTGTGCAAACAAATGACTGATGTTAAATTATATAGTTTTTTTTACTTAGTTAAATGGTTTCGAGTATGGCTGTGTTCAAACAAATGTTTAATATTAAATAGAATTATTCATGTTAGAAATAATTGCAACTATTTAACTGTGTGCAAAAAAAATGAGTTCAGGCTTGTTGAAAAATCTTATTGATAAAATGTGTTATATATTAAATATATGATTTGTAAACAGGATTTGGCATTAAATAACCTACAACACAAACAAACAATCCATATTATTTTATACATTTACCCATTCACATCAGACTGTGAAAAAGTTCTTAGTCCAACTAAGAAAGGAATGAATTTGAGCCATGAAACATGCTATTCCATATATTTATCCCTGGGGTCAACACACTAGTCATATTTCATAAATTTCTTTAACTTAAAAAAAAAAAGGCATTCTTTGCTTGGGCCAAGAATTTTTCATATATATATATATATATATATATATACACACACACACACACACACATTAGTTATATCATCTCAAAACACTTATTGTAAAATGTAGAAGTCTGTAAGCCAAACTTTCTAATCATTACTTCACTGTCAAGTACCAATCTAAGCTTAGCCTGGCACAAAGTTACATGTGTGGGACAACCAGTGAAGACAAACCTCACTTTGTACTAATTGTGTATATAAGTAAAGTTGTCAAACTTAGTTGAGGGTGACCCAAAGGCTCCCTTTTCAATAGCTACTACACTAAGGTGTAGGGGGTGCTACTCCTTTCCCTAGATTGCTCCACTTTACCCTTGATCCGTACATTATAATGCTGAATGTTAAGCAGGGAGGCATCAAGTACCATTTTTTGAGTCTTTGTTATGACTCGACCTGGGATTGAACCCAGGTCTCCTGAGCCATTGGCGAACACTCTAACCATCATGCCAATGTCCAGTCCTTCCTTATTGCGTATATAATAATCTATATATTCACAACTACTGACCAATGGTATCTCAAATAATTTTAGTCGTCTTCTCTGTTAGAGAATATCATTGGCATGAAACTATGAATATTAGATAGCACTGATAACCAATCAGAAGTCATGAAACTTATTAGTCTATTTTCACCTTTGAGGGTAGCCAGTGATTAGAATAGTGGCTGTCTTTCCCAGATAGAAAACAATCATCTTTTTGGATGCCTCTCTCCTATTGAAACAAATCTGTAACTGCTTTTAAAGAATTTCTGTACAAAATCCACAACTCAAAAGATATTTACTCGTAACAATACTGCACAACTTCAAACATGACAAGTTATCTCAATAAAATCTTTAAAGTAGTTAGGGTAAGAAACCTATGTGATTTAATGATGATAAAACAGAACTTTTATCATAGTTGAAATCTACTTACTGCAACCAATATTTACCTCTAGACAATTTTATTGCTTTTTTCAGAGTCTGGTTAGCACATACACAGTAAGAGTTAAAGTAATTATCAAGCTAATAAAGAAATATTTATACCAAGAATAATTCTTGAAAATTGACTATAATGGGTTTTTCTTTAGGTTTTCTTTGTTTTTGTTTTTTTCTTCTTTTTACTTACTCACTATTTTGGTTTGGTTTCTTTATTTAATGGCATATCAACCTTTGTGTATTCACTATTTTATAAGAGAATCATTCATCGAAAAAGGTGACTTTTGCCTAATGAGTTGGCAATAGGAAACACTGTTTACAATTGCACAATTTTTCAAGGAAATCAATAGTCTTCTGGGACAGGAAAGACCCCATCACTATCAACATGACCTTCTTTAACTGACTGTGTGTTAAAACTTATTTTTTACCTGAGAGTCAATGTGTTTCTACACCATAGGCTGTCTTTTCAACTCAGGCTCATTGTGACTAACCCTTGTTTAGCCTATTTGTAAACATTTTTTTTTTTGGACTAAAACATGTTTCTTCATATACATCACACATTTTTCTGTAAATTTCACATGGTTTTCATTTCTCAGCCACCAAACACATTTGATAACAGAGTGCTCCAGGTTTGAACAGAAGTCTGATTTTTTTATCATTTTCAATAGTTTCAAAACATTTTTGCTATCAACCAATTCCAAAAAAAACGCACATTTCACATTTACATAAAAAATTCTAATTTATTGAATGAGCCTTGTTACTTTGTTGAGATGCCTGTCCCAGCCAACCACTTTCCATTACCCTCTCTTTCCCTTTCACTAAAATACTACAGCAATATTATAACTAACAATTGCTTTAATCCTATAAAATTTAACTACTTAAAAAGTAAACCTGCATACATCAAATCTTTATGAACAGATATACTATTGATGCAGTGAAAGTTTCACTTTACACCTATCCTTATGACAATTGAGTAGACTGGACTCTCTAGCCTTGGTATGGCCATCAGTCAGGGTTGGTTGGTTTTTGTATTGCAGTATATCAACCCCTTTCAGGTCATTTAACAATTCAGTTTAGTATAAGTATAATTTTTGTTTACGAACACTTAAATGTCAAAACAGTTCTATTTCAAGCAATTCACTTTAGCATAAGTACACAGTTTAGTTCTATTTGATCCATAGATTGGACCCTATCAGGAACTACCACCCCAGGCCAGAGAAGACCTAGGAACGATGGCAATAAAGGGGTACTCCGCATTTCCCAAAGCTCCAGCATTACTAGAAGCTCACCATCAGATTGTTTTGTGCCATATTCAGAACACTCATTTGGGGTGGGGGGGGTCTTACCCCTCCACAGAGAAGCTGTTGGTTTATTCTACAGCCTCAATCAATTGGGCAAACCAGTCTAGGAGGAAAACCTCCAACTTACGTGATGGGCCAGTGTGGCAGGATATGGTCATCACTCCTCCTGTCTAGCTATTCTTAAGAAAAGTCCTAGTCCTACAATGGACTGTATAAAAGAAGTTACTATTGTTGCAAATTGGGAGGCACTAGTAGCATAATAAACTTGGCGATTTTATATTTCACATAATACTAATAGCCTTGGGGAAGGTATTAATCCAACTATTCTCCCTCCACCTATAGGTAAATAGTTGGGCAAACCAGGCTCTTTAACCTAGGTATGGAAACCAGTCTAGAAGGAAAACTGAATTCAAACCAGCTATGTACTCTGCTTAAAAATCGACAGTGTTACATCCTGATTATGACAGAGGAGTTGGATTACCTACTATTAGTCCAAGTTAGTACAATTGGAATTAGAGTTAAAATTCTACTTGATAATCTTACATCCAACTCTCATTCTTGTTATGCCACAGTGTTAAAGAGAAGGAGGGATAATATATGAACAATTGACTCTTCTGTAATTACCTCACCTACTCAGGCTGTAGTAGCAAAAATCACTGCTAGATCTGTTGTCAGCTTTGAGAAATAGTTGGTGGTCAAGGATGTATAATGAAAACAATAATGCCAATAAAAGATGCTAAATAATAATTTTAAAAAATACTTTTGTTGAAATTAGAAAAATTCTTCTATCTCATCTCAAAAGAAAACTTCAATTATCTTTCATTTATCAATTCCGTGAACCACTTGAACTGAAAGTGGTACACTTAATGAACTTTTGATCCACCTCAATAATCTTTTATCCAAGATTCTCTGTGCCAGTGCTAACTCAATGTGCGCTAACTGATTTAAGTGCTGAATGATTGGCTAACATTAAAGATGAACCAAGAAAATTATATTGTCTAATCATTTATGGAAAAGGCAGACTTATTGTTTGTACCTTTAGAATTTTGAGTGTTAGTGAATTGAGTATTCAGAATCTTGTTACAAATCTCTTGTTAGACAGAGAAGCAATCTTTGAAATATTCTGATAACTTGAATAAATTATGTCCATATCTCTCTTGCCACCACACACTTTTTTTTTTTTTTGAATACTTGACAAAACTGGTCCTGGCTTTCTTCAAAACTTGTTAAACCATTGTTTGTTACTGTCTTATGTAACTTTTTGAAAGAAAAAAATGCAAATAGATACTACCCTGGTAAAAAGATTTGAATTAGACTAGAGGATTTTCAATTAGCTTTCTTATCAATGCATTTGTTATTTAATGCTAAATATCTTGTGATCTACCAATAAATTTTATTTAGTATTAAATAAAAAATTCTTTGATATCTTTTGTGATCTACCAATATGCTTTTCTTTTTTTAACCACCTCAATTTTTTTTTTATATTTGCTCCTGAGTTTAGACAGATCACTGGTCTCTCGCTGTTCTCTTCCATGGATTGCCTTTTTTTTTTTTTAAGTTTTACAATTCTTTCCATTGTTCCAATTAACGGTTCTTTTGTTTGAGCTGTTTCATTTCAGTTAGGTATGCCTATTCATTTGATGAGGTCTGCAACAATTGCCTTTTCATTGTAGACCAATTGACATATCAAGGCTTCTGCTGTTATTTGTTTTAAGAATGCAAATTACAAGATTACTCAATGATTTTTTTCCTCTATGTGGCTTGAAAGAAATTATACCATTAATTTAAATAATATCATCTAGTTTAAGGTATTTTTATAAAGCCCAAATGTTTAGCAGTAAATAAACTACTAACAGCTTAGATGCTGAACCAAAAAAAACAAAGTGAACATCCTGTCAGTGTGCTAATTTTATAATTAATTAAAGTATATTTTCTTTACTTATACTTAACTATTTTCCTTGAGAAATTATAACAAACATTCTTTATGTTATAATAGCCTTAAAATACCCAAACAAAAAATGTGGTGTGGCATTTTTGCTGTGTTATATTACTTGAAAAGAAAAGATCAACTATTAGACAAAATCAGTCAACATTGTATTTGCTAATCAAATATATTTTTCAAGGTTATTTTCTATTAAAAAAACATCCTGCAAATTATGTGTTAATGAAACCTTATGAAATAAATATTCATATGAGAATTACATTCCTTAAAACTTCTACTACACAAAACAATTTGACTATTAGCAGCAATAGTATCATAATTCTTATTTTTACTACTTTTACTAGTAAAGCATTGGCTACTATTAACTTTTGATTAGTATTTTCTTTCATTCTAATTTTCCTTACTTTTCACTATGACTATAAGACTGTAGTCAGACATATTGTAACAGATAGCAAATGTGTTGAATTACTGCAGACAGACAGTTGGGCAGAGTGACAACTTATCAATGATTTTTAAGTTTCCAGATACAGAATGAAAGGAAATGTGGGTATGTCATTTGCTTGGAACAAGTAAGCCATTGTATGAGTGCTTTGTTAACAAAATGGAGTTAACTCAAAAAATTACGTGAGATAAGACTAATTGCAAATAAAGGGCAGTACAGTGTAATTAGTTATCGCCCTTAAGAAAGTATAATCATTAAGGTAAGCACAAATGCTTAAAAGTAAGTAAAGTTAAAAATTGTTGTCGTGGGTGACTTGAAGGCTCCCTTTTCATTAGCTACTACATCAAGGTGTAGGGGAGGGCACTACTCCTTTCCCTGGATTGCTCCACTTTACTTTTGTTCCATACCTTATAATGCTGAGTGTTAAGCAAGAAGGCATCAAGTACCTTTTCTTTTTTTTTTTAGTTTTTGAATTAACTCAACTTGGAATTGAACCTTGGTCTCCTGGGCCATTGGTAAACACTCTACCCACACCCCAACTGAATTGTAAATTGCTTTGGTCTATAATTTTAACACTAAACAATCAAAATCTCACTATAATATACCACTTTTGCTGTATTATGGTAACACTTAAAAATTATATATAATCTTGATATATAGATGAATATAAAATGTGCCATATTGTATTTTATTTTTTAATTTGTCAAGATTACAAGGGGAAAAAAATCAGTATAATTTTCACATTATCCCAGGCAACCCAAATAAATTTTAACTCAAATCTGAAGCAAGTCTTTTGAAATTTTTTTGTCTATCATTTCTCTATTTGTATTCCCTATGTGAAAAAGAATGTTAATGTTTATACACTTTTTGATTTTAACAACAAAAAGAAAAAAGCAATAATTTTATTCTGATCAACCTGTTAGGTACCCATTGTAACAGTAATCCATGATTATATAGATACTTTTATTTAAGAGAGAGTGGTTATATACATACTGTGGTAGTTACTTTTGCTTTATTGATTAAAGGGACAACAAATTTTGTTGAGGCTGGTTCAAATTTTTTATATAAGCTTTCGTAACTTAAGAAAACTAACTAGCATTTCATCATTGTATAGAGAATATTGGCAGGGAAAAAATGTCATTCATTATGAATACTAACACCATAAAATCATCTTTCAATTGCAAATTGAATTGAAAATTGCTTTATTCATTATTTTAAGGTTAACTTTCTTTTTTTTTAATTACATATCAAACTTTGTGGATTATTTAAATGCCAAAGCCATCCTTGTAAAAGAACAATAGTGGAGCTATTTAACCCATAACTAAAAGAGATAAGGGGTGGTTCATACCTTTACAAAGGGTATTTAGTTTGAAAGTAAGCGTAATAACACAAATGAAATTTGAACTCACTCACTACAATGTCTCTAGGGCACCTCGGGTGGTGTAATGGTTTGCAAGGTAGACTAGCAAACCTATACGAGTGAGTTTGATTCTCATTAGGTGCCCAATTCATGCTGCCTTGTGCTACATCTAAGCAAAAAGCTTAGTAAATTACCACTACAATGTCTCGGTTTAGTACATTAGCCACTATGCCCTGCAGACTCTCCCTCCCTTGAGTATTTTAAGTATACTGGTCTTATAATCTTGCTAGATGTCTTTTTCGCTGCTTTAAAATCATCTACAAGAATTTTAGTAATATATAGATTTGATGCTTACAAAATCTACACACATGATTGTAGATGTGGGTTGTTTTTTTATTAAGATATAGTAAAGTTGGCAACCATAGTTGAGGATGACCCAAAGGCTCCCTTTTCGATAGCTACAACACCAAGGTGTAAGGGAGGGCACTACTCCTTTCCCTGGATTGCTCCACTTTCCCGTTGATCCATACCTTATAATTCTGAGTGTTAAGCAAGGAGACATCAAGTACTATTTTTTGAGTCTTTGATATGACTCAACCTTGGATTGAACCCAGGTCTCCCGGGCCATTGGCAAACACTCTAACCATCATGCAACAGTAGAATATGCTGACTGCATCTCTACAAAGAGGTAAGACCCCACCCCACCTCCAATGAGTGTTCTAAACCATCTGATGGTAAGGTTTTAGTTCTGGAACTTTGTGGAATGTAGGGTTACCCCTTTATTGTCATTACTTCCAGGTACACTCTGACCCAGAGTGGTAGTACCTGTTAGGGTCCCATCTATTGATTAAATAAAACTGTTCAATCTTTTACAAGGGATTATTGATATCAAATAGAATAGCATTAAATAGCAATACTTGAAACATTTAACTGGATCCAAACACATGAGTTCTGGATCATTTAAAATGTTACCTACAAACTATTCCCTTACAAATTGTTATTATGTGTATAAATAGGATTTGGCATTAAAAAAAAACAATAAAGGTTAATATGCTATAGAACACAACCAACCAACCAAAATTATGCTGAATCATATTACAATTTTTGGTCTTTCTATAAGACAGTATAGAGCAGATTTATTCAACTCAAAAATCAAGACAATAATACCTGTTGTATTTGTTTCCATGTGCTTTTATAAGAGTTTTTTTTTTTTTTTTTAATCTATGTATTTCTATATTATTTAAATTAGACTGTTTGACAATAGCCTGGGAGCCCGGGGTTCAATGCCAGGTCATATACCAAAAACTTGAGGTAAAAAAAAAGGTACTTTATACATCCTTGCTTAACACTCAGCATTATAAAGTATCAATGGTAAAGTGTAGCAATCCTGGGTAAGGCGTAATGCCTTCCCCAACACCTCGGTGTAGTAGCTATTGAAAAGGGAGCCTTCAGGTTGCCCTTGGCTACGGTAGCCAACTTTACTTTATATAAACACACACACACTGTGTGACACAAATGAACAAATGGTATCTAGAAAAATTGCTGTGGGTTGAAAATTCTATCTGGAACAGCATCGTTTCAATAGCATGTACACTGGTCCAAATCATAACAGATCATATTTTGAGAGAAAATTTTTTTTATAAATGCTCTAGCATTAACTTGGATCACACAGGTGATAGTTTCAAATGGGGGAAGTCATGTTTTTATATATATATATATATATATAATGTAAATATTATATAACTTATCTGGGAAAGAAGTAGTACCCTTCCCTACATCTCAATGTAGTAGCTATTGAAAAGGAAGCCTTCGGGTTACCCTCAACTCAGGTTACCAACTTTACTTTGTATATATAACTGTAACCCACCAAAAAGGGTATATCAGAGATTTTAAAATAATATGTTTAAAATGATCTTAGAAAATAAAGCAATTTCCAGTTCAACTTATATAACAAATTTGAAAGGTTGAATTTTGGTACAACTATGAAATGCTAATGAAACTCCTTCAAATATCATCCTATTGTAATAGCAAACTTTGGTTACTAATTCATGACTCATTTAATTTTTAAATATATTTCACACACTAAATTCAACTATTATGAAACTGGGTGATTGGCCTAATGAGTAGAATGTTCGCCAATGGTCTAGGAGACCAGGTCGAGTCATACCAAAGACTCAAAAAATGGTACTTGATGGCGCCTTGCTTAACACTCAGCATTATAAGGTAAGCATCAAGGATAAAGTGAAGCAATCCAGAGAATAGAGTAGCACCTCAGTGTAGTAGCTATTGAAAAGGGAGCCTTCAGTTTCCAGTGGGGTTTTTTGTGTACTTGTGGAAAACAGTTCACCAAGCTTTTTGACTGACAAATAAAAATTCAATTGTCTGGCTTAGTGTTAGATCCCCCCTTCAATCTTTGACCTTTGATTAGAGTTCAAAAATGCATAAGAATTTTCAAGACTTTTCACCAAGAAAGGTCAGTTTCATTATACCAATGTTTCTTGCTAATTATTTTCTCATCATTTTGCAGAATGGGCTTTGTTCTTCATTCCGATTTCTGCTGTAAATCAGCTGCTGTGAAGACTCATGGCCATAGTCACAGTCACTTCCACAATGGACATTCTGGTGCCAACTCCCAACAGATGTATCATCGTCTTTCACAGGAACCTACTGAGAACACACCAGCCATTATGGAGTGTCAGTCTATGGCTAAACCACACCAGAATGTAAATATCAGAGCAGCCATCATTCATGTTATGGGAGACATTATACAGAGTACAGGCGTCTTGGTAGCAGCTCTTATAATAAAATTTACAGTAAGTATTTATTATCTATATATACTAATACAGCTATAGTAACAAGAAAGAGAGACAGAGGGAGAATAACATGGGACAAGAAAAGATGGGATAAGAAGAGCAAGAGAGAAGTAAAGAAAAAGAGAGAGATGGAAAAGGGATGAGGAGGAAGGAGAAAGTGAAAGATGGTTAAAGAGATGGGATGAGAAGAGGAAAAGGGGGAAATATGGCACAAGAGAGAGGGATAAAAAGATTGGATAAGGAGGGGAAAAAGAGGATGAAGAGACAAAGAGATGGTAAAAGAAGAGAGAGTAGGAGGGAGGAGAAAGAGTTCAAAGGATAAAGATATGGGAGAAAAGGAAAAAGAGGAGAGAGAATGATGGAAAGATAAGAGATATGAAGAAATAAATAGGACAAAAAAAAGAGAGAGGAGTGAGAAAGAGATTGAAAGCAAAATGGACAGGATAAGAAAGAGAAAGGAGAAAGAGATGGGCCAAAAAGACTGGATAAAAAGAGAGGAGAAAGTATATAGAATGAAGTGGAGAGAAAGAGGGAGGAAAAAGAGCTGGAAACAAGAGAGAGACGGTGGGAGAAAGAAATAGAAGGAAAAAGAGATGCTATGAGTGGAGGAAGAAAGACGGGACAAGAAAATAGAGAAGCGGAAAAAAAATTGGGATGAGAAGATGGAGAAAAAGATGAAAGGAGAATGAAGAAATGTGCTAAGAAGGAGGGAGTAAGAGATGGTAGGATAAAGAAAGAAATGAAATGAAGAAGAAGAGAGAAAAGTATGAAAGAATAAAGAGATGTGATAAGAAGAGCAAGGCAAAGTGGTAGAATAAGAAGTGAAAGATCTGAGAGGTTCATTAAATATCAAAGAGTAGACTTACTAGAAACATTAAACTTAATAGTGATTTTTCATATGAATTCTACACCTACTAATATGGTTCCTTTAAAAGTTTTGGGTTATCTGCACTTGCCTGAACGTACCATATTTGATGACTTATAACACGCACCTCAAAACGGGCAGGCATTTAAAAATCAATAAACTCATTTAAACTACGGATGTCAGGTGAAAACCCTTCACCTGACATTCATAGCTCGCCCCTCTCAACCTGGTCATTTTAAAAGTTTCATGTATATTCAGATCTTGTTTACATTTGCGCAAGTGTTTGTGGTTTAAGTTATGGGCTATTGTATCACTAGAACTCCACTAGCCAGTAATCTGAAGCTGACCTTTGACCTTATACAATGCAGGATGATACGGGAAAAAAATGTATCTTATAAGCCATCAAACACTGTAAGTAGTTGCCATAGCAACAAGGTGCAAATCTAACTTTGGCATCATTGTATATGCAACAAATGTGCCATTTTGTGCAATAGGCAAAACACGTTGGCAAAATACCAATCACAGTCAAACATAAGTAAAGGGAAGTAATTGCCAAGTTGGTAAAATGGACCAAGTTTTATTTCTACACGCGCACTCACTTTTTTGTTTTATGCTGGGACTTTGGGCTGACCACTTAGCATTTGTGTCGAATGGGTATCAATGACAAGCAAAGATTCACATTGCTCTTGGTCTGAAAAAGGGATTCACATCAGGACTAAAGGCCAAGTGAGCCTATGACCAGCAGTGCGTGTGTCTTGGTTCCCATCACCCCAGTCCCTACTTTAAAAACCTGGTGGGAGGCATGGATAACTATCACATTCCCTTTTTTGTAATTTACGAAGCTTTTTGCTTAGATGTGGCATGAGGCTGCATGAATAGGGCACCCAATGAAGGTTTGCTTGTCTAGCTTGCTAACCATTACATCACCAGAGGTGCCCACCTTCCCTATTTTTATACATTCATTCCTGTTTAGCTACACATTAATAAAGTTGTTACATTATAAGAACGGTCTCTTCAGATTTTTTCCTAAACAGAACTTTAGGTTCTACTTATCCTCCTTATAACTCTTCATATTTGTATGACATAAACCATGTTCACTTCCTTATTTATCCTTCCACTTGTTTACACATTATCATTTATGGTAAAGATTACTTTTCTCCCCTTTTCGTCATTTTTTCATGATCTTTTCATTCCTCTTCATATATTTAGTATATACAATACATAATGTTTCATAAGTTATGTCATCATTGATATATTTTGTGCTACAGTGTTAGTCATATGGCAATACTGTACTCAGAGACAATGGTATTTAGCAGTTGAAATAATCATCATATGCTAGCCTCATTTGAGCATCCATTCCCTTGTGTTATGCTATTTTCCAAAGATTGATCTCAAAAGATATGTAACCTCCTAGATCTTATTCTCGTAGATTTCTTTTGATGATTACTCATACACTTGAATTGAAAGGGAAATTTTAAACTGAAATGGATATAAACTTGCATCGAAATTAAAGAAAATCATTTTCAATATCTAAATGATTTACCTAAACTATTCTTCTCTTGACAAGTTATCAAAAAGACAACTGCACACTTATTGAAACATAGAATATTAACTCAAAAAAATTGCATTGTTATACTGTTAATAATAATGCCATATACCAGCAAGAACTAAAATATTTATATCACTCAAAATTCATTCAAATCAGTTTAAATTAATCACAAGATTTAAAAGATGTTCTAATTCTAACAGTCAATGATATATTCAATATGCCAGTATGCTGCTGCTTGAACAGCACCTGAGATTAACTTGGAAATACCAAGGTGGGCAGAGTGCACAAGCACTATACTAATCCCAGACAGAATGCACAAATAATCTGTTCTTTGGCAGAAGTGCTAATCTATGCATTTTGGATTAATGCTAGCATTAGAATACTCTTCCTATATTTACTAAATATTCCTATTCTTATTTTCCTATCTTTACTGAGTACTTTTATTACTACATAATCTTCCAACATTTTATATATATATATATATATATATATATATATATATATATATATATATATATATATATATATATATATATATACACACATGCACTATGTATTACTATTTTTCTTAATATTTATAGTAATACATTTAAACAAGTTTTGAAAGGTTTTACTTTTTAGACAACTATTTTAAATGAAGTGTATTCACGATATGAAGCCTGCTAAATAATTATGTGAACAAGTATTTGTTATTTTTATCATGTTTCAGCTGATGTTATGGAGGCCTTCCTCAAATGTAAATGTCATCCAGTACAATTTTTGCCTCCCAATAAAAACAGATTTTAGTTTAAAAGCCCAGGTGATAAAACCTCATCACATTAAAAAAAAAAAAAAATGCATTAAGATCGGGATCCCCATACAAGTAGTCCATGGAATAATGAAACAGCTTTATCTTAAAATTTTAAACCATACCTTATCCTTATTTCAAGAAATTCAAAAAAAGAATTTTCTCATATGCAGTTGTTCTTTCATTTTGCTGTGACCTAACGGCCCATTTCCTTTAAATCTCAATACTTTTGTTAGTAAGGAACAAACAAATTTTCAAACAGTGTAAGAAATGATATATGAAATTTAGTAGTTACATTAACAAGCTAAAGACATACTTCATTTGAAATGTTTAATAAATGTTTTTAAATAATCTATACTTAGTATTTATTCAACAACAAACCTACAATATGCTGTAGGCAATGGACAAATAAATTTATTTTAATCTAGCTGCAATATCAGTGGTTATGAGTACTTATAAGAGAACATTATCTTTTGATTCTTACAAGCCAAAGAATTGATATCCCTCATCAGAAGCCACTGCAGTAATTTGATAGAAATGTTTAATATTCCCTATAACTGATTTGGCTGGTTAATTTTACAGCATATCAATCTTTGTTGAGTTATTTAATTACAAAGTCAGCCTTTTTTGCGAGCATTTTAATGATAATCATTTATAAACAAATATAGCTTCAAGTCATCATTGTCATGTTGCGCTGCCAGCACAGAGCTCCCTGACCCTCTCTTGCCATTTGTCTCTATCATCCATCGCTGCTGGGAGGTCTTCTAGGCTATATCCTGTATCAGCTCAGCTATAGTATATAGGTTCTAGCTAGTCATCCTGCCTTTGCTTGTCCATGGGAAGGAGTCCACAGGAGTATATCCTTTATGAGTTTGTCCTTACTTCTCCAGCAGTATCCCACATGTCTGGTTCGTCTAACTTGGATAGTTTTCATGATGGGTAGTAGGTGGCCATACAGCTGCTGTTTTGTGGGGTGTTGCTTCCAGGATTTGTTCAATATTGCTCACAGCATTCTTGTGTAATTGCTATCAAGCTTTTTCTCCATACATTTAGTTAGCGTCAAGTACCTATTCTTAATGTCCATAATTTTCACCTAGTTATATGGTTTCAAGCATTCCTTATTCTAATAATTTCCAAACAGCTATTTGACTACTCAATGAAACCCTCACAGTTACTACCATTTTGGAAGGCATAACTCCACTCTCCCCAAGCTAAGCCTTACCACCTGATGCATTTTAGTGTCATCCCCAGGACACTTTTTATAGTCACTTTATATTAAAAACCATGTATATATTAGAGATATATTGGCTTTGTTTTTTTCAGCTTTTGAACCACAAATTCATTAACGTTACTTTTTAACATTTAATTTATCATCTGTGAAAATAGCTAATACTAATTATTAGTTTCTGGAGCATGTCTCTATGATAAGATGTGATCAAAAAGTATGGAAACTGAATCTTTAAATTTAAGTAAAGACATTTTCACAGCTAACCAACTTACATAATACTCTATTTTTTAATGAAATGCTTTTTTGCTAAACACAAATAACCAGTTATAGGATCATGCAACTTATTTTTGTTTTTGTAATGATTTTCTTTTATCTGAACCAAAAAGAATGTGCTGCTTCATGTCTCTTTCATGGAAGTGGCCATTTGTAATGGGAGTTGTAAACATTTAAGTCTTTGGGTTATTCAATGCCAAAGTAATCTGTGTTAAATAACATTTAGTGGTACTATTCAAGTTATAACTGGAGGTGGGGATAAGGGTATTAGTTTGAAAGCAAATCTAATAGTACAACCAGAATTAAAACTCACTTTCCACAATATTGCAATCCAGCACATTAGCCATTTTTTTAATAGACAGGAGGCTCTCCTTATAAAAATGTACAAGTTATTGTATACATAAAGACTCCAAAGCAACAGTCTTTAATCAATGAGCATCAAAAGAAAACTAGTCATTAGGAGCATATAGAGCAGACCTTTGTGAGAGAGATGGATAAATAGAATAAGTTTTGTCACATTTTCTCAATTAAAGGACATGAAAAACAAGTCTCTTACAATTTCCTTAACTGAAAATTCATCTCATTTGAGGATATGGAAGACATTAAAAAAAAAAGATACAATGGCACAGCTTCACACTATATTGAATAAGTGTATTAAATGCTAAGAGGTCTATTTTGGGGGAAATAAAGTTGTTTCATTCATAATTTATCAGTCTTAGTAAATAGAATTTCAGTCTCAATAGTTTTTAAACACATCTCAAACACCAAGCTACACAATCTTTAGAATCAACTTAAATATATAACTAGACTGATTTGGTTGTGACAGGCATATACATGCTTTTAAGAATAGACATATTCTCTATTATGGACTTCCAAATGAGATCCAAAAGGAAAAAAAATTTCTGAAATCTTACATGTGTTCTGAATGATCTTTGCCAGGATGGAAGAAAAACAGTAAACTATTGCAACTTAAAACAGCCAAATGCAACTCTGATGCTTTTTTTTTTCTCCTTCGGAATGCTTGCTGGAAAAAGCTCCAATTGAAAAGAAAGAATCACAAGAATATAAAGCAGTTAATATCTGATTTTCGATTTTTACTACATCTATACTACTGTGATGAAATTTGTTTATCTACATTGAGATTACAACCAAACAGGAAGCCCCAGAGATTTAGTTTTTGTATGGATACTGACTTGACCTCAACTTCCAACAAACTATGCAAGGTTTGGCATATAAGGTCATTGGCAATCAGCAGATGGTAATATATGCTATTTCTGAGCAAATGAAATGAGAAAAACTGCAATATGAACTACACAGATCTTTTTGATCCCATAAATTGTAGAACAAATGGGGTCAGATCCATATTTCTCATATGCCAAAATACAAGGGTTGATTGAAAAGTTCATAGGCTGTCCAAAATCAACTCATAGAATATGAATGAAGGAGGTTTACTTTTCAACATAGTCCTCCTTGTGATCCACACACTTCTATTGGTATTGCAGTGCTTGGATCCCACTAGTCAAAAAAAGTCAGCAACAAGTTATGACATCATTATATGAACTTTTAGCCTTCATGTATGTTCTCTAGAAATTGGTGAGAAAGAACTACATATTAGCAAAAGATGAAAGAACAAGATATATTATGTAAAAGTGGTTCGCAAAATTTTTCTTTGGTTTAAAAAATCATTTTTTCTGTCTCCATAGAATCTTGCTAAAACGTACATCAGAATTATTTTCTTAAAAACATAGTTTGTTTTTTTTTTGTTTTTTAATTAATTATTCTACTTGTGTTCCCATTCAAGTTCACCAAAAGAAAATGTTCTGATAATTTTTTGGGGATTTGAAATAATTTGACCCTCAAACTTACTGCAATTTTTTTGTTTTTTAATTTTTTACATTTTGTCAGTGAGGTTCACTTTCACATTTTAATTCCATGTAAAATAATCACCTATTTTGGGAGCAAATATTAAAAATAGGAACTTCCATCCATTCACCCAAAAAGTGAAAAAAAAAAAAGTTAGAATAATTCAACCTGTCTCGTTATGCGTGATCATTCTACAGAGAATTAAAATGTGAAAGTGAACCATTTTAAAATGTAAAATAATTGTTTTTTTTCTTTGAAAAATAAAAAAAACTTGTGATGAGTTTGAGGGTCTGATTATTTCACACCACAAAAAAAAAAAATACTAGAAAATTTTTTCTCAGTGCATATGTAAGATTTTACCCTTTCGTTACTTCTCTTCCAAAAAAAAAAAAATTTTTTTTAAATCACCGGCTAACTCTGCTAATTTATTCGACTCTAAGAGTAAGTATTTTCCCAACCCCTTCACCTAAAGCAGGAGGTGATAAGTTCAATTTTTAAGCAGAATTTAACAGGTTTGAATTCAGAGTTTTCCTTCTCCTAGACTAGTATCCATACCAAGGTTAAAGTGCTCAGTCTGCCCTACAATTTACCCATAGCTGGAGGATAATAGTTACATTCATATTTCCCCAAGAGCATTAGCACTATCTTAAATCCAAACAGCCTCATCCAGGGTTTGAAATTTGGTTCCAGGTCCATTTCCTATGATAATAACCACTACATCCAAAGCAAATCTAATCTCTTAATCTAACAGTCATTCTTATATTTCACTGGTGGATTATTTTCAGTAGTTAATATTTACTCCATCCTGTTATCTTAGATGTTACGAGCAAAAGATTGATCGAGTACAGTTTGTCTTTTAGATTAGTGAATAAAACAAAATGCTAATATATTCAATTCCAAAGGATCTTGAATGTTTTTTGTCTGTTATTTTACCTCTTAAGCTTAAAACAAAGTAAAAATGAAATTTTAAAAAAACAAAAAAACATGGGCACCAAAGCTGTTAACTGTTAGCAAACACCTCATTATTAATTGGCAATATTTAACTCTCTCGTCTTAATGGGTAGCATGCAATACACAGTTTAATGAGAAGGATATACGCATGGAAAATGCAAAAATTGTTTGGTCTCTGCAACTAGTGACACACAAGCAGACTACTCTCTAGTGGAATGGGGAGGTGTCAGAATTCCCAAGACCGAGCTCTCAGTTTCTTGTGGTCTGTCCAGAGACAAAAATATAGCTGATGGTTTGATTTGGAGTGATGGCATATCAACTATTGTTGGTTATTTAACGCCGAATCCTGTTTTTACATATATAATAAATATGATTTGTAAACACACAGTTGAATGATCCTACAGTTCTATTTCTAACAATTTAATTTAGCATAAGTCAATAAAAGTTAAATGGTTTCAAGTATTGCTATGTATCATTAACAATTCAATTAAATATCAGTCTTTTGTTTACACACAGTTAAACGTCAAACAGTTCTATTTCAAGCAATTCAATTTAGCATAATTAATTTGTTTGCACTCATTTTAAATATCAACCAGTTCCATTTGATCCATAGATAGGACCCTATAAGGTATTACCAATCCAGGCCAGAGTGGACCTAGGAGCGATGGCAATGAAAGGAGTACTCCACATTCCCCAAAGCTCCTGTATTACTGGAACTTCACCATCAGATTGTTTAGAGTCATCCAGGTTATACTCCTTTGCAGAGATACCATCAATGTATTCTACAGCTCCAACTGACTGGGCTAAAAATATATCTGATTGAAATAAACAAATAACACACTCTGATCCTAGTCCAAATACTGGGTAAGGGTCTTTTTGTGAGTGTTTCTCCTCAATGCCAGAAAGCAGAGTTCAAATTCTGATTTTTTGAATGGAGGTTTTCTAGATGGGTAGGCTCTCTTTACTTAGAAGATTGTTGGAGCATAATTTTTGTTGACTCGTTTGATCTTGAAACTATACAGATAATTATATATAGAATATAATTGACATACTTAGAGGTTTGATTTCTTTGTTTAACGGCATATCAACCTTCATGGGTTATTTGATACCAAAGCCATCTCTGTAGGAGAACAATTGTGGTACTATTTAACCCATAGCTCAAAGGATAAGGAAGTTCATATCTTTTCCAAGGGTATCAAATCCAAAAGTAAACATTCACAATAGTGCAACTTAAGGTTGCAGTCCAGCACATTAGCCACTATGCAATGGGGACTAAATCCTCCTTATATTATATAGACAAAAAGAGATATCACAATATGGTCTCATTACAGAACTTTAAATAATTCTATTGTACAGATAGAACTCAAAGCATTTATTTTTAGTGTTACTATAATAGATTTTTTTTTTTACTACACAGTCATGAGATGAGGTTTTCAAATACGAGGTGCATACGATAAGTTTCCAGACTTTTTTCGTGTGGGCACTTTTATTGATAGTACACACATGAAACTCTAGTCCCTTTCGAAGTAATCTCCTCTGGCTGCAATGCACTTGTTGTACCGTTCCAACAACTTCTGGAAGAACCCATGGTAGTCCTCTTGTGTGAGCGTATCAATGACCTTTGTCACAGCCTCTGAGCTTAGGGAATAAGCAAAAGTCACAGGGAGCAAGGTCTCGACTATAGGGAGGCTGAGGAACTGTCTTGATGCCCATCTTGCTCAAATAGTCTGTTACAAGGATGGAGTTGTGGACTGGTGCATTGTTCTGGTGGAAATGCCACTGACCCGATTTGAAGAGTGCTGGCCTCTTCCGACAGAATCTCTTCCTGAACTCCCTTAAAACCTCAACATAGTATCACTAACCCTTTGGCCAATCAACTGTGGTGTATTGACTTCTTTACTCCTCCCACACCTCTCATCATCCCTCACAGACTCCGTGGCTTCCTTGAATCTCTTATGCCACTCAAAAACTGATGCTCCATTCATGCAAGATGGTCAAAAAGCAGTCTGAAGCATTCCATACGTTTCTGTGGCAGCATTTTTCCAAGTTTAAAACAGAATTTTATTGCATATCGTTCTTCTAAAGTGTCCTCACGTCCAGATTGCATTTTTGAAATTCACCAGCTGTGACAATCAGGCTTTAGTAGGATGTATTCCAATTGCTGCTGTAGCTGTTCATTTGAATGTGAAATCATAAAAATTGGTCGGTCATCTCATAAAATGTGTAGCAATAACATACTGAATTTTCAAGAGACTACACCAATTTTAAATGCCCATACGAAAAAAAAGTCTGGAAACTTATTGTATGCAATCGTACATTGCAAAAAATTTCTATTCATTATTAAAATAATCATAAGTTTTGAGTTGTTTTAATTACGTAACTTATTTAGTTATATTATTTCTATTAGTTTTTATAAGCTTTTATTTTTTTCGTATCTTTAGAATTATTTCAAAAACAGAATTCTTTCTTTGTTACTTTGTTAATGTATGCTGATTGCATCCTTTGCAAAAGGTTAAGACCCTCTACACACACACACACACACACCCAAATAAGTGGGGGTATCCTAAGTATCATTCTAAACTACTTCTGATAGTTAAGCTTCAGTTCTGGAAGTCTAGGAAAAGTGGAGTACCCCTTCATTGCCATTACTCCCAGGTCCACTGATCTGGAGTGATACTACTTATTAGGGTCCCATCTATGAGTTGAATAGATCTATTAAAATATTCAATAGAACTGTATACAAAAAAAAACTTTTACAACTACACAAAAAATGTAAATATAAACATACAATGAGCACAATTTCCTAACTTTGAGTTATAAAATAACCCTAGATGGGTTGATATGCCATTAAAATCAATCAGTTCTCAACAGGAAGTATTAATCAAAGGGGTAATTTTTAATTTTTTCATTGCTTGCCATCAAATGGAACCTTAAATTGTAAAATAACAGTTAATTGTATAGATAGAAATTCTTGATTATTTATAGAGTAACATTTTCATCCTCATGTGTTATAGGTTTTTTAAACAATAGGATTTCCATGGTTACAGATACTATACTTACTTAAATCAAAGAGAGAAATACCAGGAGCATCACACACACACATATATACGTGTGTAAAGAAAGAGAGAGAGTGTCATGCTATTAAGAGAAAGAGAGGAATATACAAAAAGAGGACATTGAAAATAAGAAAGCTGAGTACAATCCCTGGTGACAAAGTTCAGTGACAAAAGTGTCTTGAAAGGAACTCTTCATTCTAAAGTTATAAAGTGTAGAGTATTAGATCATCAGTTTGTGCTGGTTGTTGTAGCACACAACTAAGATGATAGAAAAGGAACTATACAGATACATTTTGATTCAAGACAGAAATACAAGGCACTATATTTGGAGTAAATATAAAGAACTAAATTAATTATTTTTAGTCATGGAGTTACTGGTTAATTTGAGACAAATAAACCCAAAGAAAATGCATCTGTAGTGATATTGGATGATGGATGTATATAATTTGCATATGAAGAAAGTTTTTTATATATATATATATATATATATATATATATATATATATAATCATGCTACTGATAAGATATACAAAAAGAGGAACTATAGACTTTAAACAGAATAGCTTATTTGATAACATCATAAAAGCAACCGTTGTAGAATCTTCTGATAAGCCCATATCAGATATGCAGAATATCAAAACAATTTGGAATATAAATCAACTTAGGTTATTGGCAACAAAGCAAAAATACATTTTGATTCTACAGAATTATAGCCATGCACTGTGCCTATTTTGTTAGATACCAAAAAAAAAAAAAAAAAAGAAAGCTAAAATATCAATTCCACGCCTAATTGATCAATTACATTCTTATTGATTTTTGTTGATTGGTTTTATGGCATGTCAACCCTAGTTCGGTGATTTTATGCTGAAGTCAGTTTAACAATTATGGTTTCCAATTATATATGCTACAAAAACATTTTCACTACAGGTCAACCTTTCACACTGAATTGTCAGGTCAATGTCTTAATAAAAATAGTTCAAAATCACTGCCAACATTATCTTAAACAGTTCTATTTGATCCTAAGATGGAACCCTAACAGGTACCACTATTCTGAATCAGAGTGGTCTGGAGAGTAATAGTCATGAAAGAGGGACTTAATTCTACCCAAAGTTCTGGAACTGGAGCCTCACCATCAGATGGAAATTAGTGTTGCACTCGGAACACATTTTGTTTTAATCCATAATGAAACAGGTGAGAAGAATGTATCCTATCTGAAATCTAAAGAGATAATCTTGTTTATACTGCTTTAAAAAAAAAAAATTCAAATAAATTTGGCAGGAGGAATTTGTTTTTTTTTTTTGTTTTATTTTCAATTTATAAAGAAAAAAGTTTGCTTTCTCATGATCCATATCATTGTTGGTGTGTGAAAAACAAATAAACTTTTTTTTCTTCTTTTGCTTTTAGGACATGGAAAAATACAAGCTAGCTGACCCTATCTGCACTTTTGTCTTCTCCGTAATTGTTCTTTTCACAACATTCAATGTCCTACGAGATACCCTCTGCGTTATTATGGAAGGTAAGCATCTCTTACTACAACAGCCTCACATATATATTATTCATTAAAACAATTACATTAATGTACTGGTAAAATCTCAAACCTATCTCTTCAGTCTATTGACATAATGTTATAAATAAAATTGTGTTTATATATGCAAGTGATAAAGGACTGTAATTATTAACATATTAGTCAGCTTTAACAAGATAGCATTTCTTTTAATAGAAACAATATTTATAGACTTGTAAATAGTTTTTGTTAAATAGATAATCAATACTTGATGAACAAGAAATTTATTAATGTCAGCCTGAGAAAATTACAACCCAAAGTGTTGAATTAAATTATATAACAGGGTAGGTTGATTTTTACTTTTTTATTTTTTGGACAATTCCAGTAGTCAGGACTCTAATATAAAGAAAAATACCAAAACTTAGATTTCAAGCTTTTAGCATCATTTGAGAAAATCAGTTGTCTGCTAAGTCAAATGCAGGCATTTAAGAAAAAAAAATTTCAAAAGATTTTGTCAAAGAATAGTACTATTTCAACAATAAATTCAGAAAAGGTTCCTATTTTACAAAAGTTTTATGCCATTGGATAAGGCCTTACTTCGCTTTAAAAAATGAACATTTTACAATATTTCTTGGCATGTGATACACATTTAACATTAAAATAAGTCAATGCCAATATTGCACAGTGTCCAGTTTGCTGGTATTAGGATCATAGGGTTATCTACTGAGGTTTAAAATCGACAGCTATGGAGCTTGGAAGGCTTGCAGTGAGTAATAGTCCCCAAGTACCTTTGTAAACCACGCATCTTATCTGCTTGGAAATTCAGTAATGATATTGAATTATTATATTATTCAAATTTATCTTATTCATTATAATTTATGTTAAAATAGAATGTGGATATATTATTAAAATAACACCATTTTTCAACCAAATCTTGCAAAAATCAAGGGTTATTTTTCATACATTTCAGAAGTGATTTTTTATTATATTTCTTCAAATAATGGTAAAAGCTGGAATCCAAGTTTTGGTGTCAGTTCTTATATTGAACCCCAACTATCTGGACCTGTCCAAGACTATTGTTCTAAAATCAACCTACTCTTTACTACATAATTATATAGTCTCAGTTATCTGTGGGTAATATCTTCCCAAATAAGCCAGCAGATACCAGAAACTAAAATTGCAACACCTTGAAAGATAATACTGGGTACAATATTAGTATGAGAGTTCAAGTACTACCGATACACCCCTTATTTTGGAACCTGTGAATATATTGATCTTTATATGTTCTCATTCACTGTAATCCAGGTATATTGCCTGTACATTGAATAAATTGAAACATATTCCAGGTGTTACAAATTAATTTTATGCCTGTCAGTGTATATACATTCATGCATAGATAGAATAAAATTACAATACTCTGAAAGTTGATCTGAATATAGTATGTGCAGTGGGGGCTACTACTGATAGACCCCTTATTTTGAAACTTGTGCTCTATGTGTGATCATTTTTCTGTAATCTAGTAATATTATCTGTAAGTTTAATCTTCAGTGTGTTGTAATTCAGTCAGTGTAAAAGTTCAGTGTTTTTTGTTTTTTCCTGTGATTACATACTTATGAGATATTATGAATATTCCTACTAATTCGCCAAAAACTGTATCTGTTTTTCAAATCCATGTAGTAAAAATTAATTCTAAAAGAAGATTTCCTCAGAAATCAATTTAAAGAATGTTATAGAAATATAAGATTAATTTTTTTACCAAACCAAAACAAAACTAGTAAGTAATGTTCTGAATTTTGAGTTCATAGTCTCAGTATTGGATCATTTTCTTTTCTTTTCTCTCTCTCCCCCCGCAGGTGTACCACGAGATATTAATTACAAAAAACTTCGTTCAGAACTTGAAACACTTGATCATGTGAAGATGGTTCACAGTCTGTGTGTGTGGTCATTAACTCTTAGCAAAAATGCAGTGTCCGTCCATCTTGCCTTAGGTAAGTTACTTGCATTATGGTTTTCATCATAGGAAATGGAATCAGTAACCAAAGTTCAAATGAAACCGTTTGCACTTCACTTTCAAGTTGATGCCCTTAGGAAAGGCATGAATCCGCCTGTTTCTCCCTAGAGCTATGGGTAAACAGTAAGACAGACTGGGTTCTTTAATCATTGTAAGGCAACCAGTATAAGAGAAGGAAAACTTTAAATTGAAACCAGAATTATTCCACTAAAAAATTGACCTTGTATTACATCCTGCTCATAGTGAAGGGGTTGGCTAAATACATTGTTTGTTTAGGAAAACAGTTAAAAAAGTGCTGTTCTACATATGCACCCATTCAAGTTTAATGGAAAAAAATTTTATCCAATATCTTTTTTGTGATTTGAACTAATTAAACCCTCAAATTCTCCACAATTTTTTTTTTTGTATTTTTCAAAAGATTTTTTTACATTTTATAACTGAGTTCACTTTCACATTCAAAATTAGAATGATCACTTATTTCTAGGAACAATTTTTTTTCTTAAAAAAAAAAAAAAAATATCTGGAAGAGTCGGGTGGGGGTTCCTACCTTTTTATTTATTTTTTGAAGTTAAGATAATTCAACCTGTGTGGTTATTTGTCTTTTCCAATGCTAACTGTTCTAAAAATGTATGATCATTCTAAATTGAATTAAAAGGTAAGTGTAAAAAAAAAAATATTTTTAGGATTTTTTAAATAAAAAATTCTGGTCAGTATGAGCGTCTGATTAGTTTAAATCACAAAAAAGAAAAAAGTTAGAAATTTTTTTTCCCTGTGAACTTGGATGGATGCACACATCGAATTTTGATGAAAAAGTTTTTAAAATAGCTTTGGATTTTTACATTTTTTTTTTTTTTAATATATTATAAAGTATATTGTGTTTTTACCATATGTACAAAGATGAATCATTAAGTTCATATCCTGACATCATTCTTTGCTGAATTTTGATCCCTGTGATTAATATCCACCACTGAATTAAATGCATAGACAGTACATGGGTATCAAATTCTTCCCAGATGTGCAAGACAAAAAAAAAACATACACTGCATCCTTTATATAATAGAAAATTAAAAACATGAATACAATAATAGTTTCATTTTTTGCCACAGATTTTTCACCAAAGCAAGGAAGTATGTATATATTTATCTAACCCCTCCAACATGTGTGGTCAATTTTCAAGCAGTTCTTTCTCCTAGACTGGCTACTATACCAAGGTTAAAGACTCCAGTTTGCCCCATTATTTATCTATAACTGGAGGGAGAATAGTTAGTTTTGTGCCTTTCCCTAGGGCATTAGCAACATGTAAAATACAAACGGCCTCACACAGGATTTGAACCTAGGTCATCATATCCATTTCCTGAGACATTAACCATTACACTACAAGCACCCCCTCAAAGTGAATATACTTAACAATTTTTAGTAAAAAGTAATTTTTTTGTTTTGCAAGAATTCTTAATCATTTCCAAAAACAAACGTGCCAAAATCTACAGAAGAAGCTGATGCTAAAGACTTCATCAAAGAGAATCAATCAACTTTGGAATCTGAATTTATATCAAACCCTTAGATAGGGTACTAGTGAAGTTGATAAGATAAAATTATAAACAGTTTTCTTAGTAATTATATATAAAAATGAAATAAAAAATCAAAAAAAATTATCTATATATTTATGTATGGTTTTTCTTGATTTATAAAATAGTTATGTTGGAGATTATATCTGATAGGTTTTAATATACTCACAATATTTCCCCAGATAATACACTAACAGTGAGAAGAAGTGCTGATACATATGTGAATCTTCCTTTTTTCCACTTCACCTTTTTGTTGTATTTAGTAGAGGTTAAAAACCAGGTTTAGGCGCAACCAAAACTTTCTTCATTCCCCAATGACACCTGCATTGGAAAAATAAGATCTAAAGACCTACCCAAACTATTTGTTTTAGGTTTCAGTTTCTTTATAATCTCAAAGCCATCCTTGTAGAAGAACAGTAGTGATACTATTTAATCTCTAGCTGGAGCAAGGGGATAAAGGAGTTCATACCTTTCTCATTTCTTCAAACAAGAAACTTCAACCTTTAATTGTATATGTGGTATCAAAAAGAAAAAATTCATAACATCTAGGACTAAAACTTATATTGTTTCATCAACAGCCCATATGTAGGTGTATAAAATAGAAAAAGGCTTACTTAGAGCAGGTAAGCTAGCTATGTGGCTTTACCATATCCTGGCAGAGTCAAACCATGTTTCTACAGTTTAAAAACGAGAAGCAAAAAGAAGCCAAGAATGGATTTTTGTAACTGTCTTGTGATCCACTATTAGTTATCAAAGGGAGGAAATTATTATTTGTTTACTTTGAGGCCGCCATCCAGTATGTTACCCATTTCACCATGGGTATTTCTGGAGGTAATCGTGGCATCCCTACCTACCTATTATCAGAGCACAAAAGTGAAAATAAACTTAAAAGTTCTCAAAATTATGTCAATTACCCAAAACTACACAAAAATGGAATCAAATTATTTCTTATTGTAAAAAATCATTGAATGTATAAATTAAGATGAGGCATGACTGTAGAAAATCTACTATTTGATTAAATAAAAATATTTCAAGCCAATCATGGTGCACAACAAAAAGTTATTAACTGGACATTCTTGTAATCCAACTGAATTGATGTAATTAGGAGCCAATTTGTACAGTAACAGAATTGAAATGATTGCATCATTTCACATCAAAGCTATCAACTATAACCTTTTATTACTGACAATTCTTCACAAAAGAGACAAACATTCAGAAACAATGTAACAATCTGAGATTCACTATTATTCCTTCTATCTTTATTGTAAAGGAGGGTGTTTTATGATATTATGATTTTAAAATCTTCACCTGTTCACAATCCTTGTCAACTCATTATCTCAAATATTCTGCAAGTTGTCTCCATAATATTATTTTTGCTTTTTTAATAAAAGATACTCTCATAGAAATATTTTCTTTATTCACTAGTGGGAGATTCAAAGAATGTATTGACAAGGATGGTGAACATGTAGAGACTGTTTAAAATTACATTCTCAAAAATAGAAATTTATTTTCCAATTGACAAAATACAAAATGAACACACCTTTCTACTAACAAATAGTGTTGTCACTAAAGTTTATTAATCTTATTAGCGTTTTTTCCTTCATATTATTTTTTTGCCTTGTCAGCAGTTAAATATATCTGTTTACAAATTATTCATGAATGAAATACATGCAGAACCACCATTCCCGTGTGATTATGTAAGAAATGGTTACTGTAAATGCATAATAACATCAACGGCCGAAAGTAAAAGCATTTTTTTTTAAATCACAAACTGCACAATAAAAATGAAGATGAATGTCAAATGTAGTCTCTGCTCTTAATTGATCTGGTGTATAAATATATATAATTCTTTTAATACCCTGTTCAGTGGTAAAAGCAGCTTGGTAGCACCAGGAGTGGCAGTACCGCTTTGAGCTACCGAAACTGTGTTATCACCCCTGGTTGGCAGCTGATGAGGGCAGGGTATTGCACGCGCTTTCGCATGTTGTATGATGAAAAAAAAATTGTTTTCCTTCATTTATACTAGTTGCCTTCTGAAGGTTAAAAAACCCAGTCCATCTTACTATTTACCCATAGCTAGAGGGAGAAACAGATGGATTCATGCCTTTTTCAAGAGTATCATAAAAACTCTTAAGAAACTACATAAATGTAAATATAAATGTACAGTGTACACAATTCCATTATCTCTAGGCATGAAATAACCCCAGATGGGTTGACATGCCATTATAATCAGTCAACCATTTACAATATTTGAACTCAGTTGACCTTTCATACAACCTGTTTGCCTACTATTTAATGTAGCAATTAGTCTCGACTAACAAGCAGTTACCATAGGAACAGTAATTCATTCTTTGTAAACCCACTTATAACTGACTATATTGTCAAAAATGATATCACAGAAGACCTAATTCAAGTTATGCTGTTACTACAACAAAAATAAGTACTACTTCAATTATACCAGCTCAAAGTTATCAAACCTTATAACTAAGCAATCATCATCATGTCATGTGGCTAGCACAGATATCCCTGACCCTCTCCACGTCTCCCTATCATTCATCGCCTCTGGCAGGTCTTCAGGGTTACATCCCATAGCTGCTGTATGTATGTTCAAGCTGGCCATGCTGCTTTTGATTGGCCATATGTGGGGGTCCACAGGAGTACATCACTTACGATCTCATCCTTGCTTCTCCAGCAGTGTCCCGCATGTCTGGTTCGTCTAGCTTGTATAGTTTGCGTGATAGGTGGTAGGTGACCGTATAGTTGGTGCCTTGTGGGGTGTTGCTGCCAGGACTTGTTCAATATTGCTCTTAACATTCTTGTATAATTGCTGTCTAGCTTCTTCTCCAACCATTTAGTCAGCATCCAAGTAGTGCATCCATATAGCAGTATCGACACGACCGCAACCTGGAAGAAACTGCGTTTCATTTTAATCGGTCAGGTTTAATTTCCACATGATCGAAAGCCTATCGATAGCTGTCCCTGCCTTCGTTAGCCGTGTGTCGATGTCTTTTTCGGTTGATGAGACGCTGCTTCCTAGTGTGGAGATGTCACCTTTCTGATTAAAGCACATAAATTCAGTTTTGTGTGCATTAACATGGAGTCCAATGCCTGCAGCGGTTCATTCCAAACTATGCAGTAGTGTTTCGGCTTTGTTGGGTGTATTGGCCAGTAGCGCTATGTCATCGGCGTAGTCGGTATCGGTAATTGTTTTTGCGGGGTACCTTCTGCTTCTTTTTCCCTAATGTTATCGATCGATGTCCTAAGTACGTAGGCTAGCGTGTCCCCTTGTAGTACTCCTGCTACAATGTCGAAGTATTCTGTGTCTCCATCCGGTGAACGCACTTTCACTTTGGTGTTTCTGTAGAGAATCATTATTGCTGCTACGGTTTCTTCTGGTAGACCGTATGCTAGTAGGATTTGTTCCATCTTCCCTCTGTGAATGGAATCGAAGGCCTTGGTAAAATTGACAAATAGTAATGTCGCCTGTAAGTTTTTTGCCCTCACGCCTTCTAGGATTCTACGGATGGTCAATATTTGTGAGGTCGTGGACCTGTTTCTTCTGAAGCCATTTTGGTTTTTCCTCAGGATTTTGTCGATTTGGGGTACTATGTGGTTTTGTTGTAGGGCATTGTAGATTTTGGCTGCTATGGATGTAAGTGTTATACCTCGATAGTTCTTGGCTAATCTGAGGTCACCCTTTTTAGGGAAGGGGAGGATGCATCCCTTCGTCCATCTATCGGATTTTGGTTATAGACTGCGTTGCAGTGTTGGAGCTAGCATCTCATGAGCAGGAATGACAAGTATTTATTTTACTTTGTTTTGAAAAAAAAAAAAATACAATAACATTCTTTATTCCACACTTCATTTTTAAAGAATGACATCTTTGACCATTAAAGCTATCACTGTCATCATAATCAGGCAGGATTCTCATCTTTCTGTCCTATCTCTCATTCTATTATTATTATTTACTCACATCAGTTTTAGCTGATGGTCTTTCACTGGAGTTTGAATGACAGCAAGTCTCCTCAAGTCTCCAGGACTCTTCTCAGTATTCTGACTGCTCTCAATAATGCTGTAGTTTGGATGGTCTCCACTCATCCTCCAGTCCATTTAATAATCCTTTAGTTACTGTACCAAAAGCACCAATCACAATTGGTATAATTGTCACCATGTTTCTATTATTATTATTATCCTATTTACCCAACCCCTCCGCTCGGGCAGGATATGACACAAGGTCAGTTTTTAAGTGGAGTTTAACAAGTTTGAATTCAGAGTTTTCCTTCTCCTAGACTAGTTGCCTCACCAAGGCTGAAGAACCTAGTCTGTCCTACTATTTATCCATAGCTGGGGGAGAATAATTGGATTCATACCTTTCCCAAGGGTATTAGTGCTATGTGAAATGCAATCAGTCTCGTCCAGGATTTGAACTCGTGTCGCCGTGTTCATTTCCTACGGCGATAACGATTACACCACGGGCACCTCCATTCTATTATTATTATCATCATCATTAAAGTTGTACTTTTTACTCCCCACCTCCACAGTGTAGCACCAGTTTTAGAAAGAAGTTACACTATTAGTTGTTTAAATTTTAGTGGCACAATAATGAGCATTCATGTGTGTGTATATATATATGTGGATGTCTGTGTTTGAATCTCTCTGTGTGCTCATGGATGGGTAGCCAAAGAAGAGATTTTATCTTCGGCATCCTTGAGTGTTTAGATGGACACAAAGAACTGTGCCCACAAAAACCTGCAAGACCAGAAGAGAAGGAAGCAGAGGGTCAGTCAGTCAGTCTGAAAGCAAGACTCTGAAGCACTCAATTTGGAACATGGAGTCAAGTCACAGAGCAATGGAGATGATGGCCAGATGAGTCAACATTTTTGGTTGCTGTGTAGGACTTTTGCAGAGTTCTCATGTCAGCCATAACAAATACATAATAGAATGCTTAAGTGTCAGACTTCACCTCCTGATTTTTACAGTTCTACATCCATGTTTGTCTGTTTCATCCTTCCACCCTCTGTTTGGTTTTAGTTTTTTGTACAACCTGTGAATTGCCCACACGGCTGGGTGCGAAAAGAAACCACAGGGGCTACACCACTAGACGACCAGCCTGGCCAAAAAAACCTGCCGTTTGTGGGTATTGTTTAACATTTTTATGCTTTATAGGATAAGAATTTCAACAACTTTTTTCTTTTGTTTAAAAGTATAAAACAATGACATTACTATTTCATAGTCTTATACTTTTAAGCTAGTTAGTAAATTAATCAAAGAATAATCTACACCATTCAGGAAGCACTTGTGTCATAATCTATCATAGAAAATGAACTTGGCAACCCTAGTTCAAACCCTGGATTAGGCTGTTTTGCACTTCACATAGCACTAATATCCTTATAAAGGCATGAATCAATCTATTCCCTCCCTCTACCTCTATTTAAATAGGGAAGACTAGGCACTTTAACCTTAACAGGGCAACTGTTCTAAGAGAAGGAAAACTCTAAATTCAAACCAGTTGTACTCTGCTTAAGAATTGACCTTGTGTCAAATCCTGTTTGTGGTAGATCGGTTGGGTAAATACATACTATGCCATTCTGCATTACTTGAAATTCCTTAGAATTCTTAAGAGAAAAATAAAATTAATAAAAATATATACTGATTCATTATATTAGAAAAAAAATTATGAATATGATTGATTTTTCAAACTAGATTAGAAGGAATGATTGCCTTTCAGCTATTCAAGTTTGTTTGTTATGAAAGAAAAAAGTTATGATAAATTGTAAATGACAACCAAAATTGTTTCTGAATGCTATTCTCATTTCTGTCTTTTGCAGATGAAATTGCAGACACTCAGATAATCTTAGAGGGAGCCACAGCAATGTTACGAAAACGTTACAATTTTCAGCATATAACAATCCAAGTGGAACGATACATTCCTACAATGTCACAATGCCCGGAGTGCCTCATGCCTGCTTAAAAACATTTTGAATTTTTTTTTTTCCTTTTTTTTTTTTTTTTAAATCAAAATAAAATGATCTTTGAACTATGAACCCTATGGCTAATTGACAACCCTCATTTAAATGGAAAAAAAATTTTAGGGTAATGATCAAAGCTAAAATTGCGATAATAATTACTAGAAACATGGTTTACATATCCTAAATCTAAATTGAGGGTTGTTGAAGTGCTTTTGGTCCCTTTGTTCTAACTGAAATCTGTCAGGATTTTATACATGGAATAGACACACATGTACATAGATATTTCTAAACACATTAATACTTGCATATATATTTGATATATGCACTACATAAAGTGTGTAATCAGAGATATATTCATGTACATTTGAAGACTGTATAAAAATTTTACATATGAACATGAATATATCTGATGAATGTGTATAATAATACATAAATATACATGCTTACATATTTCTAAATACCTAAAAGTCTCTTAAAGTTTATAAAGAACTTTATTTCTATTACCGTTTTTTTTTTTTTTAAGAGGTGGAGGTATTTGGGATATATATAAAATATGAAAAACAAAATATTCAAATGATGTATTCTTTATGTAAACATTTCAGCCTTTCAGAGCAGTATAAATTGTTTAATGTTTCATCTGAAAATATATATGCAGTATAACAAACCAATACCACATATTGTCATTAATATTATCACATTTTCATGATCATCAAGCAATACAACATTCCAAAGAATCTCAGCCTTATATGAAGGACTTAAAGATGAAACATAAAAGGTAGGGAATCTATTACTAGCAATATGTGGTTTTTCATTTCTGTATTAAAATGCATATATAACAAATTATCAATTGTTTAAAAACTAAAACAACAATAGTAAATAATATGCATAAATTCAAAATATCATAGAGCCAACATTATAGTATTAAAAAAGAATAAAATCTCCCAACTGATAATTAAGTTTCAAAATTTCATGATCAACACTTACCTGATGATCAAGAAGTTGATATTTCAGTGATTTTATTCTTTTTAATAATTTTTATTTATATAAGTTGCTTATAAACAAACATTGAAATATTTAGAAAAAGCCTGACTTGTTAGTTACTCAATATTTAATGAACAATGCACAATGTTTTTTTTTAAAGAAATCATTCAGATAGATCTAACTTTTAGGACATAAAGCATTCAAAATCTGAACTCTAGTTTGCAAACATTTATGCTAATATCTGTGTACATATAATTGTACAGTTTATTATATACCCAAATGCCTTGTTTTATATATGTTGGTACAATTTTTTCATGTATATTTGTGTATATATATTCATATTACTATGTGCATATATACACACACAGAAAAAAAAAAAAAAATATATATATATATATATACGTACTCACACACACACATATATATATATTCCCAATATACATGCAATATTCATTGATTATAAATATATGTATGCAATTTATATTTTTTTGTACATGTGATATATGTCACATACAAGCAGATGTGCGTGTGTGTATATATATATATATATATATATATACACACATATATATTTCAGTCTGTATATTGGTATATGTGTATTATTATACAATATTAATGTATTTTTATATTATATAATGAAGTGTATTGTATTTATATTTCTGTATATGTGTGTCTCTTTAAAGACCTTGTGCAGTTTGATTTTTTTTTAAACTTCTCTTCTACTTGAATTATAAATATCAGACAATATGGAAATTAAGGTAAATTTATTCAAAATCAAATTTAATGAATACAAGGAATAGAAACATCATTTTCTTAGATTCATCTTGAAATTTTTTTTTTTTTATAAAATTTATCAAATTTGTCATGAAGTTAGAGAACAAAGTTATCTATTTAACATTTTGTATTGTATAGAACAGGGCAGGGCAAACTGCAGGCTGCTGCACTCTTCTGTGCAGCCCACAAGAGGCTCTAAAAAATTTTTTGAATAAACACTTGCACTTGAATTGAGATTAAATTCTTTTGATTTTAAAAAGATGCTGCCCTTTGATAATTCCTAACCCAGTGATGCAGCCCTCCCACCAAAAAGCTTGCCCACCTCTGGTATAGAAGATTGAATCTTATCCTTGTGTCTTCAATACTGTTTTTGCCAAACTATTCTACAACCTTCCTCAGGTGTATATAAAGATAGAGGACAAAAATTATTCATTGATTAAGTTATTTTATCAACAAGATTTAATCAAGTTTAAAGATTTCAGATCTGGAGTTTAGGTTTTATATAAAACCTAATAATTATCTACATCAACAAGAAAATATTTGGGAGATGGGTACCCTAGTTGAAAAGAAAAATATCTATACAATAAACTGACTTTATATCTTTGTAGATTCTGCTAGAATGTGAGTAGTATCTTTGCATCTTTCCTTGGATCAGTTGTGTTTACAATATCAAAGACACAGAAAGAGTTTCTTAATAACTCTTCCCAAAGTTATTGACAATTATATAAAAACAGTTTTTAAAACAAACTGAGCAAGGAATTTGATAATCTGTGTATAAGAACTGACTGAACAAGGACCTTATAGACACTGTATTTAAAAAAAATATGCACATATATATATATATATATATATATATATATATATATATATATATATAATGTGCCCCAAGGGACTTGTCATGTTAAGCCATTTCATCAAAGTTCATCCCTTTAAAAAAAAAAAAAAGCAGGCTCACTTCTGTGATGTAAATAATTCTTTTATTAACAGGGTTTTCAAGGTTTTTCTTTTCACAGTACAAAAAAAAAAAAGTAAAAAAGCAAAAATAATTTTTACATACATATGGAAAAAAAAAACAAATAATTTGTGATTTGTTAGTAAAAAGGGTCAAAGTGAGGAATTTTCCCCACCCCACCCTGCCAATTGATTTCAGCTTGCCAAAAAAAAAAAAAAAAAAAAATATTTTAGTCTTTCTTGGGGCAAGTGATTCTTTAAAACTTATTTTTTAAAAAGATAGAATAACAAAAAAATGGTTAAATATTTTTGTTTAAAATTTGCTTCAAGATTCAAGAGTTTCTTGTTATTTTCTATTTTGTGTTTTTTTTTGTTTTTGTTTATAATTTGCTAAATTGAATGAAATAAAATTTTTAAATCACACAATTGCAGAAACTTAATCATGCAGATTTAATATCATACAATTGGTGTATGTTATTCAAAACAACTTGTTAGAAATCAGAATTTTATTAAGAAAATACATCAAAATATTACACTGGTTTTGTTATTTGCCTTGTTTTTTTTTTAAGTTCTATAATCATCAAACCATATTCAGGTCATGCATTCATTTCACCTATTTCGTTTATTTTTTTTAGATTGTCATCAATTCACCAAATGTCTTCTTTTTTTTCAGTTAAACTAATAAATTTTTCTATGGTTACCAAGAGGAAATAGGGAATATTTTTAACATATCAGTTTTTGAAAATTCCAAAACTTTTTAAATAGCTTAATTCTGATCTGAGTTTTTATATATATATATATATATATATATATATATATAAATGTTCAATCTATGTGATTGATATTTACCACTAAAAGGAAACTGTTGAAAAGCAAGTGTTTGTTGCATAAAATTTTTTTTTCATTAAATCACAGACTTATTGATGTATCTGTGTATATTCTAGTTTTTAAAGAATTTTAAAAGTATTTATTTTCTTTTCCATAAACTGAATGAAAAATATGAAAAGAATACATTTTTTTAAAGTGCCTTGTTTAGAAATAAAGTTAAAAATAATTTCTTTTTGTGATTAAATTGTGGAGATATATATATATATATATAAAATCAAAGATATTTACAATTTTTCAAGAACCAATTACCATATTTGCTAGCCTCTCAAGCGTAATATTTATTTCTTTTATAAAGTCATTTTGGGCTTTTATTTGCTTTAGACAACATATTACACCAAGATACTGTCTATAGATCAATTTTATCTTTAAACAGCATACAACAACAGAATTGGAACTAAGAAGATTTATCTTGGCACACTACAGTTGCCATTCTCTACACATTCCTATTAAAAAGATATATATATTTCTGAATTCCTGGCATAAATGATGTCAAAATAAATCTAACAAGGAAATGAGTCCAAATGAATTAATGGTAGCTCAGTCAGCTGGGGTTGTAGAATACACCAACGGCATCTCTGCCAAGATGTAAGACCCCTACCCACACACACCAAAATATCTGAGGGTGAGGCTCCAGTACTGGAGCTTTGTGAGTGTGGCATACCCCTTCATTGCTATTACACCAAGATCCACTGACAATGGAACTGTTGAAGCCATTTAACTGTGAACAAATTGAAATTATTAAAGTTAGTTAAATGGTTTCAAGTATTGCTGGGTACAAACAAATAAGCTCTGGTTCACTGAAAAATAATGTTACCCACAAACTATTTGCATATATATATATATATATATATAAATAAAAATTTCATTAAACATAATAGACATTTTCTGTCTACATATTTTCTTCTGGATCTATTTGTATTCCTGTATTGTTTTTATCGTATTTGGCGGGAATTGATTTATGTATTGTCCATAGTTGTATGTATCCCTAGAACGGATCCAGAAGAAAATATGTAGACAGAAAATGTCTATTATGTTTAATGAAATTCGTATTAACGAAGAAATGCTGCCAAAATATACATTTTATATATATATATATATCTCTGTACTGTTAATGATGAAATTAAATCATACACCCATCAACTTTGAATATTTTTATCCATTTCTCAGAATCTAATGCCTATATTATGCCAAGTATGTTTATGTTAAACACAAAAAGGAATATAAAATTAAATTTTCAGAACAAAAGGTTAAACAACACATTTGACCCTAAAATTATGCACAATAGGGAAAAACAAAATTATTTGTAGAGTAGAAAACTCAGTTTTAAGTTGATTGATTCATGTAAATATAAGTAATTTACATAATAATTTTATTTGTGAAGCCTTCTAGAGTATTTAGTGGAATATTTGTGATAATTCCAGCAAAGAACATCACGTAGTGCATAATGTAAGAATAATAATGGTGACACTAACAAGATGATAGAGAAGACAAAGGAGCTTAGCATTGACTTGAGACAGAATTAACTTCCATATATCAGGAAATACTTACAGCACTATTTCAAACCAGTTAGCTATCCGTAGATCTATGGTTCAGTCTGTTATAAAGAAGTTCAAACAGTTAGGTACAACAGAGAATTTGCCTGGGGATGGAAGAAAAGCCAAATTGTCATTAAGAACTCCACAAAAACTGTCACAAGTTTAATATACTCAAGAGTTGTTTTGAAAGACATCGCCAAAAGTTTTGATATGAGCAGAAACAATGTATTATATGAGTACTTAAGTTGAAATGGATTGTATGAAGTCCAACCACGGCAAACTCCTCTTCACAAATCATATCATAGTGTTGCTTGGTTGAATTTTGACAAAACATTTTTGGCCAAAGAAAATTTCTTAAGGGAACAAGTTTTATGGATTGAAACAAAAATTGAGCTTTTTCAACATAATAATGTACAGAAGATTTGACATAAAAAAGGTAAGGGTTTCCTCCCAAAGAACAGAGTGCCAACATTAAAACATAGAGGCAGCTCAATGATGTTTTGGAGGTTCTTTTTGCTCAAGGGAGACTGGACAATTAATTGTAATAAGAGGAATAATGAACTCTGAAGAATATATCAAAATTCTGGATGAAAATCTACAGTACAAAATCTTCACCTAAGTTTGCTATTTACTTTCCAACAAGATAATGATCCCAAACATACGTCTAAATCAGCAACTGTGTGGATTATAAAAACAAGATTACAATTCTGCCATGGCCTTCACTGAGTCCTGACTTGAATCCTTTTGAAAATCTATGGCAAGAATTGAAAGTGCAAATAAATCATCAGTTATCAAAAAAGCCTTCAGGAATTAGAACAAAATCCAAGAAAGACTTGTTCAAATCTCATCAAAAATTTTAGAAAATGATTGCAGCAAGTTATAAAGATGAGAGCCCATGAAATTGTCTATTGATATTGTGAAAATTGTTCAAATTTTTCATACTGTAGGAATGATTTTGTTTTTTCCTCTTTTGTTTATTTTTTTCTCGTATTTAGTAAATTTAACCAATTCTTCTCAAAATCGAGTTTTATATTCTTTTTTGTACTCAATAACATAAAAAGTCTGACATCATACCAGTGTTAAATTCTAAGTATATTCAATATTAATGGGTGTATGAATAATTTCATCTTTGTATATATAAACAGGATATAGTTATGAATACTCCACAAGGGTTAATATTCTATAAAACACAACCGACCAACCATGAACTGTTTATCATTTTCTATGTTTTGTTTTGTTAACTTCAAAAATGGAATTAATCTATTAAGTAAAATCCAAATTATACAAATTTGGTATGAACACAGCATGGAAGTAAAAATCCCAAGGAAGAATACGATATAGGGCTTAACTGCATTGACATCTCTATAATCTAGCTTAAACCTAATCAGTAAAAGGCTCTTCTTGCCTGAGTGGCTTCCAAGAATATGAAAAATCAGTTAAAATCTTATCAGATGTTAATTTTTTATTTTTTTCAGTATCCTTTTATAAAGTCGTATCCTATATAAATATATAGAATTATATTTGATTGCCATTGGCCTAATGAGTACAGTGTTCAACAATGGTCCAGGAGACCAGGGTTCAATCCCAGGTTGAGTCATTCCAAAGACTCAAAAAATGGTACTTGATGCTGCCTTGCTTAACACTCAGCACTATAAGGTGAGGATCAAGGGTAAATTCTGGGAATGGAGTAGCACCCTCCCCTACACCTTGGTGTTGTAGCTATTGAAAAGGGAGCCTTCGGGTCACCCTTGACTAAGGTCACCAACTTTACTTTTTCCTATATCTAATTGCAAATACATAAGTGGAAATTACTCTATAATTAGAATTTCATTGTTATCTCCTTAAAAATTATCAGTAAAGTGAGCACAAATGCAGAATCTATATTATTATTGTTGCTATCAAATTGAAAACTCAATTGCTTTTCTTTAATACAAATCATTAAGTTGCTCAAACAAATTTTATGCAATTTTTGCTGTTACAGTTACCTACAAAAATCTGATCAAAATATGAATTTTCTATATATCCTGCTTATTTACGTCATGAATGCAAATTTAGATTAGTATTACGTCTGATTTATAAAGGAGGTGCCTATGGTGTAATGGTTATCGTCGTAGGAAATGGACATGGCGACACAAGTTCAAATCCTGGACGAAACTGATTGCATTTCACATAGCACTAATACCCTTGGGAAAGGTATGAATCCAATTATTCTCCCTCCAGCTATGGGTAAATAGTAGGGCAGACTAGGTTCTTCAGCCTAGGTGAGGCAACTAGTCTAGGAGAAGGAAAATTCTGAATTCAAACATGTTGAACTCCGCTTAGAAATTGACCTTGTGTCATATACTGCCCGAGCGGAGGGGTTGGTAAATAGGATTACATCTGATTTAGCCTGCTATAAAACTGTAAATATAAAACCTCCATTGAGAATTGAATTCATCACAACAGTATTAATAATTTGTAAGATTAGTTTGCGTACTTGATCCCTTCAAGAAGACCTGGTAAAAAGCAAAGGATAATAAGGACAGATGGTGAGAGAGAGAGGGGGGGAGTCAAGAGAATCCATGCTGTTAGCACAATTTGATGAGGATGATGACAATAGGTTTAGAGTGAGGTAACTAATGTAAATAATTTTAAAATAAGATATAAACATGAAAAAGCAGTTAGGTGTTTTGATCTATTCTCTAAATCAATGGTATTTAACTTTTACCAGATGGCCAAACCAAATCTACTCAGCCATAATACTAATACCAATAAGTTGAAGAGAAGTAGACGCTACTGAATCAGCTGGAACGACATGGCAGCTTCTATACCACTTCTTTTTTGATGCATTTGTATTTACATCATTTTTGCATTCCATTTCTATTAGCCCAGGTGGCTGGGGTTGTAGAATACCCCAATAGCTTCTCTTCAGAGAGGTAAAAACCCTTCACCCACCTGACAAGTGTCCTAGATATGACTTTAAAAAATCTGATGGTGAGACTCTAGCCTTGGAGATTTGTGGAATGTGGAGTACCCCTTCATTGCCATCACTCCCAGGTCCACTCTGACCCAGAGTAGTAGCACCTGATAGGGTCCTATCTATGGGTCAACTAGAACTGTTTGATATTTAAACTGTGTGAAATGACTTCTGCTAAACTGAATTGTTAGAAATAGAACTGTTTGATCATTTAACTGTGTGTAAACAAATGACTTATGTTTAATTGAATTGTTAGTAATACATAGGAATAGTTGGAACCATTTAACTGTATGCAAACAAATGAGTAATGTTGAATAGAAATTATTAGTGTTAAAAAGCAATAATTGAAATTCTTCAACTGTGTGCCCAAATTGAATTGTTGGTATTCCATGGGACCATTTGACTGTATAAATGAATTAATAGTGCTAAATCGAATAATTAGTGTTAAATAGCAATACTTGTAATCACTTCAGCCATTTAGTTAGCATCCAAGAAGCTAGACTGCAATTACACAAGAATGTTGTGAGCAATATTGAACAAGTCCTGGCGGCAATACTCCACAAGGCACCAACTATACGGCCACCTGCCTTCCATCACGAAAACTATCCAAGCTAGACGAACCAGACATTCAGGACACTGCTGGAGAAGCAGGGACGAGCTCATAAGTGATGTACTCCTATGGACCCCCGCATATGGCCAAGCAAAAGCAGGACGACCAGCTCAAACATACATACAGCAGCTATGTGAGGGTACAAGATGTAGCCCTGAAGACCTGCCAGAGGTGATGAATGATAGGGAGAAGTGGCGAGAGAGGGTCAGGGATATCCATGCTAGCGGCATGACATGATGATGATGTAACCACTTCACTGTGTGCAAACAAATGATTAATATTAAATAGAATTATTAGTGCTAGATAGCAATAACTGAAACCATTTAATTGTGTAGAAACAATAGCAATACTAATGTGTAAACAAATTAGTCCACATGATGAAGTTACCAACAAACTATTCACTTACAAATCCATTCAGTTGTATGCAAAGAAATGATTAATATTAAATAGTTATTCATGTTAGATAGAAATACTTGAAACCATTTAGTGGTGTGCAAAAAAAATTAGCTGAGGCTCATTTTAAAATGTTATCAACAAAATGTGTCTACAGATCATATATATTTGATATATGTGTATCAACAGGATTTTGCATTAGATAACCTACAATGGTTGATATGCTGTAAAATCCAACCAACCATCCATTTTCAGGGAAACAACAAAAACCTGATTCATAAGTAAAAATGCTTTTACCATATGAATGGATATTTTCTATGAACCATTAGATTATCAGAGTGCCATACCAAAAAATCTCCTTCCTAGAATCAGAAAAAGTATAACAAATAGCCTGATTTGGTTTGGTTTCTTTGTTTAATGGCATATCAACCTCTGTTGGTTATTTAATGCCAAAGCCATTCTCCTAGAAGAATAGTAGTGCTACTATTTAACCCATAGCTGGGAGGATAAGGGGGTTCATACCTTTCCCAAGGGTATTTTCCCGAAAGTGAATGTAATAGCACGACTGAAGTACAAACTCGTGTACAACGATTCCACAGTCCATCGCTTTAACTATTACACCACGAGGACACCCCCCCAAATAGCCTGAATATAATCCTATCATGATATACATGATATAAAGAGGGTTGAAATGTAGATAACACAAATTCAGTTAGTGTGTTATGTTAGAATTTAGTTTTACCAATCTGAAAAAGTTGATATATATATATTTATTTTGTTATAATAAAAAAAAAGTTAGTTATCTAAGTTTGTAATAAGTAAAATAAAGAGGGTGACCAGAAGGCTCCCTTTTCCAAAGCTACTAGCTACTCCTTTCCCTGGATTGCTCCACTTTACCTTTGATACGTACCTTATATTGCTATGTGTTAAGCAAGGAGGTATCAGGTACCATTTTTAAAGTCTTTGGTATGACGCGACCTGGGATTGAACCCCAATCTCCCAGACCATTGGCGAACACTCTACCCACTAGGCCAATGAGCCTGTTTAAGTTTGTAATAAATGTTATAAATTAATCTTACCTCAGTTTGCCACAAGATTAGAAGCATCCAATGAGAATCAAATTCACCATTAATATGAATATAGAGCAGTACTCCATATATTTATGCAGTTTTATTTCAATGCTGAGGAGTTTGGTAACATAATACCAAATAAAATCAGTTTTGATTACTATATTCCATTAGAAATAATAATCATCTTGATTTGGTTTCTTTGTTTAATAGTATATCAACCTTTGAAGGTTATTTAATGCCAAAGCCATCATTGCAGAAGAACAGTAGTGATACTATTTAACCCATAGCTGAGGGGGATAAGGAGGCTCATGCCTTTCCCAAGGGTATCTGTCTGAAAGTGAATGTAATAGCATGACTGGAGTTCAAACACACTTTGAGACCACAGTCTAGTACATTAGCCACAACACTACAAGGACTCTCCCTCCTAATAATAATCTTGGCGTAAATTAACTTTTTATAAAAAATTTTTAGTAATGCCCACACACACACATATATATATATATATATATATATACGCACAAAGTTTCATCTGATAATCGTATCTTTAATACATAAAACTGTTAGTCATGAAACCAACATAAGTAGGGGAGATATTAATTTCTTTTAGGTTTTATCCTACTCTGCTGGAGAGCAATCGAGCACTTTATTGATTTTTTTTTTTTAAATTTTGAACAATTTTTTTGTTTTTATATAGAAGAGAAAATAAGATTGCAACACCTAGGATGATCCACATTTTGACCTGGGGATAGTATTTACATTGTGTGGGGTCTGAGTACTATTGATACATCCCTTATTTAGAAACTTATATATATATATATATATATATATATATATATATATATATATAAAATCACTTAAAGGAAATATAGGTGATTACAGTATGATTAATCAAAAGTAACTGGAAACATTCAGGCTGTTGTAATTTGATTTTCCAACTACCTTATACTACCCACCTTTTTACAGACAAAAAAAACAATTTTCCTCATACACTGTTCTTGAATCTCTTAATTTATATCATCCTCATAAGATCAAGATTTATAACTTCTCTTATTATTCACTAAGTTTCCCAATGTGATATAATGATTAACTGTAAAAAAAGAAAAACTAAACAAATGAAAAATACACACACACTCACACACCCAGTGACGATCAAACTCAGTGCAGATATAATGATCAGTGAGACTAGCTAATTAGGCATTACTCTGTAGTGAGACACCCAACTCTGCCACTTATTAATCTTAATACAAAGCCGGAGGAAAATTGTATTATGCCAATTTTCTAAATAGTGAAAACCTGCCTATTTTGAAAATAATCATATAAAAATCTTGCCCGATATCAATAAAAAACAGATCCTCATTTTAAAATCTTGTCCTATACAATTCAAACATTAATTATTGGTGTCTAGGGGATATGCCCAATGAAAATGGTAAACATTATATAAGTTTGCATAAAACTAAACTTGCTTTCATTCACTTTTTGCCTGGTGTTTATATGTTACATTAAATGAGATATTCTTGAAAATCTAGACTATACAAGAACTTAACAGATACCCTGTAGTTTATTTTCTTCCTATTTGTTGCATTTGTTCTTGAGGTTGAAGAGAGAATTGGCATATAGCCATTATAAAAAAACTAAAATACAAAGTACATTTTTGATATGTGAAATTTTTGACAAGGTCACCCTTGTTTCACAAACAATCCATCCCTAAAAATATTAGGGCCATCAAAGTCACATAATTTGTCAATATACTTGTGACAGAGGGCAAATATTTGTTAGACAAGATCTAAAATGCTTTTGTTTCATAAAATATGAATAAAGACTGTTCTTGTCTGTGCGTTGTTAATTAAACTATTTCCATCATCACCTAAAAAAAAAAAAAAAAAAAATGTCTGTAGGGTAAATAACAGAAATGTTTTTCGGGTTTTTTTCTTTTAATAAAGAGCAGACAAGGGAAATAATCCAATTAACAATAAATATGCATGAATTAAGACTGGTAAGTTGGTTGGTGTGGTTTTATGACATATCAACCCTTGTAGCTTATTTAATGCTATATATATATATATATATATATATATATATACACACATACACACACGGGAAGCTAATGTCTAGCCACACTGATGAGTTCTGATAGAACGAAACAGATCTGTCTGTGGATGACTATATATATATACATATATATACACACACACACACACACACACACACACACAGAGTGAACAAAATAGTTTGTAGATAACATTATTTTTAAATGAGCCAAAGCCATTTACTTGCACTTGGTTAAATGGTTTCAAGTATTCCTATGTAATACTGATAATTCAATTTAACATCAGTCATTTGTTTGCTCACAGATAAATGATTTAAAGTATAGAAAATCATTAAATATTTCTATTTGGCTCATAAATGGAACCCCAATAGGCACTACCATTCTGGATTAAAGTACTCCTAGGAGTAATTGCAATGAAGGAGTACTCTACATTCCCCAAAGCTCCAGACTGAAACCTTGCCATCATAGTTGGTTGGTTGTATTTTATGGCATACCAACCCTGGTAGGTTATTTAATGCCAAATCTTGTTTTTATATATATATATATATATATATATATATATATATGATTTGTATATGAATAGTTTGTAGTTAACATTTTAAACAAGCCAGAGCTCATTTGTTTGCAAACAGTTAAATGCTTTCAAGAATTACTATGAAACAATAACAATTTAACATTAGTCATTTGTTTGCATTCAATGGTTATACATGGTTTGTAAGTAATTCTATTTTTAAAAGAGTCAGAAGAAATTTGTTTCCCCACAATTGACTATTGCTATCTAACACTATTTAATATTAATTACTTGTTTGCGCACAGTGAAGTGGTTGAAGTATTGCTATTTAAAGTATTGCAAATTGACTCTATTCATTCATTTGCACACAGTCAAACAGTCCCATGGATCACTAAGTAATACCAATAATTCAATTTTTGCACACAGTCAAATAGTTTCAAGTATTTCTATCTAACACAATTCTATTTAATATTAATCATTTGTTTGCAAACATTTAAATGGTTTCAAGTATTGCTATTTTACACCAATACTTTTATTTTTACACAGTTAAATAGTTTCAAATTATCTACATAATGCTAACAATTCAATTTAACAGTCATTTGTTTTCACATAGTCAAATAGTTAAACAGTTTTATTTGACTCATTGATGAGACCCTAACAGATACTACCACTTTGGGTTAGAGTGGACCTGAGAGTAATGGTAATGAAGAGGTTCTTCACATTCCCCATAGCTCCAGGACTGAAGCTTCACCATCAGATTGTTTAGTGTGATATCCAGGACACTTTATTGGTGGATTCTTACCCCTCTGCCAAGATGCAGTTGGTGTATTCTACAGCCTCAGCTAAATGAGCTTCTGTTTCTTTAAGAATAAAACAAAGCAGAATAATGACAGGCAAGCCTATCTTGCAGACCATTGTTAATGTAAGAATTTTGAGCCTCACTCATTATGACTTTGTGCTAGATTAAGCTACTTTTAGTAAATAATTAAATTAGTGTGCTTGATTATGATAAGTTTAGTAAATATCAATAAACAAAACAAAAAAAATGTCTTATCTTTTGGTTGAAGTTTGAGTCATACTAAAGGCAATAACTCATCAGATCACTAGAAAAAATTCTGAAATGAGTAACAGTATATTCTAAGCCCCACCAACAGTGTCAAGAGGAACAAAGTAGAGAAGAGAGAAAGAAAGACGAGAGAAATGAAAGAAAGAAAAAGATTGGAGAAAAAACGCAAAGAAAGAAAAAAATTGAAGAAAAAAACGCAAAGAAAGAAAAAGATTGAAGAAAAAAAATGCAAAGAAAGAAAAAGATTGAAGAAAAAAAACGCAAAGAAAGAAAAAGATTGGAGAAAAAAAACGCAAAGAAAGAAAAAGATTGGAGAAAAAAAACGCAAAGAAAGAAAAAGATTGGAGAAAAATAACGCAAAGAAAGAAAAAGATTGGAGAAAAAAAACGCAAAGAAAGAAAAAGATGGAAGAAAAAAAAACGCAAAGAAAGAAAAAGATGGAAGAAAAATCGTAAAGAAAGAAAAAGATTGGAGAAAAAAAACGCAAAGAAAGAAAAAGATGGAAGAAAAAACGCAAAGAAAAAGATGGAAGAAAAAATGCAAAGAAAGAAAGACAGAAGGAAAGAAAGTAAATTATACAAAAAAATAAACAGAAAAAACGAAAAGTAAGAAAGAAAAATAAAAGATAAGGAAATTAAAAGGACAGAAGGAAAGAAAACGATAAAAACAAAAAGAAAAGCGAAAAGAAAGAAAATTAAAGGGAAGTATTAACACTAAAGAGAAAGAAAGGGAAAAAGAAGAAAAAGTACTGTAAGCAACCTGATATCTGCGTGGTAGATTAAGCAGATTTTGTTAAGTTAAGCAATGCTTAGTCTGCTCATTACTTAGATGGGTGACCACAGTTAATACTGTAGGTACATGTAGGTACATGTGCCAGACTAGGCTAAGCTTAACTCAATTTCAGGGTTTATTATTTTCATCAAATATTTATTACTGCTGAATTTCATAACTGAAACAGCATTTTTTTTTTCCTTATCTCATTAAATTGAAAGTTCAGAATAACAAACTGTAACTTCCCCCATTTATCAATGTCAATATCTACATAAAAAGATGGTAAGAAAGTTAATGAAGTATATCATAAAATGAAGCCAAAAAGTAATTAAAAAAAAAAAAAAAAAATCAATTTGTATTATTAGGAATTATTTTTAAAAATGTGCAATGTTTTTCATTGATTAGCAATAATGAAAATATATATTTTTCTGTTCAAGAAATAAAATGGAGTCAAATTTTATTTTTAAAAAGTTTTTTTTTTTTTTTAGATCTTTACATTTTTAAGAATTTTATGCAAGATATACAACTTTACACCTCAGAATTAGGTTGGGTTTGGTTTTATAGCATATCAACCATTGTTGATTATTTAATGCCAGATCCTGTTTATATATATGATTTGTAAACATTCTGTAAATACAGTTATATGATCAAATAGTTTTATTTCTAAAAGTTCTATTTAGCATAAGTCAACAAAGTTGAATGGTTCCAAGTATTGCTATATATAACTAACAATTCAATTAAACAGTCAGTTTAACACATAGAAATAGAACTGTTTGATCATTTAACTAACAATTCCATTTAGCAGAAGTCATTTGTTTGCACTCATTTTAAATGTCAAACAGTTCTATTTGACCCATAGATAGAACCCTATCAGGTGCTACCACTCTGGGTCAGAGTGGATCTGGGAACAATGGCAAAGGGGTACTCCACATTCCCCAAAACTATAGCATTACTGGGGCCTCACCATCAAATAGTTTAATGTCATATCCAGGACACTCATTTGAGGCGGGGGGGGTTACCCCCTTTTCAGAGATATAGTACTCTACTGTATTCTACAGCCCAACTAACTGGTCTACCTCATTAGTAGAGAGAGTAATAGAGGGGTAATTGTATTATTTCTTATATGGATAAACTGACCAAAGAAACCAGTATTAAGAAAATTGTGCAAAAATGAAGACAATATGCTCAATGTTTTAAATATAAAAAAAAAAACATTTTCCACAATAAAACAAGAAAAATGTATTAAGGAGATAACAGCAAAGTTAAAAAAAAAAAAAAAGACTCACTCCCACTTCATATTTGAGAAGAAATTAACAAAGGTGTCTTCTTTGATGGAGTTGATTCCTACAGAATAATGAGCACTTTCTCAAAGAAACTTATTTGAAATGCTTATCTATGTACAAAAGTAGGATCACGAATGATTTGCACCAATTCAGTCAGAATTCTTTTTATTTTTTCTGACCAAAAGATTGAAGTTTACAAAATAAATCCAGTCTTTTCCAGACTGTTGAACGGCACCATTTCTATCCTCACTTTAGAAAGAATTTTGATTAAAGGGAAATTACAAAAAAAAAGCCTCAGTAGTTACTTTTGGCACAAATTTTTTTAGCGACCACCTCCTCATGAAAGGATGGTAATTCACTTCCAGATTTTTTTTTTCATATCAAAACTAATTCTTTTATCAATTTTTGGTTTGTAAATTTACAATATTAAAATATTCTAACTTTATTGATAAAATTTTATATTAATATTTACAAATACATTTTTCTTTTTTCAAAATTTTTATACATTTAGTAATTATTTATTGTGAAAAAAATGGATATCTTTAAAATCATTTCTGAAAATGTTTTATCTTTTTAAATACTTGAAAGAAAATACAATTCATTCTACTTACAGTGAACCAAAATGAATATCAATGTCTAAATTTTAAACTACAGACTGACAATTTTATGACAGGATATCGAAAAATGTACTACCCGATTGGTTTTTTATCAAAAACTAAAATTTAGAACTACATTCAGAGATTTACATTAATAATTCTAAATTGTAATAATGACAATGATAGATCTATTCTGTCTGTCACATTTTCATTATTTCCTGACCAATCAACTTCCTTGAAAAAATTTTACTTGAAAATTGTAGGAAAAATTTATGGATTCTCATTTTGAAAGAAATGTACACAAAGTATATGACATCACACAGAGTTGTGCACACTATACTGTCCGAGCCTTAGTTAACAGACCCTAACCCTACAAAAAAAAAAAAAAAAAAAAAAAAGAAAAAGAAGAGAGAGAAAAACTGGAAGGAGAAATTAAAAATAATTATCGCCTCTTAAAATATAAATTAAGGCAAAAATATTTCTGCACCAAGTTGCATTTATAGTTAAGATTACAAGTTATATCTTTTTGTGATTATGCCCAAAATGAGATTTGGTTAAATTATTTGCGATTATTTTTTTGTACACATAATAAAAATTGATTGATGTGATTCAGAAATGCATTCTATGTGTAAACCAACACTGGAATAAGAGTTAAAACCAGATCTTTAAAAAAGTGAAATAGACCCGGAAGAAAAGTGGAAGCTAATTATTCCAGACTGAAGACACTTCAGCTAATTAAAAGATTGAAACAAATAGAAGTAAAGGTAAGATTGGAAGAAAACCTGGCATTAACAAGTTGGCTATATTTTGATGAAAGAAAACAAGTACTGGGAAAAAAGATAAAGATGCATTTAAATAAGTATGTATAATCAAAGTTTAATATGGCAAGGATCATTAAATAAGTTTCCAGACTTTTTCATATGGGCACTTTTATTGTTAGTACACACATCAAACTCTACTCCCCTTCGAAATAATCTCCTTTGGCTGCAATGCACTTGTTGTACCATTCAAACAACTTCTGGAAGGCACCATGGAAGTCCTCTTGTGTGAGCCTGTCAATGACCTTTGTCACAGCCTCTTACATCTCCTCAATTGTCTCATAACGACAGCCTCTGAGCTAAAGGAATAAGCAAAAGTCACAGGGACCAACTTCTGGACTATAGGTGAGGTGAGCAACTGTCTTGATGCCCATCTTGATCAAATAGTCTGTGACAAGGATGGAGTTGTGGACTGGTGAATTGTCCTGCTGGAAATGCCACTGACCTGATTTGAAGAGTGCTGGCTTCTTCCCTAGGAATCTCTTCCTGAACTCCCTTAAAACCTCAACATAGTAACCCTAACCCTTTGGCCAATCAACTGTGGTGTATTGACGTCCTTACTCCTCCCACACCTCTCATTATCCCTCACAGACTCCCTGCCTTTATGCCACTCAAAAACTGATGCTCTATTCATGCAAGATGGTCGAAAGCATTCCATACATTTCTGTGGCATTTTTCCCAGTTTAAAACAGAATTTTATTGCATATCATTCTTCTAAAGTCCAGATTGCAATTTGGAAATTCACCAGCTGTAACAATCAGGCTTTAGTAGGGTGCATTCCAATTGCTGCTGTAGCTGTTCATTTGAAGCTGAAATCATAAAAATTGGTCAGTCATCTCATAAGATGTATAGCAATAAGATACTGAATTTTCAAGAGTCTATGACAATTTTAAATACCTGTACAAAAAATGTCTGGAAACTTATTGAATGCACCGCATATCAATAATTTGACTGGAAGAAAATTCCAGTTCATACCAATAGCACCATAGCTAAAGTTCTGAGCCTATTTCATGACTGAAGTAATTAAAAATGAAATGGGCTATTAGAATCCCAGTGAACAGCATTTGGGTCACTAACCAGGGACTCCCCATTTCTACATCACTTTTGCCCTGCAACAATACAGCCAATCAAATACAAATAATTTCTAAACAAATCTATTTGACCCATAGATGAAAATGTAATAGATACGACCACTCCAGGTCAGAGTGGACCTGGAAGTAATGGCAATGAAGGAGTATTCCATGCTCCTCCAGATCTCCTGAACTGGAACCTTACCATCAGATACAGTTTAGTGTCATACTCAGGAATCGGGCAGAGAAGGTCTTTTCTGCAGTGAATTTTAAGTCCCCCTTTTAAGGCCCATTTTCATGGGAAAAAAATCATCTCTTGGGGGCAGTTGAAGTTTTGAGACAGGTTGCTATAATGCCAGAGAAAAAACATCAATCATACAATGGACTGACTTCAAAAACCCGCTTGGTTAAAACTTTTACCTAAATATGCCAATAATTTCATGATTTTGAAAATTTTGTGAAGAATAATATTAAAGAAATTATTGTTATTAGGGAAGACCAAGGTTTGTGAATTATTTGATTCAAATTAAAAAAAAAAAAATAGATAAATGTTAATAGTCTTTTTTGAGAATCCAAGTAAGTAAAGTTGACAACCAAAAGGCTCCCTTTTCAATAGCTACTACACCAAGGTGTAGGAGAGAGCGCTACTCCTTTCCCTATATTGCTTCACTTTACCTTTGATATGTGCCTTATATTGCTGAGAGTTAAGCAAGGAGGTATCAAGTACCATTTTTAAAGTCTTTGGTATGATGCAACCTGGAATTGAACCCAGATCTCCGAAAAAAAAAAAAAAAACAACATCCAAATTAAGAAAAAAACAAGCAAATGCAGTTTCACAAAAGAGAATATTCCACAAAAAATAAAGCCTGTAAAACTAGACAGAATTTTTCATAATTTGGAGTCAATGAAACTACAAATAATAAATATGAATCCAAATATTAAATAAACCAAACATGTTTCAAGATTCAGATTGCTTGTTATTGCAGGATATATGCTGAAAAGAAAACTAAAAGCATTTAAATAGTTCTTGATCATTTTTTTTTCTGAAGATTAAAGCTGCTAAAATTACTGCATTCAAGAAACATTTCGCATTCCGATTTTCTTTAAAAGATTTTCATTTTGTGTACTTTATAAATTCATGATATTTCAAATTAAAACTCACATTATGGATCAGTTATAATTTTAATCTCAACATATATCAAGAATAGGTGAGGACTTATCAGTCACAGGGAAATCTGATCACTCCAATAGAAAAAAAGAGAATTTCTTCAAAGCTGTGGCTGTGTCATTACTACTGTATGGATACACCACATGGATGCTAACAAAACACAGAAAAAGCTAGATGTAAACTACATAAGAATGCTTTGTGCTATTTTAAACAATTCCTTGAAGTAACACTCCACAAAACTGCAGTTGTACAGCCACTTACCCCCCATCTCAAAAATCATCTAAGTAAGATGAAGAAGATATTCAGGGCACAGCTGGTAAAGCAAGGATGAACTCATGAGTGACATTCTTTTATGGACCCCCAACATATAGAGTACTAGTGTTGGCCAACCAGAAAGAACTTACATCAGCTCTGTGCAGGCAATGGAGGTAGTTTAGAGAACCTGCCAAGAGTGATGGTTGATAGAGATGAAGAGAGAGAGAAATCTGTTCTATCAGCATGTCTTGATGATAATTTTTAATATCGATTCTTGTCTTTAATTAAGATGATTTCACTATACAAAGTAACATCAGAGAATTAATTATTCCCTATTAATCAAAAGAAAATGTGCAATAGTTTCAATGCCAAGATGCAAACTTGCCAATGATAGCCTATTAGAAAATCACTCTCAAAGACAAGAAGAGAGTACAACTTATGTTTTGTTCATCATATTCACCATAGCTAATCACATAGTAAATGCATTACGGAAAGTTTGGCATACATTTATTTTCTGCCATTTGCCGTGTAGCTGATGTATATAATCATTACAAGGAATGGAAATTTATTTGATAAATCCTACCTGTGATATCACTAATTACATAAATAGCCACTTTTAAAATATGATATTGAATAATTACAATTTTTTAAAAAATCTTGCTCAAGGACCCAACGACTTTTTGATATATCAAAAAAAGAAGAGATAAGGAGGATGTTCAGATCATCATATAGTTACTTACTGAGCATAGCTTAGATCTGGCACAAGGCTAGAAATATGGGGCACTCAAAGAGAATCAAAATAACTATCAATGATCTGCTAATCTAGCTTGCTAACCATTACATTATGTGAAGTGCCCACTGATCATTATATGACAAAAAAACCTACTAAAATGCAATTATTTCTAAAACCAAAGAGGTAAGTTGCTTAGATGCACATTTTTCTTCTAAGATCTTTAGTATTATGATTCAATACACCGTGCCCCCCATTTTTCTTATTGAATATAGTAAAAAAAAAAAATTTAATTCAAATTAAATTAAAAGAAATTAAATACTACTCTCCTATTCATGCCTCTACAGCCAATGTACAATATCAAAATGGATGCAAGATTTTAGTCAGACTTTTCATTCAGAAAGAAAAAAAAATCTTTAAATATTTTAATAAATAAAATTCTTATAAAGGTTTAATAAAACATCAACAATTTGTTTTTTCTCAAACATAAAATGTACACTTTGAGAAAAGAAAAAAAATGCTTATTTTAAATATATTTTATATGATGTATACCAGCAATATAAGGAAAAGATTGGTATAAATCAAGTGGAATTAAAACAAGCAATAAACACAAAGTAAGAAAGGGTGTGCAATACTTCTTTTAACAGCCAGAGGAGCTTTAATATTGTATATATACATATGTGACATCACAACAAAGATGACTGCCACCATAGAATAGTGAGGGGCACCTCGGGTGGTGTAATGGTTAGCAAGGTAGACTAGCAAACCTACACGAGTGAGTTTGATTCTCATTAGGTGCCCAATTCGTGCGGCCTTGAGCTACATCTAAGCAAAAAGCTTAGTAAATTACCACCATAGAATAGTGAACAAACAGATTGATTTTAACAGCATGTCAACCTATCTATTGTTATTTTATGCCTAGAGGTTAGGGAACCACATTCATTGTACTTTCATTTTCACATTTTATATAATATTAAGTTTCCTATCTAATAAGAATAAATTACACACAGTTAATATGGTTTCAAGTAAGTAATAATAATCCTGATTAAACAATTATAGCTTCAAATAACTATTTTTCATATAAATAATTTTACAGTTATATGGCAAGTATTCAAACAGTTCTCTTTAACCAATAGATGGAACCCTAACAGGTACTACCACACTGGGTTAGAGTGGACCTGGGAGTAATGGCAATGAAGGGGTACTCCATACTACTCCAGATCTCCAGAAGTGAAGTCTCACCATCAGATGCAGTTTAGTGTTATACTCAGGCTACGTCCTTGGGGAGGGATCTTACCTCTCAGCGGCAAATATAGCTAGAGTATTCTACTCCTCACTGACTAGACTTCATGAACAGAGATGCGAGTTGTAATAAAATATTTGCTTACCAAGAGTAAAAGTCAAACAAAAATTCAATAACCTTGTTACTATGTATGATGAACAGGAGTAGGAGTGTTGATTTGTTTGGGTTTTATGACATCAACTTTTATAGGTTAATTAATGCCAAATCCATTTTTATACAAACGGTTCTATTTCAAACAATTCAGTTTAGCATAAATACACAGTTTAAATGCAAAAACAGTCCCATCTCAACCAACACAGTTTAATTCTATTTGATCCATAGATAGGACCCTATCAGGTGCTACCACTCCAGGCCAGAGTGGACCTGGGAGCAATGGCAATGAAGAGATACTCCACATTCCTCAAAGCTTCTGTATTATTGGAACCTCATCAGCAGATTGTTTAGTGTCATATCCATGACACTTGTGGTGGGGGTCTTACCCATCTGCAGAAAAGCAGTTGATATATTCTATAGCCCCAACTGACTGGGCAACAGAAATAGGAGGCATGTATCAGTCTTTTGTTGTGCATTCACTGAGGAGTCTATGAATGTGTAAGATGACTCGTGTAGAGCATTAACATCTCAAGACAACATTGCACTCATTGAAGCTTTGATTCAAGATGACAAATGATGATATCTTCATGTAATCACAATGAAACTTGATCTTCCAAAATTGGTGGTTTATGAAATCATCCACAAGAAGTTAGGATATCAGAAAGAGTCATTTTGTTGGGTCCCAAAACATTTAGCTGAAGAACACAAGTTCAAATGTATGATTCAGTTTCTTTAATGGCACATCAACCTTCATGGGTTATTTAATAACAAAGTCACCCTTTCAGAAAGACAGTAGTGGATGGTTGGTTGGGTTTAATGGCATATCAACCTCTATAGCTTATTTAATGCCAAAGCCTGTTACACATATGTACGGTTTGTAAACACATAATCTAATGATACCATACTAAAACCAAACAACTCATTTACTTATATACGAGTAAATATTTTCAAGTATTTCTATATGACATTAGTTTATTTAGTGATGAAAGTTTTTTTTTTGGGGGGGGGGGGTTAAATTATTTCTCACTACTATTTCTACTAACACAAACAATGGTATTTCTATTCAGCAATAATTTGCTTTCAGTTGATTAGTTTGTTGTGTTTTCAGGATTGTAACCAAGCCTATATTTTCTGGTACAACCCGGTCTCTTTCAAGAACGACAAAACATTATCCATGTGGACATTCTCAAATAAATCTTTCATGGTATTTGCTTGGAAATAGTGCTTTCTGGTGTCATCAAAAACTTTACACTCAAGGAACGTGTTTGATTGTGCAGGGCATTTGGCATGTTGAGCACTGTGGTTGCTATTCTTGTTTGAGTATAAAAGAGTGCGTAAGTCAGCTGTGACCAATATGCAATCGCATTATTGTTACTTGTTCTTTTCGCGATTTTTGGAAAGCTGGGGGGGCCTTTCTCCCAAGAAGATCTGCAATGGCCTTTTTACCTGTTATTTTGTGGTTTGTTACGGAGAGGTGTTTTAATGGAGTTGATTGTTTTTTACCAGCTATTTTCCAAATCATGAGCCAAACTGTTTTGATGTGAGAAGAGGTATTTAGCTTGCTCACATAATTTTGCCAGGATTTTTTCTTGGCTTCTTTGATGATTTTACGGCATTAGCTCAGTGAAATTTAAAAGAAATTAAATTGGAGGTTGTGGTTTCAGTGTTGAATTTCTGCAAAGCTGCTCGTCGTAGGCTAATAGCCTGTTTACATTCTTTGCTGAACCAAGGTCTGTCTTATTTATGAGTTGTTAGGTGGTGTGAAATGCATGTTTTAGCTATATTTATGAGTTTTTTGGAGAATTTGAGAATGGTTTTGGTATTGTTTACTATGAGATGTTTCTGACATTGAGAGCGAAATTCTTCCCAGTTAGCTTTATTTAACCTCCACTGGGGAAGGTCGCCGTCTTGAGGGTGCAAACTCTCGAGTACAATTGGGAAATGGTCGCTCCCGCATGTGTCGTCATACACCATCCAGGTGAAATCAAGGAAAAGTGAAGAGTTGCAGAGGGTTAAATCAATGGCCAAGTAGGTAGCAGATGATGGATCCAGATGTGTTGGTGATTTTTTGATGAATAGGCAGAGATTATTATTGTTAATGATATTTTTGAGAGTTTTGCCTTTGTGGTTTGTGCTTCTACAGCCCCACATGGTATTATGGCTGTTATAATCGTCAAGTAGAATAAAAGGTGTGGGTAGTTGCTGTAATATGTTGTTGATTTCACTTTCATTTATGGCATCATGAGGCAGAATATATATGGAGCAGATATTAATTGTTCTGTGTAAAGTCACTTTGACAGCTATTGCTTGGAGTTGAGTGTTGAGGTGGATTTTGCTTTGAGGTATGTTATTCCTAATAAGCATTGAGATGCCACCCGAAGCTCTATGACTGGTATTGTTGATGAAATTGTAACTTTGGTGGTTTTTTTATAGTGATATCATCATTAGTTTTAAGAAATGTTTTTGAAGGCAGACAATGGCAGGTTGTTGTTGAGTTATCAATAAGAGCTGTTCGCTTCTATTGGCTTTGATTCCGCGGCAGTTACACTGAATTATTTTGTGATTCATTGTTAGGCCTTAAATCTGGATTGTTTGATCGTTTATTTTCATGGCCTTTATGTTTATGTACTTTGGGGCTGTTTTCTATCTCCATCTTTTCTAAGATTTTGAATTTGTTACTTGAGTCAACATTTTCACTTTTGGAGGAATTTTTGTCTTGTCATTTTGTAGTTTCTGGTTTGGGGAGGTATCTGTAGAAGGGGATGGTTTATTGGGGATCTCCTATCTTTTGGTCTTGTTTTGGAAGGTGATTTCTCCATTACATATTTAATTGGTTGTGTGGTTGGTGATAGCTCCATGCTCTTCTCTTGATCAGTCTTACCCGTGGAGGTGTGAGTTTGTGCAGGTGTCTTCACTTTGTCTGCTACAAGATCTGCCTTTGTATTTGGTGTTAAAAATTTTGTTGGTATCAAGTGAGGCTCTTATTTCATTGATATAGCCTTCCCAGTCCCCCGGCTCCAGCTGAATCAATTTTTTTTCACTATCCTCTCGTAGTTATACTGGGTTTTATTGTGCTGGACAGCTTGAGAGTAGGTTGTGGTCTTAGATCCTACTATCATTTTCTGCACTTTGTTGTAAGGGATGTTATTCCTGTGTTTAATTCCCAATATTTCCTTTTCCAGTTTCTAACTCTCACAAGATCTTGCATAGACCAGATGATCGCCTCTGCAATTTGTACACTTTTGTTACAATTGTCACTCTGGTGGTCAGGATCTTGTTGAGCACATTTGCCACATACTTATCGACCTCTACAATTATCCTCATGATGGCCGTATTTTTGACGATTGTAGCAACACAATGGATTGGGTATGAATTGCTCAACTCTCTCCATTGTATAGCCTACTTTATCTTCTCCGGTATTTTGGGTTGGTCAAATGTCATTATGTAGGTTTTAGTTTCAATGAGTTTACCTTCTTTTTTGATTTTAACTCTCTTTACTTCTGTTACACTTTGTTTCTTCATTTCTTTTTTTATTTCTTCAATTGTGCATAATGACAATTCCTTACTTCTTACAACCCCTTTACTTATATTCAAGGATTTGTGAGGGTAAGTTTTTACATTTATAGTATGGAATTTAGTCATTTTCAGTAAGAAATTGGCATTTTTCCTTTTATTTACTTCAATGAGCAGAGTTTGATTTTTTAGTCTTTTTACGTGAATGGGGGTCATATTACTGGATATTACTTCTTCAATTAAAAATGTCGATAGGTTTGTTATTGGTGTTTCCATAGATTCAATTATTATGAATCTGGGGAAACTTGCCACACCTTTGTAGTCCAATTCAGTTTCCGTTAGGGTACGTTTCAGTTTTTTTGATGAAGAAAAAGCTATGATTGCTAATTGTTATTCGCTGGTCCTATGCTCCACCACCCACCATGGAGTCTAACTCGAGAAGGGAATGAACCAAGGAGGAAACCCATTTGCCTTGGCCGAGACAGGGATACAATACTAGTATACTCGTGCAACGAGTATGATTTTGAGCCTCTGCCAAATTCTGCTTTTAATTACACAATAATCTCACAGCGGTCATAAGTCCTACCTCTCAGCACAATTAATCTTCAGCCACCGCCTTCTAGCACGTATGGAATAAAGGGTTGGGAATAGTTCCGCAAAGTAGATTGAATAGTTCCACAAGAGCAGATTGTATGATATGATCGGGAGAAAAAAAAGAAACACATGCTTGGGCATGTAAGGACCAGCCGATTGATCGGATTGGGCCCAATCCGACTGCCCGTCAGACCAAGTAAGGGCCAAAGTGATGTGTTGTAGCCATTGACCACTGTCGCCAGATCAATAACTGCTCAACCTCCAGGGTTCTGTCCTAGCGCCTTAAGGGTCGCCACCCACAGCCAACAGGTGGCCTCATTGTGGGGAGGGGGGTATTACCCCTCTGCAGAGGTGCAGTCGGCGTATTCTACAGCCCCAGCCAACAGGGCGGGACAGTAGTGGAACTATTTAACCCATACCTCAGGGGATAAGAGATTTCATACCTTTCCCAAGGGTATTAGTCTGAAAGTGAACATAATAGTGCAACCAGAGTTTGAAATTGTTTATAATAATGTTGCTGTCTAACATATTAGACACTACGCCATGTGGATTCCTCTTCTAATGTATGGGTTGATATGATTCAAATATTTAACTACCGCCACTACATGGTCCTGATTTAGCTACTACAAATAATCATTTGTTTAAACCCACTCAGTTACCTGGAAAGCAGTTCTATGATGCTTTTGTTGAATGTCCAAAAACTAAAGTACAACCATTTATTAATCCAACATGTTAATTTTCATATACATAAAACATTGTGTAGATATTACTAGGACTACTATATTACTTTTCTATGTAGTCAAGATTATTGCAGAGGTGAAAGGGTGTTTCCAGTCTCTTAACCCCACATTGTTTGGGGCATTAATATATAAATATCTTTCCTCAACGGTACAAATGCATCAATCTTAATATTGACTACATAGAAAAGTAATATAGTAGTCCTAGTAATATCTACACAATGTTTTATGTATATGGTAATTAACATGTTGGTTTGATAAATGATTGTACTTTAGTTTTTAGACATTCAGTGTGTGTGTGTGTGTATATATATATATATATATATATATCAGACATGTTCAAATATGAAAAGCACAAGCTTTCAGAAGATGATATAATTCATAACTTGAATTATAAGCCAACGTTTAACATTTCAGCAATTTAATATGAAAGCATTAAACCTTCATCAAAATATATGAATTGTTAACAAAACCAAAATGTTTAACATTGGCAAATAATTCAAACTATAAATAAAATTATCCTCTGGAGATATTGTGTTTTTTTCATCTTTGTAAATTTTCATACTGTTAGATTTATTTCCAATTTTCCCATATTTATAACATTTACAGATTAATCATGATTTGTATTGATAAAATTTTTCACTTCATCTTAATCTTAAATTTCTTTCATTCATTCATTCATAGAACTATAAATATTTTCTTTCCTTTGAAATCAACTCTGCCATTAAATATTTATACAAAGGAAATTTTCTACTATAAAAAAATAGCACTGAATAAATTCAGAGAATCAAACGTTTATCAAATGAATCCAGATTGTAGAAAACAGAATTCCATGTCTACGTAAACAAGATGATTTTTTAACTTTATCATTTAGGCAAAATATTCTATATCTTCACTGACAGCCTAGGCAAATGGAAAATCAACTTTACATTCGCCCTCTTTACATTGAGGATTGGATGACAGTATGGACCAAATCAGTTTTTATTCTGTTCCAACTTGAACCATACACAAGATGTAACTCTAAAGTTCAGAAGGATTTCAACAGACTGACCAGTTTCTCCAAGAGTTAACTTATCCAGACATTTCCTCTTGCATCTTTCAAAAGTATGTGTTTTCTACAATGTTTTTTTTTTCTTTCTTTAAAGAGGCCATTTTTCACCTGAGTTCCAAGTTATGGGGTAATGCCTAATGCATATCAGTACTGAAGAGAGATTGAAGAATATCTTTGCAAGGAAATTTAGCTGCCAAGAAAAATGAATTTTCTGCTTTAAACTTTAACTTCACTTCAGGTTTTAAAAAAATCATTCATCACCACAACTCTAAATTATATACACACACAAACACAATAATATATCAATCGTTAAAAAATCCTACACAATACACAATGAGATATTAATTAAAGAAAAAGAATTTCTAACTAAATTCTTTGCAAAAACTAACAATTTTTATGGATTATCAAATATCCACAAATCCAAAGAAATTAAAATAATAGTAGTAACACAAAAATCAGAATGCATAGAAATTCCAAACCCAAGTAACTTCAAATTTAGACCTATAGTAGCAGGCACATCTTGCCTCACCAACACAATTGGCAAGCTAATAGGAATAGTTGTATCAGAATATCTATGTAAGATAAAAAAATTACATTAGAGATGACATCCAGTTTTTAAACTTCGTACCACAAAAAACTGATCCCAATACACTAACAATAACATTTGATGTCACAAACCTATGCAGTAATATTCCTCATGAATTAGGAAAACATGTCATCTCATTTTGGAATAAAAAATACCCAAAAACATTAAACCCAAGATTTAACAAGATTTTTTACTGATGGTACAGAACTCATCCTAAATAACAATTTCCAATTTGACAACAAAAATTACACCTGAACCCTAGGAGCTGCTATGAGAGCCAAAATGACATCAACATACACCACCCTAACCTTAGCCTATTTAGATTGTTTTGGTTTGATGGCATATCAACCATTGTAGGTTATTTAGTGCCAAATCCTGTTTACACAAACGATTTGTACACACATTTTATAGATAACATTTTTAAATAAGCCAGAGCTCTTTTTTGCACACAGTTAAATGGTTTCAAGTATTGCTATATAACAGTCACAATTTAACATTGGTCATTTGTTTGCACACATAGGGTCCTATCTATGGGTCAAATAGAACTATCAGGTGTTACCACTCCAGATCAGATTGGACCTGGGAGCAATGGCAATGAAAGGGTACTCCACATTCTACAAAGCTCCAAAGCTGGAGCCTTACCATCAGATGATTTAATGTCAGAGCCAGGACACTCATTGGGGAGGGTCTTGTCCCGCTGCAGAGATGCAAGTCCATGTATTCTACAGCCCCAGCCAACTGGGCAAAGCATATTTAGAGGAAAATGTGGTGGCCATTTTAGATTTAAAGTTTTGCCTACAGGAAGCATCCATCTTTTATCTGAATATGCCATAATGAAAACTGGATATTGACTCTGGACATTGACCAACCATTGATGCTTACCGTTTAATATATCAAACCAATTAACATTGCCAATATCTGAATAATGAACGAAAGGCTTTTCTTTTATAATACAATTAGGTACTTGTAAAATCAATGATATTCTCAGATCACATAAATGTCAGCAATACTGATACGTTCAAAATGAATTTATCACTTTTCACGAACAAGTTATCAACAGAGAAACAAAGCCAAATAGTGCTTGACAGACTACTTTGCTGCTAATTCTCTAAGATAACATAAAACAATCAATATTTATTTATGAGCACTTTTCTCTGATTAGAGGTAAAAAAAAAAAAAATTAAAAAAAACAGAGAGGGAAAGAAAAGATATTTTCTGCGCTGAGGACTTGAATTTTTTATAAACCTATTATAACAAAGAGTGATGAACATAATTAGCCCAGAACTTGGAGTAAAAAGTTAGACTAGGCTATGGTTAAGAAAACCAGGCCATTGGCCTAATGAGTAGAATGTTCACCAATGGTCCGGGAGACCGGGGTTCAATCCCAGGTCGAGTCATACCAAAGACTCCGAAAAATGGTATTTGATGCCACCTTGCTTAACACTCAGTATTAGAAGGTAAGGATCAAGGGTTAAGTGGAGCAATCCAGGGAATGGAGCATCACCCTCCCCTATACCTCAGTGTAGTAGCTATTGAAAAGGGAGTCGGTGGGTCACCCTCGACAAAGGTTGCCAGCTTTTTTCTTTTTATTGTTAAGAATTCACAAAATGAACCTAACATTTTACTAACATTCCAAGGTAAATATTTTCATTAGAAAAATAAATATAATACAATTATCCCAGTCTAAAAAAATTGATTGGTTGATTGATTTTAAGGACATGTCAATCCATCTAGGGCTTTTTTTATAGGGAATCGCATTCACTCTACATTACATTTTAGTGTAGTTAAGATGACTTGATATAACTGCAAAAAACTCTTATCTAATACAAATGATTTGCACACAATTGTATGATTTCTAGTATTCCTTTATATGTTTTTATTCAATAACAATCATTTGTTTGCACACAGCAATATGGTTTCAAGTAATAATAGCAATCCTTAGTAAACTATTATAGTTTCAAGTAACTATTCTTAATACAAATAATTTACAGTTATATGGCATCAAATATTTCAACTGAATTCAAATAATTTTTAAACGGATCAATTTTACTCATAGATGGGACCCTAACAGGTAATACTACAATGGGTCAGAATGGAACAGGGAATAATGGCAATGATGGGTACTCTACACCCACCAGATCTCCAGAAATATAGCCTCTCCATCAAATGTAGATTAGTATCATATCCAGAACATCTCCTTTTGCAGGGTGGTGTCTTATCCCCTCCTCAGGTTTGGTTTGGTTTTATGGCATATCAACCATTGTAGGTTATTTAATGCCAAATTCATTTTTATACATATAAACAGTCCTATTTCAAACAATTCAGATTAGCATAATTATGCAGTTTAAATGTCAAAACAGTTCTATTTCAAACAATTCAGTTTAGCATAAGTATACTGTTTAGTTCTATTTGACCCATAGATAGGACCCTATCAGGTGCTACCACTTCAAACCAGAGTGGACCTGGAAATGATGGCAATAGTGGTGTACTCCACATTCCCCAAGGCTCCAGATATACTGGAGCCTCTCTATCAGATTGTTTAGTGTCATGTCCAGGACACTCATTGAGGGAGTCTTACCCTTCTGCAGAGAAGTGTATTCTTTAACCCCAGCCAACTGGACCACCCACTTCAGGTGATACAGTCATGGCATTATAGTTATACTAGTATAACCTGAAAGAGTACCTTGTAATCCAGTGTGATGCCAATTTAGAAGGATTTGGTGCTGATCCACTACAGCAAGGAAAGCCTATAGTATATGCAAGTAGAGCTCTGTTAGGTAGAGAAAAGAGATATGCACTGTTCGACAAAATGCTTGCAATTCTATTCTCATTGAAAAGGTTTTACCATTACATATATGGCAGAAAAACAGATCCATATTAATTGCCAATCACTGGAAGTCATAGTAAAGAAACCCCTTGTGAAAACACCTAAATGGCTATCAAGAATGTGATGTTATTGCATGTGCAGAAATGAGATCAACGTCCTGTACATCAAATGAAAACACATGTATTATGTATATCACCAACAAGCTAATTGACAAATGAGAATTTCCAGACTGGATTTCAATATCAACATGGTTGGTCTTCTCCTGATTCAAGAAGAAAGGCTTTTGAGATACATAGAGCAACGAATCAAGAAATGTGTAATAAATTCAGAAAGATCATAATTCAAGACTGGCCCACTGACGGCTATTTTACATCCATACTTCTATGCTTGGCATAAGATTTCAGCCAAGAATGACTGCATATTTAAATGCGATAGAGTTCTTATTCTATATCTAGCTTGCAGAGTGATATCAAATGTGTAATATACACATTGCATATGGGTATCAACAGATGCTTGGAATGTGCCATGGAGTATGTTTTCTGGCCAGGCATGGTATCATATATACTGGAATATATCTCCACCTGTGATATCAGCAGCAAGTTCCAACAGAACAACCAAAAGAAACCCTCATGTCACATGATCTCACCTATGGCAAAAAAAATAGCATTGATCTATTTGATTTCAACAACTTTCTCTTTTCACTGTTGACTATTTCTTAAACTTATGTGAAATTGACTGTCTTCTACAAGTTGAAGACAGTTTGCAAGATAGGAAATTCCTTGTCAGATGATTTCTGATGCCATCTCCCAGTTTATAATCATCATTCAGGCACTTTTCAGAAAGGAGAGGCTTTGAACACTTCATGGCAAACTCTGAGAATCAGCAAGCAAGTTTGAAGAGTACAAAATGTCTTATGCAGAAGAACTGCAGCATTACCAACCCTTAATACATACACAGGTTCACACCCAGGTTCCTTTGACAGTTAGTATAAAAGCTTAGGGTGCCAATCATTCTCTCATCTCAACACTGCAAAACACAACTGAGCTAACAAAGCTCGGCCACACACGTGCTCATATTCCTGCCATAGACGTTGTTTGTAACTCCCACAAATACGTAATTCCCTTCCATCACACACTTCATGCTACAAACAAAAACTTCTTATTTTAAAGAACTCTTTCTCAAGAGCATATTTCACAACACTTTAGATATGACAACTAGAACACTGTCACAAGAACTAGCTGGAATTTGTAAATCTGGCAGTTAATGTCTGCTCAAATACGATTGGCTTATTTTGAAGTTGTACCGTTATAGCCCCGCCCCTGGCTGCTATTTAAGAGAGCTGCCAAGAAGCTGAGGCCTCTCTTTTTTTTTTCTTTTTTTTTGCTTTTTAGTTCTTTAGGCAGTTTGGCACAAGGCTGGTTCCATAGACTAAAGGCCTATTAGTCCCTTCAGCTCTTCGCTTCTTTTTCCCTTTTGTGGGGTTTGAACTTGTTAGAATAATGAGCTTACTCTAGGCTCATGGTGGTTTGGTTTGCTTTTCCCAATCAGTAGAAAGTTGAGTCTGAGGTCTGGAGGATAAATTCAGTAACAATCCTCTGTAGACTTCAACTAAAAGTGCATCTTTGAGGAGAAACAGAAAGAATTTCATCTTGGCTCAAACAGGAAGAAGCTGTGGTTTTGCCATGAGGCATATACAAAGAAATAGTGGGCCTCTTTCAACAAGTCAACCCCAAGACAAGGAGCTGAAGACTCTTGAGATTATTTCTACATATGAAGGAAGCATTGCAGAAAGAATAAACCCAGAAAATTGTCTTAAAGAAAAGAACTTTGAGATAAAATACCAAGGAAAGGTATTTTATTATTTGCTAAGATTATAAAACCAGAAGAGGTTGATGGTGCTGGTTCTTGTAAGTCTGTCATACTTTCAGTAACTTCCTCCCTTTTATCTGTTATGTATAAATACTGTTGTTTGAATGTAAATTTCTTTTTGTTACTAAAGTTGAATGTTTTTTGACATGCATAAGGAAAAATATGCAATGTGGATGTGTGTATGAATGTCAAATGGGTGTATAGTTTATTTCCTTTGAAATAAATTACTTTTGAGGGAAACTTTTGTTTTGTTATTAAGAAATATAGACTCACCTCTCTTTTCAAATAACATAAGTTTTAGCTCTCCCTACCCCTTTGCTTTATTCATGCCTCATTTCCCTCCCTCTAAACTAGGCTTACTACTTGATAATTTCTTAGCTGGAGAGAGTTAATTCAACTACTATAAAAACATTTGACTAATTTAGGTAAAATTGTACTAAGAAAGCAATGAGCATCTGAATGCTTGGTTAATTTTTTTCTGTGTTAGCTGTTGCAATTTTAAAACCTAAAAAATCTTTTCTTTGCATACACAGCTCTTTCAAGATGAATCTGTTTCCTCTAGATTCCTCATTCCAATGAATATGGTGATCTTGTTCGAACTGTATTGTTGCTATCCTTGTTGCTATCCAAATATATTGTTGCATTAACTAGCCATAAGCAATAAAACAAAGACACCAGTACCAACCCATTTCTCACACTGAAATATCTTAACCCAAGCAGCCCTGCTTAACAATTACTAAACCGTCCAACTCATTCACTGCTACCCATGAGCAGCAATCTGCTAAAGCCAAGACTTGTGTCATGGCAGGGATGATAAAAGCCTACTTGAAAGCAAAGTTCAAGCAAGCTACTACAATTGTCATGCATATGTTATGTCTGTCTTAAATGAAGGCAACATTGTTAGAATGCACCCAAACAAGAAGGTGATCATGTGTGGGAGAAAGGTGTTTCTAAAATGATCATACAAAGTTCCAACACTTAACTGCTAGGCCAACACCCCTTGTTATCTATGAAAGCCATCTAAACAAGCTCAGGTGGTAGTGGAGCACATACCAAAATGTTGACTGCCACACACTTCAAATGGCATTCTGATTGAAGAGAGTCACACAGCTAAGAGTAGCATTTTCATAACCAGTAGCTATCTCATTCAGGGAGAGTAGCTCAACAGAACCCATTGAATTTCAAATCTCCCGGTAGAACCCTCATCCCTACTGGAAGAGAGGTTAGATAACTATTATACTCAAGGGACTATGTAAAATAAAATAGGAATAATGAACTTCATCTATAAAGGAGGGATATTACATTATAATTTTATGTACTTTTCTCCCCAACTTCCTTTAAAAGGTACAGTATGATACCCACTCATCTAACTTCTTATCAGAGAATAAAAGCTAGTTTTTGATAACTACTTTCCATCAATCCTTATTCTCATGTTATTTATTCAGCTTCGCCTAGAGATGCCCCTCATGCCTCAGCTTGCTTACAGTACCTACAGTTGCTAAAGTGGTTACCTATCTAAATACAGAACAGGCTCATTGTTGCTTATCATTGCTGATCAAGCAGAAACCAATGCTTTCAGCAGGACTTAACTCATATTTGAGAAATATAATGAATCAGGTTCTCTCTTCAATCCTTTCAAAATATGTTTATCCTATTTTTTTTTTTTTTAGTTAAAAAAAGAATATTCATAGTTTTCCAAAAATCTTTTTGAATTACATTAAAATATAATCTTCAGTATTTACTCATTTATATATAATTTATATAAAAATTATTTAATTTGTAAACAATCATTTTGTTTATGAGTTTTCTAGGTTTAACATTATACGACCATCAACTTATAAGATTTATGGAAAAAGATTTGTCAAAAAATTCAGAAAACAACTTTGGAAAAGTTTCTCAATTTGAGCAAACAAACTTATTTTTCTGTTTTTACATGAAAGAAAGCAAAATCAATTCAAGATGTTTCTTGTAGTCTGTTTGAGCAAAATAATCATTCGAAATTGAGAAAATAAGTTGGGGACTATGGTAGACATAAAATAAGATTTTTAAAAAGAGATTCAGATAAACATTATGCATTGTTTTTTTTATAATCAAATACAAGTGGATTTTTAAAAAAAGCATCCAAGTCAGCCAAATTGTGACTCACATTACCAAAATATTGCTAAGCTTTTGACTCTCTCTTGTATACATCAAATATCTATGAAAAGGTTGTAAGTGAACAATTGAAACAAGGGAGATAAAGCTGGAATAAGAGAGCTAACAGATAAAACAAAAAAAATTGTAATAGAGTCACATTCATCCTTCCATTACAGTAGTGTGCACAGCTACCTCCTTCCCATCATACTGCCAGTCACATTTCTAGATAAATCAAAATAAAACCTTTATTTCCACTCATTTTTAAAAGTTTATACAAAACAGAATAAAACAAAAAGTACTTGTACAATCAAAGTAATACTTAGCATAACTTAGTATTGCAAGAAATGGAATCAGAGACCAAAGTTCAAATCCTGGACAAAGCTATTTCTGTTTCACTTTGTGCTAATGCCCTTGAGAAAGGCATGAATCCCTCTCTTCTCACACCAACTCTGGGCAAATAGTTGTGTAGACAGAGTTCTTTCACTTCCATAAGGCAATAAATCTAAGAGAAAGTAAACTGAATTCAAAGCAGCTGTACTCCACATAAACTGACCTTGAGTTATATCCTACTCATAGTGAAGAAGTTGGGTAAATGCATACTATCAAAATAACCTCAAACTGATTTAAGGATTGGTTTGGTTTTATGGCATGTCAACCATTGTTGGCTATTTAATGCCAAATCCTGTGTATATATATATATATATATATAAATATGATTTGTAAACACATTTGTAGATACTTACACTTAAATGATCTAACAGTTCTATTTCTAACAATTCAATTTAGCATAAGTAATTTGTTTTCAGTTTAAATGCCCAACAGTTTTATTTGACCCATAGATAGAACCCAATCAGATGCAACTACTCCAGGTCAGAGTGGACCAGGGATCAATGGCATTACTGGAGCCTCACCATCAGATTGTTTAATGTCATATCCAGGACACTTGTTGGGGGGGGCTTACCAACTGGGTTATCGAATTGATTTAAGTATTCTAAATCATTACTGCCATTATATAAATATAATTAACCCTCTCATTTTTAATAAACTTAGAATGGAAATCTTATATAAAGTTTATAAAAACTTGCTTGAACATTAAACAGTTTTAAAATCTCAGACCTGATTGAAAAGGGAGCCTTCTGGTTGCCATCAACTACCGTCACCAACTTAACTTTACAACTTATTTTAATGAAATAAGAGTTTATTAAATGTTATCAACTGTTTCATATAACAAGCAGGGGTGGCATTATTATTATTATTATTATTATTATTCTCAAAGAAAATAGAATTGGTGAGAAGAGTACAATTTCCAAACAAAACTATTTGCATTTTACTTTATGCTAACACCCTTGGAAAAAGGCATGAATCCATCTTTTTCTCTTCCCAGTGATGGATAAATAGTTGGACTGACTGAACTTGCTTTAATAGAATAAGAAGTCGAAGAGGAGGAAAAACAAACTAACTCCCCCCCCCCACTACCAACATGAGGTTCATTACTCTTGACAGATCTTGAAGGTTTAATCCAGCAGTGAACAGAGGAAAAGACTGATGCAATAGAAAATGTATGATGATCATGGAACAGCAGTAACATAGATTAACAAAACCAACTTTGATAGAAAATCTCTTCCAGCATCAAGTCTTTAAGAGAGCATATTCTTCTTATGATCTTTCTTTATACTCTTTTCAGATAGAATCCATTTTTCTTCTTTTTTTTTTTTTGATATCAGGTCCTACCTTCTCAACCTCAGGCCACAATTTGTGTTGGATTCCATCCAATAACCACATTGAGTTATCTTTTCACTAATTAGGCTTCTTTTCTTGCACTGGGCTAAGACATTAACCAATAAAAACTACAGGAAACCTTTTCTTTTTTTAAATAGACAAACATGTCAGTGTTTATAATAGTCTAGTATTGAGGATTTTACATTGCAAGATTAAGTATTTTTTTGTAGCAGTACTTTGAAAATTTTTCTTCCTCAAGAATGAGGAAGAGACATGTTTTATCTACAAAGGGGGTTGAAAACTCAATATATACATAATGATCCTTTAAATAAAATGGATAAAATAAACAGGAATAATGTCAAAAGAAAAATTTTTAGAAAAACATTTTAAAGAGTTTTAAATGAGTTGATATATCACGAAGGAAGTGATGAAAATGTATCAACCAAGCTATTTGTTCTGTATTATAGGTGTGTGTGCGTATCTACAAAAAAAAAAAAAAAAATAGTTTCAAAAATTTATTTTTAAAAACTATTTAAAAGATAGTGAGAATCACAATACACAATGTTTGAGAGAAACAGTTATTAAGGCTTTCAGGTGTTCCATTATCAGTCAATGTGCCAAGAACTAGAGCTATTGAGATAATTTTGTACGCTTGAATTAAAATGGATTCTGTTACTGTTGAGCAATTTCATTGAGACAAGCCCCCCACCACCACCACCACTCAACATCATCTAAACAATATACCAACAATTGAAAAAATGTTTTGGTAAAAAGGTAAAAATCTTGGAAGACTATCAGTATCCAAAAAACCAATTGAAGCATGTTAATACTATATACCCATACAGCCTACAAAAAAAATTCACCAGATCAACTTTTGTAGGTTATTTAATGCCAAATCCATTTTTATGTAAATAGTTCTATTTCAAACAATTTAGTTTAGCATGAGTACACAGTTTGATTGTCAAAAACATTTCTATTTCAAGCTATTCAGTTTATTCAAATAGTTCTAATTCAGCTCATTCAGTTTAGTATAAGTATAGATTTTATTTACACACAGTTAAACGTCAAAACAGTTCAATAGTAAACAATTCGGTTTAGTATAAGTACAGTTTCAATGTCAAAAACGGTTCCATTTCAAACCATTCAGTTTAGCATAAGCATGTAGTTTAAATGTAAGTACATGATTTAATTGTCAAAAATATTTCTATTTCAAGCTATTCAGTTTAGTTAAAAAGTTCTATTTCAAACAATTCAGTTTAGCATAAGTATTCAGTTCTATTTAAACCATAGATAGGGCTCTCTCAGATACTACCGTTCCAGGCCAGAGTGGACCTGGGAGCAATGGCAATGAAGGAGTTGTCTGCATTCCCCAAAGCTCCAGCATTACTAGAACCTCACCATCAGATTGTTTAGTGTCATATCCAGGGCACTCAGAGGTGCAGTTGGTTAATTCTACAGCCCCAGCCGACTGGGCAATTTACTGTTGTAATTCAGTTTGTAAATATAAGTGTACATTTATTACATTATCACACTGTATGATTAAACCACAGGACTTCAAGCATACAAATATTGACAAAGTTTAATTGAACAGTGCCAAAATTTGTCTTGTTCTAAGACAACCAATGAGAACTAAACTCTTATTTATGAATGAATTGAATCAATAAAGTCTTCAAAATGCAAATGATATCATTAATAGATTTAATCTGTTTTCAAACTTGAAAGTTGTATTTTAATTCTTTATATTCAGCATAGTACAAGGCTAGAAATATAAGACACCTGATGAGAATTAAACTCCTTAACAATGGCCAGCAAGTCTAACTTGCTAACCAGTATAGGCATCGAGCAAGAACATTCTAACCAGTGATATCAAATAGGATTTATGAAAAAGATAAATAAAATTTTTCATTTACTCTATTGATGATATTTAAGGAGATACAGAAAATATGAAAACATTAGACAGGAAGTAAGAAGATGCCAAAATGTCTAGTATACATTTTCTATGTGAATATAACAAATATGATATTAATTCAAAAAGTTCATTTTATACTTATCTATCTTCTACTTGAAACACCCACAAGACTTTTATATGATTCCATATTCTTCAATGACATTCAATAATACTTAGCGTATCTTGCCCAATCTCTTTAATATTAAGCTATTATAAATTATTATTAATAGTAATCAAATACATTAATTATTAGTTTTTTGTGCCATGAAATTGTCTGGGAAGACATCTGAAAGAAGAACAGTTTTGTTCTTATGTTTCTCCTTTATAAAACATCTCAATTTATTTTGTCATTGTTTTGGCGATATAGCATGGTTGCTTAAATTCGTTATCTGTTTTTGATGGTATTTTATTGTGTCTATATTTATGAAAAGAAAGTTTACCTTTAGTTTCTTTTACCCAGTACGCTTTTTTTTTTACATTTAAGATCTTTTTGTTTATTAATCTAGAAGAAAAAAAAAAGTAATTTTTATTCCATAACATTCAATAGTTCTTAGCATATCTTGCCCACTCTCTTTAATATTATGTTGTTATAAATTAAAGTGGGCAACAATTTTCATGGAGTTAAATCAGATTTTTGTTTTTGACTAAATTTTTGGCATCTGAATTCAAAAATGAACCCAGTATTTTGGTACCATGTCAACTTTTTGAGCTACAGGATACCCGATATCTGTCTCAAAAACAATAAAAATACTGCAACTAACAAATTTGTGATTATTTTATCAAATGGTTTAAAAATTTACATACAATAGAAAACTTAAAAAACATTGCTTGACTAATGTCTGAACAATTTTTTTTTCCATACAAAGGATATAATTATTCTAAGTCAAATTATGTGCAAGTAATTTATGTAAAGATTTATGCTTCCAGCATTTCCTCAAATGTGTAAAATTTTGCTTTCTGCTCCAACAATTGTCCACTATCATATTTACATCTTACCTACCCTGATTCTATTGCTCAATGACCTTCAAATATTAGTGGAATCATTCATCTTGCTCATCACTGAGTTCTCCAAAGTTTTTCTCCAATGCTGACAAGATGACTATGCAAAAAATACAACCAAGTATTTTGTAGCTCTCCAATAGTTTCTGAACAATTTCAGACTAATTCTTTGCTTGCATATTTTCAAGAAAGTTCTTGATAAGGTCAAACATTCTTTTCAAGTTCTAACATTGTCCTGATGAAATGTTCATCTTTGATGAGCTGTTGAATCTGCAGACCATTAAACTCAATGCCATTGCTTTTTTTTTCAATAGACAAGCCAGAAAAGGCCAAAATGAGATACTTAAAACTGTCATCTTCCATCAGCAATGCTTTAACAAATTTAGTCCTGTCACAGCTGGGGCTATAAAATTACTACACCTCTACAGAGAGGTAAGCCCCGACCATGAGTATCCTGGATATGGCACTAAACCATCTGATGGTGAGGCTCCAATCCTGGAGCTTTGGGGAATGTGGAATAGCTCTTCTTTGCCATTACTCCCAGGTCCACTCTGACCTGGAATGGGAGTACCTGTTAGTGTTTCATCAACAGGTCAAATAGAATAGTTCAGTCTTTTATTAGGGATTATCATAAGTATTAGATAGAATTATTAATGTTAAATAGCAATACTTGAAACCATTTAACTATGTGCAGACAATGAATAGCAATACTTGAAATCATTTAACTGTGCAAACAAATTAGTATTAAATTAGAAAGGAATACTTAAATAGAATTACTAAATGTTAAATAGCAAAACTCAAAACCATTTAACTGTGTGCAAACAAATTAGCTCTGGCTCATTTTAATATAAACTTTACATCTACAAACTATACATTTACAAATCATATGTGTGTGATTCTGAATGTGTATTAATTATAAAAACAGCTTTTAATTTCTTTCATCCAATTCATTTTCATTTAAATATGGGACCTTTTATTCATTCATAATTTTTCAATTTATTTATTTAACAAACAGTCAGAAAATTAATATAAAATTATTGATCTTATTTTAATTGTAAGATTATATTACATTTACTTTTATCTATTCTGAATTTTTTTTTTTTTTTTTTTACAAAGCAACTGTTTATATAACCTGTGATATGATGGATAGGATTTATCAATTACATTTAAAGCTTTTGAGTCAAATGATTACATATACAGTGAAATGGCAAATACAAGCAAACTGTATAAAAAAAAGCAGATACTGAAATTTCTATAGTATATTTAAGCAAATGTAGCAAACAATAATTCAAAATTACCTATCGTTTTCTATGCAAAAACATTAAATTCAGGTGTGCCTGAAGGATAAATTCTAGTCTCCTCCCCATCACACAAGAATTTTTATCCCCACTTTTACTAAGTAAGCAGATGACAAAATTCCCACAGTACATTTAACATATAAATCAATACAGCAAATTCATTCCAACTTGCATATCAATACTACAGAAGCTTTTTTTTTAACTGATAAACCATAGGGGTATGTTTTGAGTATTCAAAAGGTATATATCTGTACCCTATCTCCTAGAAGAATTTGTAATCTATTAATAATGTTATTACATTAACCTTAGAGGCAGGATTTAAGTATATTAAGGGTATATTTTTTGTACTCCATCTTCCAGAAGAATTTGTAATAATCTCTTAATAATGTTGTTACATTACTGAATCAAAGTGATTTGCTGATGATCATTAACAAGATTATGAATAAATAAACAATACTAAAATAATATTAAAAAGATTTTCCTACACACACGGCCTCAAACCAGAATATTCTAAATTCATTAAGTCGAGGCTCCCTCTTGTGTCCACACAAAACTGATGTAAATCTTTGCGAGTCAGCCAACATTGATATGTCCATGAAATCATTTAACTATATATATATATTCTATTCCATAGAATATCACTAATGAGTTTGTCCTTGCTTCTCCAGCAGTGCCCTGCTTGTCTTATTCATTTTACTTTAATGGTTTGTAAGATAGGAGGCCGGTGGCTGTACAGCTGTTGTTTTGTGAGGTATTGCTTTCAGGATTTGTTTAAAACAGCTTGCAATATTCTTGTTTAGTTCTTATCTAGCTTTTTCCAGATGTGTTTTGTTAGCGTCCATGTGGTTCATCCATACAGTGATATTGACACAGCCACAGCTTGGAAGAAATTCTGCTTTATTTTATCAGATTAAACTTCCATATGACCAATAACCTGTCAACAGTATTCTATGCTTTCACTAGGTGTAAGTTGACATCAATTTCAGTAGATGAGATGTTGCTGCCAAGGTATGTGAACTAGTCCACAAATTTTAGAGGTTTTCCACTTGGAGTGAGACAGCTCTTTCTTGCTTTTTGTACACTGTTTTATTTGCATTCATGTAGAGGCCAATGCCACTTGCAGCTTCCTTGCAAGGCTGTGCAGTAGGGATTCATCTGGGGCTGGTGTATTTGCAAGAAGTGCTAGATCTTCTGTGTAGTCTACATCTGTCATAGTTTCTACAGGATATCATCTGCTTCTTGCCTTTTTCTTTTTTTATGTGAAACTATTTTCTTTTGAAGAACATCATCTAGACAGAGTGTAAACAAGTATGGTGCCAATGTATCTCATTGCAAGATTGTGTTTCCATTGGGTGAGCAAACTATTGCTTTCATATTTCAGTGAAGTCTCTTTATAGTGATAACAGTTTCTTTGGAAAGACCATATGTGAATAGTATTTTCCCCATCATTCCTCTGTGTATTGTATTGAATGCTGTGGAGAAATCTACTAACAGTGTTGCCTTGAGATTCTTTGCTTATACTCCTTCAATGATTTGTGAGATTGTGGAGCAATTTCTTTGAAATCCAAGCTGATTTTACCAAAGAATTTTCTCAATTTTGGATCAGATACTATTGAGAAGCAGGGCATTTTAAACCTTAGCAGCTATATCAGTAAGAGTTATTCTTAGTGATTCAAAGACTACATTTCTTGAGGAAGGGTAAAATACAGCTTTTTGCCCATTTCTCTTGTGTTTTGTTTATATCAGCGAAGTATTTCTCAAATTTTCTTGCCTTCCAAAGATTTTCATTGGCCAGCAGCTTTTCTGTTTTTTAATTTTTTTCAATACTGCATCAAGTTCTTCTTCCATGAACTGTCCTAGTTTGATGTCTCATTGATAATTAATAACTTTTTGGATAGTTTTGTCTTTCTTCTTGGTTGGCAGCTTTTAGTTTTCCTCTAGTGATGCCCTTCTTTCTGCTCCCTTCATTTACAGTCTGTCATGCTTTTTGGGATTGTTTATCTTCTACAGAATTTATAATTCTATCAATTTAGCATAAAATGTAAAACTGTCTTAGATTACTTCATAAGTAAATTTCCATACAAAAATAATGCAAACACACCTTTGTATTAGTGTGGACATAAAGTATAAGTGTGTATATATATATATATATATATATATATATATATATGTGTGTGTGTGTGTGTATAGTTAGGTAGCAGTTATTCATTTAAGCAGGTTTCATTAAATAATAATGACAAATTTTGTCTGTATAATTTATTTAAGATCTTTTCCAGTTTCCTGATAAGTGTCTTGGTTTCCCACCAATTCCAACCTGAAACCAATACACTTATCAGGAAACTGGAAAAGATCTTAAATAAATTATACAGACAAAATTTGTCTTTACTATTTAATGAAACATGCTATATATATATATATATATATATATATATACATACACACACATATATATACACACACACACACACACACGCACACACACATAAATAGATCTTTTTTTTTTGTTTTTTAAACAAAAGAGAGTGAGAGTGTGTGTGTGTGTGTCTTTCACAGAACATTCAGATACTACACTGATCCTAAGAAGAAATGGATCAATACATAAATAATCCTGTAATGATTTGACTAGTTTGCTAGTATCTAAAGCATATATTTATTTATAATAGGCAGATGTATACATATATATTGTGCCTATTTCTTTATGCATATCTGAATATATTTACTAACCCCCTGTAATGATTAAGCCAAATCATCTCCCTGCCAATGATTGTTATTACAAATACAGAATTTATTGATTTTTTTTAAAGTTAAAAATCAGACACTTGTAGATAAAAGTAAAAAAACAAATTTGCTTTGGCTTTTCAAGGATCAATGAATCAAATAAATTCTGTTTCCACATTTTACTCAACCAAAATAAAAAGGTGGACTTGCACACTGCTATAGTGTTTGTGTGTGTGTATGTATATATATATATATATATATTATCTGTTATCAATATGGCTAGATTCTCAAGTGATTTTCACAGAATCCTATTTTGTTTTCATGGCCACTATCTACATACTGGGGTCATCTATTTTATTCATTTATTCCTGACCACAATTATATTTTATTACTAGCCTCAACATCAATCTAGTAGCATATAAATACTAAAACCTGTTTGGTCATATAAACAAACTTTCACGGATATAAAATATACATACATTTATATAAAATTCAATATACCTATATACTATTGTGGATAAAGGTAAACGGATGAAAGATATATATTTGGTGTAGTTCATGATGTATTTTTATTTATTTATTTCATTTTTGCCAATGCATTTCAACTTCAAATTTTGCTTGAATATTAACGCATTCTATTCAAAATGATTTTAAGTATAAGAATATAATAATCATAATAGAAAAATTTTTCATGCAAGTCCAGAGTCATTATCAGGTCTAAATGTTTTATGAAGACCACAGGGAAAATATATTTGAAATTGATTGGTTTGGTTTCTTTGTTTAATGGCATATCAACCTTTGTAGGTTATTTAATGCCAAAGCCATTCTCCTAGAAGAACAGCAGTGATCCTATTTAACCCATAGCTGGGAGGATAAGGGGGTTCATATCTTTCCCAAGAGTATTTGTCCAAAAGTGAGAGAAATAGTGTGACTGGAGTTCGAACTCGCTTACTATGATTCCGTAGTCCATTAACCATTACACCACGAGGACACCCCCCTTTGAAATTGATTTTGTCATGAAATGGAATCTTTTTATGTAAAGGCAACATTGTTTTATAGTTGGAGAACAAATTTTTAATGGTTTACAATTTTAAATGTCTAGAAAAAAAGTGTTAAAAATGGATGTTGAAAACATTTAGCAACATCTTTGCTAAAGAGGGTGATATTTGATAAAAACCTTGTCTTTGTACGATTGTGTAAAAATGTGTTATAAAACAGGCTCCAATTATTCTGCATTTATCTCTGTCATGAATGAACGCAAATATAAAAGTAAGTAAAGTTGGCGACCAGAAGGCTCCTTTTTCAATAGCTGCTACACCGAGGTGTAGGTGAGGATGTTACTCTTTTCGCTGGATTGCTCCACTTTACCCTTGATACATACCTTATATTGCCGAGTGTTAAGCAAGGAGGTATCAAGTACCGTTTTTAAAGTCTTTGATATGACGCAAACTGGGATTGAACACAGGTCTCCCGGACCATTTGCGAACACTCTACCCACTGGGCCATTGAGCTGGTAAAGCAAATATGGTAGAGTTATAAAAGTCAAATGTGTGGTTTGTTAGAATATTATGTGAATTTAAAGACATGGTTGTTTTTCCAGATTTACTGTAATGCTGTATATAACCAAAACACAATAGACAGATGGACAAAGGGATGCATCCTCCCTTTCTCTAAGAAGAGTGACCTCAGAATAACCGAGGTGTAACCCTTACATCCATATTGGCCAAGATCTACAATGCTCTACTACCCAACTGCATAGAACCCAAAATTGAGAACATACGTAGGAAAAACCAAAATGGCTTTCAGAGAAATCTATCCATGACATCACAAATTTTGACCATCCATCAAATCCTAGAAGGTATACAGGCAAAAAGCCTTGAAGTAACAATATTATTTGTCAACTTCTCCAAGGCCTTTGACTCCAAACACAGAAGGAAGATGGAGCAAATACAACTCGCCTACGGCCTACCCAAAGAAACCGTCACAGCCATAATGATACTGTATAAAAACACAAAAGTAAAAGTCCATTCCCTGAATGGAGACACAGACTACTTCGACATTGTAGCAGGTGTGCTACAAGGAGACACATTAGCCCCATACCTGTTTATCATCTGTGTAGACTATGTGCTTAGAATTTCTGTCGATATAATGAAAGATAATGGTTTCAAGCTTGTAAAGGAAAGAAGCAGAGGATACCCTGCACAAACAACTACAGACGCAGACCAGGCCAATGACATAGCATTTCTGGCAAATACACCCGCCCAAGCTAAAACCCTACTGCATGGTCTGGAACAAGCAGCTGGTGGCATAGGCCTTCATGTCCATGTAGACAAGACGGAACACATGTGCTTTAATCAAAGGGGCGACATCTCCACAACAAATAGTAGTCCACTGAAACTAATGGATAAGTTCACCTACCTAAGAAGCAACCGAGAAAGACATCAACACGTGACTAGCAATAGGCTATTGGTCATATGGAAGTCAGAGCTGACCAATAAAATAAAACGCAGTTGTGTCAATACTGCTATATGAATGCACTACATGGACACTAACTGAACATATGGAGGAAAAGCTTGATAGAAACTACACAAGAATGCTGTGAGCAATATTGAACAAATCCTGGAGGCAACACCCAACAAAACAGCAGCTATAAGGCCACCTACCACCCATCACAAAAACTATCCAAGTTAGACGAACCAAACATACAGGACACTGCTAGAGAAGTAAGGATGAATTCATAAGCAACATACCCCTGTGGACTCTTCACATGGACAAGCGATAGAGCAATAGACGAGTGGTGAGAGGTCAGGGAGATCCGTACTAGCAGCATGACATGATGATGATAAAAATCATTTTGATGTTCATAAATTCTTTTATTCAAGTGTTATATAATATGACATGGATTTTCGGTTTGTTCCTAGTGACCCCGTGTGCTTTGACAAGCTGTTAAATTGTGATTAGTAAATAGGGGGATGACAGCGCGTCAGGGCAGTCAGGTACAACAGGTGTGTAACCGGAAGGAGACCACGTGATAACTACATGGTAAGATTTGGACAGAGTGCAGAGAATCGGGAGTCAAGCGAGAGACATGCAGCCAATCAGAGGGTTAGGCCTCTCTGATGATATGGCATGCAAGGGGGTCCAAGCGTTGGCACCCCCTGGCTTCAAGGCTTTTTGCATGTATACCTTCTAGAATTTGATGGATGGTCAAAATTTGTGATGTCATGGATAAATTTCTCTGAAAGCCATTTTGGTTTTTACTAAGTATGTTCTCAATTTTGGGTTCTATGCAGTTGGGTAGTTGAGCATTGTAGATCTTGGCCTAGAAAAAGTCCCCTCTCTGAGTAGATGTCTCTCCATCTATCTCTCAACTAACAACAAACAGTGGGCCCCTTTCAAGAATAAAATGAGAGATATATTTTTATAAAGAAGTGTTTCATTCGTTCATTATCTTTGATTATGTTCTTGGTTGGGTCTATGAGACTCTACAACACAAGTTCCTAGAATTTATTTTCAAAGTTATCTCTAAGTGCGTATAATGGTTTTTATGCCTCAGTGGTTTAATTTTTTTTCAATGAATGCAGTTGTAGGATTTTAAGGTAATATCATGTGCCGACATATAGGTTGGTTATTTTTATTATAGGATATGTGTTAATGAATTTTGGTGGCTTTTGATTTTGCACAATGAAAGATTCAGGATATTATAGTTTAGAAAAAGAGTTTTTAATGTGTTCAAATTCATCATTTAGAAAATTGGGAGAGCAAATTCTTAGAGCTCTAAGGAAAAAACCTATGAGAATGCCACTTTTTGTTTTATTGCTATGGTTTGAATAAAAGTGTATGTAATTATTTTTACTGTTTTCTTTGTGGTAGACTTTGAATTCTAACTTATCACTATTATTTATCAATAGTTTAAACTTGGGTCTATTCAGTTAAGTCTGTGTGTGATAGAAGGAATGTTGTGTTTATTGGGGTAAATGATTAAAATATCGTCAATGTATTGTCATGTGATATCCCACTGAGATGATGGAAGTGGGATGACTACAATCCTCTCGTTTGAATTAACAGTAGCAAGCCTTCAAAGAATGACCGTTAAAACATGAAAGAATGTAGGCCAATCCCAAAGTAACAAACCCAGGTCAGAATGGAAAAAACAAATGTTTGTACTGGGTGACCTGATGGAAAAAGAATGGGACTTGGGTGACATCTAGTAGCCCTAAAAAAAAAAATCGCCTGACCAAGGGGAAGAAGAGAGAAGCCAAATGATTGGCTGAGACCCCAAAACAGAAGTGGGGACTCCTTCCCGTCCGCGGAAATAGATAATAAGAAAGTTAGTCGTTGGACAGGGTTCGTAGCGGGCAGACGAACCAAAGCCAGTATTCCGGGTAGAAGAAGACAAAAAATATCTCGGACACGAGGGACCCAAGTTCTTCAAGCCAGTATTAAAAATAGCATAAAGTCTATTAGCCCATAAAAGAAGAAAGATTCTCCAGTGGAACCCTGTCGAAAAATAAGATAAGTACCCTTGGGACTGTGTCTCCTTATACCAAATTTTGTATACCCTCTCTCTCTCAATTTGAAGGAAAACGAAAGAAAAGAAAAGAAAGACATTTATGTTCATGGACTGTTCATTTATTATATATTTTGACACTTTGAAGGTGTATATAATTGTAGCAAAAGATTAATGTATTTTAATGTTACCACATAGTCTAAGTTGTTATTTGCAGTGTCTTCTACGAGTTTGTTACTTCATGCTTCCTTTCCAGCTTCTGTTCGCCTTATGTTATCTTGCTTAAAATTGTCCTATAAATTCCTTTAAAATATCACACGGGAAACCGGAATTGCCAACTACTACAATATAATATTATTACGACTAAACCTATAGGTCCATATCTTCCATTGTCTAGGGGAGGAAGGAAAGCGACCTGGTGGGTGTGTGGATAGTGTGAAATTTGGAACCCCTTGCCAGCGGCGGTCAGTCTAGCCCTTAATTAATCCCTCACGTAATATGCCAGTTCTTATATGCCTGAGAAAAAAACTCTGAACGAGGACTTATTCTATATGGGATCAAGTGCCAACCTGCCCCGTCTTCACATGTGCAAAAATAAAGTCCCGTTTTGGGATTTTAGTCAATTTGCTGTCACAGTATCTAAAGTAGTGGATATCATTTGGCAAAATGTATTTGAAAGGTTTGGATTCTAAAAATTCTTGAAAAAGGTAAGCTAAAATGCCACTTAAAGACAATCCCAAAGGAAGGTTTGGTTTGTTGGGTTTTATGGCATATCAACCTTAATAGGTTATTTAATGCCAAATCGATTTTTATGTAAATAATCTGTTCTATTTAAAACAATTCAGTTTAGCATAAGTACACAGTTTAATTGTCAAAAACATTTGTTTCAAACTATTCAAGCAGTTATACATAACAATTCAGTTAAGTGTAAATACAATTTTAATGTCAAAAAACAGTTCTATTTCAAATAATTTAGTTAAGCATAAGCACACAGTTTAAATGTAAGTACTATTTAATTGTCAAAAACATTTCTATTTCAAACAATTCAGTTTAGCATAAGTATGCAGTTTAGTTCTATTTAACCTATAGATAGGGCCCTATCAGGTGCTACTACTCCGGGCCAGAGTGGATGTGGGAGCAATGGCAATGAAGGGGTGCTCTGCATTCCCCAAACCTTCAGCATTATTGGAACCTCACCATCAGATTGTTTAGCGTCATAATCAGGACATTTGTTGGGGGAGGGGTGTGGCGATTTAGGAATTACCAAAGAACTCCCAACCGGATGTAGACTCGTCGGCTGCCTGATACAAAATGTATAAATGCGTCGCCACGCATAAGGCTCCACGCATCCATCCGGTTAAAATCAAAAAAAAGAAAATAATAAAATGTAAAGTAGCCAATGAGAAGCGGTCGCGCCAAAATTAGAAGAATTTTGGAGCAGCGAATTTGGAGCCGGTAGAAAGGGATAAATACTCAGGTTTTCTGTGAACCGACCTCTTTTCGGGTAGTGACGTCGAACCGACAACACCGTTTTTACTATCTGGTGTTTGGGCACCACGCTGTGTCTTGGGACATAGCGTTGGTTAGTCCATTCACCAGGTAAATAAAGGAAAGTCTGAAAGGAAATTTTTTCGTCTCCTGTCTGTTCCTATCTTCTCTTTTTTTATATTTCTTATGGACCTTCTTTGGGCAAGGCATTGCACCAGCCAAGTCAACGTGGGGTAAAACTAAATAACCAAAATATGGAGTCAGATATCTTACGGCAACACAGTCTTGCCCTTAGCAACTGACTACCATAAAAATTTTTAAACCCCACAGGGGTCTTACCTCTCTGCAGAGGTGCAGTCAGTGTATTCTACAGCCCCAGCCAACTGGGCAATACACAGAGTTAAATGTCAAACAATTTTATTTCAGATAACTCAGTTCAGCATGAGTACACAGTTTTGACATCAAAACAGTTCTATTTCGAGCAATTCAGTTCAGCACAAGTACACAGTTCCAATGTCAAAACAGTTCTATTTTAAACAATTCAGTTTAGCATAAATTTGAAGTTTAAATGCAAAAATCAGTATAGTGAAAGAAGCATGGTTTAGTTCTATTTAACCCATAGATAGGACCCTTATCAGGTGGTACCACTCCAGGCCAGAGCGGACCTGGGAGCGATGGCAATGAAGGGGTACTCCGCATTCCCCAAAGCTCCAGCATTCCTGGAACCTCACCATCAGATTGTTTAGTGTCATATCTAGGACACTCGTTTGGGGGTGGGGTCTTACCCCTCTGCAGAGAAGCAGTCAGTGTATTCTACAGCCCCAGCCGACTGGGCAACCCAAAGGAAGGCCAATTTTTTGCAGTTAATAAATATTGTATCTAACGAAACAGTGGCTGTTAATTGTCTAAATTTCGAGACAAAGCTTGATGATATTTATCATTAAGGGTTTTCGGACTTTTGTCTTCATCTGTATTATTATTTCCACAACGTTTTGGCTGATATGTCCTCCAGCCTTCTTCAGGTGTTTGTTGAACTCGGGAACCTTCATGGAATGCTGAACTATATTCTTTATTGAATCCACAGGAGTCGCCTGTTCTGATTCGGTTAGCCATAACCAGATACAATTGTTAAGTATTCCTGTATTGTTACTCACCTGCAGTCAGGATTGAACCTGCAACCTCCAGATTATTGTCTCCTTAGAAGCTTAGGGAACCAACACCCATAACAGTTACACTATGTGCCCCTTAATGATAAAAAAAACAATGGCTATTTGAATTATTTGGTTGACAGGAGAAAACTTTTGATTTTTTCTTAGTAGAATTTTAGTTGCTGGATACATTTTAAACAGGTATGTTTCTGTATAAGGACTGAATGTCAAGACTAGCTGTGAGTTTATTTTCCAAGTTTATATTTCATATTTTGTCAAGGAGGTCGCCAGAATTTTTTAAATGAGAAAAATTGTTCCTTACAGAACTGTATATGGGCAAATTTTGAAGTCGAAACAAGTCGGTAAAAACAAAATAAACAAAAATATATCATCAACTATACCAAATATATATCTTTTATTGATTTACCTTTTTCCACATATTCTGTCTGATTCATTTCATTCCTTCACACTGAATACTATAACATAATTCAATGTGTGTGTGTGTGTGTGTGTGTGTATATATATATATCTATCAGAGAGAGATGGTCAAAATAGCATTAAAGATGAAGGCAGGCCTACAATGGTGAGCACACCTGAAATGGTGGATTCAGTTAATGCCTTCATTTTGGCTGATAGAAGAATTACAATTGAAGATATTTCTGAACAACAGGGAATTTCTGTTGGTACAGCACACAAAACTGCATGACAATCTTGCTTTTCTGAAGTCAGTTGTTGTTAGGTTCCCAAAATGTTAACATCAAACAACAGGGCCTCATTCTGCAGCAAGAACAGTGGAAAACAACCATCAGTTTGTTTAGGAACAGCTGCCACATCCTCCTTATGGTCAAGATCAGACTCTGATTTCCACTTGCTTTGCACCCCTACCCCACAAAGAATTCTGCATGAACAAAGTTTTCTAGGAATGTTGAAGTGAAGAACACCATGAGCAAATGGCTAAAAAAATAAAAAAAAAAATTAAAAAAAAAAATCTGTCCAAAGATTTCAATGCGGGAGGAATACAAAAGCTTATTTTACAATGGAACAAATGTGTTTTGAATAATAGAGATTATATGGAAAAATAAAGCAAAATTTTTTTCCTAGGTGATATGAGAGTCATCTTATAACAAAATCCTTATTTATTGAATGACTCTTGTAGTATAAATTTCAACAGTGTTCAGTTTTTCTTGCTTCACAAAGGTGTTAAATAACTTTCCTAAATGTAAACTGAAATTGTCTGGGTATATTACCCAAGTGGTTTTTGTCTGCATTTAGTATTGCTATAATGAATGGTCTAGTTCATATATTAGGAAAAAAAATTTTAACAGTCATTTTCTGCAGAAATAAGATTTTTTTTTCCCCTCTTGAAGATTATACACTTGACAAAAGCCAAAAATAGATTGGCATAAATGTTCTAAGAATAACAGTAAGAACATTGTTACTAATGATTTTGATTTTCACTGGGTACCTTCCATATTTCTGACCTTGAGCAAAACTAAGCTTAGTAAATAACATCAAGAACAAGTTTTATTGTCAGAACAAGACTTGATACTCAGATTCATGATAATGATCCACATGAATGTTTATCAAACAGATTTTCATATTAACCCCTTACCAAATCAATTCTTTAACCGAGTTATCTCCCTTTATACTTTAGCCAATCAATTTTTTCTGTCAAATATTTCATTTGGAGGATCAATTTTTTTTTCATGTAAAAAATATTTTATTTGGGAGGATCATCTTTTTTCATGCAGAAAAAAATTTTCAACGGAGTATTCACTGTCTAGTTTTCAAAGAGAGTACAAACTTCATAACTAGATGTGATATTGAAATCTGGGAAATATAATTTCTTTTGCCTATTTATGAAGTATGTCTGAAAACAGTGCTGAGTGTGATTGCAGAAGATGGATAAACAGATTGGGTTATTATCTAACATGATATTTTGGGAGTACATTACTATAATCTTAGCTTTCTGCAACCATTACGTTTTTTTTTCACATGCTTTCATTTACCCCACTTTTTCTAGTCATTTAGCTATTAGTATTGAATAATACCAGACATTAGCATGATGGTTCGAGTGTTCGCCAATGGCCCAGGAGACCTGGATTCAATCCCAGGTCGAGTCATACCAAAGACTTTAAAAATGGTATGCGATGCCTCCTTGCATAACAACACTCAGCAATATAAGGTAGTGATCAAGGGTAAAGTGAAGCAATCCAGGGAAAGGAGTAGCGCCCTCCCCTACACCTCAGTGTAGTAGCTATCAAAAAGTGAGCCTTCAGGTCACCCTCGACTAAGGACGCCAACTTTACTTACTTTTATAGAATAAATCTGAAATATTTGGTTCAGTTAGGGAAAACTGTCACGAGCACTTGAAATGCTTCAGCAAGTATATGGAGATGATACAATATCAACACATTTTTGAGTGACACAAGAGATTAAAATAGGGGCACAAAGGGGAAAAAGATGACTAAAGGTGGGAGGCATTCAATAAGCAAGACTGAGATCAATATCAAGGAAGTAAGGCAGGTGTTGTGTGGTAATCATTGGTTTAAATGATCATAAGTCAGCTGGACATGAAAAAGGGCAATGTTTGGTAGATTATCACCAAAGATTTGAGCATGCAGAAAGTCTGTACAAAAAATGTTGCCAAGACTGCTGAATGGTCATCTTTTAGTGTTTAATGGTTAGTTTCCATAACACTATAAATTAATTGACAATACAAATAAATAACAAAACTTCTTTGAAAACACAACAACAAAAGGTTTATTATTTTAGCAGAAGTAAACGAGTCAGAGTGAGAAAAGGTTCTTTTTGGTGTCGCCGGATAGTATGTTGGAGGTGTGTCAGTGTAGCAGGTAGCTCATGTGACTGGCTACAAGGCTGGTTCTTCTGTGTGTGTAGCTAGTAGCAATATGTTCTTTAGTGAAGGTTTCCATGTGGAATGTCCGTAGCAGAGGATGTGAAAGAGGTCTGTCTTCGCTGCTAGCTCTCTCCAACTTGTCATGACTTCCATAAAGGGCTAGAAAAAAATAGTTCTAGAGAGGAAGAAGGAATCAATGCACTCTGCCTGACTGTTCAGTGTGTGGCCAAATTACTTGGAGGGGGCATTGATTCGCGAGATGAAATAGATCTGTGACTGCTACAATCTAAAAGAACACTACATGCAGTTGTGTCAAGACATCGAGCATCTAAAAACCAAACCTGGCTTGTTTCATAGAGTTATCCCTAGAGATGAAATATGAAGTTTTGAGTTTAACCCAGAAACCAAGTACCATAGCAGTCAATGGAAGTCTCTGACATCAAAGGAAGCAAGACAAAGTCATGTTGATCACTTTCTTTGGTTTGAAGGGCATCATCCACAGTGAATTCTTGCAACAGGGCAAGATGATCAATCAGCAAGTCTACAAAGAAAATCCTGGATCATATTCTTCACTCAGTGCACAAGAAGAGATTAAAGTTGTGGCAGGAGAAACCATGACAATGCATCTGCTTACAATGTCCAAAACATTCACCAGTTCTTGGCCAAGAGGAACATCACCATTGGGAACAACATTCCTATTCACATAATCTTGTCCTTTGTGATTTTTCTCTTCCTCAAGTGCAAGGGGATCATCAAAGGAGCTTGTTTTGAAGGTGTGAAGGACATAACAGAATTGAGGGGCATCCCAGAAGAATCCTTCCTGCAGTGCATAGTTTGTTTTTTTGGAATTGAAAAAAATCGTTTGCAACACCAGTTTCATTACTTTTTAGGCACGTGGGCATATATATATGAGAGAGAGAGAAACAGACAAAAATATTTCTTTTGAGTTATGTATTTTTTTTTTATTGTTCTCAACTAGTTTTGACCTCAAGTCATTATAAGAAAAGTTTCAGTTTTTTCTTTTCTTTTTAACAAAAGGTTTTTAAAATGTTGATATGCAATAAAAGTAACAGAAAAGAAACACACACACACATTATATATATATATATATATATATATATATATATATATATACATACATATCACTTAAAAACATCCCCTTTGTTAAAACTAGATAGCATATGCACCAAAAAAATCTTATACTCAATTTTTTTTTTTTTTTACTTAAAAACATCTCTTTATTAAAACTAACTCATGCACCAAAAGCAGGCACTGTATGCAGCTTATAAAAATCTTTAAATATATAAGGTCAGTATCTATACATTATAGCAGTATTTTAGTCCTAAAGCAAAAATACTACTGTATATATATGCATTATATATTTTTATTCACATAGTTAAAATCCTTGCAAACAAGTGGAGAAAAGAAAATGCTTCTTCATAACAACCATAAAATCTCCACATTAAATTCAGAAGTAGTTGAATTAGTAAACAGCTGCTATCACTGACCTCACAAAATTGGTGTTACCAGACATAAGTTCACAATAAACAGAATTTTCCTCTAAAATCTAACAGGATGCCCAAACATTTGTGGTTTGATTCAAAATCTATTTCATAAGTTCTGAAAAGTAAAAGAAATATCTGTACTCATAAAGAAAGAAAAAAATATTTATATTGATAGAATAGATGTATGGTACAACAGTTAGTGCAATAGAAAATGAACTTGATAATCAGAGTTCAAACCCTGTTTGCATTTCATTTCATGCTAATACCTTTTGGAAATGCATAATTCCTTTTTTCTCCCCAGCTATAAGGAAATCTAACCTTTGTCCAGCAATCAATCTAGAAGGAAAGCTAAATTCAAACTCAGTACTCCACTAAAATTGACCTTGTGTCACATCTTGGAAAAGTTGGGTAAATACATACACACTGATAGAAAATAAAATTTTGACCAAGGATACAGTTTGGTTGGTTGGGTTTTATGGCATTTCAACATTTGTAGGTTATTTAATGCCAAATCCATTTTTATACAAATAATCAGTTCACCGCATAGAACCCGAAATCGACAACATCCTTAGGAAAAACCAAAATGGCTTCTGAAGAAATAGATCTACGACTTCACAAATATTGACTATCTGTAGAATCCTTGAAGGCGTACGGGCAAAAAACCTACAGGCGACATTACTTTTTGTCAACTTTACCAAGGCCTTCGATTCCATTCACAGAGGGAAGATGGAACAAATCCTACAAGCATACGGCCTGCCAAAAGAAACCGTAGCAGCAATAATGATTCTCTATAGAAACACCAAAGTGAAAGTACATTCACCAGATGGAGACACAGAATACTTCGACATTGTAGCAGGAGTACTACAAGGGGACACACTATCCCCATTCCTCTTTATCATATGTCTAGACTACGTGCTTAGAACGTCGATCGATAAAATCAGAGAGAACGGCTTCAAGCTGACAAAGAAAAGAAGCAGAAGGCACCCCACAAAAACAATTACCGATGCCAACTATGGCGATGACATAGCTTTACTAGCAAATACACCCAACCAAGCTGAAACACTACTGCATAGTTTGAAACGAGCCGCTGCAGGCATTGGCCTCCATGTCAATGCACACATAACTGAATATATGTGCTTTAATCAAGCAGGCAACATTTCCACACTAGACGGAACCTCTCTGAAACTGGTTGACAAATTCACCTACCTAGGAAGCAGTGTCTCATCAACTGAAAAAGACATCGACATACGGCTAACGAAGTTATGGACAGCTATCGATAAGCTATCGGTTATATGGAAGTCAGACCTGACCGATAAAATGAAACGCAGTTTCTTCCAAGTAGCAGTCGTGTCGATACTGCTATATGGATGCACCACCTGGATGCTAACAAAATGGCTCGAAAAGAAGCTAGACGGCAACTACACAAGGATGTTGCGAGCAATATTAAACAAGTCCTGGCGACAACACCCCACAAGGCACCAACTATACAGCCACCTGCCTCCCATCACAAAAATTATCCAAGTTAGACAAACCAGGCATGCAGGACACTGCTGGAGGAGCAGAGACGAGCTCATAAGTGATGTACTCCGATGGACCCCCACTTATGGCCGAGCAAAAGCAGGACGACCAGCTCAAACATACATACAGCAGCTATGTGAAGATACGGGATGTAGTGCAGAAGACCTGCCAGAGGCGATGAACGATAGGGAAAAGTGGCGAGAGAGGATCAGAGATATCTGCGCGGGTGGCACGACATGATGATGATGATTTCAAACAATTCAGTTTAGTATGAGTACACAGTTTAATTGTCAAAAACATTTCTATTTCAAGCTATTCAGCCTATTCAAACTTCTAATTCAACCAATTCATTTTAGTATAAGTATAGATTTTGTTTACACACAGTTAAATGTCAAAAACATTTCTATTTCAAGCTATTCAGTTTAGTCAAACAGTTCTATTTCAAACAATTCAGTTTAGCATAAGTATGCAGTTTAGTTCTATTTAACCCATAGATAGGGCCCTATCAGGTGCTACCATTCCGGGCAAGAGTGGACATGGGAGCAATGGTAATGAAGGGGTGCTCTACATTCCCCAAACCTTCAGCATTATTGGAACCTCACCATCAGATTATTTAGTGTCATATCCAGGACACTAGTTTTTTTGGGGGGAGGGGTGTCTTACTCCTCTGCAGCAGTGCAGTCAGTGTATTCTACAGCCCCAGCCAACTGGACAAGATGCAGTTTGTATATCAAGTCCAATTACTGTTGATCTTATTTACCAACCCCTCCGCTCAGGCAGGATGTGACACAAGGTCAATTTTTAAGCGGAGTTTAACAGGTTTCAACCTAGTCTGTCCTACTATTTATCCATAGCTGGAGGGAGAATAATTGGATTCATACCTTTCCCAAGGGTATTAGTGCTAGGTGAAATGCAATCAGTCTCGTCCAGGATTTGAACTCGTGTCGGCGTGTCCATTTCCCATGATGATAACCATTACACCACGAGCACCTCCAATTACTGTTGATACACCCCTTATTTTAGAACCTGTGCACTTATTGATCTCTATATGTGATCTTTAATCCATCTATATTACCTATATATTTAATCTCAAGTAAACTCAAACATTCAAAATGTTGCTGGCCCAGTTGGCTGTCCTGAATATGACACTAAATAATCTGATGGTGAAGTTCCAGTAATGCTGGAGCTTTGGGGAATGTGGAGTACCCCATTATTACCATTGCACCCAAGTCCACTCAGGCCTGGTGCATTAGTACTTGATAGGGTTCTATCTATGGGTCAAATAGAACAAAACTTGTGCTTATGCTAAACTGAATTGTTTGAAATAGAACTGTTTATATGCATAAAAATAGATTTGGTATTGAATAACCTACAATGGTTGATGTGCCATAAAACCAAACCAAAATGTTGCAAGTTTTTCGTTAGGTTTCTTAGTTTTTAAAGGTATATCAACCTCCATGCGTTATTTAATGCCAAAGCCATCCTTGCAGAAGAACAGCAATGATACTATTTAACTTGTAGCTAGGAATGGAGATGAGGGGGTTCAAACATTTCCCAAAAGCATTAAAGTGAAAATCAATAGCATGACTGGGGTTTGAACTTGCATACTATGATGTCACAATCCAGTATGAGGATTTCCCCATTACAATTTTATTTTTCAGTAATATATTTTCTCAGAAGTTTTATAAGTGAGGAAATTAAGATATCATCAGAAACACTTGACAAGAATGTAGTTAATTTATCTTAGTAAAACCAGAAGTATGAGGTACCCAGTGAGAATCCAACTCACCACTAGCTAAAAACCTAATTATTATATTGTGCAAGGTACCCTTTATTTACTAAGCTTGGCTTTAACACAAGGTCAGGAGTATAGGAGTATCCATAGTGGATTTAACCCACTAGTAATGGTCAGCTAGTTAAGCTCATTAACTATTAGACCATGTGACAAAGCATTTTCAGTGATTCAGTTTTATTTAATCCTCTTCCCCCCCCCCCACTTCTCTTAATATGAAGATTGTTTCACTCACTCATGAATTTAGCTCAGAAGTAGCTAAAACAGTATCAAGTTAATACCACTGACCTTAAAAATTAGTGTTGTCTTGTTATTTTCATTTACACATAATTTAGACATCAATTCACCTATCAAACCCTATTATAGAGAGAGAAAAAAGGAGACAGAGACAGGCTTGATGTGTCATCAGAATGAGAGACAACAGAATTCTATAGATACTCATTTAGAGCCAGCTTCATGATGAAAGAGTAATGTTGGATGACTACGTCTCAGGTACAGGGACAAGTTAAAAGCAATCGTATAACACTGGTTATACTTGTTCATACATTCAAAAAAGTTGCTTCAATTTGCAAAGATTTTATAAAGTTTATGATATTACTGGTTTTTAGTTGAAAGGTTACTTGTCTTAAAGTATCTCTGATATCGGCTATTTTTCTACATTCCAGTAGGATCCATTTCACTGTGATTATTGTGCTACATGTGCACTTAGCCATTCTTTCTGCTTTACTATAAAGGTATGAGTCAGCCATGTATAACTAATGTGTAGTTGGATTAAGACTACCTTCTCTTTTCAGTTTCAAAGATCTGGTGCCCATCTCCTAGGTGGGTTTTATTTGGTTGTTAGTTGGTGCTTCCTTGCTTCATAACAATGTCTTAGTTTCATAGATTGTATAGTGTTTATAATAGTACTTATACTGTGTTAATAAAACTTAAAATAACTCATCTATTAAGTAACATTGGATTTTGGACAAAATCAAAAATATTTTATCATCTCATTACACTTCAATCAAAGAATGCGTCTATCCTGAACTTATGCCTGACATACCAATTTATATTAAGTTCGATATCCAAGGTACGCATTGCTTTCCCAATAAAATTATTCCATACAAAATATAAGATATCATAAACTCATTTATTTCATTAGAATCATTCTACACTTTAAAATGGACCCAATGAATTTATACCTATTATAATTAACATTTGAAACTTATAAGTAGACATTTACCTTTAAAAATCTGTACGTCTGATATGCATAAATCAATTTGCATTAATTTCTTTCCACAATAAAATATGACACTCACGAAAAATAGAGAAATTTACCCATGGGTAACGCAAAACATTCTTCAGCAGTGATACTAGCAGCAGCTGTTGATTTAGGGAAAGAGAAATTAGGCAAATACGTTGTGTTTTCTGCCTGCAGTAAAATGAAAATCTTAAATTATATTTCAGTTGAACTTACAATAATCTTTGAAAGATGACATTAGCATAAATAATTTAATAACACAAATAATTATTATAATTCAAAAGTAGAAGCTTTTTGAATTTATTAAATTTCATTTTAAAAGCTACTCACAGATTAAAAATTCTATACACTTGAGGAAAAAAAAAAAAATCAATATTTTGGAGAAAATGTGTTACATTTAATCTTTAATTATTGTCAATTATCTTTAATTCAACCAGAAAAATAACAATTTACTTACATAACCTAATATATTTTTCAGGCTAAACTCCCAGTGAGATTCAAACTCATTTTGTTTTTTGCCTCCAGAAAATTGATTAATTGGTTGATTATTTTGTTTAATAGCATATTAACCTTTGTGATATACCAAATCATTTTGTTTTGTTTCTTTTTGTATGTATGATATCCTATGTATTAATAAATTGGTAGAAATAAGTTTCATAAATTGTTTCACTCAATACAATTGACCCTCAACCACTGCCTTCTTGCACCCAGAAGATATAAACGTTTGTGTGTTTGCCACGAGGGCAATTTGAAGAATACAGTTGGGACGATATAGGTGCAAGCGCTTAACATAACCAGCCAGTTGATCGGATTGAGCCTCTCCAACTGCCTTCAAGCTCGAGTAAGGGCTGAAGTGAAATGTTGTAGGTCACATGATCATTTCATAGCTGGGTCATGGACTGCCACTAGGATCCCATCCTCAGACAGTATGGCTCTAATCCCTCTGCAAGGGTGCAGCTGGCCTATTCTACAGCCTCAGCCAACAGGGAGGCTCAGGAAAGTCAAGTTTTCTGAATTTGGTTTGGTTGAGTTTTATGGTGTATCAACCATTAGTAGGTCATATAATACCAAATCCAATTTTATACATATAAACAGTTCTATTTCAAACTAAGTTCTACCGTATAGACAGCGAGTCAGCACTCAGTTGCATTACACGCAGAAATCAACCTAGAACTGAGGAAGGGAAAGATCTTATAGCGACAGGGGCATTCTATCATGTGCATGTGGTTGTACCCATTCCCTGGGCAGCAATTGGTCGCTAGCCCAGTAGTGGCTTTATCAGTATAAATATATACTGTCCCATTTAGTGTGGTCCATCTTATTTTTCATCTACCAGCTGGACACTAGACTGGGACTGCCAAGCTGGTAAGTGTTATTATTGTTGTTTGTTAGCTGTGACTTCTACTCAAACAATTCAATTTGGCATAAGCACACAGTTTAGTTCTATTTAACCCATAGATAGGACTCTATCAGATGCTAACACTCCGGGTCCAAGTGGATCTGGGAGCGATAGCAGTAAAGGGGTACTCCACATTACCCAAAGCTCCAGCATTACTGGTACCACATTATCAGATTGTTTATCCAGGACACTGGTTGGGGGAGTTTTACCCCTCTGAAAAGATGCAGTCTGTGTATTCAACAGCCCCAGCTAACTGGACCAGAGGTTTTCTGAAACCAGCTGCCTTTAATATTTTGCTATGAGAGCAATGGTGAAATTGTCAATTCAAGTAATAGATTTAAATATATACATTACTCTTGTTTCTAGTTTATCTGTTGTGTTCTTGCTTAGCATCCATTTTGTTTTGCCTTGTTCATATGTTTAAGAAAAACTAGTTCATCATCTTTAGCTGAGGGTTGAACTTTTTCTCAGTCTTTTTTCTTTTTCCCAGTGTCACCCAGTAATTATAGAGAATAAGATGATTCCAGTCAGACCAAACAGGGATGTACAGGTAACAGATTTGTGAGGAGGTAGTCATCCTAACATCTGCACCATATTATATTGTTATATATATATATCCTTCTCCATTGGAATCTAAAGATTAAGAATATTAACCAAGCTTTCTGGTTAGTATGAAGCAACGAAAGGGTAGTCTTGTTTTCTTTATACCCGTCAACACTCAAGAAAATAATACAAGTAGAGAACAGCATCAGTTATGAATATATTATATGCGGCAACTAACTTATTGCATTTACAGTTTTAGCTTCTTTTTTTTCTATTCTTATTTCATTATTAACAAACAAAAATTATTTCTTCTGTATACAATCATTCTGTTTCTCAGTTTTCTATGTTTAACATTATTCAACTATCTGCTTATAAATAAAATACAAATTTTACATATCTTAAAGTTCATAAAATACATAGAAAAAAAGATTTATAGTTTTAAAAAAATTTATAAAACAAACTTTGGACAAACACAAACTTATTTTTATATGAAAGAAAGCAAAATCAATTCAAGATGTTTCTTGCAATTTGTTTGAGCAAAATAATCATTCAAAATTAAGAAAATAAGTTGGTAACTATGGTAGATAAGAAATAGGATTTCCAAAAAGAGATTCTGATAAACACTAAACCACTGTTTTTTTTATAACCAAATATATCAAGATATCAAATATCTATGAAAAGGTAATAAAATTACGACTGAAACAAGGGAGATAAAGTGGGAATATGAGATACAAAAACAAAAATTTATTATAGAATCCTTATTTGTTTACAATACTTTACTTAAAAAAAAAACAAAACAAAACAAAAGATAAGGTTCCAACAAATTGAGGAAAAAAAAAACAAGGAAAATAAAATGATTACTTATCAGTATGATGGATTTTTACATACACAAAAATGAGTGAAAGAATAGGATCTCTACCTTCATTTGAAAGATTTATCTGCAGAAATGTCTTTTCTTAAGTGAAGTAAGTGATAATATTTGGTTGTACCAGGTGACTATTTTGATTTGCAAATACTTGTTTTTGAAAAAAAAAAAAAAAAAAAAAAAAAAAAAAAAAAAAAAAGATAGTATTAATATTTATTATAGATGCCTGTTTGTGTATTAAGAAATCGTTCACAATTATCAGAATATCAACTATGAATTAAAAATATGAAAAATATGGCTGATGACAAAAGAAAAAAAATGAGCAATGAAAAATGTTGTTTTTAAGTGGTAATTTTTATTCATTTATTTGGAGATTGCATAAAAAAGATGAGAAAAACAATCTTAATAGTTATACAAAGCTGGTTATGATAATATTGATATCTTTAGCAAGGAAGAGTGTTACGTTACCTCCTCGCTATATTCGAAGAAAAATATAGGAGAAGAACGAAGATGCCGTAAGGTTTTCAAGAAGGTTTAATGGAAGCCAGAATAAAGGGTACCTTTATGCTACAAGTCTCGTAGGAAGGAAGGAATGAAATAGTTATCGAGTTGAGAAGGAATTATAGCAGCTAAATGCCAGAGCGGAATGTGCGTTGCTACTGTCAAGGCAATGCTGAATGTCTGAGCGGAATATGCGTTGCTATAGACATAACAAAAGTTGTGTTTGCTGTTTAAGGACAGGAAGGATGTAGTAACCCATAAATGTGTGGTCCTGGTTGTTGTAGGAGAGAGGAATTAAGGTCTCCAGAAAAGGTTGCCCAGGAATGAGGTAGCTGGATGTCTGAGCGGAATTACGCCTCACTGTAGATATAGCAAAAGTTAGAGGTGACAAAAGTGTTCCTGTAAGTGGCGGATTACATGCATCTAATTCATGTTCAACTGGAAACCCTTGGTCTAAGAGGGTACACTCAAAAGTTCCATAAATTAGACGGCTTTCCTCATGGTGTTGTGATTCTGCTGCTATGAAGGGAGCGGACAGAAAGTATGTATGTCCTGCTCAAAAGGTTCTGAGGAAGAGGTAGTTTGTTGGGCTTTTACCATTTTTATGTTGTCCGAGAAAATGGTCCGGGCTGAATAGGATAAGTCATCCTCATTGAGTGAAAATATGCAACGACCATAACGGTCAAATTGATTTACACGCCAAACAAAAATACAAAGTTCTTTCTGCTACACATCTATTTGGCAAGTGAAGGATTCTAATCAGTATTTCATAGTTATCTCCATTTTATTGTGAATTTGGTGAATTAAAAAAAAAAAAAATTGGTAATCATTGTGAATACAGACCCCCAACAAAATCATTATTCAGTTGCAAATTGAATTGAAAATTCCTTTATTCTCAAAGAGTATTTTGCTCTAATAAAAATCTCATGATCATTTGCCATTTTTACTGGGTTACAGTTGTATATTAGAAAGAACATTATAAAGACCTTGTGAAATTTTCACTTTTTATAACTTGAATTATTAATCTGTAAAAAGAGTAATTTTAGATTTTTTTAACAGACTATTAAAGGCTCTTGAAAATGATGACTAATTATAATCAATTTTTTTGAACAACTACAATAAAACAGATTCATCAATCTTCCAAATGGTTTTTACAAATTGATTCCATCAGTTATACAAATTTAAAATTTCATAAAGACTTAATGCCCATATATATATATATATATATATTCATTCATTCAATAAATGGATATGCTACTTCAGTTGATTTTTTTATTGCTTCTCTAATAGCATATAAACTCTTATAAGCTATTTAAAAACTTACTGAAAAAAATTTTTCTTCATAAAACCTTTCTCTTAATGATGAGCAAAGGTCAAGACTAATTGAGAATAATCAAAAAAGAAATATACTTGTCTTATCTTTTTTCTTCATCTTTTATTGGGTATATATCATCATCATCATGACGTGCCCCCCCCCTTTTTATTTTTTTTTTTTTTTTTTTTTTTTTTTTATTTATTTTATGTACACATGGGAAGCAGCATGATGTACGTTAAGGTATTTGAATAAACCAATGGACGACCAAACTCAATACCCAAATGGGTCCTGGACGTGAGTTTGACGACTTTTCGCTCAGGATCGACAGTTCGATCGGGGAACTACTGCTGCTCCTCTATAAGAGTGGCTTCTATAGAAGAGAATAAAACAGCCATCGAAAGATAACCATGACCCACACTCAAACCACTTACACATATATACTTATAAATATAAAACACACAGATCATTCAATAAATAATTAAATTTTTTTTTTTTCAGAATTTTTTCCTTAAATCTATTTTTTACATACTTTGGATTTGGTTTATAGCAAAAATATTTGTTTTGAGGCTATTAAAAATAGTGGCAAATTAAACAGGCTTGAACAGAGGTAAAAAATTTGATATTTTTGTCCTCTGGAAAGATACAGAAGAATGTATGATGTGTATAGAGAAATATGTTTTAGTAAAAAGAAAAAAAAAATGAGCTAAACATGAGTCTGCTACTATGAGCCTAAGTTGAAAAGACAATTCATAGATTGAAAACACTGACTCTCCAGTTCCAAAAAGTTCCAGATGCAATAGTCAGTAAAGAACTATCTTCTGGGACATGAAAAGGACACATCATTACTAATTTATTTTAAAAAGGTCCAACTGTAAGCAGTACTTTTTCTAATCAGCTCCTTAGGAAAAATTCACAATATATATTAAATGGCCCTCATATATATATATTATTTATAGATATGAAAGGTATTTATGTAGAAAATAAAATAAACATACTGAAAACAGAAGAGATAGGTTTTACAGAGACACCAGTAAAGAAATCTCGGCATATATTCATAATACTCGAAGGTGACTAAAATGTATATACAACACTGATTTTTATACTTAAAAAATCCAATTTTCTCTATATCTCTCTCTCTCTCTATATATATATATCTATATATATATATATATATATATATATATATATATATATAAAAAGATTGTTTTTGGTTCAATGAGAGAAAAGTAAATATTTTAAAATGATTTCAAATTTGATATTTAGGTTTTTATTATTTCATGTTTTTTGTGTTCTACCCATGTTTTGGACTTTACGTCCTCTTCTCAAACAAAAATTAATAACAGTAAATTAAGCACATTCTTCAAAAATCTCATGAACATCAAGTTAAAAGAAAAAACTACTCATAGAAAAAAAACACTCACCCAAAGGCAAGCCTTAAAAGATTTACAGGAAAATAACAATTATAAAAAGAAGAAGACTAGGGAAACATAGTAGACATTTTAAATAAAACATTACTGAACAAATCTAGGAAATACTAAGAAATGAAACCAACTATAAAATTAGTTAATAAAAACAGACATTGGTATGTCAAAAATTACAAAATTCTATACAATACACAATGAGACACTAAGAAACGGACTTCCTAACTAACTACATTCCAAAAACAGATTACCAAAAATTCACATGTCCAAGGAAATAAAAATAGTTGTAGAAATGCAAAAATCTGAATACAGAGAAATTCCAAACCCTAGTGACCACAAATTTAGACCTTTAGTAGCTGGTCCATCATGCCCTACCCACAGACTGAGCAAACTAGTAGATATTATACTACAACCATTCCTCTATAAGATAAAAAGTTTTATTAGAGATTACATCCACTTTTTAAACTCCATACTACAAAAAACTGATCCTAATACACTCATGGTAAAATGTGATGTCACAAACCAATACATTAATATCTCCCATGAGACTGACACATGATCAGAAACTTTAGAATTCTCGTGTGTTATATAGTGAAATGAACAAATTGTTTTGTTTTGTTAAATGGGAAAAGTGTTCAAATATAAGCCAATAGAGCAGGATAAAACTTATTTTAATGAAATATAGATAAAGCTTTTTTAAAAAATCCAGACTTTTTTTGCTTATATATAACAGAATTCTTATCTTATGTTTTTTTTTTTTAAATACAGATTTCAGTTGCTAAACATTTTTTTTATCTACAAATAGTCCAAATACATTTAAGACTCTTTTCAATTCAATCTATCTTTATTTTATTGAATTTAAAATCATCAATTTCTAATACATATCTAAGAAAATTTCCTGAAACATTTACAAATGGTAAAATTCTTTGTTAAGCTTTGTCTAGCCGTATATTTTGTTTATAGGAAACTAAATCTAGATATGAATGATAGAAACCACCCCCGCCAATACACTCTTTCCATCTCACCCACTATCATAGATTCTACCTGATACCCAGGCATAGCATCATGGTTTCTATGGTAACTGTTAGTAAATATATATATATATATATATATATATACACACACATATAAAAAGAGAAAAAATAATGCCAAGAAAAAAGTCTGCATAGCCAAAAGGAAAATGGATTTTGGCAAAATGTAATGCTGACCTCTAGACTTTCAGGGTCAAAGACAAATAATCGGAAGACAGATATTATTTCATTAGGCAGAAATTAGCCAATAAAAATAGATTTTGTAAAATAGGATAAAAGAAAAAAAAAAGAAAAAGGAATGAGTGAAGAGAAGAGATTTGGGGGGAAAAAATGAATAGAACAGATGAAATAATAAAGCAAATAAAATTCAATAGAAAATAGAATTAAATTAGATAGAAAATGAAATAAAATATTAAATATTTAATATTTTATCTGATATACAATTTCTGTCTCATAATAATTGTTACACTTGCAAATAAATTGCACCCACTAAATGTAACAACTATTATGAGACAGAACTGACAATGAAGTCATGCTAAAAGTTCCAATTCCTGTTAGATCAAAGTTAAGCAATGATGAGCTTACTCAAAATTAGATGGGTGACCACTAAGACATAACAAGTACAAACTAAAACTTGTGTTCCAGAAAGCAAAAGATTAGTAAATAATTATTTTGGGACAGAAGTGATATTTCTTATTTAAAATAAAAAAGTAAGAAAAATCTAAAAAGAGAAAAAAAAAAATTCTGTTCAATAGTTTTCTATTTCTCTATTAGAAGACCACCCCACACAGAAAGGAGTGTTCTGGGTATGACATTAAACCACATAAAGCTCTAATTCTGGGACTCTAGAGTACCCCTTGATTACCATTACTTTCAAATTCACTCAGACCTAGAGTGACAGCAATTGTTAGAGTCCCATTGATGGGTCAAGTAGATCTGTTTCAAAATTGTTTGTATTAGAAAAGAATACTTGACACCATAAAATAATGTGCAAAGAAATTATTTTATTAAAATTAGTTACTGAAAGCTATGATTGTTTATTAATGATTACCATTATTTTTAGTAACTTGAAACCGTGTAATTACTTACAAATTATTGAAATACTTGATACCATATATCTTTACACAAATAAATGACTATTATAAAGTAGGAATCATCATCATCATGTCATGCCGCTAGCACGGATATCCCTGACCCTCTCTCGCCGCCACTCCCTATCATTCATCGCTTCTGGTAGGTCTTCAGGGCCACATCCCATATCCTCACATAGCTGCTGAATGTATGTTCGAGCTGGTCGTCCTGCTTTTGCCCGGCCATATGTGGGGGTCCAGAGGAGTACATCACTTATGAGCTCGTCCCTACTTCTCCAACAGTGTCCTGCATGTCTGGTTTGTCTAACTCGGATAGTTTTCGTGAAGGGAGGCTGGTGGCCATATAGTTGGTGCCTTGTGGGGTGTTGCCGCCAGGACTTGTTCAATATTGCTCGCAGCATTCTTGTGTAATTGCCGTCTAGCTTCTTCTCCAGCTGTTTAGTTAGTGTCCAAGTAGTGCATCCATATAGCAGTATCGATACGACCGCTGCCTGGAAGAAACTGCATTTCATTTTATCGGGCAGGTCTGATTTTCATATGATTGATAACCTATCAATAGCTGTCCATGCCTTCGTAAACCGCGTGTCAATGTCCTTTTCAGTTGATGAGACGCTGCTTCCTAGGTAGGTGAATTTGTCTACTAGTTTCAGAGGGGTTCCGTCTAGTGTGGTGATGTCGCCTGTTTGATTATAGCACATATATTCTGTTTTGTGTGCATTGACATGGAGACCAATGCCTGCGGCGGCTCATTCCAAACTATGCAGTAGTGTTTCGGCTTGGTTGGGTGTATTTGCCAGTATTGCTATGTCATCAGCATAGTTGGCGTCGGTAATTGTTTTTGCGGACTGCTTCTGCTTCTTTTCTTTGTCAGCTCAAAGCTGTTTTCTCTGATTTAACAATCGACGTACTAAGCACGTAATCTAGACAGATGATAAAGAGGTATGGTGCTAGCGTGTCTCCTTGTAGTACTCTTGCTATAATGTCAAAGTATTCTGTGTCTCCATCCGGTAAACATAGTCACTTTAAACTATATAATTGTGTTTAAAATAATAGTATTAGATAGGAATACTTGATACCATGTCATTGTGCAAACATTATTATAGTAAAAATAATGAGCGACTTAAAAAAAAAAAAACAAAAAAAAAAAAACATGATTTTAAGGAAACATTGAAAATGTTAGTGATTTTGATTGCAATCAAACATTTACAAATGAAAAAAAGAGTTTGATATGCCATTAAATTAACCAAACCCATCTTAAAATGCATGAGTTTGGTTTGGTTGTATTTTATGGTATTTCAACTCTTGTAATACTAAATCTTGTGTGTGTATATATATATATATATATATATATATATATATATATATATATATACATACACATATATATAAATATATATAAATAAATTGGTAAGCAAATATTTTGTATATAAATATTTTGTGTGTGTGTGTGTGTATATGTATATATATATATATATATATATATATATATATATATATATATATATATATATATATACACACACACACACACACAATCTTACTAAACTTTTACTCTCTGGGAATGGCCAGTCTAAAGTGACCAGCTGCTTTAGTTGTCAAGGCAAAACTCATTCTCTATCACTAGGTATCTGTCTTTTCCCATCAAGGGATCTGAATCAAATGGCAAGTGTACAGTTACCTACTTCATAAATCTTTTTTGTTCAGTTCTCATCACAAGATCTGCACTCATGACCTTCAACTGTCAATCATGGACATCCTGTTTTTTCCAGTTCTCGGCAGGTGTGAACTCTTACCCTGCACTCAATGTCAAGAACATCCCATTACATGACAATTCTACACATTCTAGTAAGCAGCATAGACTAGAAATAAAGAATGTTTAGTTTATATTTATGTATTATGTTGAGGGAAAAATCAAGAATAAAAACTGGTAGTTAGATTTGAGCTTCAGTAATCAGTGGTCTTCATAGTTTAATCCAGTGGTTCTCAACCAGGGTCTTTAAGATTCTTTGGGCCCATGCAAACAAAATAGTCATTTGGGGATCCACAAAAATATTTTAGTGGTCAATGAAAAAAAAATTTTGCTTTAGACATATTTAAAGTTGTATGTTACTGCTTTCCTTCATCTTATCTTGTTAAATCTGGTTTCAGATGTCTATCAAAAGTTCATAACTGATTTGACATTGTACAAAGCAGTGATTTTCAATTATCCTTGACAAGATTTGAGCTGTGGGGGTTGTATGTAATTTGGTTATTTCAGTAGATTGCTCTCTAAATTATTCCCACCACAAATACAACACAAAACTTTACAATCACATGAAAGAAATGGAATAGAACACAATGAACATTAAACAACAAACAATTTAATATGCATATAACAGAATATGAAAACAAACAAAATACATGATGTGTAAATGGCCTTTTGGAAAATAAAGTTTGACAAGAAGAAAATAAATTTGTTTAAAGATGTGTGTATGTTCATGTTAACGGAGTCCATAAATAAGTCGTTCTTACTTACATTAAGTTCATAGTGGGTTTTATGATTGTGGTGACAGCGTGTCGTGTTGATGAAAGAAAGTTTGTCGGGTTTTTCTTTTGAATGTGATTCTCGGCCATCTGAAGAGAGATCATGAACTTTAGTTGAGGAAGGAAAGGAATTTGCCAGACACAGTATCGGCTACTGCTTTACTGGCTTAGTGGCTTGTCTTCGTCTAAGTTTTCGTTTGTGTGAATTGCTCCCTAACTCTGTGTTATTTATATCCTACAGGTGGATCAAAGAATCATCTTAAAATTTTGGCGCGTAGACATTTATTGACCAATCAGATTTGTATTTTACTATTTTATTTTCGAGCCTAAATATTTTCTGTTAGTTCACTTCGATCCTAATTTTCTAGAATGTTCTATTCTATGTCTTTAACTGATTGGTTGAAAAATATAAAAATGTAATTTAAATGCTAATACGGTTTTGATCCTAAATTTCTAGAATGTTCTTAAGTATGTTTTTATTGCTTATATTAAGACTAGAAAAAATGTGTATCCCATAGAGCCAAACATTGTAAAACTAGCAGAGGAGCATTAACCACAAGGTTCACAGTGAATAAAATAATACTAACAGTATTTCTTTTTATATAAATGTCCTTTATTATTAATGACTCGCATTTTACAAGTGAACATTCATTTTCCATAGAATTCAACTATTTGTTAAAGTTTATGTACAATAGATCATATGGAAATCAGACCTGACCGATAAAATGAAACACAGTTTCTTCCAGGTAGCAGTCGTGTCGATACTGCTGTATGGATGCATTACTTGGACACTAACAAAACAGCTGGAGAAGAAGCTAGACGGTAACTACACAAGAATGCTGCGAGCAATATTGAACTAGTCCTGGCAGCAAAACTTCACAAGGAACCAACTATACGGCCACCTGCCTCCCATCATCACAAAAACTATCCAAGTCAGACAAATCATACATGCAGGACACTGCTGGAGAAGCAGGGACAAGCTCATAAGTGATGTACTTCTATGGAACCCCACATATGGCCGGGCAAATGCAGGACGACCAGCTCGAACATACATTCAGCAGCTATGTGAGGATACGGGATGTAGCCCTGAAGACCTGCCAGAGGCAATGAACGATAGGGAGAAGTGGCGAGAGAGGGTCAGGGATATCTGTGCTAGCGGCACGACATGATGATGATGTACAATAGATTAGTTATACATCTACAATACACAAAATATTTTAATTTTTTTATACAATTCATCATATTCAATTATGAAAATAGTTTTGTTTTTAAGATGAAATAGCTATGGTATTACACCAAAATAAAATAGGAATCAAAGGAGGCCAGAGGTAAAAAAAAAAAAAAAGGTTGGAAACCACAGGTTTAATCAATGCAAAAGATTACCTTGGACAAACAAGCTTTCAAAGGAAAAGAAATGGAAGGTTGGTTGGTTGGTTGTTTTATTTTATGGCATATCAACCCTTTCCTGATCATTTAATGCCAAATTGAATTTCAAACAATTCAGTTTAGCATAAGTATAGTTTTTGTTTACAAACAGTTAAATGTCAAAACAGTTCTTTTGTAAACAATTCAGTTTAGCATAAGTACACAGTTTTGACCCCATCCAGGTCAGAGTGGATCTGGAGCAATGGCAATAAAGGAGTACTCTGCATTCCCCAAAGCTCCAGCATTACTGGAACCTCACCATCAGATTGTTTAGTGTCATATCCAGGACATTTGTTGAGGGGGAGGAGTCTTACCCCTATGCAAAGAAGCAGTCTGTATTCTACAGCTCCAGCTTACTGACCAATGGGAGTTTAAATTTTGATAACAGCTTCTTTTTGTAATATAGTAAAATACAGAATAGGTTTGAGGGTTGGAGAATATAAAATGTCCTGACTTTTTTTCCAAGATGGCATTTTCCAGCAGTTTATGGTTTATTTAATGCTGGAATTTGATTCATTTGTAAATGTTTATTAATAGTAACAAAATGTCAGAGTTGTGATAACAATTATCAGAAAGAATTTGTTCTTTATAAAAACAAGAAAATTGTTGCGAGGGTAGAGTGAATTAACCTTATTGTATCAAAATGCAGCATGATATTGTAGCAGAGGAATCTGCTGAGTAACTATGATAAAAGGTTATGTCAAAATGAATTAAAACATCCAAACAAAACAAATAAGAGAAGGTTGAGCTGAATAGATTTTTTTTATGTATTTATAAATTTTTGGTTTTATCAGAGAGATCAGATTTCCACGATTGATAATCTGTCAATAGCAGTCCCCAACTTTGCTAGGTGCATGCTGACATCACTTTCAGTAGATAAGATATTGCTGCCAAGCTATGTGAACTTGTCTACTAATTCAATAGGTTTGCCACTTTAAAGTGATGATGGATCCTTACTGAGGAAGTAAAGATGAACACATGGATGTGCTAGTGTCGATCAACCAGTTAGGACTTACATCAACTCTGTATGGACACTGAATGCAGTCTAAAAGACCTGCCAAAAGCATTGGATAATAGGGAGGGATGGCAAAACAGAGTCAGGGAACTCCATGCTATCAGTATAACTTGATATTTTTGGTAATAATCAATAATTTACAAATGTTTTTGGGCCATTGATCAAATAAGTAGAGTGTTCGCCAATGGTTCAGGAGACCGGGGTTCAATCCCAGGTTGAGTCATACCAAAGACTCAAAAAATGGTACTTGATGCTATCTTGCTTAACACTCAGCATTTTAAGGTAAGGATCAAGGATAAAGTGGAGCAATCCAGGGAAAGGAGTAGCACCCACTCCTACACCTCAGTGTTGTAGCTATTGAAAAGGATGCCTTTGGGTTGCCCTCAACTAAGGTGGCCAACTTGACTTATTAATGTTGCATGTATCCATAAAGGTTTTTAGTATTTTTTTTATTATTATTTTCTCGTGTGTTTGTCCTGAATTCTTTCGATGATGAAACCTTATCGTAAGATTTTGAATTGATATTTTGGTTTGGTGGTTAGAGTAGTAGGAAAATATATTAGATCTGTTCTCTCTGAATACTAGCCTTCTACTGTCTAGAATGGGAATTACTAGTCTCAGACCAGCAAGATTTTGGTAGCAAATAGAGAAGTTATTTTTAGATCTCTTTCAAAGAAAAGATAGTTTTATTTTTGGATGTGATAAAACACCTTTACTTAACTTAAAGGCCATAACAAAATTCAAGCCAAATATTAATAATAAATTTTGATAATATTGTATTATTAAATTTCTTAAACCCTAGGAATACAATAGGTAAATCTGATCATATTAAATTGTTGCCAAAAAGAAAAATAGGCTATGAGAGAGTTTTATGACCATCCAATTTGATTAATGATATTAACCTAATCAGATAGTCATTTTTTTTTTGTTAGAGTGGATATACTTTTGGAATAACTTCAATCAAGTTAGAAAATCATGCCCACTGTTTATTCATCTCAAAATGTCAATAACAGTATGAATTTAATTATAATTTATTTATTTAGTTATGTACATAATAATTCAGTTATTTACAAGATTATTATTTGTTTGTTTATTTACAATGCTTTAATGATTTATAACTGAAAATACATAAAGAAAATATCAGGGAAAGGGTTTCATAATTTCAAGTAAAACTAATTACCCTCAAATTGGATAAGGTCTAACGAAAAAAGCCAATTTGTAGGATCAAGAACGTTATCTTTGCTGAAAATGTTATCTACTGTAACAATATTAGATTTACTTTTCTTCACTTTCAATAACTCTTCAAAAAAGAGTTTGACAAGTTGATAGAATAAAGGTTTGGTTCAAAATTCCTAAAAGATTATTGTATATAACTAAAACATCAGGAAATCCAAAGAATACAACAGAGAAAATGTCGATCGATTTGTTTGGTTTTAATGGCATATCAATCCACAAGGGTTATTTTATGCCAAGAGGCTAGAGAACTGCATACATTGTACATTTATAATTCCATAGTTTCATTAAGTTTTTTTTTTTTTTTTACAGTTATTTGATATCAAGAGTTTTAATCTAATACAAATAATTTTCACACAGATCTATTTGACCTATAGATGGTAACTTAAAAGGAACAACCACTCTAGGTCAGAGTGGACCTGAGAGTAATGGCAATAAAAAGATATGTCACACTTCCCAGAACTCCAGAATTGAAGCCTCATTATGAGATGCATTTTAATGTTGTACCCTGGACACTATTTTGGCTTAACCCTCTGGAAGGAATACAGTCAGTGTATTCTAAGCTCTGCTGACAGAGCATGCTAACTATGAGTAACAATGAAGATGAGGACAAGTCCTATTATAACTACTAATGAATTTAGCACCCGTAATAAAGATTTTTACCAGGACCTGCAGGTAGCTTGTATTGCATAATACATATTACCTATTATTATTTACTTTTTATCAGGTATTCACAATACCTTTTACACATTACTCTTTACCTTTTTTATTTATTTATTCATTCATAGTAGATGATTGGCCCATTACGAGAAAAAAAGTTATAAAGTTTCCCCTGATGGAATAAGGCAATTTATATATAACTCATCATCTCAAATTCAGATAGAAATACCAAGTAGAGATGATAGTTACATAAAATTGCTGTGAAATTTTAGAAATAATATATACTTCTGTTTTTGAAATAAAAGAAGCTATCCTATCAGTATAGAGAACTTATAAAAATGGATGACATAAAAAAGAAAAATGAATAAATGAGTGGGAAGTGTTCATAGCATTGATTTTTAATAATTTTTTTTTTTATCTTTGAACTAATCGTTTTTGTTCTAATCTTTATAAAAAGTTGTCTTTCTGTAAAGGACATTGAAAAATTGATTTCATTATCAGTTCTAGGATTTCCAGGAATTGTTATCATATGGCCTCCATTTTCTTCTTTTCTTTCTCCATTTTTAATTTTTCTTTATCTAATATAGCAATCAGGTTATCATCAGAAAAATAACTTTTAATATGATGTAATCAGATAAGCTACAGCATTCTCCCAACAAATTGAATTGTCATAGAAAAAAATAGTTGGATAAAACTTGAAGGATAATCTAAGTGAAAACGAATAAATACCCCTATGATGAAGCAAATAAAAAAAATGATTAAAATTTTTTTTTTTAAATGGAGGAAAATAGTTCACAATTCCCACTTAATTTGAAAGGGGGAAAAATGCCATATTACAGCAATCAATGATTTTTTTTCTTTTTTACTGACCTATATCATTCTTTTTTAAAGATCAGAGAATTTCTTGTTCAGTCATTATTTTCCTAAAATAAATATATGATTGCAATGAGAAGATTTTTTTGTTTATTGGCAAACAAATCAGATGGATAGGCAATAGCCTATCAAATCCCATAAGGTTTTTCTCGGATTAATTTCTGTGGTAACAAAAAGTTAATTCTTTGAAATGAAATAAGAAAAAAAGAAAAAAAAAAAAAAATGAAAGAAACATGATAGGTAACTGTATGGAAAACAGAATTAGCAATTCAAATGCAAATTTCAGCTAAGACTTTTGTTCACTAAGAAAAGGCATGAATGCATTTCTATGTTCTCTCTTTCTCAGACATAGAATGACTGGAAAAAAAAAAAAGAGTAAATGAGTGAGTAACAGCAAAAATCCTTCTAAGTACTATCCAAGAAGTATGTACTTACCCAACCCATCCAACACAAGCAGGATTTATCACCAGATCAATTTTTAAGCAGAGTACAACTACTTTGAACTCAGAGTTTTCTTTCTCTTAGAACAGTTACTACATCAAGGTTAAAGCACTTAGTCTGCCCTACTATTTGCATATAGGTGGAGGGAGGGAATAGATGGATTCATGCCTTTCCCAAGGACATTAGCACAATGTGAAATTCAAACTGCCTTGTCCAGGATTTGAACTTGCATCACCAATTCTATTTCCTATGATAGTAAGAATACTTGGGTGGAGAAAAGAGTAGGGTTTGAGTAGGGTTTGAGTAAAGGAGTAAGCAACATGAAAAACATTCTTAAGAACCACCCAGGCAGTAATAACTTTTTAGGGAAACTCATTACCATACAAAGAATTATTTTGACGAATGAACATTTTTTTTTTTTTAATTGTTCCATTAACTCTTTCCCCAGGTACTTTCTCCAATCTTCTTTGGGTATAATTTTCACCATTGTAAGGAAAGGAACTTGTCCTTGTTGGTCTTTCTTTGATAGCACAAAACAGTATTTGACAGAATTTTTGAGACATGGAATTGCTCTCTGATCTTTTCACAAAACTTGATTGTGCATCTGTTGAAAGATTAATCCAATGCCCCAATACTAATATCAAGCAATGACAGAAGCAACCTGCCACTGATTACACATTGCCCCATTTTTGTGGTTTTTGCTTCATTCTTTTTTTTTTTTTTTTTTCAAGGAAATGAAAAATACAATATTTTCAAGACCCAACTCAACCAAATTAAAACTAAGTTATCTATCTTAGCACAAGAAAATACAAAGTTAACATTAACTTTATAATACATTTAGTAATACAAAAAAGTAAATGAGTTAAAAATGAGAATCATGAAATAATCTTTATGACTTACCTACTAAAGCAATTGTAAAACTCATCCAGATTTTGTTTTATATTTCTAATTGAAGAAACCAGCACAAAAAAACTCCTGCAAATGAAAACATAAATCATTTGACGACAAATGCTTACAAGAGAGTAATGGTTTGTAAGAGACTCTCACAAATTACTATGACTGCAATAAATTTGATCCTCACTAAGTACCACTATATGTGGCTTTTGAGCCACTTAGCTTGAAATTTAGATATGATCAGTTATTATTCTTTCTGGTTTTCTTTCCATTCTTCAAGAGATTTTGTTTTTTTGTCAACCTAAAACTTTGTATCTTATCCTTCATTTTGTTATTTCATATATTGGTATTATTCCATTTATATTGTAATTTTCTTTTTTGTTCAATCTGACATTCTTTTCTTAACTTTTCTTTAACATTCAAAAAATAAAAAATAAATTAAAATTCATATGTTTATAGTCAAGTCACATTGAAAGCAATGGTTCCCATCAGATCACTAAACTTAAACAGTTATGAACTTGCTCAGCATTTAGATGGATAATGACTTAGGAATAAAAGATGTGGTAAGCAACCTGAGGCCTGGGAGCCAGACTAAGCTAAACTTAGCAGAAATTTTGAGCTTAAGGAACTTAGAATTTACTGAGATTTGCCAAAAATTTTATATAACTGATTTTCAAGAAGAAAATCTCCATAATAAAAAGGTTGTTATTCATCTTGTATATGCAGATATACATATAATAACAATCTAATTTTTGTAATAAAATAGAGAAAAAATAGCACATCTTGAAAAGATTTTTTAACACAGAGTCTAATTTAGAAAGTAAGTAATTTACAATACAATTTGTATTAAAATATACAATAACAGTATGAAAATTCCAGGTAAAGTTTAAATCAATTTACTTCTCTTATTAACCATTATTAAAATCAATCAAATTTCCCGTTTGATTAATTTTAATGGCATGTCACTCCCATCTAAAGTTATTTTATATTTAGAGAACCATATTCCTTGTTTATACATATAAAACCATACAACTGTGTACAAATTAAGAATTCTTAAATAATGCTTATAATTTATACATAATTATTGTTACGTTCCGCTCTCTGGTCAAACAAACGACAACACGGAATTTATATATAACAATATATATTGATTTTCTCGACGGACGCTTGTGTAAAGTAGGAGTAGTCAGGAGAGGAATCAGGATCGTTCGTTGATGAGGCTTGAACTCTTCGATGTAAGTAGACGATGGCTGAGACAATACACACAGAGTGATGACGAGGTCAGTTTTGTGAACAGCGGGATCCTTTTCACACTTCTGTTCAATTCATCAGCCTTATATTACCTTCAAACTCCCACACGGAGATATGTCCACGCCTCCGCAATTTCTTCCGATATCTGGTGATTGGGATGTGTCACTTCCGCTATCTTTGGAATGGCCTGTGTGATCGTCATCAAGCGGAAATAACTGTCATGCAGTTCACAGGTCACTCTCTTCCGGTGCATCACTCTGAAGTGGGACCTTCACCTTGTCCCATATTATAAGCCGAGCACACCTGCTCGATTTCTTTCGATTATTAACCATTGGGATGTGTCACTTCCGCTATCTTTGGAATGGCAGGTGTGATCGTCATTGAGCGGAAATAACTATCATGCAGTTCATAGGTTACTCTCTTCCAGTGCATAACTTTTTTTTTTATGGCACAGTGAGAATTTTTTTTTACCTTGTCTCATTGTAGCACTATGTGGGTGGGCTGCCAAAGCAGACGATTCCTTTGTCTGTTTTGGCGCGAAACCAGACAAAGGATTCTTGGACCTGAAATCTCGCCGTATCCGGAAGTGGTAAGGGGACGCGAATGAGAGTTGGCTGGACTAAGGAGCTGAGTGCAGTTGACGGGGAACCCGGACGAGGGCAGTTGGCGTTGGACAGCAGAGAGGCGAGCAGCAGAGAGTTGGCGTGGAACCACGGACAGGGGCAGTCAACACTGGACTCCAGAGACAGTAGGAGACAAGATAGGGTCCAGTGAAGAAGATTGACTCAAGATGTCTGCATTCGAGGTGCTTGTGGAATTTTCGCTAGTAACCCACGTTAGCGATAGTCTGCACATGGAATGAAGTGTTGCATACTTTCCTCTGCTCTTGGTTTACCCCAAGCTTTGTTCGTGTTTGTTCGTCTGTTTTATTTTCTCCTATCCCCCCGATCGTATTCTTGTGTGGTGGCAAGAAATGTGCGTTACCCCCTCGAACCACTAGTTGATCACCGGCCGGCGTAAGAAAGAATGGTTAGAAGACTGATCTAAAATGTGGTGGGGGTGAGGGTGTAACGTTTACATCATATTGTGAGCCAAGCTGTATTTTACATTATATAGTTTCAAGTAATTATTTCCACTTAATGATCATTGTTTGCTTTCACAGTTATATGGTTTCAAGTAACTATACTAATAAGTAAGTAAAGTAAAGTTGGCAATTGTAGTCAAGGGCGACCAGAAGGCTCCCTTTCCAATAACTACTACACTGAGGTGTAGGGGAGGGCGCTACTTCTTTCCCTGGATTGCTCCACTTTACTCTTGATACGTACCTTATATTGCTGAGTGTTAAGCAAGGAGGTATCAAGTACCCTTTTTAAAGTCTTTGGTATGGACCATTGGTGGACACTCTACCAACTAAGCCAATGAGCCAGTTATATTCTTAATACAAATAATTTTGTCATATGATATCAAGTATTCATATCTAAGCAAATACTAATAATTTTCAAACAGATCTATTTGACCTATAGATGAGAATAACAGGTACTACCACTGTGCATCAGAGTAATGGCAATGAAAGGGTACTCCAGATCTTCAGAACTGGAGCCTCACCATCAGATTCAGTTTAGCATTACATGTAGGACACAATAGATAATTTGAGTATGATAGCTAGTAAAAAATCTCATTATTCATTTTAATGGTTGATAAGGGAACTCACATTACTTAGCAAACCATTTGAGAAATTTATTTTTTGTCTTGATTTTTGCCAAAGCACAAAAGCCAGCTTTCTGAAATAAGTTATTAAGAACTGTTACAGAATTATGAAAGCTTTCTAGATATTGTTGCACTGAAATTTTGGAATATGGGCTTGCCATTTGGGGGGGGGGGTCAGTTTTGTTATTTCACTTTAAAAACATCTATTCTCTGTGATACTAAAAAAAAAAACTTACATGATTAAAACATTTCTCTAAAATATTTAAGGTTTGGTTTGGTTTCTTTGTTTAATGGCATATCAACTCTTTTTAGGTTATTTAATGCCAAAGCCATTCTCCTAGAAGAACAGTAGTGGTGCTATTTAACCCATATCTGGGAGAATAAGGGGGTTCATACCTCTCCCAAGGGTATTTGCCCGAAAGTGAATGTAATAGCACGACTGGAGTACAAACTCGTGTACTACGATTCCGCAGTCCATCGCTTTAACTATAACACCATGAGGATACCCCCTCTAAAATATTTAACAAAAACAAAAAAAAACAAGGAAATAAAAATAAAATAAAAAAGGAATACAGATTATGACTGATGAATTCTTGAAGTTTACCTCTGATTTTCTTTTTGTATCCTTTCATAAAAAAAAAACAACCTCATAACTTTTCTCTTCTATATACATTGTTATAAACCAGATCTGGCCACTAAGCTGCCTTTCAAAGCTACACTATTTACTGACTTTCCAAATAAGGTGTTGATTATAACAGCAGCTGAATTTTCTGGGCTGGTAGAATTAAGATCAACAGCAATAACATGGTAACCAGATAGATAAAGCTTAACAAGAAGAAAAGAAAGCCCCTTGTCTTTATCCAACAAGCCAATGAACACTGACAGTTCAAAATGATGTTTCTTTGGGTTTTATGGCTCTCCTTCTGTATTGTAGTTCTCACCAAATTGAGGTTATTGAATGCCAAATAGATAGATATATTTGTGAACACATTTTGTAGGTTACATTTTTAAAAGAGCCTAAGCTCATTTTTTTTTTGCACATAGTTAAATTGTTTCAAGTATTTCTATCCAATACAAATAATTCTACTTACTATTAATCATTTGTTTGCACACAGCAGACTGGTTTTGAGTATTGCTATGTAACAGTAACAATTCAACATCTGTCATTTCTTTGCAAATGGACATACATATGATTTGTAAATGAATAGTTTTTCGGTAATTTCATTTTTAAACGAGTTAGAACTAATTTGCTTGCACACTTGTATAGCTATTGTTTCTAGACAGTTGAATGGTTTCAATTTTGACTATCAAACAATAATTCTATTCAATATTAATCATTTATTTGTAGACAGTAAAGTGGTCACAAGTATTGCTATTTAACACTAATAATTCTATTCAACATTACTCATTCATTTACACACAGTTGAATGGTCAAACAGTTCTACTTCTAACAATTCGATCTAACCCCAGTCATTTGTTTGCACAAACTTAAATATCAAACAGTTCTATCTGACCCATAGATTGGTTTGGTTTTATAGCATATCAACCCTTGTAGGATATTTAATGCTAAATCCTCTTTATACATACATACATATTGAATATATAAGATTTGTATGCAAATAGTTTGTTGGTAACATTTTAAACAAGCTAAATGAGTTAAAACTAATTTGTTTGTACATGAATACTGCTATTGGTTCTACACAGTTAAATGGTTTTAATTATTGGTTATCTAACACTTATAATTCTATTCTATATTAATTATTTGTTTACACACAGTGAAGTGGTTACAAGTATTGATATTTAACACTAATTATTCTAGTCAACATTACTCATTTGTTTACACACAGTTAAACAGTTCCAATTATTGCTATGTATCACTAACAATTCAATTAGATATCAGTTTTTTGTTTAAACACTGTTAAATGATCAAACAGTTCTATTTCTAACTCTTCAATTCAGCTTAAGTCATTTGTTTGCACACAGTTTAAATATCACAGTTCTATTTGACCCATACATAGGACCCTATCAGGCATTACCACTCTGAGTCAGAGTTGACCTGGAAGCGATAGCAATAAAGGGGTACTCCACATTCCCCAAAGCTTCAGGACTGGAGCCTTGCCATCAGATTATTTAATGTCATATCCAGGTCGCTTGTTTGGGGTCTCTTTGAAGAGATGCAGTTGGTATATTCTACAGCCCCAGCTGACTGGGGTCCAAAATGATGCTAGAAGCTGGAATCTAAAAATAAAGCAAATATTGGAACAACATAGGCACATGTAAAAAATCCAAATGAAAAGGTAGTAGAAAAAACCAAAAGGCAAAACAAACCGCAACAAATTTCAGTAATTCCTTGCGTCTTAAACGCTTTCTTTTTGTAGAGCTGTCTATATACCACTTGAATGACCTGCTCCTTTATAATGTGCCTAAAATTCACCCTTATCCCTGACATCGATATCTCCCAGTGAACCTTCCACTTTCTTTTTGAAGGCCAGTGTCAATCAAATCGATCTCCTTAAGTATTGTAGTTCTCACCGAATTGAGAAAAGGAGGAAGGAAGAAAGGAAGAATTGATGTTTGTCACATTCATAACAATATGTTCAGCAGTTAATACGCTAGTTTTTCAAACTATTCATTAATATATCAAGTTTAGTCTTCACTGTGTCTTGACTACAGAGACCTTGTGTAAGACAAAGCTAAATGTTCTCAACATTTACAAGGTGTCTGCTGAAGGATGATGGTTAACTAACTTGTCTGACAGAATTGCTTGTATAGTAAATGTAAGCTCCTTTGGGTACTTGATTTTGGTAGCCTTGTACCAGATAAAGTCAAATAAAAATCTTTAAAGACTTTGCATAACACAATGGTTAGCAAGATTGTCTTTTGAAATCACTAGCTAGCAAGATTGATTTTAACAATATGCCCATATTTTAGTTTTGTGCCAGACTAAACTCATTGAGTATCAATATTATTTTGAATACCAGCCAGAGAAATTGTCTGTAAATGAGTCTCACAAACCAGGTAGGCATCCTAGAGTGAATTTTGTTTTCAATTTACTCCCACTATTTTTGGCCTTGTGCCAGACCATACTAAACTTAGTAAATACACTTTAGAGCCATTATCCAAAACTTGTAGTAATGACTTCCTGTACTAATTCTTGGCTTCCTTTGTTGAAGTGGATAGTCAAGTAACTTAACAGCAAATAATTGGAGAAATGTCAATGAAAATATTACAAAGAGGTTGCTTGGTTTGGTTTTATAGCATATTAACCCTTGTAGGTTATTTAATGTCAAATCCTGCTTATATATATATACACACACATATATATATATATATATATATACACACACACACAATTTGTAAATGAAACTTGTTTGTGCACAGTTAAATGGTCCCAAGCATTGTTACTTAACATTAGTAATTCTATTTATCAAGTATTCCTATCTAATTTAACATTTTTCACACAACAAAATGGTTTCAAGTGTTGCTATCTAATACTAATAATTCAATACTAATTATTTTTTTGCACACAGTTAAATGGTTTCCAGTATAGCAAATGATTAAAAAGTTCTATTTGACCCATAGATGGGACCCCAACAGGCATCAACACTCCAGGTCAGAGTGGAGCTGTGAGTAATGGCAATAAAGGGGTACTCCTCATTATCCAAAGCTCCAGAACCAGAGCCTTACTTTCAGATTGTTTAGAGTCATTCCAGGACACTCATGGGGAGGGGGGATTTTTACCCCCACTTCAGTGATGCGGTTAGTATATTCTACAGCCCCAGCCAACTGTACTTTTACAAAGAGGAAAAATACAGAGTTGGAAATAATATTGGGAGATTCTATAATCAAGAAATGTATATCAGTAATTACAAAAGAAATAGTTTAAAAAATATTAAACCTCAAACTATTTAAGATACTGACACTTGCAATGCACAGGTTTTTGTAGAGAAACTTCAAAGTTATTACAGCAACCTACAGATGCACCATGTGTGCATACCACTGGTGCATATAAGTTGAATTACCTTGAAGTAAATTTTCCGCAGTGCTGAACTGATCATACAGCAGTTACTGTCTCACAGATGGAAACTCTTTCTTATGGAGTAATATATCAAGGAAAAGGTATTTGTATCTCCTCTTATTAATTTAAGAAATTTGAAATGACTTACTACAACAGCTGTTGTTAATGTTGATGAAGATTGTTAACAGATGGTTGGCATCTGTAAGGTGTATTAAACTGTTTCTCTACAAAACTCTAAGAGTTTATAATTTGAATAGTTATAGCTTTGACCGAATAATTCTTTAAACTGCCTTTCTATTTTTTTTTTTTTCCCCCCAATTTTGTCTTCCTTATAAATTTTATTGGGTTGTTTTATGATGAAATCAACTTAACTTTTATGCTCTCTAATTATATACAGTACAAAAGTCTATCTTCACAACTATTTTGAGCATTTCATTCCGAGTTGCACTACTTATGTTTTAAGAACCAATCTATTAATGGAGTTAAAAATCATTTTAGACATTATCTCAAAATGATCTATTTGACCCATAGATGAAACCTGAATAGAAATTTATATTGAGGATCTGGGAGTAAAGTAAACAAAGAGGTGACTCCACTCTCCCTAAAGTTCTAAAAGTGGATCCTCACAACTGGATGTAGTTTAATGTCATACAAAGGATTTTCCTTTTCTTTATTCTTGTTGAGTCCTTTCCTTTACTATGCACAATTTTTTTTATCTTTCCTTAGTTAATTTGATCAAAAGACATTTAAATTGACTCCATTAGACAAGTTTGGTTTATTTGTTTAATGACAACTCCTTACGGGTTATTTAATGCCAAAATTTAATGCATTTGTAAATGTTTAATTGTAATAACTATATTTTCAATGTTCCATTTTTCTAAAATTTCACTGTTTATAATCATTTATTCATACACATTCGTAGAGTTTCAAGTATTTCCATCAAATGCTAATAATTTATACACAATTATTTAGTTTAAAGTAACTGTTCCTATTTAATAAATGATCATTTGTTTGTACATTGTTATATGGTCTCAAGTATTCCTATCTAATGCCAATAATTTGTAAGCAATTATGATTTCAAATAACTAATAATAATCCTTAGTAAACAATTATAGTTTCCAATAACTATTTTTAATACAAATAATTTATAAACAGTTTAATGGTTGGTTGGGTTTCCTGGCATATCAACCTTTGTAGGTTATTTAGAGCCAAATCCATTTTTATACAAATAATCTGTTCTATTTCAAACAATTCAGTTTAGCATGAGTACACAGTTTAATTGTCAAAAACATTTCTATTTCAAGATATTCAGTTAATTCAAACAATTCAGTTTAGTATAATTATAGATTTTGTTTACACACAGTTAAATGTCAAAACAGTTCTATATTAAACAATTCAGTTTAGCATGAGTACAGTTCCATTTCAAACAATTCAGTTTAGCATAAGTATGCAGTTTAAATGTAAGTACACAGTTTAATTGTCAAAAACATTTCTATTTCAAGCTATTCAGTTTAGTCAAACAGTTCTATTTCAAACAATTCAGTTTAGCATAAGTATGCAGTTTAATTCTATTCAACCCATAGATAGGGCCCTATCAGGTACTACCATTCTGAGCCAGAGCGTACGTTGGAGCAATGGCAATGAAGAGGTGCTCCACATTCCCCCAAGCTTCAGCCTTATTGGAACCTCACCATCAGATTGTTTAGTGTCATATCCAGGACACTTGTTGTGGGGTGTCTTACCCCTCTGCAAAGGTGTAGTTGGTATATTCTACAGCCCCAGCCAAATGGACAAAATGGTTTCAAGTCTTCTTGTCTAACATTAATAATAATCATGTTTCCAGATGGTCATACGATTTCATGTATTCCTATCCAATAGTTCCAATTTTCAAACAAATGTATATGACCCATAGATGGTACACTAACATGTACCACCACTCCAAGTCAGAGTGGATCTGGGGGTAATAGCCATGAGAAGGATACTCCAAAACTAGATAGTTTAATGCCATACTCAGGACACTCCATTGAACAGTTGAAGTATAAATGACAATATTACTTACAATGACAAAAGTAAGTACTCAGGGGGCAATGGTTATTGCCATAGAAAATGAACACAGTGACCAGAGTTCAAATCCTAGACAAGGCTGTTTGCATTTCACATAGCATTAATACCCTTGGGAAAGTCAAACCAGACTATTCTACTTCCAACTATAGGTAAATAGTCAGGCAGGCTGGGCTCTTTAACATTGGTTATGGCAACCAATCTAAGAGAAGGGAAACTTAATTCAAATCTCTTAAAGTCCACTTTAAAAACTGACTGTTTCACATCCTGCTCATGGCTAAGGGGTTGGTAAATATATACAATGGCAAGAGTACATTACAGGCACTGAAACAGTCATCTGACAACCAACTAGTTAAAAGGTATTTCATGTGAAAATTGATATTGTTTTGAAAATGAGGTTTCCACTCTTATGTTCTCTGGTTTTCTTCCGATATATACACTATTTGATAATCTTTATCCAATTTTTTCCCCCCAACACTCCAATTAGAATAATCTATTTACATATCAAAATGCCAATGATTTGTGATGTCTTTATACTTAAATATTATTTACTAAGATATAGCACTGAATTCTTCTAACTATTATGGCAATGAAAATTTCTCACCAACTAAAAAGAAAATGATTGAAAGAGCAAGATTCAAATATTACCAGATGTGACATTATATGTAAAGCAAGATACAGACAGAAGAGCAAAGTTAAAAACAAACAAATGAAAAAATAAGGATACTTATCCAAATGATAAAAGAATTTTCTAAAAAAGATCTATCCTGAATATCTACAGAACCAGTTACATAGCCTTGATGTATCTTGGCAAGCCATCAAAAATGTTATACTCTAAGTCAAATGTCTTTATGATTCATAAACTCTACATCACCAACAAAAAAACAGAACCATTAGTAGGTCATTCAAGGTCACTGTCTGACAGATGAAGTAGTGAGCAATCACATGACAAGGAATTAAACCTTTTTTGGCCAATTGAAAAACACTGCAGAGAAAAATTGGATGCTTTCTTGATACCATCAAAACCATATGAGTAACATACTGCATTCCACAATGGGCATTTCTCTTTCTTGAAGTGACTATGCATTTTTAACAGACAATAGTACTCTCACTCACCTTAACAGCCAGGCATTGATAACACTCAGAACATATCCTTTTGGGACCAAGCCACCTTACATCACATACATATCAAAAGATTAACCTCAAATAAGTTATCATGACCCCAACACTATAGAAAGGACATTCAACAACTTAGTTTCTTTGAAAGCTCTTTGATCTAATATAAAGAAAAGGGACCCTCATACATTTTTGTATATAAATTGCACCCCATTTGTATGTTCTATTGTTATTTCAAACCATTTCTTTAATCCAGCTATCTAGCAGTCAGTAAGTCAGCAAATTGCTCCCTCTTCCACTCTCTTTCTCTGCTTACCTAAATTACCAAACATGAACATAACAGAAGGGACCTTCCAGCACATGTGTGAACAGTTGGTTGGTTGGGTTTTATGGCATATCAACCTTTGTAGGTTATTTAATCCTATTTACCAACCCCTCCGCTTGGGCAGGATATGACACAAGGTCAATTTTTAAGCGGAGTTTAACAGGTTTGAATTCTTCTCTTAGACTAGTTGCCTCACCAAGGCTGAAGAACCCAGTCTATCCTACTATTTACCCATAGCTGGAGGGAGAATAATTGGATTCATACCTTTCCCAAGGGTATTAGTGCTATGTGAAATGCAATCATTCTCGTCCAGGATTTGAACTTGAGCCACCATGTCCATTTCCTACGACTATAACCATTACACCACAGGCACCGCCATTGTAACTTATTTATGCCAAATCCATTTTTATACAAATAATCAGTTCTATTTCAAACAATCCAGTTTAGCATGAGTACATTTTAATTGTCAAAAACATTTCTATTTCAAGCTATTCAGTTAAATCAAACAGTTCTCATTCAAACAATTCAGTTTTGCCTTAGTATGCAATTTAGTTCTATTTGACCTTATCAGGTGCTACCACTCCGGGCCAGCATTACTGGAACGTCACCATCAGATTACTTAGTGTCATATCCAGGACACTCATTAGGGAAGTTTTACTCCTCTGCAGAGAAACAGTTGGTGCATTCTACAGCCTTAGCCAACTTGGCAACATGTGAACATACATACTTATGAAGTAAGTATATTGTGTGATTGTTACATTTACAATGAATATGTCCAGTTTTGCTTGGAACTTTGACGATCATCTGAAGAAACTAGTTGAATGAATAAGACTGCTTTCAAGAGTGGTTCATCAATAAGTCAAACCCATAAAATTTTGGTACTAATGACTCAAAAATTTAAGTTTTAAAAACATTAACCCCCTAATAAGAATATTAAGACTGTACACTCATTGCAAATTAATACTAAATGTTATTTGAAACATTAGGGGAAAAATCATGCTTAAAAAATTGCATCTATTCTATATTAGATTTGTCTCTGTTTTTATTCTAGAAAATTGATTGATTTTAATGGTATTCAACTCATCTAGGGTTATTCTACACCAAGAGGTTAGGCAATTACATTCATTATACATTTGTTATGCAGTTGTTTCTTATGATTTTTTCACATTGTTCTATTGAATACGAATAATCTTCAAATTTATTTGACTCATAGATTGGGATCCTCACAGGTAGTACCACTTCAGGTTACAGTGGACCTGGGAGTAATGCCAATGAATAAGTAACTCTACACACCCTCAAATCTCCAGAACTGAACTATTTTAGAACAAGATTATTTTGATGATACTCATTTTGTAGTGGTTACAAAATATTACAATAATATTTTGTATTTTTATATGTTCAACAAAATTGTGTTTAATAAAATCTTTAATCCTAAAGAGATCAAATCTTTCAATCATTTTTTGTTCCTTTTGTAATAATATAAATCAGATGATTCCTCCACCCACTAAGAATATACATTTACTGTCAACTAAAATAGAATGTTGAAATGCTTCAAGCTCTAATCTTCAATCTTAATATAAAAGACAATGCCACATCAGCGGTAGACAATGGAATCTATCTGCTTACCATATATTACAGCAGACAATTCTCATGAAACACTGCCTGGAGAAAAATCACTGCTTACAAATAGAATTGGATAACTATGAAAATTTTTTTTAAATTGAAAAAAAAAACTAATAATAATTCCTCATAAATATCTTATGACAATATCTTTGTTTTTTTTTAATAAAATTAAAAACAAAATTTTCCTTTGATTTTTCATTTCATAACAAAATCTAATACAAAAACAGACAGATATTACTAAAAAATGAATAAATAAATAATCTAATCCTAAAATTAGTGTATTTTTGATTTTTAATGAAAAATGCATAAAAAGTTTTTAAAACTAATAAATTTACAATTAAAGATTTTTTTTAAATATGAAAATCGAATATAATAAAGTCATAAAAGTTTAAAGCAAAATAAATAAAATCGCATAGTACAAATAGAGTTATGACTGTCAAAAGAAGACATTACCTTTTCTGCTTGTGCTTTCTGAAAATAAATTACTGTTCTACAAATGTTGGCACAGATTGCATCATTTGGTTGCGTTTGAGTTTTGTTTAATGGCATATCAACCTCTGTGGGTCATTTGATGCCAGAAGGGTTAAATTGATTTTGTTTTTGTGCATGTTTTAGAATTTAGGGCATGAGTTTTGGTTATGTTTTATTATATTTGGTTAGATTTTGATTGGTTTGATTTGGTTTCATAGCATGTCAACTATTTAAGGTTACTCAATGCCAAATCCATTTTTATACATATATAAGTACAGTTTTCTTTACACTCAGTAAAATGTAAAAACAGTTCCATTTCAAACAACTCAGTTTAACGTAAGTACACAGTTCAAATGTCAAAAACAGTTCTTTGTAACTTGATTTGGTTTTATGTCATATCAAACATTGCAAATTGTTCAATGCCAAATCCTGTTTAGAGTTATACAGGGCGGAACAATAAAATTGGCGCCCTAGAAAAGACAACATGATTCCATTTCCGTTTAATGAAAACCGGTTTTCCTTTTTTGTTGCAGACCATCTACTAGTTGGCCAGTTGGGTACAAATCCCAAGAGTGATCATCCTGTCTGAAAGTGACACAATGTTCAACGAGCGAGATCAGAGATGTACCGCTGTACATCTCATGCTCTCTACCGATCCAAGTTATAACAACAGGACCATTGCTAGCACCCTCAAAATGCAAATCTGGATTGCCACAAATAACAGGGATGTGCCCAGGGTGATGAAAACAAAGTTTCCAGCTACGGTTATGGTCTTTGGTGTGGTTTCAACTGAGGGCCACATCATGCCACCTCACATCTTCGAAGTCGGCTTGAAAGTCAACACCAAAGTGTACCTGGATGTACTGAAGAGTGTGGTGATCCCCTGGTGCAATCAGGTGGCCGGTGGCAGACCCTGGGTGTGGCAGCAGGACTTGGCGCCAGCCCACAAGTCCAAAAAGACCCAGGCTTGGCTTCAGAAGAAGGGCTACGACTTTGTACCCTTCTCTCACTGGACCCCCCTCCTCCCCCAACCTGAACCCGCTGGACTACTTCATTTGGTCATACATCGAGAACATCACCCACATGACTTCCCACAACACCAAAGCCAGCCTGACCACCACCATCCGCCAAGCTCCTACCAGCGCTTGTGGAAAAGGCATACTCCCAGTTCCGGATCCGTATCGAGGCGATGATTGAGGCTGAAGGCAGCTACATTGAATAGATGTCGGCTCTACTACATAATCAAGTTACCTGAATCGATTTTTTCAATAAACATTTTAAAGCTGTAGAGCTTTTTTCTTTAGGACGACAATTTTATCGTTCCATCCTGTATAAATACACATGGTGTGTGAAAATTTTTCAAATAACATTTTTGAACAAACCTGAGCTCATTTTTCTTCACAACCAAATGATTTCCAGAGTTGCTATGTAACAGTAACAGTTTTAACATCAGTCATTTGTTTGCACACATTTAAATAGATATTTATGATATGTAAGAGATTAACATTTAAAAAGGTGAGTGAGCTTATAAGTTGGCACATAGTTAAATAGTTTCAAGTATTATAGTTATTTAATACTTCTTCAAGATTAAGGCTGGCAACTATGTGTTCTATATCACTATCCATACTTTCTATACTATAGGTTCTTTGTAGAGGTTTTGTTGATCCCTGAGCATTCCAGTGTTTGATTCGTATAGGTGACTTTGTTCTTGAGGGTATTTTGAATGGGCTTCCTGGTTTTTCATTTTGGTGTTCATCTGTATTTTCCCAATTTGGCAAATGGAAGCCTCCGTTTCCATGGGCTCAAATCTGTCCTTTCTTAGGGTAGTTCTCGTTCTTGAGCTGGATCTATTTTTTTCCTGTTTTGTACCATGTTTCTGCCAGTCAGTGGGTAGGGGCTTTAGTTTTCCTTTTGGGTAGGCCTGTAGTGGCCCAGTGACAGAAGTCACCTCAGAGGTGAGAGCCCCTGAGCTCTTCCGGTAAGGCTTTGCCTGTCTCTCTTGGCTTGTTGCAACTCTGGTGTTTGGGTTTTTGGAGAGTTTTCAGTAACTGCTTCTATGACAGTTTTCATCTCCTGGATCAGTGCTCTCATTTCATTTACAAGCTGGGCAACCACCTTGGGTTTTGTGGTCACACTTGTTTCACATATAACAGCTTTGTTCTTTGGTTATTGGGATATTTTTTATCTCTTTCACATAGAAGAAAACAAACTGTGACGGGAAATTGACTAAAATCCCAAAACTGGACTGTATTTTCGCACGTGTGAAGACGGGGCAGGTTGGCACTTGATCCCCTACAGAATAAGTCCTGTTCAGAGTTCTTCTCTCAGGCATATAAGAACTGGCATATTACGTGAGGGAATAATTTAGGACCAGACTGACCGCCGCTGGCAAGGGGTTCCAAATTTCACACTATCACACACCCACCAGGCCGCTTTCTTCCTTCCCCGAGACAATGGAAGATAATGAGCCTATAGGTTCTAGTTGTGATAATATTAATATTGCAGTAGTCGGCAACTCCGGTTTCCCGTGTGATACTTTAGGAATTAATAGGACAATTCTAAGCAAGATAACATAAGGCGAATAGAAGCTGAAAAGAAAGCATGAAGTAACAACATAGACCACATGGTAAAAATGAAAATACATAAAATCCTTTACTACTTATATATACACGTTCAGAGTGTCAAAACATATAATTGGACAGTCCACAAATATAAATGTCTTTTCTTGGCTTTTATCCTTCTTCAAATTGAGAGAGAGAGAGAGGGGTAAATGAGATTTGGGTATAAAGGAAAAATGTCCCCAAAGTTACTTATCTTATTTTCGACGGGGTTCCACTGGAGAATTTTCTTCTTTCACGGGCTACTAGACTTTGTTCTGTTTTTAATACTGGCTTGAAGGATTTGGAGTCCTTCGTGTCTCAGTTAATCTTTTGTCTTCAGCCCGGAGTAAAATGGCTATGGTTCGCCTGCCACGAGCCTTGCTCAAAAACTAAATTTCTTCCTATTTTCTTCCGCTGAGGGGAAGGGAGCCCCACTTCCGTTTTGGGGTCCCAGCCAATCACTTGGCATCTCTCTCTTTCCTCTTCCGATGTCCAGCAACCTGAGGTCACTAAGTACCAACATCTGTTTATCCCCTCTGTGACCCACATTCTCTCTTAACGGTCACTTTTTGACTGCTAGATAGTGCTAATTCAACACAGGAGAATAGTATCAGTCTTACCTCTTCGTCTCCGTGAGCTATCACGTGACAAAACACACAAAATAGACTAAGTAAAAATCCCAATGCCACCCAAAAAAAAATAAAAAAGGAATAAATAAATAGAATGAATAAATAAAAATCCCCCCCAATGATGAAATAACTAGTATCTACCCTCCTAATTAGTAGACCTTCCGAAATTATACTATAAATTCATTTGTGAGCAAACGGTAGAGTGGAACGGAAGATTAAGAACACACTTGCACCACCAGAAAATAGATTCAATACTGGTTAGTATGATTGTCTTTAAGTCATACTATTTTAAAATGCCAAAATTTTTACAAAATTGTATGCTGTTTATTCTTTGTAAAAAGCTGCTTGTATAGTGTATCTTAAATGCAAAGACAGCTTTTAACTATAAACCCCAATTGAATATATGATTTCTGGTCCCATGTATTAGCATACACGGCGAATTGTTTCTGAAAGTCTTCTAAAAGCTTCGAATGCCCACTGTTTTTCGTCACCCCATAGTAGTAAAAAAAAAAAAAAGTCAAAGCCAACATCAGAAGACAGGTGAAAATAAACATAAATCTCTTATAAATATACATTAGTCTCGGACTTTAACTAAGTTAAAACTTACCCGTAATGACCCCCCCCTTTTTTTTTTTTTTTACGTACACATGGGAAGCAGCATGATGGACGCCTCACCTGGTCCTGGACCTGTGAGACATTGGCTCAACGTCCAGGATCATCGGTTCGATCAGGGAACTACTGCTGCTCATCTATAAGAATGGCTTCTATAGATGAGAATAAAAAAAAACAGCCATCAAAAGATAACTATGACCCACACTCAAACCACATACATAAACCGCATCACTCTTCGCGCAGGTTTTTAAAAAGGGGGGGGGCGTGTCCTGCTGAGGTTGGAGCCCTGGCCTCAGTGTTCGAAAAATCAGCTACAGAGCTCAAACAACAAAAATTACTAAAATGCAAACAAACAATACAAATAGCAAGATTTAACGTTAGAACTTTAAATAGAATAGGTCAACTACCAGAGTTGACTGCATCGGCTGCCGAGCATAAGATAGACATAATATGCATACAAGAACATAGATACACGCAACACCGAAGACATCAAATATCACGATACTGGCAATGGATGGACATTAGCAACTGTATCAGCATGGAAAAACTCCGTCAATGCCACAGTAGGAATGCTTATAGGTCCTAGAGCGTTAAAAACACTTAATAGCATCGAGAGAATACAACCTAGGATGATGACAGCGACATTTAATGGCAATCCCAGAATAACAATCATCTCCTGCTACAGCCCTACCAATGTTAGTGAAGAAACTGAACTAGACGCCTTCTATGATGAGCTATCCTCTCTAGAACGTAGCATACTGAAACGCAACGTACTAGTCATTGGTAGAGATATGAATGCCCAAATCGGGAAAAAAGGAAACAACAGACACAGCTTTCACAACACATCAAATAGGAATGGACAACATCTAACAGAATTCATGATGGAAAATAGATTAACATGCCTCAACACAAAAAAGGAAGGGAAAATTATGGACCTACACATACGCGAACAATAGTAAAACACAGATAGACTACATCCTAATAAACAAGAAATGGAAAAATAGCGCGATGAATTGCGAGGCATACTCCTCTTTCGAGGGTGTATCCTCCGATCACCATATAGTCACAGCAAAGATTAGACTAAGCCTACGAAGAAACGCCACACGAATAGCGACCACCAAACACTATGACTGGGTCCTTCTTAACAACAGAGATATTAGAGATAAATATGTTTTAGAATTAAGAAACAGATTCGAGACATTACAAGAGAAGACAGAAAAAGGTACCCCAAATGACGAATATGAGAATTTCGTCAATGCGCACCTAGAGGCGGCAGAGAAGTGTATTCCAACAAAACCTAGAACTAAACAGAGTGCCATGGGAAACGTTAGCGGTTAGAGAAAAACGTGCACACGTGAAAACTGCCTCCAAAAGCTATAGGAAGAACCCAACAAACACAAATGCCATAAAACTAAAAATGGCACAAGATCAATTAGCAGGCACATATCTGAAAGAACAGACAGAATACATACAAAATCAAATAGATAAGATTAGAGACTCAGTGGAAGATAGGCAATCTAGGATAGCCTGGCAAACAATAAATGAAGTGAGTAGAAGGAAGAGCACAACCAAAGCAAAATTAACAGCTGCAAACCAACAAAAAAGAATAAAACTATGGAAACAACATTTCAAAAATCTACTGGGAAACCCACCAAAAGTAACGCACAAACCAATCACCACAATTATTAGTAAGCAATTGGACATTAAACTAGGACTGTTCACGCAAGAAGAACTCGTCTGTTCTTAAAAAACTTAAAAATAGGAAAGCTGCAGGGTTTGACGAGATTCCACCAGAGGTATGGAAGACCAGACAATTTGACGACATACTGCTTCAACACTGAAACGCTGTCTATAATCAAAATCTGATAGACAGATGGATGAAGGGATGCATCCTCCCCTTCCCTAAAAAGGGGCGACCTCGGATTAGCCAAGAATTACCGAGGTATAACACTTACTTCAATAGCAGCCAAAATTTACAATGCCCTACAACGAAACCGCACAGAACCCAAAATCAACAACATCCTTAGGAAAAACCAAAATGGCTTCTGAAGAAATAGATCTACGACTTCACAAATATTGACCATCCGTAGAATCCTTGAAGGCGTACGGGCAAAAAACCTACAGGCGACATTACTTTTTGTCAACTTTACCAAGGCCTTCGATTCCATTCACAGAGGGAAGATGGAACAAATCTTACAAGCATACGGCCTGCCAAAAGAAACCGTAGCAGCAATAATGATTCTCTATAGAAACACCAAAGTGAAAGTACGTTCACCAGATGGAGACATAGAATACTTCAACATTGTAGCAGGAGTACTACAAGGGGACACACTAGCCCCATTCCTCTTTATCATATGTCTAGACTACGTGCTTAGAACGTCGATCGATAAAATCAGAGAGAACGGCTTCGAGCTGACAAAGAAAAGAAGCAGAAGGCACCCTGCAAAAACAATTACCAACGCCGACTATGGCGATGACATAGCTTTACTAGCAAATACACCCAACCAAGCTGAAACACTACTGCATAGTTTGGAACGAGCCGCCACAGGCATTGGCCTCCATGTCAATGTACACAAAACTGAATATATGTGCTTTAATCAAGCAGGCAACATTTCCACACTAGACGGAACCTCTCTGAAACTGGTTGACAAATTCACCTACCTAGGAAGCAGTGTCTCATCAACTGAAAAAGACATCAACACACGGCTAACGAAGGCATGGACAGCTATCTATAAGCTATCAGTCATATAGAAATCAGACCTGGCTGATAAAATGAAACGCAGTTTCTTCCTAGTAGCAGTTGTGTTGATACTGCTGTATGGATGCACCACCTGGACACTAACGAAACGGCTTGAAAAGAAGCTAGACGGCAACTACACAAGGATGTTGCATGCAATATTAAACAAGTCCTGGCAGCAACACCCAACAAAGCACCAACTATACGGCCACCTGCCTCCCATCATGAAAATCCAAGTTAGACAAGCCAGGCACGCAGGATACTGCTAGAGGAGCAGAGATGAGCTCATAAGTGATGTACTCCTATGGACCACCACTTATGGCTGAGCAAAAGCAGGACGACCAGCTCGAACATACATACAGCAGCTATGTGAAGATACAGGATGTAGTGCAGAAGACCTGCCGGAGGCAATGAACGATAGGGAAAAGTGGTGAGAGAGGGTCAGGTTTATTCGAGCGGATGGCACAACATGATGATGACCATCCTTTATGCTTATGTGTAGGTGATATTTGAGTATATTTCAGTTTGGTTATCTTTTTCTTTCTTCCATACCTCACAATCTCTAGAACCAGTGCTATGGTTTCCTTGACAGGCAGCACATTTGTTGTCTTTTTGGCAATCATAATGTATGTCATATTCTCCGCATCTTCTGCATACTGGTAGTCATGTACATTGGCCCTGGTGGTGCCTAAACCTCTGACATTTGTAGCATCTTAAGGGATTTGGGATATAAAGTTTTCCATTTATTTTTTGATAGCCAATTTTAATTTCTTTAAGAATTTTGAGGGTATTAAAGGTCATTATATATGTATTTGTATCTATTGTTTCTCCAGGTTTTTTGGGTTTTTTTATTTGTATTCTTCGGATTTCTATGACATTTTGGACTTGGAAGTTGATTTCATCTAATGTACATAAGGTAAGTTCATGGCTTTAAACAACTCCTTTACATGTATTCAGGGAATTGTGAGGATAGGTTTTTATTTTTATGTTGTCAAAGTGTTTCCATTTTAATATTTTGTCAGCTTAGTTTTTATTGTAGATTTCTATTAGTAGTGTTCCATTTCTAAGTTTGTTTTAACTGTTTTTGGTTTTAAACTTTTTGATATTTTTCTATTTTGAATGGAGACAGTTTACTTAGAGGAATTTCTTCAGCTGATTCCATCATGATGAAAGACAGGAAATAATTTGATTTTTTTCTGTCTCACTGTTAGAACTTTCCCAGAGACTTTTTCTTTTTTATTAGCTTAGGTTTTGTTTGCATTATCCATATAATTAGATGTGAGTTTCATTGAACATGCTCCCCATCCACCTCAGTGCCCCATGCAGGGATGTGCCTAGGGAAAAACCCTTTCGCCTAGCAACATCAGGGCTACATGTTCAGTACTCATGCTGGTGTTAGACAATTTTATTTTGTCCCTGGGTTTTCCTTCCCAAGATAATTACTTGCCCAGGGACAGAAAGGGCTATGAGTCTTTCCACAGCATGATTGATCCTACAGCCATTGTCCTCATTTGGATTTTTACACAAATCCAAAAGAGGGCTGACCAGCTGATTGATCGGATTGGGCCTCTCCAGCCACCCGTCTAGCCCAGTAAAGGCCAAAGTGGAGTGTTGCAAGTCACATGGCCAGGTCTCAAACTGCATAGCCACCAGGATCCCATCCTCAAGCATTACAAGTTGCCATCCATGACCAACAGGTAGCCTCGTTGGAGGGAGAGGGGTTTACCCCTCTGCTGAGGTGCAATTGGCGTATTCTACAGCCCCAGCCGACTGGGCGGATTTTGTTGGGATAATCTATACATGGATCAGGACTTCTGCCTCGAATCAGAATAGTATTTGAGCCCACTGCCTTTGATCAAAGTTTCACTCTCAAGGACTTGGGTCTAGGATCAAGTGCATAGCTCCTCACCCTTTGAGCTAGGATTCAAGTTTAATATCTGTTCCTCCTAATCAAGATATTTATAAAAGTAAAAAAATATTTTTTTTTTAAATTGCCTAAATTTACATTACAAATGAATACAACAAATGCAAAACTAAATATTGTAATAATTATATATATTACACTCATACACACACAGATAGAGAGGGAGACAGAGAGAGAGATAGACAGGAGGAGAAAGAAAAAGAATGACAGATGGTGAAGAGAACATTAAAGAAAGAGCTCAGGAGGTAGGCTTGCTGGCTGGCTATCAAGAGACAAGTAGGTGTGAAAAGACATAAAAAAATTGAAATATGTTAAAATTCCCTACCAAGGAATAAAGCATAAGAAAAGAGAGGATGCCATAGAAAATATTTGTGCATTTTTTATTCACATAAGAAACTAATCCATGTTGGTATAACATTTAGATAAAAACACAGATAAAAAAAAAACAAAGATTTAAAGAGAGAATGAGAAGATGCAGTCAAAGGGTTAAGAGAAAAGGAAGAGCATAAAATAAAAGATATTGTAGAGAGACAAATAATCATGTCTCTTAAAGAATAGGCATGTCTGTTGGGTGTCACAGGACATTATCAAAAACCCATTCTCAATCTTTTGCCTCTGGTCTTTAAACTATAGAAACACTGTCTGAGATCTGCCAAGAAATGGTAAAGCCACTTGGCTATCTTTTACCTCCTCTCATTAAGCAAATCTTTTTATATTTTGTACCTCTTCTACATACTGCTTGTTCATGAAACGATGTGTGTATAATTCTACCATGAAACATGTCTGTGTATTCTTACTTTTTTAATATGACTTGGATGTATTATCATAACCACTGGCTACTCACATTGGGAATCTCACTTTTTAAAAATACAACATCATCTGTGTCATCAAGGAATGGAATTTTCCACCACAACTGGAAACCCAGCGAATGGAATGTTCCATTACAAACTCAGAAGCTACTTTCAAGAAAATTAATTCTGCAAGCCATCTCAGAAGTATTTTCTGACTGTTGAGTATCTCAGGTAACATTTGCAAACTTCTCTTAGTTCAATTTTACTTCTAAACTGTTATAAGTAATTACTAAAAATAAAAAATCCAGGAAAAAAAATAACACAAAAATGATTTGATATCATTTTTAATTTTGAGAATTCATTATTAACACTACAAATCAGCTCAATTTTTGGTTTGGTAGGGGTTAAAAAACTTTATTAAAAAAAAAATTTCATTCTCTAAACAGAACAAGTAAAAGTTCTCTCCTAGTTACAAAGCCTTAAACCTGTTCTCTTCTGTGTCTTAAAGAGGCATGAACCGAAAAACTGCCATATAGACAAACGTTCATATACAACAAATATGGAAACACTCATGGCATAACAGTTATTGTTATAAGAAGTGGATGTGACAACCCCAGTTCAAATCCTGAATGAAGTTTATATTTCACATAGCACTAAGGCCCTGGAAAAGGTATAAATCTAACTAATCTCCCTACAGCTATGTGTAATTAGCAGGTCAGATTGAATTCTTTAATCTTAGTATGGCAACCTGTCTATGAGAAGGAAAAACTAAATTCAAACCAGACATGGAGAGGGATGGGCTCCACCGGGATATACCTAGTCAAAACATACTACATGAGTAGCACTCCCACAACCTAATCGTTTATAAGATGTCTTTTCTTTTTATATTACAGAATATAAAAAGAGTTATTAACATTACTTTTTTTCCAATCTTCTTTGCATGATTGATATTATCAACACCATATTTAGGCTGATCCATTCTACAACCTTCCTCATATGTGCAATAGCACTCTTGGAAATCAACCAATTTCCATATTAAAAAAAGTGTTAATTTTTGAGCAAAAAAAAACAAAAAAAAAGGCTTAAAAGATTTGAAGGATCAAAAAACAAAATTTAAGATATCTTTTCCCTCCTAGAATGTTAATACATATTTTGATTAGAATCCTAAATAAATTATCACCTTTTTTTATCTAATTTCGAGCCTACCTAAATTGTATAAATAAGCAAAGAAATTTTGAGTGAAAATTTAACATTCTTTTCTTTCAAGAATGCATTTTAATTTCAACATCACTTAACTATCTTAAAATTGAACTAATGTTTTGCTTACATTTTTATTAAGTTGAAAATATTTGTACAATTCCATCTGTCCACTGCTGATGATAATTTATAAACCAGACCAACAGCGATATGTCAACCGAATTTTCTCACGCTTAGACCAGAAAAGTCGCTGCTCCACCCCACATCACCAACTCGTCTCTTCCCCACTCCTACCCCCAAAATAAGCAAATAAGAATGAAATAAAAATAAGTAAATAAATAAATATGAAAATACGAAGAAGAAAAAAAGAGTGGGTCGAAACATCAAAAGGCAGCCATTTCTCCCAAGTGACAACTTTGCATATACTTTTAAGGCATAGATACATTTTCTTTTTCATATGACATACTCACATACAGAACTTGTACACATACAAAATATATCTCTTTGGATTAGAAAAACAATAACTGCTACATTTCCTTCACAAATCTTTACTATCTTTATTAAAACAGTATCTGTGCTCAGACTAGATTATCTTTGCTTACAAGGAAACTTGTTTTTCAGTAAATTTTTCACTCAATTTTGAGAAATAAAAATTCATCAATTTGTAGATCAGAGTTTTATTCAATCATTTACACTTTCACCCTCAACAACACAATGCAATGATAGAGCCATCTATTTCAGGAGATGAGATTTTGAAGAAAGAAACTTTGAACAACATTAAATAGTTGTTGATATGGAAGCCAGCTTCTTCTGTTGTGAAATGATCATCATGGTGGAAGGAAAGTTAAGAAATACAACAAATCTCATTTTCTTAAGTTGGAAAAACATATTACTAAGGTTTACTTTCCTTTTTTTTAAAAAGTAAAGATGATAGGAGGTTAGTCAAAAATCATCTTTCAACAACCATGTCAGAAATTCATCTTTGCTGTTCAACCCATTCCCACTGGTACCCACTAAGGCAAGCTGACTTAACCTTTCTGCCTCACTAACTCTCCAACTAGTAATCCATGTCTAACACACACACAATATAATAAAATACTTAAAGAAATCATATGTAGTAGGGAGATGTAAATGAAAGAAGAGAAAAAAAATTGGAAATATTTTATTATAAATGATACTAGAGCTCTTTCATCTGGTGATTTTCCAAGTGATACAACTGGAGGATGTTTAAAAGTTAAAAATGTAAACGACAAAGGCAGTGTACATATCATCTCCTATTTACTCAATTGTTGTTTACATTCTTGACTTTTAAACATCCTCTGGTTGTATCATTTGGAAAATCACTGGAAGAAAGAGCTCTAATGTCATCTATAACAAAATATTTCCTTTTTTCTCTTGTTTCATTTATATCTACTACATATAATTTCTTAGTATTTTGTTATATAAATCTGCATGAACCAACAATTTATATATATATATATATATATAATTTCAAATATAGAATAAAATAATAAAACAGGATTTTAAAAAATTCATGACTTTCATATTGTCATCCTCAAGTGAGTTAGTATTCAGCATTTGTTTACAGATTAAAAACACTTTTAGTATTAAATTTTCATTATACAATATTAGTTTGCTATGTTTATCAAAAAATAATAATCAGTTAAACTTAGTATGTCAGTTAAACTTCCACTTGATCTTATGATCATCTAGACAAGAAAATGACAACTACCTAGTGTCATTGATTTTCAATGACTACTACACTAAGATGTAGGGAAGGGCACTACTACTTCCCTTGGATGTGTAGCAGAAAGAAAATTGAAATTTTTGTTTGGCACGTAATTTAATTTGACCATTAGAGTCGCCGAACATTTTCACCCAATCAGTATGACTTGTCCTGTTCAGCCCGAACCATATTTCCTAGCAGCACTAAAAATTGAAGAAAGCCCGCGAATCTTTCTCTCGCTCAGAAATCCCCATAGAGTAGCCGCATCAACCATTATGAGGAGAGCCATCTAGTTTATGGACCCCTTCGGTCTATTCTTCTAGACCAAGGGATTCTAGTTAAAAACAAATTAGATGATACACTCTAACAACTTCCTACCTTCTTTCCTTACTACGAGGCTCACAGCATACCAGCGTAAAACCCTTTACTTCATGCTGCCATTAAACCTTCCTTTAAAACCTAACGACATCTTTGTTCTTCTCCACTACCTTTATTTTCCATCGACATTTAGCGAGGGGATAACTACCAACGAAATACCAATGCCACCAAAGTAATACCAACAAAACCGACTTAAACCCTAAACCTAAAAACCTAACAATAATAATAATAATGTTATCCTATCGCTATAAATGGCGACCTTCCGACTAATGAGAACATGCAACCACATATAAAAGCAAGTTAAATATACTACTACAAAATGGAAATTAAATATTAAAAACACAATATAACCTCCCACAGATGCTCCATTTACTCTTGATACATACCTTATAATGTTATTAAGAAAACATTAACATTTTTTGAGTCTTTGGTATGACTACCTGGGATTGAATCCCAATCTCCAAGACTATTGACAAACTCTACCTACTATACCAATGGGCCAGTTAAATATATGTATAAAAATCAGGAAATATCTATCAGTGTATATTCATATCTTTCATGTATCTATCAATGAATATTCATATATAATGTTCTCTGACATGTCTGTCATTGGAGTTATGTTTTCCTTTGCAACTTCCTATCACTAATCAAATCTCAACAACAAAACAAAAAAAAAAAAAAAAAAATCTAATACCCGCCTCCTCGTTACAGCACTATTTGTATGAAAAGAAAGGATCTCTCCTTTCTGATCTATAAAACAGAAAAGAATAGTAGCAAGCAATTTTTTTAGCAGCAATGCTTATTATATTTATTATCCCCAACCCAGCTATATGTGTAGTTTCTTCCAATCTTTTTCATCAAGATGTTCTCAAATCTTTCCCAAATTCCTAACAGAACTGTTTTGTTCTTAAATTTAAATTAAAAAAAAAGTGCTGAAATCTCTTCTAGATTTATACCAACACAAATCTTTACTCGATCTATACAAACACCAAATAAGCCAATGTATGCTGCCTCCTTACACTCTCTCTCTCTAACAATGCTCTCTATCAATTATCTGGACCTGGTTTCAAAGTGGGATATTATGAAACCAGATATGCCATAATCAAAGGAGACATAGAAAAATCTTATATGCTTATCAAAACATTATGTTAATACCCAAAACAATATCAAAGAGATTCAATTTACAGGAATAACAATGAAATCATCATCTAATTAACTAGTCTATCATAACAAAAACAGTATTTCAAAGTCAGAGAAGAAACAAAATTATTCTTTCATCAAAACTTAAACACCTTGATAACTTTAAAAGATTTATCTTTTTAGAAATACCTGCTGTCTTCTATAGCCATTACCTTTCTAACACCATTAAGATTTTGTTTCTTAAGATAGAATCAACCAAAACAAATTAATAACATTAAAAAGATTCATTTATTTTGGCTTTCATTCTTTGATGCATATGTTAGTTTTATCAAATGGAAGCATTCATTCTATTCTTATTTATTTTATAAAAGTTTTTATTCGGTCATATTTTCTGTAATTCAAAACATAACATTTAATATTTTCAAAAATCTACTTTAGTCTCAAGGGACATTTTCACCAAGTCTGAATTTCCAATACCTGTTATAAGTAGATAAAATATTATGAAATATCAAAATAGCGTGGCGAAAAAAAATAGCTGAAAAATCTTGAGGGAATATTTATGTGAATTTTTAACTTTCTGCTGGTAATAAAAGCCAAAAAACAAAAAAATTTTGTCCACTGATCAGAGCTATCAATTTCTGACAAATCATTTTTTTACCTCTTCTGTTTTTGTTTTTTTTAGCACCCTTGAGGATTTAAGATATTGTTATAAATGGTAGATTTTATAGAAACTGTATCAATAACTATGATGAGTAAAAAGTTCTAAGCTTCACTCGGATTTTAGATTGGTTGTAAACCTCTCACATTTGTATGGGCCTCACCAGCACAGAAATGAATACAGAAATCTTAATTTGTTTTTTCTAGTTTTATAAGAAGTGGTAATCTATTGCCACAACAAAAATGGCTCTTCTTTCTGGGTGAGGCTAATGACTTTTTGAACAACACTCATGCAGTTTTCAACATAGTCACTGAATAGAATCCAGACCAAAATGAAAAATATAAATCTTTTTACCCTTTTGCCAGCAGAGCAACATTTTTGTCACTATCTTAATGTAAGACATTTTCCAATTTGCTGCTTATTGACCAATTCAATGTTCATGTGTTGAAAATAATTTTCCCCACTATACAAGAATTAAAAAAAATGTCTACAAAAGGGTTAAAGTCTTACCTACATAAAAATATTTCTCATCAAAACTCCTCAGATATTTTCACTGAAAAATATTAACTTCATAAGATATTCATTATATAAGATATAATTGGTAAATCTTCCATGTAGACTCATCTTTTATGATAAAAATTTGCTTTTGTACAGATAGGTTTGGCATCAATTTTTTGATTGACAAAAGACATAAAACTTCTAAAGAAAATAATGATAATGGATAAGTTGTCTCATTCACATTTAATTATAATTCATTAGGTTTATAGTCATCTCTTCAAATTGGAGATGTAAAATAATTACATAGCATCTGTTATTACAACATATAAAAAAGATGATTAATTTATAAAAGCAGATTTTTTTCAGTATTTTATCTTAAAAACCTTATAAAAAATTTTCATAGAACATTAACTTTTTCCTTGATTTTGCTAGAGAGGTAATAGCACAAATTAGGAACAAAATAAAAAGAAATTTTTCAAGATGAATAAAAAGATAAAATATAGAATTAAAATAAATTTTCATTAATTAGATAGAATTTAAAGTGCAGCAGGTTCTACACACACACACACACACACACACACACACGACTGTTTAAATAACTTGTGTTAAATAAAATATGATAAAAAATAAATAATAAAATTTAAGTAATAAATTTGAAAAAGACACCCATTTTCTTTCATTGTCAGATTTCAAATTATATAAAATAATGTAATTTATGCAAAATTATGAGGATCATTAAATAACTTTCCAGACTTTTTTCGTATGGGCACTTTTATTGATAGTACATGCAAGAAACTCTAGTCCCATTTGAAATACTCTCCTCCGGCTGCAATGCACTTGTACCGTTCCAACAAGTTCTGGAAGGCCCCATGGAACTCCTCTTGTGTGAGCATGTCAATGACCTTCGTCACAGCCTCTTTCATCTCAATTGTCTCATAACGACAGCCTCTGAGCTTAGGGAATAACCAAAAGTCATATGGACCAACGTCTGGACTATAGGGAGGGTGAGGAACTGTCTTGATGCCTATCTTGCTCAAATAGTCTGTTACAAGGATGGAGTTGTGGACTGGTGCATTGTCCTGGTGGAAATGCCACTGACCCAATTTAAAGAGTGCTGGCCTCTTCCGACAGAATCTCTTCCTGAACTCCCTTAAAACCTCAACATAGTAACCCTAACCCTAACCCTTTGGCCAATCAACTCTAGTCTATTGACTTCCTTGCTCCTCCCACACTTCTCATCATCCCTAACAGACTCTCTGCCTTACTTGAATCTCTTATGCCACTCAAAAACTGATGCTCCATTCATGCAAAATGGCCGAAAAACAGTCTGAAGCATTCCATACGTTTCTGTGGCATTTTTTCCAAGTTTAAAACAGAATTTTATTGCATATCGTTCTTCTAAAGTCTCCTCATGTCCAGATTGCATTTTTGAAATTTACCAGCTGTGACAATCAGGCTTTAGTAGGGTGTATTGCAATTCTTGCTGTAGCTGTTCATTTGAACCTGAAATCATAAAAATTAGTCAGTCATCTCATAAGATGTATAGCAATAACATACTCAATTTTCAAGAGTCTATGACAATTTTAAATGCCTGTACAAAAAAAGTCTGGAAACTTATTGAATGCCCCACATATATCGAATCTAATTCATAATAATCTGATACAATTTTGTGGAAATGTAAACTGAAATTGATTTTGTTTTTTTTTTAATTTTTGTATTTAAATGGCATATTCAAACTTTATCAATAATCATCATCATGGCCTGCCATCAGCACGGATATCCCTGACCCTTTCTCGTCACCTCTCCCTGTCGTTCATCACTTCTGGCAGGTCCTCAAGGCTACACCCCATATCCTCACAGAGCTGTTGTATGTAGCTTCGAGCTGGTCACCCTGCTTTCAGTCGGCCATGGGAAGGGGTCCACAGGAGTACATCACTTATGAACTTGCCCCTACTTCTCTTGCAGTGCTCTGCATGTCTGGTTCATCTAATTTGGATAGTTTTCATGATGGGTGGTAGGTGGCCGTATAGCTGCTGCTTTGTGGGGTGTTGCCTCCAGGACCTATTCAATATTGCTTGCAGCATTCTTGTGTAGTTGCCGTCAAGCTTTTTCTCCAGCCATTTAGTTAGCGTCCATGTAGTGCGTCCATATAGCAGTATCGACACCATATGACCAATAGCCTATTGATAGCTGTCCATGCCTTTGTTTGTCTTGGTCGATGAGACACTGCTTCCTAGGTAGGTGAATTTGTCAACCAGTTTCAGAGAGCTACTGTTTAGCGTGAAAATGTCTCCTGTTTGATTATAACACATATATTCCATTTTGTGTGCATTGACATGGAGGCCAATGCCTGCAGCAGCTCATTCCAGACTATACAGTAGGGTTTTGGCTTGGGCAGGTGCATTTGCCAGAATCACTATGTCATCAGCGTAGTCGGTATCGGTAATTATTTTTGCGGGGTACCTTCTGCTTCTTTTTTTTTGTCAGCTCGAAATCGTTTTCTTTGATTTTTATCAATCGATGTTCTAAGCACGTTGTCTAGACAGATGATAAAGAAGTGTCTCCTTGCAGTACCCCAGCTACAATGTCAAAGTAGTCTGTGTCTCCATCTGGGGAATGCACTTTCACTTTGGTGTTTCTGTAGAGAATCATTATGGCTGCGATGGTTTCTTTTGGTAGACCGTATGCAAGTAGAATTTGCTCCATCTTCCCTCTGTGTATGGAATCAAAGGCCTTTGTAAAGTCAACAAATAACAATGTGGCCTGTAGGTTTTTTGCCCATACGCCTACTAGAATTTTACGGATAGTCAATATTTGTGAGGTCATGGATCTATTTCTCTAGAAGCCATTTTGGTGCTTCCTGAGACTGTTGTCAATCTTGGGTTCTATGCGGTTGCGTTGTAGGGCATTGTATATTTTGGCTGCTATGGATGTAAGTGTTATAACTCGGTAGTTCTTGGCTAATCCGAGGTTACCCTTTTTAGGGAAAGGGAGGATGCATCCCTTCATCCATCAATCGGATTTTGATTATAGACTGTGTTACAGTGTCGGAGCAGTATGTCATTGAAATGTCTGGTCTTCCATACTTCTGGGGGAATTTCATCAAGTCCTGCGGCTTTGACTCAATACTTAGAAAAAAATCAAAAATAGAAAAAAAATTATCAATAATAATCTATACACAATTATTTAGTTTCAAAGAACTATTTAATGATAATTATTTGTTTATACACAGTTTTTTGATTTCAGGCATTCTATCTATTTTTTTATTTGATCCATAAATGGGACACTAAAAGATAATCTAGGTCAGAGTGGACCTGGGAGTAATCAAAGTCTATTCCATACTCCCCAAAACTGTAACCTCATTAACCGATACAGTTTACTATCATATCCAAAACACTGCTTCTGGTAGGGACAATTTGGTTTCTATGTTTAATTGCATATCAACCTTAATGGGCTATTTAATGCCAAAGCCATCCTCGTAGAAGAACAGCGTTAATACTATTTAACACATTGCTGGGGGAATAAGAGTGAGATCATACCTTTCCTAAGGGTATTATTCCAATAGTGAACATAACAGAAGGACTGAAAATCCAACACATATGCTCTCACAGTCCAGCATCTTAGCCATTAACCCAGAGAGACTCCTCCACCCCAATGTGAAGAAATGTATAACAAAGGATGCAGTTGGCATATTCAAAATTCTACCAACATGGTGAGAAGAGAAAATGTTGAGAAGTTATTTCTGTTGATTTAAAAAGAAAATTATGAGGAGGTATATCTAATGTATAAATGTTTTTTAAAAAAATAAAAAAATAGAAAAAAAAATATATTCATTTTCAAAATAGGTGAATAAAAAGTTAAATTTGACAAAAATTTTCAACTTAAATTAAAAAATATAATGAAAAAAATATGAATAATGATAAATAAAATAAATCAAATAGATAAATCCTTTACTTTTAAGATTTGAAAAAGACATTCTCTTTGGATGTTTAGTGTCTTACTTAGTTACCTCCCCTGCAGATGATAGGATTACTTTTGGGATCACCTAACATTGGCCTAAGTAGTTTCATTTTGGAGAGTAAAAAAAATATTTGCAGAATAAAACTTTTTAGGGCTGACGAACAATTCCTTAAAGTTTGATACCAATTGAGCCAAAATAGCAAAGCCTTAGTGGTATGGACAGACATTTGGTTAATTATAATAATCCAAGCTTATTAATTGATAAGACTACTTTTAAATTTAATTTCTGAGTTACTTCCAACAGCATCATTTTAAGAGTTTACTAATCTTAGTCTTTTAAGATATGCACTGAAATCTCCATAAGCTGTCACTAAAAACTAATCTCCAATAGTAGTCTTTCGCTAATTTTCCAGGAGACTGGGGTTCAATCCCAGGTCGAGTCACACTCAAAAAATGATGCTTGATACCACCTTGCTTAACACTCAGCATTATAAGGCAAGGATCAAGGGTAAAATGGAGCAATCCACAGAATCGAGTAGTGCCCTCCCCTACACTTTGGTGTAGTAGCTATTGAAAAGGGAGCTTTCGTTTGAGTCACCCTCAACTACAGTTGCCAACTTTACTTATATATCAACCTTAAAAAATTTAAAAAAAAAAAAATCTTTGCACAGAAAAAAAAAAAAAAAATCTTTGCACAGAACTATATACACTTAATAAAATATCTAAATACAGATCAAATTCTTTTATCGAATAGTTCCCAAAAAATGCTCTCTTCAATTCTTTTTCTTACCGTTTTGTCTGAAACCATTCAATTTAATCTTAAAATTTGCTTCACTATTACTATTTTTAATCTGATTAGGCTATTTGTTTCAAAAATATATTCCTCTATTTGTAAAAAATCCAATTGGTTAGTTGACTTGGTTTTTAAAATTTGACTTGACAGTAAACTTCCAGTTTGAGAAATATTGAAAAAAATGTATGATTAAAAAATTCCATTAATTATTTTGAAAGCTTCAATTAAATTATTTCATTTTTCTTTTTAGTTTTACGGGAAAATAATTTTTTTAAAGAATTCCATTAGAATGAGTACTGTTACAAATAGAGTTTATAGTATATTTAATTTCCTTCCCTTGAGCCATTTGATTTTATATTCGATATTTTATAGAGTAATCTCCCTTTACAACAAATCTATGAATAACTCGTTTGTTGTGGGGGAGGATACATACATAGATTTAAATGGTTAAAATCCATCCAAACAGCTGTATTAAAAATCAATATTTGATTAACTTTATTTCTATTCTGAGAATTACTGGAATGAAGATTGAAATACTAACAAAAATTATATTTGGTTGAAAATCAATACTGATTACTCACAATTATTTTTTTACATTACTTTCATCTTTTAAATTTCCTGATAGAAATTTAAAAGGAATTACCAAACAATTATGATTTACTGTTGACAACCTGACATGAGAAAACTGCCTGGCTTTTGCTTTCAATCTTTCTTTACAAGCTTTAAAAGTAGAAACAAATCATTGCATAGATCAGGCATGGGCAATCTTTTATCAGAAGTGGACCACATGAGACATAGCTATTAAAAAAAAAAAAAAAGCTTTTAAAATATGATTTGGAATAGTTCATTGACCACTTGTCAATAATCAATTCTGTAAGTCAATTCTACATTATTATGCTGGAAGTTATTGAATGATAAGTCTTTAAATACAAAGAAAGTTTATTTTAAAAACCTAAAAATTTTGATAAAATTTATCTCAGTTCTCATTAAGATTCAAATTCATGTCTTTGGTTCTATAACAGTTGACTTTAAAACCATAAAATAAATACAAATTACTTCAGGGGATTTTTTTACATAACATTAAGGTTTTCTTGCTTCAGGATGAAATATATAAATGAAACACTGCCAACTTAGAAAGTTAAATTTTAAAAAATGTTGCCTTTTGTCCTTTTGGAATTGTAGATATGTTCCTTTGATTCATGCACAACTTCAAAACAAATCAGAATAACCTTAAAAACATGGCTTTATTTTTGTAAAGATTAACCAACTAATACTCATTTAGTTAAAATGTGATGGATATTCCAATAGAAACATGTTTATTAATTTTTTTTTTTTTTTTTTTGCCTTGATATATTTTTTCATTCTTTTTGTTTTTAATTCAATGTAATGAAGGTAAGAATTTATTTTATATTCTGATCAAACAATTATAAAAATGAAAATTGATATTTTACAATTTCTGATCAGAAAACAAATTTATAAAAAGGGAAAAATATAATATTTCATCAATACATACAGATTTCTTTGACTTTCTTGTCATCTCTATAATCCATCACTCTTGGTAAGTCATCTAGATAACACCCAGTGTCAACACAGAACTGATGAATGTAAGTTTTGTTCAAGTGTAAGAGTCCATAAAAGAACATCACTTATGAATTCATCCTTACTTCTCCAGCATGTTTTGGTTTTATGGCATATCAACCATTGTTGGTTATTTAATGCCAAATCCTGTTTTTACATATATATTAGATATATGATTTCTAAACACATTTTGGAGATATACACATTTAAAGGATCAAACAATTCTATTTCTAGCAATTCAATTTAGTATTAATCAAAGTTAAATAATTCCAAGCATTGCTATGTATCACCAACAGTTAAATTAAACATCAGTGATTTGTTTACACACAGCTAAGTGATCAAACAGTTCTATTTCTAACAATTCAATTTAGCATAAGTCATTTGTTTGCACTCAGTTTGCATGTCAAACAGTTTTGTTTGACCCATATATAGGACCCTATCAAGTGCTACGACTCTAGGCTGTAGTGAATCTGGGAGTGATGTCAATGAAGGGATACTTCACATTCTCCAAAGCTCCAGCTTTACTGGAGCCTCAGTAGCAGATTGTTTAATGTCATATCCAGAATACTCGTTGGGGAGGGGGTATCAACCCTCTGCAGAGATGCAATCAGAGTATTCTACAGCCCCAGCCAACTGGGCTACTAGCATGTCCAGTTCATTGTACTTGGATAGTTTGTGAGATGAGAGGTTAGTGGCTGTTTTGTTGGGTGATGCTTCCAAGATTTGTTGGAAACAGAATCTTATGTAATTCCCATCTAGCTTTTTTTCACCCCCAAGTGTTTCATTAGAGTCCAAGTGGTATAACTATACAGTAGTACTGACATGGTCAATAACCTGTCAATAGCAGTCTATGCTTTAACTATGCAAATGTTAACAATGCTTTTAGTTGATGAGATATTGCTACCAAGGTATATGAACCAGTCTACTAATTTTAGAAGTTTACCATTTAATGACAAGATGACACAATCTTGATTAAAAACAAACTCTTTTACCGAGTTTATAGAGACCAACACCTCTTGCTGTCTGTTCCAGGCTATGTAACAAATTCAGCTTAAGCAGGTGAATTTTACAAGAGGCACTAAAATCATCTGTAATGTCAGCATCAGTAATGGTGTCCATAGGATATTGTCTGCTTCTTGCCTTATTCAGTATGAAAATACCCATCATATATTAAAAAAAAGATGATTAAGAGAAAGAAAGAGAAAAAAAGATGATTAAGAGAAAGAAAGAGAAAAAAAGATGATTAAGAGAAAGAAAGAGAAAAAAAGATGATTAAGAGAAAGAAAGAGAAAAAAAGATGATTAAGAGAAAGAAAGAGAAAAAAAGATGATTAAGAGAAAGAAAGAGAAAAAAAGATGATTAAGAGAAAGAAAGAAAAAAAGATGATTAAGAGAAAGAAAGAAAAAAAGATGATTAAGAGAAAGAAAGAGAAAAAAAGATGATTAAGAGAAAGAAAGAGAAAAAAAGATGATTAAGAGAAAGAAAGATGATTAAGAGAAAGAAAGATGATTAAGAGAAAGAAAGATGATTAAGAGAAAGAAAGATGATTAAGAGAAAGAAAGAAAAAAAGTAAAAAGGAAACTGAAGAAAAGGAAAGAAAAAAAAACAATGAGACAAAAAACAAAAGAAACTATAAAGAAAAAGCCAAGAAAAAAGAAACAGTGAAAAGGAAAAAATTGATAAAAACAAAGAAAAAAGAAAACCCAAGAAGAAAAAGAATGGAAAAATAATAAAGAAAAATGAGGGAAAAAAATGAGGAAAAAAAACACATAGATCACAGAAGGAGAGAAATTAATTCACTAAATGAAACAGATGTACAAAAGAAAAAAAATAATCAAATGAATGAAACTATTGCACTAAATAAAAGAAAATGAGAGCAAACCATAAATCTTAATCAGAAAATAAATATATACGTAAATAACAAAAGCATTGAACAAAATGAAAGCAAAGAAAATAAAGGCTGTAAAAAAAAAAAAAAAAAGACTATGGTATGAATGAAAGTGTGTAAAGGAAAAAAACCCTCATCATTCTAAATCTAACAATCTACTTATAAAAACAAAGACACCACCACCCTTGTATAAGGAACAACACTGTAATTACTCACAGATTCCAGTTTCTATTTTTCTTTTTGTTAACTTGAGTTTCATATAAAAAGACAAATGTTTCACTTACTTAAAACTAAATTTACAAGACAATATATAAGATTATAGGCTTACGTTAACTTTAGAGGGGAATATTTTAGTGATAACTTTCTATGGTAACAAATATAACAGACAAATTGCTGGTTTTACATGGACCTTACAGAAGTGTATATGTAAGAATGGATTTTTTAAAACAAAAGTCAAGAAAAATCTATTTGAATGTAAATTAACCAATTTTGAAAAAAAAAAAGAGTAGTTCCCCTTGGTTCCCCTAGTGCCGTTAAGAGTTTTGTCCCCTTAATCCTTTTTTGTTTAGTTGATAATAAGCGCTAAGAAATATTTTCTCTTCAGTCGACTAACATTTATGATATCTTATTTTCATTTCTACAATTTTTACAAGCAAGTGAGGAATCTAAAAAAAATTTTTTTGAAAATTCTAAGTTGGTTTATGAAGTAGATACAGAATCTACATTTAGATAAAAGTCAATTTTTTTCCATTCTTACTATAACTTTCTATACTTCAGTCTTATCTGCATTATTTTGTGTACTTTATGTTTTAATTTCTTTTTCCTTCCATTCTCCCAGCGTCCCCCCCCCCGCTTGCTTTGGTTTCCTTATGCGATTTAAAAAGATTTCAGTTGACTAATGCTCGTTCAAAACAACATCCCCGAAAGCAGCAACTAAACAAAATAGCAGCTGTGCGACCACTTACCTCCCATCCCACAAACCATTCAAGTAAGATGAACAAGACATGTGGCAGACTACTGGAGAAGCAAGGATAAACGCATAAATAACATACTCCTATGGTTGCCTATTCTTGAGTAAACCAGTGTTCGCCAACCAGCAAAAACTTACATTCATTAGCAGGGTGCCATCTCGAGGACTTACCCAAGAGCAAAGACTGATAGGGACAAATGGCGAAAGAGATAAAGGAATCTATGCTGTTTGCATGCCCTGATGATAAATGGTCTTGTATTCTCGACTTGTTATTATGACAAATGCCATCATCTTAAATCAATAGATAAACAGGAGTGTTGATCCATATGTAACTAAGCAATTCTTTATGAGGGATTTTCTAATGGAAACTATATTTCTAAGATTTACTCTACCTCATGAATTACAGTTTAAAGATATTTTTTTCAAAATTAATCTTTTGCCCATCAAACTTTTAGTCAGTAACTCTTTTCTATTAAATTCAACAGCTATACCCACAAAAACCAGACTAAATCATCACTTTATATTGATCGAATATTATTGGGGGGTAAAAAAAAAATCCAATTTTAGCATCTTCACTTATATCCATCCACTTACTTTCAATTTCATAATCGTTTGAAAAGAATTTTTTCTTAATCTTAAAGTAAGAAAAATAAATAAAATATTTGAAATAAAAGTAAATCTGATGTTACCGAGACCGCCTAAGGAAGATTCCAATCACGTATAGACAGAGGTGGAGACAGTAAAATCATAAAATAAAGGAACTCCCATAGAAATGGAAAGATTTTTTTTAAACACCTTATAGATTCATGTAGACAGCAAACTTGACACAACAGAATAAATACTAACACAAACTGACATATTCACATAGTTATCCTATTTACCAAACCCCTCCGCTCGGGCAGGATATGACACAAGGTCAATTTTTTAAGTGAAGTTTAACAGGTTTGAATTCAGAGTTTTCTTTCTAGACTAGTTGCCTAACCAAGGCTGAAGAACCTAGTCTGTCCTACTATTTACCCATAGCTGGAGGGAGAATATTTGGATTCATACCTTTCCCAAGGGTATTAGTGCTATGTGAAATGCAATCAGTCTCGTCCAGGATTTGAACTCATGTCGCCGTGTTCATTTCCTACGACGATAACAATTACACCACGGGCACCTCCACAAACACCACAGGCACCTCCACATATTCACATAGTTATACCAAAATGATATGACAGGAACACTGTGCCAGTAATATGTATTATGGGCTATATTAGGGGTTTTTCATAAGTGGTGAATTGTTGAGAGATTCTGAGGTTTGTGTGTGACTCCTTTTTTCTTCTTACTCCATTCACTTGTTATCTTATCATTGGTTGAAGCTGTAAAATGAATTAAGGATGGAAAAGACGGGGATACATTCAGTGTCAAATTTTATTTTGGGGGGTTTATGACTATTCTATGGTGAAAAATGTTTTCCTGAACCAATAGAAATAGATGTGCTTCCTAGACAAGGCATTGAAATATATTATGGACTCATCTTCAGCAAGTTATAAGTTTGAGGGTCCATCGTGGATCTTGCTGCTACTAGCAGGAGATACAATGTACTGCAAGGTTCTGGGACTTATCCAGAATATGTACTCTCAATTACCAGCTGAGAGAAAAAAAATCTATCCAAGTAAAGGTTGGTTGGTTGGTGGGTTTTATGGCATATCAACCTTTGTAGGTTATTTAATGCCAAATCCATTTTTATGAAAATAGTTCTATTTCAAACAATTCAGTTTAGCATAAGTACACAGTTTAAATGTTAGTACATTTTAATTGTGAAAAACATTTTTATTTCTAGCTATTCAGATTAGTCAGGCAGTTCTAATTCAGATAATTCAGTTTAGTATAAGTATAGATTTTATTTACACACAGTTAAATGTCAAAACAGTTCTATATTAAAACAAATCAGTTTAGTGTAAGTACATTTTCAATGTCAAAAACAGTTCCATTACAAACAATTCAGTTTAGCATAAGCACGCAGTTTAAAATGTAAGTACAGTTTAATTATCGAAATCATTTCAAGTTAATCAGTTTAGTCAAACAGTTCTAATTCAAACAATTCAGTTTAGCATAAGTACGCCATTAGTTCTATTTATCCTATAGAAAGCGCCCTATTTGGTGCTACCATTCCCAGGCCAGAGTGGACCTGGGAGCAATGGCAATGAAGGGGTACTCCACATTCCCCAAAGCTCCAGCATTACTGGAACCTCACTATCAAATTGATTAGTGACATATCCAGGACACTCGTTTGGGGGGGGTCTTACCCCTCTGCAAAGGTGCAGTTGGCATATTCTACAGCTCCAGGCAACTCGGCAATACACTGAGTTAATGTCAAAACAGTTTTATTTCAGATAATTTAGTTTAGCATAAGTACACAGTTTACATATCAAAACAGTTCTATTTCGAGCAATTCAGTTTAGCCTAAGTATGCAGTTTAAATGTCAAAACAGCTCCATTTTAAACAATTCAGTTTAGCATAAATGTAGAGTTTAAATACAAAAAAATGGTAAACTCCAACCACCATTTAATCCTATTTAACCCATAGATAGGACCCTTATCAGGTGGTACCACACTGGGCCAGAGTGGACCTGGGAGCAATGGCAATAAAGGGGTACTCCGCATTCACTAAAACTCCTGCATTACTGGAACCCCACCATCAGATTGTCTAGTGTCATATACCAGGACACTCATTGCGGGGGTCTTACTCCTCTGCAGTTGGCGTATTCTACAGCCCCAGCCGACTGTGTAATATCCAAGTCAAGGTGATAAAAACTTCTGAGAAAGAGTTTCTCTTTGGCACCAGGAAGCTCATCTTTTGGGGCATGCACCAATTTTATTTCCTATCAGAAGCCTCCAGGAAAACTTACTTTTGCATTTATTTATTTTATCTTTTTATATCATTGACTTTCTTTTTTTAAATCCCCACATTATACACACTTTGTTTTAAGCAACTAGTTTAGGGTGATGTTTAACAAATTCTTCTGACATGTAATTTTGGAGAATAGTAAGCTTGGTTGTTATAACTTTACTTTACAACAAATCAATGTATATTGGCAAAGAGTATATATAGATATGATACCATAACTTAGGGGAAAATGTTTTAACAAATAGCTTTTTATCAAAACAACTTCAAAATAAAGAAAAATTCTATTGGAATCATACTTCACTATCCTTTTTAATAAAAAGGTAAGCATTTCAATAAATACATTCAGTAACCAAAATTAATTCTGTTTTTATTTGAAATTTTAAACAATTTATATCATTTGTTTTGGAATTTCTGTTCACAATTAGTAAAAATAACTGTTGTAAAAAAATTTTTTGTGGGTAGGGATGGATAAATACAGTCTCAGAAAATAGTTTGGTTTTATGGTATATCAACCATTGTAAGTTATCTAATGCCAAATCCTCTTTATACATATATATTGAATATATATGATTTGTAAACACATTTTTTGATAACATTTTTATACAAGCTCAAGTTCATTTTTTTTGCAATCAGTTAAATGGTTTCAAGTATTTCTATCCAATACAAATAATTCTATTTACTATTAATCATTTGTTCGTCCACAGTTAAATGGTTTCAAGTATTGCTATGTAATTTAGCATCAATCATTTGTTTGCACATATATAAATAGATATGATATATAAGAGATTAGTTTGTTAGTTCATTTGTAAATGAGCTAGAACTAATTTGTTTGCACACTAGTATTGCTATTGTTTCTATCTAACTCTTATAATTCTATTCAATATTACTCAATTGTTTGCACACAGTTTTAAGTATTGCTATGTATCACTAACAATTCAATTAAACACACTGTTAAATGATCAAACAATTCAATTTAGCACAAGTCATTAGTTTGCACTCAGTTTAAATGTCAAATAGTTCTTTTTGACCCATAGATAGATGCTACCACTCCAGGCCAGAGTGAACCTGAGAGTGATGGCAATGAAGGGATACTCCACATTCCATAAGCTCCAGTATTACAGGAGCCTCACCATCAGATTGTTTACTGTCATATGCAGGACCCCTCTGCAGAGATGCAGTTGGTATGTTCTACAGCATGTCAGAAAATGAATATTTTAAAAATCTATTAAAATCGAATTAATGAAATTTAATAAAACCACATGAGAATTTTCTTTAAAAAATTCATCAAATATAATTTGCAGAAATGAAATCTTGTACTTCTCAATCAACCTTACTCAACACACAAAATCTCAATGTTTGTTGACACCAATAAAACATTTTTGCTTCCAAAATTGATTACGGGGAAAAACTTAGTATTCTTACTGTATCATATTTACCAACCCCTCCGCTCGGGCAGGATATGACACAAGGTCAATTTTTAAGCGGAGTTTAACAGGTTTGAATTCTGAGTTTTCCTTCTCCTAGACTAGTTGCCTCCCCAAGGCTGAAGAACCTAGTCCGCCCTACTATTTACCCATAGCTGGAGGGAGAATAATTGTATTCTTACTGTAAGGCAAAGATGTATATTCTAATATGATTCTCAGTACATTGGAGTTAGAAGGCAAGGAGTTTTCCAACTGTTCATTCATCAAAAAAGTGTTGTTTTTTTTTCAAAAATCATTTTTCAGTGTTTGATTATTTTTCAAGTGGAAATCTGATCTTTCTGATTAGATAAAATGGGAATTCTTCCAAGTTATAGCCATGTTGGTAGTACAGTACAGTTGCACCACATGGACTTTAGCAAAATGCTGGAAGAAAAAGCTAGATGGGAACTACACAAGGATGATGCATGCTATTCTGAACAAATCCTGGAAACAGCACCCAACAAAACAGCAGAACGGCCACTTACCTCCCATCTCACTGGGCATTCCTGGAGAAACAAAGACAAACTTATAAACAACATACTCCAACTGACTACTAAACATGGACTCATCAGTGCTGGCAGACTAGCAAAAACTCACATCAGTTGTGTGGACACTGGATGCTGTGTTGAAGACCTACCAAGAGTGATGTCTGATAGGAACAGATTGCAAGAAAGAGTCAAGGAAATCTGTGCTATCAGCATAACATGAGAATGTGAATATATGAAGATATATCTAACTTAATTATTGGAAGAGTTAGTTTGTCTTTCCACCAAATAACATGAAGAAAGAGACTAATCAAGAAGAGGGCTTTAACAAAGGCTTACCAAAATAAGCTTAGTCTGACACATGATCTCAATTGCAAAGCACACAATGAAGAAGAAACCCATAAACAGTGGATTGCAAATTATTGTATAAAAACCGTCAATGATTTTACTAAGATTAGATAAGTGTAGGAAACACAGTAAGGATCACACCCACCAATATTAATCCTCAAGATTAGTTTTACAAACATCACAATATATGTATGTGGTGCTTTCAATAAGTTTCCAGACTTTTTTTGTACAGGCATTTAAAATTGTCATAGACTCTTGAAAATTGAGTATGTTATTGCTATACATCTTATGAGTTGACTAATTTTTATGATTTCACATTAAAATAAACAGCTACAGCAGTAATTGGAATACACCCTACTAAAGCCTGATTGTCACTGCTGGTGAATTTCAAAAATGCAATCTGGACGTGACAACACTTTAGAAGAACGATATGCAATAAAATCCTGTTTTAAACTTGGAAAAAAATGCCACAGAAACGTATGGAATATTTCAGACTGCTTTTTGGCCATCTTGCATGAATCGAGCATCAGTTTTTGAGTGGCATAAGAGATTCAAGGAAGGCAGGGAGTCTGTGAGGGATGATGAGTGGTGTGGGAGGAGTAAGGAAGTCTATACACCAGAGTTGATTGGCCAAACTGAAGAGGCCAGCACTCTTTAAATCGTGTCAGTGGCATTTCCACCAGGACAATACATCAGTCCACAACTCCATCCTTGTCACAGACTATTTGAGCAATATGGGCATCAAGACAGTTCCTCAGCCTCCCTATAGTCCAGACGTTGGTCCCTGTGACTTTTGCTTATTCCCTAAGCTCACAAGCTGTCATTATGAGATAAGTGAGGAGATGAAAGAGGCTGTGACGAAGGTCATTGACACACTCACACAAGAGGACTTCCATGGGGCCTTCCAGAAATTGTTGGAATGGTACAACAAGGGCATTGCATCCAGAGGAGATTACTTCGATGGGGACTAGAGTTTCTTGTGTGTACTATCAATAAAAGTCCCCATACAAAAAAGTCTGTAAGGTTATTTGATATCTATGAGGATCATTAAATAAGTTTCCAAAGTTATGATACTAAATATATACAAATATTTTCAGTAAAAAAACTGACTTTAACTATTCAGGCTTCAGATTGAGAAAGGAGGAGAAAAAGAAAGATGAGAGAGAAAGATTGGTTGGTTAGGTTTTATGGCATATCAACCTTTGTAGGTTATTAAATACCAAATCCATTTTTATACAAATAATCAGTTCTATTTCAAACTATTCAGTTTAGCATACAAAAAAGTTTCATTTCTAACAATTCAGTTTAGCATAAGTATGCAGTCTAGTTCTATTTGACCCATAGATAGGACCCTAACAGGTGCTACCACTCTGGGCCAGAGTGGACCTGGGAGTGATGGTAATGAAGGGGTACTTGGCATTCCCCAAAGCTCCAGCATTACTGGAACCTCACCATCAGATTGTTTAGTGTCATATCCAGGACACTTGTTAGAGAGGGGTCTTACCTCTCTGCAGAGGTTCAGTCGGTATATTCTACAGCCCCAGCTGACTGGGCAAGAGAGAGAGAAAGAGAGTTAACACTTATTTAATGTTAACATATATGACAGTAAATATTAAAACCATATGTAAGAATGTATACATATTGCATATTGGCACAAGACAAGAATTTCTGATAATTCACTTATTAAAAAAATTATATTACTATATAATTATTATCCAATCAAATCTTTTAAATTCATTCAAATGACAAGATGAAAGTGTATGAAAAGGGTGATTAAAAAAAAAGTACTGAGATTAAAGCTGTATTTACCAGAACAATAAATAAAACAATTTTTTTCAAAATTGTCTCCTCGGCATTCACAACACACTTATTCAAATGAGTTTTCCACCTCTGGAACTCCTTTTTATTCGGTGAGAAAATTGGCTGTTATATTTCTTTTAATTTACTTCACATCCTCAAGGCTTACCATTGAGATGAATTTTCAATTTAAAAAAAAAAAAAAAAAAAAAAAAAAAAAAAAAAAAAAGGTTAGGTTATTGGTTATTTGATGCATGATGATTAGAGTAGTTGCCAATGGCTCGAGAGACCAGGGTTCGATCACAGGTGGAGTCATACCAAAGACTCAAAAAAATAGCCTTTGATGCCTCCTTGCTTAACACTCAGCATTATAAGGTAAGGATCAAGGGTAAAGTGGAGCAATACAGAGAAAGAAGTAGCACCCTCCCCTACACCTCGGTGTAGTAGCTATTGAAATGGGAGCCTTCGGGTCACCCTTGACTATGGTCACCAACTTTACTATTTGGTTCAATGGCCTATCAACCCTTGATAGTTATTTAATGTTAAATCCTGTACACATTATATATATATATATATATATATTTGTAAGCTAATAATTTGTAGGTAACTACTTTTAAATGAGTTAGAGTTCATTTGTTTGTATACAGTTTCAAGTATATTAAATGATTGAATAGTTCTATTTGACCCATAGGTGGGATCCTAACAGGTGCTACCACTTTCATTGAGTGGACCTGGAAGTAATGGCAATGAAGGGGTCTTCTACATTCCCCCCAGAAAACAAAAGTTGCATGAAGTTATATCTAGTGAATATGGAGTGTGCTGCACTTGCACAATTTTTTTTCTTCTGAGACTGTCTTCATAAATTTTTTTCTTATTAGGGAAACATCTAGACATTTGAATAGCAATCTAGATGTCTAGATATCCTCCCTTTCAAAGTTGCTCAGCTGTGAATGTCTTCCTTTAAATTCTAAAAGGAAAAATATTTTAAATTTCAGTCTCAATACTTTTTGATAACACTTTATTAGCAGAATTTGATCATTTAATCAAGAAATTTAGCAATATTTTTTAGTAAGTTTTTATACTCAATCTGTGTGTTTGGTATTATAAAGGTGAAAAAATATAGTCAGTTATCAGTAGATAAACAAAAACGTTACTGACAGAGTCATGGCTATATAAACTAATACATATGTAAAAAATCTGCTAATTTTTTATTGGTACGATGCTCATATATATATATATATATATATATTATACATTCACACACAAACATAGTATTCATGAAAAATTATTGGATTATTTATATTTGGATCAACATTTCTGTCAAAGATCAGAGCATACATCGGCTTGACCTTGGATCAATATATATGCCCATCCATTCATAAATACATCATTTTTTTTAATGGGGGTATATATATATTACACACACCCCATCGCCTTAAAAAAAATTTGTGGATTTATTTACATAAGGATTACTATTTCTGACAAAGATCAGAGCATGCAAAGGATGATCTTAGATCAAAGTGTCTCTCCTCATCTCTGCCAAGGAACAGTATAGCATTCATACATTTTGCCTAACTTACTTTCATTTTCCTATTGCAGTTAGCCACTACACTACAGGAACTCTCCTATTTAACTTAGTATCTTCAAGTTGTTTTTATGCTGTTTAAAGCAGCTGAACACATTCATAATGGCTATGTCACTTGTCTTCCTACTTCTGGCTTGGATGTTTAAATCAAAACAAGATTCACCATTTACTTTAGCATGACAGGAGTTAGAGATACAAGCAAGCACAGATCTGTTGGTAAACAGTATATACTTTTAAAGGAGTATACATGTTAAGTATTTAAGAATTACTATAACTTAATTGTTTTTTTTTAAAGTTTTTTCTAAACTTATAAATATCAAAAAGGAATGCTAGCATCAATCCCTTTTCTCCAGGATTTAAGATTTATTAAAATGAATTAAAAATATTTGAACCAGAAAAATAAATACAAGTAAGATTACTTTTTTTAAAATATGTGATATATTGTAGTCGAGAAAAATTCTAATACTCTACATTTTCCTTGTAACCATTTTATCAAGCCACAAAAATTCAGAATATGTAAAACTCAAAAACATTGCCTCAAATACTCAACATTTTTTTAAAGTTCATTTTCCAATGTTCCATATGGATTTTCTGTATAGATCTCATCGGCTGGATCAACAAAATTTGGAGCATGATCTGATGAGAAGAGTGTTTGTCAATAGCCCAGGAGACCGGGGTTCAATCTCAGGTCGAGTCATACCAAAGACTCAAAAATTGGTACTCGATGCCCCCTTGCTTAACACTCAGAATTATAAGGTAAGGATCAAGAGTAAAGTGGAGCAACCGGGAGAATGGAGTAGTGCCCTCGCCTACACGATGTAGTAGCTATTGAAAAAGGAGCCATTGGGTTAGCCTCGATTAAGGTCACCAACTTTACTTACTTATTACAACAGAATGTTGATGGATTCTACCTTGTATTTTGTTGATACCATTGTACACAGACCATTCATTAAGTGATTGTGTTTTTATAGAATTTTTTAATATTTATAGTACAAGTCTAGAGATAAGGAGATAATTCAAAGTATAATCCTACAAAAATAACTTTGCACTCATTTTTCACATTTACTGAAAATTCACTGTTCATTATATATAAGTAAAGTTGACAACCCAAAGGCTTGTGTGTGTATTTCATTCATGGCTTAGCTTTGTGAAACAAAGATCAAGAAGGAGCCAGTTCACACCAACTGCAGGTACGTTCATTACTGGTAAGGCCAAGGCAGGCAGGCATATATATGTGCAGCATTTTCTCTTTTAAAACATTTAATTGAATAAGACAGATACTTAGCTTCTGGCTATTTTATGATTGATCTATTCAAGTTTTCAAGTCATTCGACTTTTGGGTGGAATGAATAAAAAAAATAAAAATAAAAAAAATACCATTCACCCCACCCATAAGTACTTTTGGGCCCACCTGGAGCCATCTTCACAGGGGAATGAATGAATGGGAAAATTTTAAAGGCATTTTAGAACACAGCTGCTACATCCAAAGTAGATCTTGTTTAAGGAAGGTCTGTTAATCATATAGAGTTTAAAGAATCTTGAGTTTTTGTTCGTTTGTTTCTTTCTTCCACCAATTCTTCCACTCACCTCCAGTAAAGTTTTTTCCTTCTGTAATTTCTCCTCCCACTTGTTCTTCCTCGTACTCTTTATATAAATGCATGACCTGTAATTTTGTTTGTCATTTCACTGTTCATTCTATCCAGATATCAAACAACTCATCCAAAGGTTGGTTGGGTTTTATGGCATATCAATCTTTATAGGTTATTTAACACCAAATCCATTTTTATGCAAATAGTTCTATTACAAACAATTCAGTTTAGCATTAGTGTACAGTTTGATTGTCACAAACATTTCTATTTCAAGCTATTCAGTTTAGTATAAGCACAGATTGTTTACACACAGTTAAATGTCAAAACAGTTCTAATATCAATTCAGTTTAGTGTAAGTACAGTTCAATGTCAAAAACAGTTCCATTTCAACCAATTCAGTTTAGCATAAGCATGTAGTTCAATAGTCAAAACCATATCTATTTCAAGCCATTCAGATTATATTGGAGTTGTTTAACACTTTTGTTATGCTGGTCATGGAGACTGAACAATTTTTGTTCTTAGTCAATGCACAGGCCTCCCACATTGTTGCAAATTATTCTCATAGAGAGGTAGTTAATATCAATGATTCTCAACAAGATAACACCAACTGCATTATCATTGTATCAATGTTTCACAGTATAGTTTCTGCTATATTTATTTCCAGATTAAAAAGTGTTAAATATACATTTCAAATTTTGCACGAGTTACACTAAAATGAAATTATCTATGTCAAATTGTTTCTTAAAGAGTATGGACACACAATCAATAAAGATCTTAGTAAGCTTTTTAAGACATTTCTAAGATTTCCCTAACATTGTCCAAAAGATGGTGCTGAAAACTTTTACATCAACCTAATAAATTCTCTCACACAAAGGCCAAACAATCTTATTAATCTTTATTTCTCATTGGAACCTGCCATTTTCCTCAACAGGTGAAAAAAATCTATTAGTCACAGGAATATATAAGTATTGCCTGGATTAATCCACCTGGTTCTTTAACATCCTTGTAGGAATGTAGAAACTCCTGCTAACACAAGCACTGGCCTGGTAAATATATTATCAACCACATTGGTTCATGGTTCATTTTAATGCCAAGCTTAGTCTGATGGATACAAAGACAAAATCAATCATTCAGTTATTGTAGAATTATTGCTTATAGCTATTGAACCTTGTCATGAAACATTCAGTGGTCTTTCTAGACTCTCAGTAGCCCCCACCACACACATACTTATCTACATCAAGTACACATAACTTGTTCGGCTTAATGGCCATTAGTACAAGTTGTCCTGGGAGACAGCTGCTAACATGAGGCATTTGTGAACAATCTTTGTAGATGTATTTATCATTTGGAGTATTATACATGCTAACAAGAAAATCAGGTGGAACAGTGATTAATTAAAAAGTGATAAAATATGTAAAGGGAGAGGATCTATTTTGAAAGAGTGTAATTATTAAAATTACTGGATTAAAACGAATGGATTCCTTTATTTAGAAAACAATTCTAATTTTCTAAGACTGACCCTCAATAATGTTTGGAAACTACAGATTAATTATTTTTAAAATGACAGCCTAATTCAGTATGAGAAAATTAACAGAAAATCAATACATCAAAGGCTGGAGTGTGGCTCAAAAAAGGAACAATGGCAGACTTGAAGCTGCAAGGCTCCTAGTTTCAATTAGGCTACCTTCGGGTATTGACTCCTTTGTCCCCCATGTATAGCACTAGACCTTGCTGTCTAGTTGAAGCTATAACCCGGTATCAGTGCCTGGACCCAGATTTGGATTCATGATACAGCTTGGGTCATTAGACTCACATTGCACTAAGTGAGTTAATGACCAGCACAGACCAGCAGGCTTTGAGTCTCGGCTCATCCCGACCTACCTATCCCCTTAATTCCCACTTTAATCGGCCTCCAGGTCATTGACCTTGTGTCAAGCCCTGTCTGGTAGGAGGCAGAGGCAAATATGATTAATACATCAAAGGAAGGCGGGAGTCTACCGAGGACAATAGTGTCTCATCCCCTTTCAAAGGGTTCCTCTTAGAATCTCACACAATTATCCCAGCATCCCTTCTTTTCAAAATAGTCAGCAAAATTCTTTCAGGATCACTTTGTCATTCTCCCTAATCTGAATGAATTCCACTGATTATTCTACTTTACAAAAAAAAAGGTCACAATGAACCAAACCTGGACTTGAAAAGCTAGTAGATCCAGTTGATCCAATGTTTTACCAAAAACCTCTGCACAAGATACAAAGAATTTTCTTGCTTGGTCCTTCTGAATAGAATACTGATACAATACAATGGGAGAGTGTTTGCATATACATAGTAAGCTCTCCTTTCATTTGTTAGCAAGTTGCATCAAGGCAGCATGACCAGTTCTTAAAATGTTCAAAATGGAAGGATATGTTATAGATGTATTTCATATCTTCAAACATGGAGGTTCTCGTAGCATAATGATTATCGATGTAGGAAATGGACTCGGCAATGAGTTCAAATCCTGGATGAGGCAGTTTGCATTTCAGATCATACTAATACCCTTAGGAAAAGTATGGATCTAACTCTTCTCCCTCCAGACTCTTTAACCTTGGTATAGTAACCAGTCTAAGAGAAGAAAAATTCTAAATTCAAACCAGTTGTACCTTAAAATTAACTATAATTTATGATCCCAAAAATAATATCCCATACACTTTAGTTATATATTCTTCCCCAGCACTCACAGTCACCATTTGAATCTAAGTAAAAAACCAAGTATTTACATGATGAATTTCAAGGAAGATAGACAATCTCTATTTAAGAAGATGAGTGCATTACAATTTTTAAAAATTTCCTTGCCAATTCAATGCCCCAAACAAAAGTATGAAAACCCAGGTCATTGTTTATGGGTTTAATATATATCTCTGAGTAAGTTTCAAAAGCCACTTCCATTCTAAGCTTTAAAATCAACTGGACAAGATTTACATAACTAAGACAACTTCCAAATTATAATGATCTTCTCATATTTACCTCCCCAATTTTAATGTTACACTCCAAAGTTAAATCTTGTTAGGATTCATAAACTCTTCCCCATGGTCTAATCAGAAGGCACCTTGGACTAAAGCTGTGAACTTATTATTGATCCCATCAAATACATATAAATAACATCCCACATTCCACAATGATCAGTTCTCATTGCGGCCCCTATGCTACTTTGACAGACACTAACTCTTTTGCTCACCTCAACCACCACGCATAGATAACACTCAGAACACCGCCCTTTGGAACCAAGTCACCTTACCTCACATATTAGGATAGTCAAAAACAATTCATCCATGAACTTACTGAGAACTCTACACCACAGAATGGACATTCAACAACTTACCCCTCTGAATTTATTTAAGTAAAGGAAACCCTCTTGAACATTTTGTGTATAAATTCCATCCCATTGTCTATTCTATAATTGTTTTCTTACCATTTCTTCCACCTTGCTATTGTAATATACTGGCTTAGCTGGCGACGGAGTGCCATGGATGAACTTTGCAGATTCATCAACAAAGCGTTTTCACAGGAAAGAGAAAAAAATAAAGGAAGATGGTGAGGAATGTAATTTATTGCCAGTGGATAGAGTGACAGATATTTCTGTTTGCAGATAAGATCAAATTACCAGAAAAAAAAAAATGGAAGTATGTAAGTTCTGATAACCAGCCATAAACAGAAAATACATGGGCGAAGAGGTGTGTTCATATTTCTGCATGGGAGTTGAAAGACAATATAAGGTTTGTAACTTAGGACTGAGGGATAGACCTGCTGGTCACTCAAGCAAACCTGTCAGCTACCCCTTATGTGTTCTCTGGTCATCTCTCTAATACACACAAAGGGTCCCCACCACAGAAGAAAGATATGTGCGAACTCTGACTGTATTCCTACTTCACACAAACATTGCCATCAAAGAATAAAAATATAAATTATATTTTTATATATCTACGCGGTCTTTGTTGTTTGTCCAGCAGTACAATATACAACACTATCTTGCAGGTAGTATGTTTCCTGTTGAGCAAGTTGCCTTTCTTTCACTCTCAATCCTCTCTTGCATTACCATAGACAAATATATGGTAAGATAACTTTCATACATTACCTACATTTAGAAAGCTATCTATAAATATAAGAAATATAACAATTAAAAATTTGGTCTATAAATGAACTTACCACACATATACTCAATTACATATGTAGGAATACAATGAATAATTATCTCCCTTAGATAATGTGCATGTCAGACTGGTTTGGTTTGGTGGGTTTTATGGCATATCAACCTTTGTAGGTTATTTAACGCCAAATTCATTTTTATGTAAATAATCTGTTCTATTGAAAACAGTTCAGTTTAGCATAAGTACACAGTTTAATGGTCAAAAACATTTCCATTTCAAACTATTTAAGCAGTTATACGTAATAATTCAGTTAAGTGTAAATACAGTTTTAATGTCGAAAAACAGTTCTATTTGAAATAATTCAGTTAAGCATAAGCACGTAGTTCAAGTGTAAGTACTGTTTAATTGTCAAAAACGTTTCTATTTCAAGCTATTCAGTTTACTCAATTCATTTTAGCATAAGTATGCTGTCAGTTCTATTTAACCCATAGATAGGGCCCTATCAGGTGCTACCACTCCAGGCCAGAGTGGACCTGGGAGCGATGGCAATGAAGGGGTACTCCGCATTCCCCAAAGCTCCAGCACTGCTGGAACCTCACCATCAGATTGTTTAGTGTCCTATCCAGGACACTCGTTAGGGGGTGTCTTACCCCTCTGCAGAGGTGCAGTCAGTGTATTCTACAGCCCCAGCTGACTGGGCAAATGTCAGGCTGGGGCCCTGTAAACAGTCACATGACAGTTCAAAAACCCACTATTCTTTTTTTTTTTTTTTATCTTTGGTCTTTGAACAGTAGAACCATTGTCTTTAACCCTGCGAGAGAATGCATCAAGACCCATGGCTATCTTATCAACCCTCATCAAATACACCTTTTTCTATTTTGCTTGTTCATGGAACAATGTGTGTATAGTTCAAGCTGCTGTGACACATTTGTGTATTCTTTTCATTTAATATCACTTGTCAGTATTTAGTGTAAATAAAACCATGAAATGTTCTTGGTATGTACAATCTTGTTTTGTTTTCCATTATGTTCAGTGTTACAATATCAGAGATATACTATTGCTTAAATTGGTTCTTAGAGAAGAGATACTCTATTAAAACATCTTCCCTCACCACCAAGCATGTAATGTCCATATACAAAAAAAATTTTCTAAATATATATAAATATAATTTACATATGGATCTCGCCAACTTCATAAATACAGACTAGTTGTATTTGTCTCTACCTCCAACCAGACAGGACTTGACACAAGGTCAATGACCCAAAGGTCGATTATAGTGGGGGTTGAGGGTGGGGGAGGTCAGGCTCAAGTCAAGACTCAAACCCTGCTGGACTATGCTGGTCATCATCGTCCACCTGAAGGTGACCCAGCCAAAGAGCCAGGGGCCTTTCAGCTTCAAATCTGTCCTTTACTTTGAACACAGCACCGTGCCGAAGCCCAGCTGGTCCAACTTTAACTAGTTGTTGGATCAAATATTTGCAAATGAATGATGAGGAGTATAATTACTTAATAGAAATTACAACAGAAAAAAGGGTGAATGAAGACCTCAGAATTATTATATTAAAAATTGCTTTCTTCTTAAAGTAAGCACATTAGCATTAAAATGCTCTAACAATAGCGTGGTATCTATACATACAGAAATTGAATCATAATATAAATAAAATTATTGTCCAATATTGAATTTTCCTATTTGCATAATTGTTTCGGTGAATTTATTGGCATTAAAGGGATGCAAGAAATAATAATCTCCCTTAGATAATTTACATTTCTGTTTGGGGCTTGTAGAGTGTCACATGACAATCAGAAATCCCTTCTCAACCTCTTTTTGGTGGTGTTCTTAGAACAGCAGAGATATAGACTCTGCCAGGGAATGGCAAAGCCACATGGCTATCTTTTACCTATACTCATCAAGTAAACTTTTTCTATTTTTATACCCCTTCTACATACTGCTTGCTCATGGAGCTATAAGTCTATATTTCTATCTGTTAGGACAATTTCATGTATTATTTCTTTTAATAGCACTGGTATGTATTTTATATTTATTAAATAACTAATGATCTTCTATGTGTATCTTGTCTTTCCTTCCAGTGTTAGTATATCATAGATATACTATAACTAATATTTATCCTTGGTGAGTGGAGATTCAACTAAGTTTGGTAGGGTTTTATGGCATATCAACCATTATTTGTTATTCAATACCAAATTCTGTTTTTACATATATATCAAATATATGATTTGTAAACACATTTTGTAGATAGATTTCTAAAAGAATCTGAGCTCATTTATTTGCACACAGTTAAATGGTTTCAAGCATTGTTATCTAATATAAATAATTCTGTTCAACATTAATCATTTGTTTGTACACAGTGAAGGGGTTACAAGTATTGCTACTTAGCACTAATTATTCAAGTTAACATTACTCATTTATTTGCACACAGTTTAATGGTTCCAAGTATTGCTATGTATCACTAACAATTCAACTAAATATCAGTCATTTGTTTATACACAGTTAAATGATTAAACATTTATTTCAAACAATTTAACATAAGTAATTTTTTCACACTCACTTTAAATCTCAAACAGTTCTATTTCTTTCAGGTGCCACCACTCCAAGCCAGAACGGACCTAGGGGCAAAGGCATTGAAGGAGTACTCTGCATTCCCCCAAAGCTCCAGCATTACTGGAGCCTCACCCTCAGATTGTTTAATGTCATATCTAGGATATTTGTTGGGGAGGGTCTTACTCTCTGCAGAGATGCAGTTGGTATATTCTACAGCCCCAGCCGACTGGGCTGGAAACTCAAATATCTTCCATGCCCCCGAGTATTCCAATTATATGATGCATAAACAATAGCATGTATGATAGATATATTCAAATACAAAGGAAAAACATCTTCTGATGTTATGAAATAGCCGAGGGATTTCGGTTCATGCCTTTGAGTTTAGTTAGGCTGAGAACCTTTCGACTCAGCACATGGGTTGGTTGGGCGTAAGATTGAAGCAGGTGTTGAAGCAGGTGTTAACGCGGGTGCGCGCGGGCGGATGAAGGTGTCACTCAGATGTCATAACAGTCCGAGACGATACTGGGTGACAAGGTGCGGGTGACGTCATGCACCGGAAGCACACGGAAGTTTGTGTGAGAATTTGAAGAAAATAAGAGTCGGGTTTTAGACGCCAAACGAGAAGGATCGAGCCTTGGAGCTCGCAGGCGCGAGGCGAACGTGCGCCCGATGGGGGCCGCTCGAGTTGGGGGCCAAATGAATAAAACAGCATAGAAGATTGTGTCTCTCCTCCTTACGTCAAAACCTTTAACTCAAAGTTAATAAAAATGTTTCGTACCTGAACAAGAAGTCGTTACGTGTTTTCGAATTCCGAGATTCCCATGTTCTTTATATGTTCTATAGTAATGAACATTACATGTCTATTTCGCACATGGCCATATTCGTGTATATGGCTACGCAACATAGATCAACAACAGATTAAAACCAAATGGCTAAGTTAAGCTTTTGCGGGCAGAATGATATTTTTGTCTCCAACGTTACATAGGCAGAGCAACATTTTTGTGCATTTTAGAAGCTCAGTGTAAAGCATTTTCTTATTGGCTGCTTGTTGATCAATTCAATGTTGATAGAAACATTGCTAGGAAGCCCTACTAAGTGTAAGATTGTGACAAGATTGTTCCGCAAAATATCAATTAAAAGTGGGTGCTACATTTTCATGCTATTATACTATGACACACAATTGCTGATCAAATTATTTGTTCAATTTTTATATATATATATATATATGACTAATTTACTGGTTTGAACAGATCCTCTATTTTGTAAATTTTCCAAAAATAATTTATTCACTTTACAAGAATTTAAAAAAATTACCAGCCTGCAAAAGCAGTTTATTATGAATCAGTTTTTCTCTATATGATTTTGGGTAATAAAAGAAATTAATTTTTTTTTTAAATTTAAAAAAAAAAAAAAAAAAAAAAAAAAAAATGATTTTATTTTATGTTTAGCTTTTCTAAACAGTATTTTTCTTTTGTTTGAATTTAATTTCTAAATTTAAATCCCTTTTGCAAACAATTTAAAAATTTAATTCTGTCCATAAACACTTTTTCCACTTGTGAGGTCATCTGATCAGAAAAAATATTTTGCAGTCTGTTAACTCTGTATCATAAAAGCCCCCCAATAATAACACTATAATTAGTCTTTAGTCAAAATGTAATTGTAACTATTAAAAAAAATTTTTAATCTAATTTTAGCACATTCAGATGTTGATGAAAAAACAATATTAGATTAGGTTTTGGGGGCCTTTTCCCTAAGGCAATACCTGCTTAGCAGGACTGAGGTACCCCAAGGAATGCTGAGAGGATCAAATATTTTTTTTCTAACAGCCACACATGAGTCAATTTGTGTGTGGATCTCCATTATAAAATAACTTCATGTCAAATTTGACTTGCTGGGAAGTCGGATCTATACTATCCATAACAATATTTATTATAAAATAATTTTAAAAATCCTATTCTACTTGATTGTACATATAACCATTATGGTTTCCAATTTAGGATTAGAGTGTAATATCTGTCAAAAGCCTTACTGAGCAGAAATCAGTTATACTTACTGAAAAATCTAAATAAGGATGTTCATAGAGAAGGAATTAAGTTAAAGAGAAAATTAGTGGAGAAAAAGATGTGAAGAATAAAAGGTGGGAAGAAAGAAAGCTAAAGAAAACAGAGTGAAAGGAAAAAATCAAAAGAGAAAGGATGGAGACGGAAGAGAAGATTGCTGGTTGAATATTGAGAGAAAATGAATAAGACTAAAAGGAAAGTTTAAATTTATTAAGCTTACTTTAATTTTTTTACTGGGCCAGAAGTAAAGGGACACTTAATGAGAATTGAAGTCACCAACCATTGCACTATGCAAGGCACCCCTAAAAAACAGGTTAGAGTGGAAAGGCATTAAAAAAAATTGCAAAACATTAAAACATCTCTATAGAGATATTGAGCAAAAGAAGGATAAAAGGATACAGTGGAAAGTATTTGAAAATTTCTTATTCCATTTTTATATATAAAATTAAATTAAATCAATGTTTATATAGCATTTAGATAAAAACACGAATGGGCAACAAAGATTCAAAGAGTTTGGTCTAGTTTATTAAATGGCTTATCAACTCCAAGTGTATTATTTCAAGCTGAAATTCAATTTATTTTTAAAATGTTTGATTATATTCCTAAGTTAATATTTTTCTACTTTCATTTTGTTTTAAATATCATTCAAATAGCCTATAATTTAAATAGCCTATAATCATTCACATGCACTTGTTATATTTTGACCTTCGACCCAGCCCCAAAAATGCTATTCCTAGGTGATACACCAGAAGGAAGTGACACATTCCAATGGCCAGTAATCGAAAGAGATCGCGTGGGCGGATTAAGGCTTATGATATGGGACAAGGTGAAGGTCTCATTATGCCATTACAGTCATGCACCGGAAGAGAGTAACCTCTGAACTGCATGACAGTTATTTCCGCTTGATGACGATTAAACATTCAATTTCAAAGATCCAGTAGGCGATCGTGTGGGTGTTGAGTTATTATTTAACTGAGTTTGGGTCCCCGATGCAGTTGCCAGCAGACTCCCAGAGGGTTAGGGACGAGATGTGGTAGGGAAGGCCACACCCGACCGAGGGGGACCTCAGAAAGCCCCGAAGCAGTTGCCAGTCGAATTCCAGACAGTAGAGACCAGATGTGGTAGGGAAGGCCACACCCAACCGAGGGGGCCCTTGGAAAAGCCCCGATGGAGTGGACCCCAAGACCTCTGGTTGAGCATCTAAGAGAACAAGAAAGACACAATGTGATGGTCATAACAGTGGGGTCAAAATATGAAGTTTATGTTCAGTCTCCAGCATCCTCTTACATGCAACCCTTCAACAACCCTTTCGAAACCTTACAATAAAGTGAGAGAGGTAAATATAATTGTAAAGAAGTCTTCCTGCGTTATCCTTCATGCGTCTGTTATTATTATTGAGTCGTTATGATACGGCAAATGAGTATACAACACACACAGTTATGTGCTTTCAAAAGCTCCCATTATATAGCTGAGCAAGGGTCTGAAGGGCGATCAAGCATTCTATGTTATGTTTTATGCATATGTCATATGATCAGTCAGCTCCCATCTCTTCACTCAATTCCTCAGTTGCCTTGTTCTTTTTGTTCTTGAAAAAAATTTTAAAAATCAGTTTTGAGTTTGTTACAAATTTGCATAGAACTATATGGTTTTAAGTATTCCTATCCAACATTAATAATTTTAAACAGATCTCTAAGACATGTGGTTTGGTTGGCTTTATGGCATTTACTTCAAGGAACAAAAAGCAGTGTATTTTTCAGAGTTCAAAATCTAAAATGATTTTTTTTTTTTTTTTTTTATTATTTGATTTGTAGATAAATTCACAACTCGATTTTTTGTTCTCATCAAATGAATCTTTGTTCAAGTGCAGTGTCCTTTTTGAAATTTTTTTTTTATAATTGGATCATGTCATATTGCAATCCTAAGTCTTTTCAAGCAATTATATGTTTTCAACTAACTATTCCTATTAAATGATAATCATTCGTTGGCACACAGTTATACAGTTTAAACTATTTCAGTTCAGTACAAATAATTTATCAAAAGATCTATTTGACCCATTGATGGAACCCTAATAGCAAAAAAGAAAACTAAAAATTCTAGTTATCTTATATATTTTTCAACCATCCAATTCTACAGCCTGGTATGCTGGGGCTGTAAAATACTTTGACTGTAGCTCTGGAGAGCGGGGAGGACCGCCTCCCCCAACTAGTGCCCTGGATATGACAAACAATCTGATGGCAAGGCTCCAGTCTTGGAGATTTAGAGAATATAGAGTACCTCTTCGTTAACATTACTCCCAGGTTGCCTCAGACCTGAACTGGTAGCACCTGATAGGATCCAATCAATGAGTCAAATAAAACTATTTAAACCATATCCAAACAAATGACTTATGCTAAACTGAATAGTTAGAAATAGAATAATATATATGTATAAAGAAGATTTGGCATTAAATAACCCATAATGGTTCATAAGCCATAAAAATTAAACCAATCCAGTCTAGTCTTTCACATAGTGGTAAAAAAAAAAAAATGTCTGCTGTATCTGTCTACAGTGAAACAATTATTGTATCATTCAGAATTTGAATCCATGTTTCTAATGTTCTGGTACAGAAAGGATGTAGAATATGGTTTTCAGCCTTGCCCTGAGAGGTGCATTTGACATCCATACACTAGATAATTAAGCTGTTAAACACAACAGTTACATGCAACCCTAATAGTTTTTATAAGAACTTCAGATTTAGTTATTGTTTGAATTTCTGAGGAATTATTATGATGCACAAATTTACTCTTGGAAAGGTCAACAAGCAATGTAAGATTTAAGGTTCTAAGTTTCCACCACTGATTTGTCCTCATGGATAAAAGCATTGGTTCAGGTATTTAGTTACCTTGCAAAGTCACATGTTCAATTCTGGAGCTGGGTGGTACAAAAAGTAATATTCCCTTGTTTAAAAGATTGATTTTAATGGCATGTCAACTCACTTGGGGTTAGTGTACATTTGTATACAGTCTTACCACTAGACAACACTATGGAGTGGAGGAGGGCTCTACTCCTCTGCAAGAAATACAGTCAGCATATACTAAACCCCACCAACAAGGCAATTCAGAAAAAAAAAAAAAAAAAAAAAAAAAAAAATTGGAAGAATTTACTCATACAAGATATCCTCTGAGCATGGACAATGGAAAAACTATCAACTAGTAAAATAATTAGGTATTTTAATTAATCATTTTATTTTAGTGATAAATTGTGTGCTAACTAAAACTTTAGAGTTTGTAGTAGCAGATTTAATTTCTAAAAAGGTCAGGACTTGTGTAGACCTTATTTTGCATTCATATGTCAGCTACAGTCAAAATAAGAATTAACAGTTTGTTTTAAAATCAGCTGTAAGCAAAAAATATATTAAGATAAACATTTAGATTCATATCAGCTGATATTTAGCTATGACAGGTCACTAAATAGTTATAGCAATTACATGTCATTAAAGCATTAGTTAGAGAGAATGATTAGAAGAAAATATCTAAGATTTCAAAGACACAGTCAGAGAATTGCAGTTGAAGTCAGAAGGACCAGAAGCAGACAGAGCAGAAAGGCTCTTAATAAGGGTGTGGACAGGTCAGTGATGAAGAAATGTCTAAGTCTGTGGTTGTCCATTTCATCTACCATTGGTAATTGTCTATCTAATGGGCTCAAGTAATTCCTTTTTCGATCTCTTGTGTTTCACAGCAACTATGAAAAAGAGTAGGTAGCAATAGACCATAGTATCTTGAAACTAACGAATTTGTCTTTGTATTGTATACATGACAACTTTTGATATGATGCAGTAGTGCTACAAACTCTTTGAATTAAATACTCAGAAAGTTAACAACTATAACAGACTCCTGAAGAAGGTTGGGAATATAAGAGGAGAAACATAGTGATGGTAGTAACCAAAATGATACACTGATATTCTTGAATTTTCATTAACCAACTCAGAAAAAAAAAAAAAAAAAAAAAAAAAGATCCTGCTATACATTATAAATCAAAACATTTAACTATTTTCTTGATTTGTTAATAAACTGCACTTTATCCAATCCAAATTTATGAACAGTTACAAAGAGGCATCTGACACAAGTGGTTTATAGAAAAAGCATCCAATACAAAGTAATTAATGAAAATTTAAATATAAAATAATTACTCTCAATATCATGATATATTCTGTCAGTATTAGTGCAGGTTAAAAGAGGAGAAGACCCTGGGGTGTAATGGCTAAGGTATGAAACCCCTTATCACTCAAGCAACGGATTAAATAGTACTGCTTTTCTTCTATAAGGATAGCTTTGGCATTAAATAAACCATGAAGGTTGATATGCCATTAAACAGAGACTAAACCTGTTTAAAAGTGCAATAAGAGTAATCTGAAGCTAAATGAGAAAATTTGTGGTAAACAGCCAGGCTTTGGCCTGTTTACAAAAATTTTTCTCATTCCCCAATGATACCTACTACAGAAAAATAAGGTCTAAAACCATTTGGCTTTAGGTTACCTTTAGCGAACTTTTAACCTATCCCTTAGATATTCATAAATAGCATGGGACACCCCATTTATGAAGAAAAAAAGTCATGCATGTGTGTAGGAAGGCATGAGAAGTGGATAAGTTTATGCTGAGTGCACAGCATGTTTGTGAATGTATGCCTGTTTACATAGGACTGAGACATATAGGTGAGTAAGTGGGTGGCACTATTGACTGCATTCCTCATATCAATATGCTTTCACAATAAAGACTATATAAACATGTTTATGGATATATATATATATATATATATATATATATATATATATATATATATTCCCCACCCCAAATTTTTGCAATAAAAAAGAAAGCAAAAAAAAGACACGTACATTTAACTACCTATCCATACAGTTATATCTATTCTATAAATTCAATGAGTAAACAGATTTTTTTTCTCTTAAACAAAAAAGATAAAAAAAAACTATTAAAAAAACACACAAAAAAAAAAACAAACTTTGTTTTATGTTTTTTTTTCATCTTTTTTAATTATATCTCTGCACTTCAAACTCTTCCACCAATGTTCAAATAAATATCCAAATTCACTAGACTGTGAAAATGAAATTTAGTTTAGGATATAAAAACATTATATACAAATACATTTGAGAAAGAGTGGGTACTTCTTTGTATTCAAACTATTTAATAAGACATTTTTGGTCGCATTGTCAGAATAATGATTTCCTGATCTTTTTCCTTTGGTAGTCTTTTTTCTTCTTTTTAATCTTATTTAAAATCCCACAAGAAGTAAAATGCTCTTGGTTAATAAAAAAAAAATTAAATTGTAAAAAACAAACAAAACAAAAACATTCATCATTCAAAATTTTCCCTCTGATACACCAAAACATAATACAATTTGTTCATAACAACATATTAGAAAAAAAAATGCTATTAATCAAAAATCCAATGTTATCAAAACATTCTTTTGGAAGGTGAGTTGACAAAGAAAAATGCCATGATCTGTCTATTCTTAACAATTCTTTGGCATAAGATTGATCACATTCCAAGGGTCATGCTAAGAATTAAGAATAGACAAATTTACTGACACTCATTTTGGGTCTCAAGTTCCTCCCTGAATAAATACGGAGTTTAATCACAAGTTGAAAAAAAATTGAATTTAAACCAGAGGAAAAAAAGCTAATCTCTCCAAGCAATAGATCTATCTTCAATAAATACAAAACAAAGTACAGTAACTATGAAAAATGATGGGATTATTTACATATAGTTTGGTACTTCTGCTTTCATGAGTGGGGTTAGTCACTCAGTGTAATTGACTTGTTTCAACACAACTTTAATGTCTTGGTGATTATGCCAGGTATTATGGGAACAAAAACATAAAATGAAGGTTTAATGAAAATATGGATTTTCATTTGTTAATTCAAACACATGAAGAAAGGTAGAAGACTAGGTTTTCAGTTAGAGTGTTGCAAATAAAATGGACATGATTTGAGAAGCTAGGTGAGGGGGACAGCATATAAATGAAAAAATGATTTCTCTTCCCTTCTTTGATTGTTGAGTTTCAGTGACCCAGTCTCAGAATCAACTTTAACATTTTGACATCTGAATAAAAGTTGGAAGACATTAAAAAAAAAATTTATTTGTTTATCTACTTCTTATCATCTGGAGAGGAATGACAATCAGTTGCTTTTGAGTCAGATACAGAAGCAAAAGCCAATTTTAAGTTAGGTTACTTGGTTTAATAGCATATCAACCATTCATGGTTATTTAATGCCAAATCTTATATATTTTTTAAGAGTATATATTTAGGCAGCAAGTTATTGTTAAGTTAAGTTTTATCAAAGACGATGGAACACATAATTTTTTAATTGTAATTTTTCAAGTCTTCTAGTTAATTTTTCTTGTGTTGGGATCCAGGTGGTAAAGAAATTGTCCCATATCTTCTGCCCAAGTGCTTTTGACCATACTTTTGGTCATCATCAGGGGGTTGTGTGTTTGAATTGACAGTTTGGATTTTATGGTTTTAATTATGCATAGTGTTTTGTTTTAAAGTTATCAGTTGGAACATTTTCAGCATTTTGTTTTAAAACATTCAGTTGGAAAAGTTTACTAATAGAGTTAGTGATTTTAATCATTAGAAATATTCAATATGTTGGTGCCTGTGTTAAATGCTATTTTATTTAGTTTTTTACTTTTTATGAATATTGCTTCAAGGATTTGTAATCATTTTTATTATTGTTTTTATAGATAATTATTGTATAATCTGTGAGAATCTTCCTTACATTGGAAGATATAGGTTGGTCAGTGCTATTGTTGTAGTTTATAATTAAATGTTGTTTTATGGGGGCTATTTTCAGAAAGGTGATAAGTGAGATGACAAGGTAGTGTTGTGGTTATATAACCAATGTAGTTATTTGTTTTTCAGGAAGCACTCTCGAAATGGACATATAAATTTATAAACTACATAAAGAGTATCTTAGCAGATTAGGTTTGATGTTTTAAATTTAGTGTAGTAGATAAGTTTTATTTGTTTTTCAATCAGTTTAATGTGTCTTTTTATAATGTTTTAACTTGTTTGTCTAATTTGTAGTTGTAGTGAATGTGATTTCAGTAATATAGATTAATTCTGTGTTATTATTGTTGGTATATATATGATTTGTAAGTGAATAGTTTGTAAGTAACTATTTTTAACTGGTTAGAACTTATTTGTTTGCACACAGTTAAATGGTTTCCAGTGTTGCTATTTATTGTTTACATAAAGTTAAATGGTTTTAAGTATTGCTATTTAGAATACTAATAATTCTGTTCAATATAAACAATCCCTAGTAAAAGATTATCAAGTACTGCTATCTATAATTCTATCCAACATTATTCATTTGTTTGCACATAATTAAATGGTTTCAAGTATACCAAATAATTAGTTGTATTTGATAAACATAGAAGGAACCCTAACAGGTACTACAACTCCTGTAAAGAGTGGATATGGGAGTAATAGCAATGAAGGAGTATTCTACATTCTCAAAAATCCAGGACAGGATCAACACCATCAGATAGTTTAGTGTCTGTCATATCCATTTATAGAGATGCAGTCGGCATATTCTACACCCCCAGCTAAATGAACTAGCAAAAGCCAAAGTAAAAACCTGTTAGCTAGTGGACTTTACCATTCTAGCAGACCACAGAATGAAAGTGAAGGGAGTCAGAAAACTGAAAAGGATATAGAACCTGAAGCTAACAGTAATACTAATCATTGTCAAAGATGGAATAATTCCAAATAACTTGGCAAAGAAACTAGAGAAACTAGAAAATTGGAGTTGGATTGAGGTAGCTGGACTACAGCACTTTTGACATTGGCTAGAATAATAAGAATTCTGGAGAGCTGAGGAGACTTGCTGTCACTTAGCCTTCAATGAAGGTCACCAGTTACTACTAGTGGGAAAGACTCTAAAAGAACAAAAAAATAAAGTCAAGTGGTTTTAGATTTGAAATTATTAGGCCCCTCATCAAAGTCATTAGGGTATTGATTAGAGTAATGGAAAATCCATTTGCCTAAGGATTTATCTGCTTACTTCTATACTACATGGACACTAACCAAACGGCTGGAGAAGAAACTTGACGGCAACTACACAAGAATGTTGAGAGCAATACTGAACAAGTCCTGGCGACAACACCCCACGAGACGCCAACTGTACGGTCACCTACCTCCCATCACGAAAACTATACAGGTCAGATGAGCCAGACACGCCGGACACTGCTGGAGAAGCAAAGACAAGCTCGTAAGTGACGTACTACTATGGACCCCCACATATGGCCAGGCGAAAGCAGGACGACCAGCCCGAACTTACATACAGCAGCTATGTGAGGACACAGGATGTAACCCAGAAGACCTGCCAGAGGTGATGAACGATAGGGAAAAGTGGCGAGAGATGGTCAAGGATATCCATGCTGGCGGCATGTCTTGATGATGATGACGACTTCTATATCAACTATTGTGATATACCAATAAAGAGTTGCTTTTATTACTTGTATATATTTCAAAATGAATAAGCCCACTAGAAAATTTAAAGAATTACTTATTTAGTTCTTTCATACATGTATATTTCCAGCTTGTTGCTTTTGTCAGAGAACATGTGGCACAAGGCCATGTGAATGGGGCATCCAATGAGACTCAAACTCACATGTGTAGGTTTGTTGTTAATCTACACGAGTGAGTTTGAGTCTCATTGGGTACCCCATTCACATGGCCTTGTGTCACATATTCTCTGACAAAAGCAACAAGCTAGAAACATATATGCATGTAGAAACGAAATAAATAATTCTTTAAAAAATACAAATCTCTTAGTGGACCTATTCATTTTGAAATATTTACTTTTTTCTCTCTTTGGACCAACAACAAAAAAAAATTTGCACACACATTATATATATATATATATATATATATATATATATATATATATATATATATGTATATATATATACACACACTTTATGTAAAATATTTAAATGAACTTAAGGCTATATGAGAGACACAACATGGCATGGAAAAAATTGGATACAGAAGACTGGTTATATGAGTAAATTTAATCTTAATTTAATGGTAGATCTCTTTGGTTAAATCAGTATGACATACTGACAACAAAATGTAAGATGAAAGTGTAAAAAAAATATTGAATAATAATAATTAGAATAAGAAAAAAAAAATGACCTTTGTGCATCAATAGAAATCAAGATGAAAGAAAAAAAAATATCATTAAGAATATATATATATATATATATATATATATATATATATATATATATATATATATATATATATATTACTATTCTGCTTGTTCATATGTGCAATCATGCTTTTCTACCTAGTATCAACCTAATTCTGAACTAAGAAACCTACAATGATAATAATCTGAGAGGAAATACAAAGAATTAGGAAAAGGATAAGGAAGGTGAGAGTATAAAAACAAGAAAAAAATTCAAAGAAAACAGATATATATATATATATATATATATATATATATATATATATATATCTATCATGTGCTGTTAGCACAGATTTCCCGACTCTCTTGCCCTTTGTCTATCATTGATCACTTCCAGCAGACTAGACTACAGAGGTATTATAGGTTCTAGTTGATTATCAAACATTTGCACATCCATGTGAAGGAGTCAATAGAACATTGCTTATGAGTTTATTCTTATTTCTTCAGCAGTATCCTACATGTCTTGTCTGTCTTATTTGGAAGGTTTTAGAAATGGGAAGTAGGTGGCCGTACAACTGTGGGATGTTGCTTTCAGGATTTGTTCAATACAGTTCATAGCATTCTTGAGCAATTTCCATCTAGCTTTTCCTCTATATGCTTAGTCAGCATACAAAATGTGTTATAATTTCAGAGCTGATGTAGGTCGTCCAAATGGCTGAGTGGTAAGATACTAAGTCTAGCATAAAGTTAGGTGGGTTTCGATCCTAGCTTGGAGCATCCTGCATGTCTAGCCACACTGAAGTGTCATGATACAATGAAACCGTCTATAGATGACAATATATTTATACGAGAGAGAGAGAGAGGAGGTGGGGTGAAAAAGAACAGAGCTAAAATCAAAGCATATACAAGCTTGCTGGTTGGATGTTAATATACAATGAGTGAATTTTTGAAAATAAAGAGATAGAAAAGTGTAAAAATTGCAAAACATACAAATTCTTTTAAAAAGAGAGAGCAAGAAATGATTCAGCAGAAAAGTTGTATTCATTTTTTATACTTTTTTTGCATATGAAAATAATGTATCACATTTAGATTTAAAAAAAAAACATGGATGAGCAAAAAAGATGTGTTGGATGTGAAGATAAAGGCAAAGGCTGAAAGAGCAACCATATAAGAATAATGGAAAATCTGTGTTGTTTCAGCAGGTTTCTACAAATTAAATCAGTGAATAATAAAAGATGATTTATCTAAGAAATTCAGAAAATTAAAGAGACTTTTAGTCTAGACATCTGACACTGAAACAGAGTGTATGGATGTGTGGCTTCATGACTTTACTCTAACTTATTTAAAATGAATATCAACAGCCTCAGGGGTCTTGTTCATTCTGTTTCTTGAACTAAACCGAGTACCTCAACTGAAAATGATGGTCAGTCAGTGGCAAGTATTGGGTACAATTAACTGGAGTAGAAGAGGGAGATTAGCTAGTTCATTACAAGAGCAAAATATTAGTAAAATATGGAAAAAGAATGTTTAATATCATGAGATTTTTTATAAAAATCTGTGTGTGTGTGTGTAAAAATAAAAAGGTAAAATCTAAATACAATCCAAAACCACTGTGTCAAGGGGCAAAATGAATATAATTCTAGTCTACCCAAACCATTATTGTGTAGTGAGTTTGATTCTTACTGAATACCCCATTCTTCTGTCCTTCTGCCAAGCAAAACTTAGTAAATGACATTACTGTATTGGGAGTTTGATGATCAGACAAAGGACACATGACTTCAGTTAAATCTATATTGTTGATTAATAAACTCATTGTGATCTCATTGGGATATTGGTTCATGATGATATTGATGCTTCTATTGAAGTGAAGAATTCTAATAACTATTTCATAATTATCACTGTTATATAGAGAAGTTGGATGATTAAAAAATTAAAAAGCTTGCAAAATGATCATTCAGTGGTGAATTGAACTGGAAATTGCTTTATTCCCTGTGATCATTTTATGTGTATTTCTCTAAAATCTTGCTATAATGGCAACAGTTAGACAAACACACACACACACACACAAGTCAGAATTTGTGATGTGGATTTCTCAAATTCAGATTGGATATAATAGAGAAGCAGGGCATTATAAACCTTAGCCGCTATAGCAGTGAAAGTTATACTTCTGTAGTTCTTAGGGATTCCAAAGTCACCTTTCTTGGGAAAAGGGAGGATACAGCCTTTAGTTCATTTCTCTCTCACATTTTGTTTATACACAACACTGCATAATCAAAGAAGTATTTTGATCAAAGGAGTATGTACTAAAAATCTCAAGGCAACACTATTGTTGATAGATTTCTCCAAGGTATTTGATTCCATACATACAAATATATGGTCTCTTCAAAGAAATTTGAGTCAATGATGTTTTACAAAAACACAAAAGCAATTGTTTGCTCATCCAACTGCCTTGTTACCGGAGTCTTGCAAGGATATACATAGTACCATATATTTATAATCAGTCTAGATTATATACGATGGATGTCAATAGATCTAATAAATGAAAATGACTTCACATTAAGAAGCCAAAGCAGATGATATCCTACAGAAACTATGAGAAATGCAGACAACAAGGATGATCTAGCACTTCTTGCAAATACATCTGCCTAAGCTGAATCCAAACTGGATAGCCTGTAGCAAGCAGCAGGAGGCATTGGCCTCTGTCAATTCAAATGAAACCGAGTTCATATGTTTTAAAGATAAAGGAGCCATTTCCACTTCAAATGGAAAGTCTGAGATTAAAAGACCAGTTCACATACCTCAGCAGCAATATCTCATTGACTGAAAGGGATATGAACATACACATAAAGAAGATATAAACTGTAATTGACAGGTCTTTGATCATATGTAAATCAGATCTCTCAGATCAAATAAAACAGGGTTTCTTCTAAGCTGTGGCAGCACTACTATACAAATGCACCACCTGGATGCTAATGAAACACATGAAGAAAAAGCTACAAAAGAAACTAGGCAAAAATGCCCCATGTTGTTTTAAACAACTCCTAGGAGTAACAGCCTATAAAAAAAGCATCTGTATGACCACTTACCCCAACTCCATAAACCATCTAAGTTCGACAAGACATGCTGGGCAGGAGAAGTAAAGACAAACTCATAAGTGACTTTTCTGTCTGAATGACTGATGTCCTCATCTCTACTGTTGTTAGTTGAGACAACATTTTGGCCACTGTATCCTCCAGCCCTCCTCAGGTGTCCCTTGGTTATCTGGGCATAGAAAAGATTCAACCGGGGAAATCATTTTTAAAGTCGTACTGTTGATCCAACAGGGCAGTCAAGAAATATGAAGATGTTATTTACATTTCAAATTCATCCTATGATGCTTCTCAAGAAACTTCTTGTGATACTTCTCAGATTGATAGGCATGAAAAACAATGTCATTATTCGAATAACATCTTCATATTTCTTGAACATCTTATTGGGTCAACAGTCAAACTTTAAAAATGATTTCCCTGGTTGAATTATTTCTATGCCCAGATAAACAAGGGACACTTGAGGAAGGCCAGAGGATACAATAGCTGAAACGCTGAGTTTCAACCAACAACAACAAAGATGAGGACAACAGTCTGAAAAATCACACACAAAATATTGCTCATTAGTGACATTTTTTAATGGACTCCCACACATGGATGTACCAGTGTTGGTCATCTAGTAAGAACATACGAGGTGCATACAATGTTTCCAGACTTTTTTTGTATGGGCATCTAAAATTGTAGTAGACTCTTGAAAATTCAGTATGTTATTGCTATACATCTTATGAGATGACTGACTAATTTTTATGATTTCAGCTTCAAATCAACAGCTACAGCAGCAACTGGAATACACCCTACTAAAGCCTGATTGTCACAGCTGGTAAATTTCAAAAATGCAATCTTGACGTGAGGAAGAACAATATGCAATAAAATTCTGTTTTAAACTTGGAAAAAATGCCACAGAAACGTATGGAATGCTTCAGACTGCTTTTGGAGTATCTTGCATGAATCGAGCATCAGTTTTTGAGTGGCATAAGAGATTCAAGGAAGGCAGGGAGTCTGTGAGGGATGATGAGAGGTTTGGGAGGAGTAAGGAAGTCAATACACCAGAGTTGATTGGCCAAAGGGTTAGGGTTACTATGTTGAGGTTTTAAGGGAGTTCAGGAAGAGATTCCATCGGAAGAGGCCAGCACTCTTCAAATCAGGTCAGTGGTATTTCCATCAGGACAATGCACCAGTCCACAACTCCATCCTTGTAACAGACTATTTGAGCAAGATGGGCATCAAGACAGTTCCTCAGCCTCCCTATAGTTGAGATGTTGGTCCCAGTGACTTTTGGTTATTCCCTAAGCTCAGAGGCTGTCGTTATGAGACAATTGAGGAGATGAAAGAGGCTGTGATGAAGGTTATTGACACGCTCACACAAGAAGACTTCCGTGGGGCCTTTCAGAAGTTGTTTGAACGGTGCAACAAATGCATTGCAGCTGGAGGAGATTACTATGAAGGGGACTAGAGTTTCATGTGTGTACTATCAATAAAAGTGCCCATACGAAAAAAATCTGGAAACTTATCGTATGCACTTCGTACATACATCAATTCAGTGTAGACAACGGATGCAATCTAGAGAACCTGCCAGGTGCGATGGATGATTGGTATGGATGATTAGAGGGAATCAAGGAATTGTTAGCCTGACTTGATAACGAAGATATTAAAATTTTAGCAATTGTTATATCATCTAATTTTTTTGCATATATTCTATTATAAAAATAACAATCATTGAGATTTCTGCTAGCACAATAATGTTAAAATGCTCTCAGAGAATAAAACAATTTCCAACGAGATAATAATGTGGCATCAGCCTTAGTAATTGCTATTTCTCAAGGGAGATAATGAAATGCTACTTCTAGAATAATTTTCCATATTTATTTGCAATAAATTAAAATATAAATCTTCAGGATAAGATATCACTAAACACTAAGTTAATGTCTGCCAAAGATGGCCTTTAATATGTGAGCATAAAATTGCAGCACAACTTAAACTAATACCTACCAAAGTTCATAGCATATCAACCATTGTGGGTTATTTAATGCCAAATGCAGTTTATACATACATAAAAGTTAAATAGTTCCAAGTACTGCTATGTATCACTAACAATTCAATTAAACATCAATCATTTCTTTATACACAGTTAAATGATAAAACAGTTCTATTTCTAACAATTCAATTTATGAATCATTTGTTTGCACACAGTTTAAATGTCAAATAGTTCTATTTGATCCATTGATAGGACTCTTTCAGGTGGTACCACTCCAAGCCAGAATAGACCTGGGAACAATAGCAATAGCAATGAAGGGGTACTCCAGATTCCCCAAAACTCCAGTATTATTGGAGCCTCACCATCAGATTGTTTAGTGTCATATCCAGTACACTCGTTGGGGAAGAGGTCTTATCCCTCTGCAGAGATGCAGTCAGTGTATTATACAGCCCCAATCAACTGGGCTCCAAAACTATTTGAGAGAAACATCTAACTTTATAATAATCAGCGTGAGAACCTTCTAAAAAACAATGAATACACAATTTAAGATTGGTACAAATATTTATTATATACAGACAGTTCCATACTATTTATATCAGTGGGATCTAAAATATAAATACAGGAATTTTTCTAAACTTACCATTAATTAAACAGTAGCACCTACTGGGTTGAAATAGTCACAATATCAGTGTTATCTACTCCAGTGCCTTTTAACTTAAAGATTTTTTTTTTAAAAAAGGTACATGGTAGAGTAATTACAGCCTTTATTAAAAAACATGTAAATTAGATATAAAATATAGCAATAACATAAAAGCCAGTCAGTGTAAGTATAAATTTGATAATATATACATGACACATCTATTCAAAGAACACTAAGAGCACCAACTGGATTTGAAATTCTGATCTTTACCAAAATCCACTGGCACTAGTGGGGAAATAGCTATCTCAGCCAGACACATCCAGATCCTTTACAACTAAACCCGATATTGTCACTACAAAAAAAATTTAGATGTTCATCTAGTCATGTTCATGCAGAGGAAGAGATAAAGACAAAGGAGAAGAGAGGACAATGCTGATGAGGACAATGCTGTATCATTCACCATTCATGTTGTAGTGATTAAAAATGAATAACAATCAAGATTAAATAAGCAAGGAATGGTTTATTTATAAATCAATGAAACAAGCAATTCATAATCAAAAAGTCTGTTTGGCAAAAGGTTCTGTTTAGTTGTTGGTTAAGGTTTTACAGAAAGAAGTCTGATGCTCAAAGCATTGCCTTACTTGTTTCATGTTCTTGTGGTAAGAAGGTTGGGCTTGAAGTGTGACTCATAGCAGTTCTATTGGTGAAGTTGTATTTGTTTAGTGAATGCCTGTTAATTTCACTTGTGCTACAAAAGACGATTGCTTGTCTGCTTCACTCTTGCTACTTAGAACACTCGTCCACCCAACAAATAAAATGCGATTTTGTGTTGAATTTTGCTCTAAATATATTTTACTCAGCTACACTTGGAGAATTAGAAAATTGTAAACATCAAAAACTAGAGCAAGTTAAAGATTTTAAATAAACTTTGAAACAAAAGAATTTGAAAAACTATGACATCTATGAACAATTCGAATGCTTGATTTTATGAAGACATCAAAGATCAAGTGTTGAATTAAAGAAAAGAGTACAAAAATTCACATATGAAAAAAACTAATACATATGATGGTGATGTATTAAAAGTCTTGACTAGAAAACAGACATTTTGTACTTCACAAGAACCAGTTGTGCTCCCTAAATGTAACTTGGCAACCAAACAGAGAGTACTGTAATACACTCTAGAATGAACTATCTATTGCTTGTAGATTACATAATTGGCAGTAAGACACTACCAGGTTATCTTGCACGTTGTGTGACCATTGTATTCATTATAACTAAGTGGTCAGATTCATTATGTCTCAAACGGGCAGCAGTTTTGTTTCATGAAATATTCAATCACTCAGATTTGTCATTCTCCTTACAGTCCAGATTTGACTCTGTGAGTACTGGCTTCCCACCTCCCCAAAAGAAACACTGGATAAAATTAGGGAGAACATAAGGTAGCTGATAGCTATCATGAAATCATATGGGCTTCTCTAGTAGAATTTTTTTTTTTCTTCATTTAGTCCATAAGTTAATATCAAAGTTATATAGTATGGACTGCTCTTTTTGAGAGGTCAGCAATGCATGCATCTCTGGTGAGTTTGCAAGACACCAAAAGAGCCCATGTTCTCCTTTTGGTACCAAAAGTTAAACTTTCAGAGGGAGTGGAATTGTAGGATATCTTTTATTCTGTTTTTGTATTTCATTATTAATTTTATCTTTTATTTAAACTATTAATTTATTAATCCCTACAAGAGGACTTTTCAAATCAATCTGCAAAGTTAAAGCAGTGCTGAAAGAAGAGTTCTTTGAAGGAGACTTTAGTACTATTGCCGTAGGTAGGCATTTTTTATCATTGATATTAAGTAGCTAGACATTTTCTGAATCAATTTTGTACAAGTCAAGATTTCTAGTTTTGTTGTCTTAATAAAATTTTACAAACTTTATTCCAGCTAGCATAGTAAATCATAAATAAGAATAGTAAATCATCTGAACATGTCAATACAACTTGTCAATGGAAACAATAGGTTCTAATTGATGTATGAATAGGAGACAGGTAAGTACTTGAAATATAGAATGTATCTGAAGAAATGCCTTTCTTAAATAAAGGCTCCAAAGAAATGTTTAAATAATTTATGTTGATAACACTATTCATTCATTTACACACAGTTTAATGGTTTAAAGTATTGCTATGTAATACCAATAATAATAATTGTTGGGTGGGTGGTTACCCCTCTGTAGAGATGCAGTCAGTGTATTATACAGCCCTAGCTGACTAGGCTGTGGTTCATGTAGTGGCATAATATTAAAATGCATAAACCAGAATCTGTCCAAGAAAATGAGACCTATAAAATTCTTTGGGACTTTAAGATACAAATGGATCACCCAATCCTAACAAGACCAAAATTAATATTAATTAAAGAAAAAAGAAATTTCTCTTCCTTCCTTTGACAGCTGAATTTCAGTAACCCATTCTCAGAACAAACTTGAACATTTTAACAGCTGAATAAAAATTGAAAGATATTAATAAAAAAATAAAATTAAAATGTTTGTCCAGGAGGCATGACAATCAGTGACTTTTGAATCCAATACAGGAACAAAAACTGAGCAAAAAAACTTGTCATCTAGTGGATTTTGCTGTTCCAGTAAACCATAAAGTGAAAATAAAAGAAAGCAGAAAGATGGACAAATTATTGGATCTTGCCAGGAAGCTGACAAAATTGTGGAACATGAAGATGACAATGATACCAATTGTTGTAGAAGCCCTTGGAATGGCCCCCAAAGACCGGGAAAAGAGACAGGGCAAACTAGAGATCAAAGAAAAATTGAGACCATCCAGACCACAGCACTGTAAAAATTGGCTAGAAACCTTAGAAGAGTCATGGAGACCTGTTTCAAACTTAAAACTAGAATGAAAAACTCACAAGTAGTAAAATAAGAAAATTCTATCACACCAAATGTCATCTAAATATTAATAATATGTTAAGTGAATGTGGAAGCACTCAAAGTGTAATGGTATTGTCATTGGAAAGGAACCCAGTAACCTGAGTTCAAACCTGGATGAGGCTGTTTGCATTTTACATAGCACTGACAACCTTAGGAAATGTATGAATCTAAGTATTCACCCTCCGGATGAAACTTTATACTGGGTTATGTGGTATCAGTACCATTTTGTTCTTCAGAGCTTCAAAAATAAGGAATATTTTTTTGGTTTTAATTCACCTAAGTCTAAATGACAAAACAAATATCTATCAGCCTATTTTTCATACTGATTTTTTAACATTTTGTTTTAATGAAATGTTTATTCTTTATATACAATATAGAAAACCAAAATTAAATGACTATAAAGATGATTAGTGGAGCAGAAGGTATTTTAGTCAAGTCCCCATTTAACTAGGATTAATATTAGTATAGCTATGATATACTAGCACTGAATAAAACAGAGAGAATGACAAGATAAATTCATTTAAACATACCAAGAAAATTTAACATTATATATACACAATATACTGACAAATGGTGTAAAAAGGAAATAATGAACAACACATCACTCAATAAGTCCTGAGTCTGACATACAGATGGCACCACTAATAAAAATCTATGAGATTTTTATAAAGTACTAACCTTCAAATGGCACATGTCAAAATTTGAGCCCAATTGGATAATTAGTTTACAAATTACAGTTATTTAAATGAAGTTACTGTAGCAAATTTTCAAAACAAATGGAAAAATCTGAATTTCGTGTGTTGATAAAGCAGTGCTTTCTGATGGGAAAAAAATACTGTTCAAGCAAAGCAATGGCTTTATAAGTGTTGTTCAGACTCTGCTCCGTTGAAAACAATGGTTAAGAGGTGGTATGCTGACTTTCAATGCGGTCATACAGACACAAATAATGCTGAATGCTCAGATTACCTAAATTCGGCAGTTGTTCTGGAAAACACTAAAAAAACTCCACAAACTCGTTTTGGCTGATCATAAATTGAAGTTGCGTGAGATAGTAGAGGAGTTAAAGATATCAGAAGGTAGTGTATTCACTATTTTACATGAATATTTGTCCATGAAAAAGCTGTGTTCAAAGTGGGTATTGTGTTTGCTCACAGTCGATCAAAAACAATGATGTGTCGATGATTCAGAGCATTGTTTGCAACTGTTTCAATGCAACAAAAAAGAGATTTTGTGTAAATATGTGACAATGGATTAAACATGAATCTACCACTTCACTCCAGAGTCAAATTGGCAGTCAGCTGAATGGACAGCAGCAGGTAAAAGCTGTCCAAAGCGACCAAAGATGTAAAAATCAGCAGGCAAGGATTTGTCCTCTGTATTTTGGGATGCACAAGGTATTTTGTTCATTGAATACCTTGAGAAAAGAAGAACCATCAATAGCAAATATTATGTAGCATTATTGGTGCATTTGAAGGAAGAAATCGCCAAAAAACGGCCACAAATGAAGAAAGTGCTCTTTCACCAAGACAATATGCCGTGTCAAAAGTCGATCACAATAATGGCAAAACTACATGAATTGTACTTTGAATTGCTTCTGCACTCACCCTATTCTCCAGATCTGGTCCCTAGCAACTACTGGCTGTTTGCAGACCTCAAAGAATGCTCCAGGGGGAAAAAATTGGCTCCAATAAAAAAGTGACATCAGAAACTGAGGTCTATTTGGAGGCCAAAGACAAATCATTCTACAAAAAGGCATTGGATTGTTAGAGAAGTGTCAGAATCAGTGTATCACCCTAGAAGACTATGTTGATGAATAAAGTTGAATTTTGTGTAAAAGTTGTTGTTTTATTAGTTAGGCCTGGGACTTATTGAGTGATGTGTTATGTCCCAACAGCTACAACTATACACATCATCAAGTCGCTCTGACAGCATGGATTTCCTTGACCCTCTCTTTCCATCCATCCCTACCATTCATCACTCTCAGGTTTTCCAACCAACATCCCTTCTCTGGCATATCCATGTGTAGAAGAACATCCCTTATGAGTTTGTCCTTGCTTCTCCAGCAGGGTACTGCATGTCTTGTTCCCCTTACTTGGATGGTTTTTGAGATTGGAGGTAAGTACCCATACAGCTGTTTCTTGGGGGTGTTGGTTCCAGAATTTGCAAAAAATAGTTCAATAGCATTCTTGTGTAGTTTCCATCTAGCTTTTTTGTTAACAGCCAAGTGGTGCATCCATACAGTAGTATTGACCTATCCAGTGTCTGTTCCATAAACAACCAGTATTTGAAAAGGGAACAAAATAGAAAAAGGCTTACTTGATCAAAGTAGGTAAGATAGCCACATGGTTTTACTGTTCCCAGGCAGGGGTCAGAAACAATAAGACCAGAAGCAAAAAGAGATAAAATTTTTGGAACTGTCATGTACCCCCTATTGGACATGCAAATTATCTAAGGGAGATGATTATTCCTTATATAACTACACAACCAATCTTCACCAATGAAAAAATACAGCAAAGAAAGAGGTCAGAGAACATCATTATATATATATATATATATATATATATATATATATATATATAAAATGCATATACTTACATAGAATTTTCCTTACATTTATGTGTTCTTATACATGGAACTGTAACTCAGTTAAAATGTAACATTATAGTGAGATTTTATTGGAGCAATACATAAAAAATACTTGGTTTGATTTGGTGTTATGGAATATCAACCATTGTAGATAATTTAATGCCAAATTCTGTTTATATATATGTAATAAATATATATATTTTGTTGGTAACATTTTAAAACAAGCCTGAGCTAATTTTTTACAGTTAAATGGTTCCAAGTATTGCTATGTATCACTAATAATTCAATATCAGTCATTTGTTTACACACAGTTAAATGATCAACATGTTCTATTTATAACAATTTAGCCATTTGTCATTTGTTTGCAAACAGTTTAAATGTCAAACAGTTCTATTTGACCCATAGATTGGACCCTATCAGGTACTACCACTCTAGGCCAGAGTGGAGCTGGAAACAATGGCAATGAAGAGGTACTCTACTTTCCTCAAAGCTCCAGGACTGGAGCCTCATCATCAAATTGTTTAGGGTCATAAACAGGACATTCATTGAGGGGAGGAGTCTTACTCTTCTGCAGAGATGTAGTTAGAGTATTTTACAACACCAGCCAACTGGGCTGATTACTCTCGGAAAATAAAGCAATTTCCACTCCAATTTCTAATTGAATAATTTTCAGGGGTCAATGTTCACGCTGAATGTCAATTTTCTTTTTTTCTATTATCTAAATTCTTACTATAACCAAGATAACTATGAAATGATAATTAGGATCCTTCTCTCCTTCAAAAGTAGCATTAATATCATCATGGACTGTTGTTCCAATGGCTTCATAGGTCATCTAACTATATAAGTTTTAGAGCAAGGTCCCAAGAATAAGTAATGAGAGTTCAAATTTTACTGAAGATATATTCTTTATCCCAATCCATGTTGCATACTATCACAATGAGAGAATGTATGGGATTACCATTCTTGTCGTCTGGTGAGGAAATTCTACTATTGACCACTAGATGCCATTGCCAAAACAGTATCTACAATAAAAGGGACACAAAAATCTCATCCTCTTTTACTTGCTTTAAGACCTGTTTCATCCCCCAGAAACAAGTATGTTTTCATTCCCAGTCACATTAAACATAACACCACAGAATAATATACAGTGCACTTGCTTACACAGAAGCATATCTAATCTCACATAACAGCAAAGAAGCCATCATCAAGGCCAGCTAATAACATGGATTCCCTCGACTGGTGTGTTGATGTGTAGAAGTCATGTCACTTCTCAAAAAGTTTCTCACAAGCTTTCATATAACCTAAGAACTTCATGTACACAAACACATAAGAACATTTCTACATAAAAATCTTCATTCATTCCTTTATTCTATTTAGCTTGCTCAGGCAATGTATTATTAATTGCCCATAGTTGTTCTTATATTTATTATTGAGAGGAAGCAACATTTCTGATATTCCCCAACAAATGACAATCTGGGAGTTGTAACAGAGAGAAGTGAAATTAAAGTGACAGAAACATTAATCAAAAATTGATAATTCTTAAAAATTTTGAATTATATTCCAATACCAATCAAAAATTCATTTGCCCTAGATTTCTATAAAGTTGTGTTTTTTTTTAACAAACTTTATGGATATCTGGGTCAGCTGAATTTCATAGGTACTGATGAACATAAGTATATGAATAAACTGTCATTAGAAAGTATTTTCATAAAAACCTCATTCTTTGATCAATCACTGAAAATAGTCAATTAATTGATTTTAATGGGTCAACCTTTTGGGGATTATTTTATTTAGGTAATCACATTCATTGTATATTAATATTTACATTTTTTGTGTAGTTTTATTTTTTAAAGAGTTTTTTTTTTTTGTTGCACATGGTCTTATCAAATATTGGTAATGTTTAAACAGATATATTTCACCCATAGATGGAACTTTAACAGTTTAAAGGGGATCTAAGAGTAATAGCAATGAAGGGGTACTCCACACACCCTACATCTCCAGAACTGGAACCTCCTTACAATTAGATGCAGTTTAGTTTCATACCAATGAGAGGGGGTGGGAGTCTTACCACCTCTGCAGGAGATACAGCCAGAATATTCAAAGATATGGTGTCAACTTTTAAAAAAGTGTTATTTCCAATTACCAACAATAATAAATCATTTAATGTTTATTGCTTAATACATGTTCATTATGGAAACAAATGTTTGTTTGTTTGTTAGTCATGTGATAAGCCAAAAAATTGTTCATTCAGCTGGAAAATCTGAGGTTTAAGGAAAATAAATCAGCAATTCTATTGTACTTCATTAGGGTGGATGAATAAAAGGTTACAGAGGTCACATTTTGATTTTATTGATTGCAGAATTAGTCCATTTCTTTTTATTGATACTATACTAGGCAATTGCCCAGTCAAGCTCACTGGAAAGGTTTTTATATCCTTTTTACCCCATCTAATGTCCACTTATACTACACTTTATTGGCCTAATGAGTAGAGTGTTCAGCAGAGGTCTGGGAGACCAGGGTTCAATCCCAGGTTGAGTCATACCAAAGACTCAAAAAAATGATACTTGATAACTCCTTCCTTAACACTCAGAACTATAAGGTAAGGATCAAGGGTAAAGTGGAGCAATCGAGGGAATGAAGTAGCGGCCCTCCCCCCCTACACCTCGGTATAGTGGTTGTTGAAATGGAAGCCTTCAAGTCACCCTCGACTATGGTCGCCAACTTTACTTACTTATTCTACCCTTTAGCTTTAGTATAAATATTAATTTTAGGTTAGGTTAGACTATTTGGTTTAATGGCATATTAACAGCCTGATGGTTATATAATGCCAAATCTTGTTTATGATTTTTAAGTGAATAGTTTGTACGTAACATTTTTTTAAATGAGCCAGAGCTCATTTGTTTGCGCACAGTTAAATGGTTTCAAGTATAGTAAGTGATGAAACAGTTCTATTTGACCAATAGATGGGACTGTAACAATTACTACCACTCCAGGTCCGAGTGGACATGAGATTAATGGCTATGAAGAGGTACTTCATATCCCCCAAAGCTCAAAGACTAGAGCTTCACCATCAGATGGCTTAGTGTCATATCCAGGATACTCATTGAAGTCTTACCCCATGCAAAGATGCAGTGGGCATTTTCTAAAGCCCTAGCCAACTGGGCTAGTATTTTGATTCATATTTTCTTTCCTCTTTATTTTTTTTTTTTTTTAGTTACTTTTGTTATCACAATTCTCTTGGATTGTAAAATATACCGCAATGAAGTTATAGCATGACAGCGAGTTATAATTTTTTTTAAATAAGGAAGTATATAAATAAAATATGAAAGAAAATATTAGTCAAAACTAACAATGAGGGTAAAAAATGCTTCATCTAAAAATAATAATTAGATATAAAAATAAAATGTTGATTTGAATACAGTTTTTAATCAGTTGACTTTAAAGGCATATCAAATAGTCAAGGGTTATTTAATACTTTGAGGTAAAAGAATTGCACTTATAATATGTGTATTTTTATATTTTTGTGTTGTTTCTTTGGAGTTTTTTGCATACTGTTATATTAACAAGTATTTTTATCTAATACAAATAATTTGCACATAGTTTTATGGTTTCAAGTATTCCTACCTAATAACTATATGAGGCTCCCTTTTCAATAGCTACTACACCGAGGTGTAGGGAGAAGGTGCTACTCCTTTTGCTGGACTGCTCCACTTTACCCTTGATCCATACCTTATAATGCTGAGTGTTAAGTAAGAAGGCATCAAGTTCCATGTTTAGCGTCTTTGATATGACTCAATCTGGGATGGAACCCCAGTCTCCCAGACCATTGTCTAACACTAACCACCATGCCAACATATTAATATATAACAATGTGTAAAAAAATTTACACAACACAAAAATTGTAAATATGAACATACAATGTATGCAATTCCCTAACCTAACATAAAATGACGCTAGATTAGTTGACATGCTGTTAAAATCAGCCAACTACTTAGCGGTTAGAGTGTTCGCTAATGGCCCGGGAGACCATGGTTCAATCCCAGGTCGAGTCATAAAAAAAAAAAAAAAAAAAGAAAAAAAGGTACTTGATGCCTCCTTAGCATTATAAGGTATGGATCAAGGGCAAAATGGAGCAATCCAGGAAAAGGAGTAGCGCCCTCCCATACACCTTGGTGTCGTAGCTATTGAAAAGGCAGCCTTCGGGTCACCCTCAATTACAGTCGCCAACTTTACCTACTTACTTAATCTAGGTAGACTAGTTCATATGTTTAATTAAGATTTAGTGCATCTTATAAGCAAAAATGGTATCATTTTGTGCCATCAAATATTTTCTTCCAGCATAAATATTAATATTATTAATCCTTATGGAATGCTCCATGTTTGTTGTTTCACATCAAAACTAACCTAAGCTTTATAAATAACTCTTCTTCTTCAGTACCTGTTAGGGCCCCAAAAATGAATCTAATAGAACTATTTCATCATTTACAGTACTGGAAACTAATTAACTATGGCAAATAGAACTATTAGTGTTTGATAGCAATACTTGAAATCATTTAACTGTGTGCAAACAAATGATCTCACACTTGTTACCCCAAAACAATGTTTATTAATCATCGATACTGCTATATGGATGCACTACATGGACGCTAACTAAACGGCTGGAGAAGAAGCTAGACGGCAACTACACAAGAATGTTGAGAGCAATATTGAATAAGTCCTGGCGACAACACCCCACGAGACACCAACTATACGGACACTTGCCTCCCATCATGAAAACTATACAAGTTAGACGAACCAGACACGCAGGACATAGCTGGAGAATCAAGGACGAGCTCGTAAGTGATGTACTCCTATGAACCCCCACATATGGCCAAGCAAAAGCAGGACGACCAGCTCGAACCTACATACAGCAGCTATGTGAAGACACAAGATGTAACTCTAAAGACCTGCCGGAGGCGATGAATGATAGGGAGAAGTGGAGAGAGATGGTCAGGGATATCCGTGCTGGCGGCACGACATGATGATGATATTAAATATATATTTATCAACAGGAGTTGATATCAAATAACCTACAAAAGGTTGATATGCCATAAAATAAAACCAACTAACCTATTCTTTGATGTACATTTATGTACTTGGCTAATTTAAAGGGTTGAATTATCAACTCATTCTAATAAATTTGCAACAGATCAATTTTATTAATACTGAAAGAAAAAAAAATATTTACCATGAATGTCCCAGACAGAAGATTCTATCTGTAAAATAACAATATCGCACTGTGAACAGGATTAATGAAACCTGAAGATTGGGAATGATACCTCATCAGAGCAGGGATCTCCACTGACTCGGCCAAAATCCATGCACCAACATTCGTGGACAAAAAAATAAGGGAGAGTTTACAGGTACTGGATCGATCTATGTAGAAAGAGCTAGGAGTCACATCAATGGGAGAAGCTCAGTGCATTTTTAAGCAAAAGAAGCTGCCTCCCAGACAACCTATACTAATATGTCCACAAAGACCAGCAACTACTCACAATCCAGGGAATGGACCTGACCATGTGTGCACAATGGAATGCCTCAACATGCCATAAATAACTCTCCTTCAGACCTCATTCAAAAAGTTGACTCTGGTTGTTACGCAACAAAGTTCTGATTTTGATAACCAATCAAATTCAGTAATAAAATATGTGATTAACATTAAAATATGTAAAATACGCTATTAATATAATAAAAGATAATATGGCACCAACAGATCAGAGATGAAGTATACAATATGTAATAGATGAGATTTAGGTTGCTGTATTACCAACTACTCTCGTATAGTTGATTTGATACATCCAGATCTTTTACAACTAAATCTCACATTGTCAATACAACAAAAATTTAGATGTTCATATTATATTGCATTTTACTGTAAATATATTTTACCCAGCTACATTTGAAGAACTAATAAATTTTAAACATCAAAAACTAGAGCAAGTCAAAAATTCAAAATTTTGGAACAAAAAACTGAAAACTGTGACATTGATAGAAAAATTGCTTAAGACCATAAAGCCACACATTAAACTTATATAATCACAAGCAGAACCCAGTATAAGAATAATATACTAAGCACATTTATTTGCTATTTAATTTAAGCGAGTCCTACTTTATTAATTTTCTTTAAAAAATAAATTAATTGAATATTAAATTGCTAAAACATAACTAATTAACCAGTGTTAACAATTTAAATGAGAAAAGAATCAAACCATGAATGCAAACACTCTTTAATTCTTGAATTATTTTTTAATAGGAAGGAGGGTTTTGTTTGGCACTTAGGAGATCTTAAATATGAGGTTGCAGGTTCATAATCTTGAGCTACAAATCACCATGTTCTAGGTTCAAAATGCTTCTCTGTTTGATTTGGAAATAATGCACATGGTTAAACCCAGACTATCATATAGAAACTTGAAAAAGTGAGTAAAATGGACTCAATAGTTTCACAAAGCTTGAGATATTTTGGTAGTTTTTTGTTCACCAAGTAATATTCACTTCCTTTAAATGTGTACACAGATTTTCCTTCAAGTCAAAGTCATTTCAATTAATTCTTTATAAAAAAAATTAAAAAAAAAGAGGTCTAAATTTTCACTTTCCACTTAAACATTGTTCATTTAAATGACCTGTATATTTTGAACATGTACAGGAACAGCACATCACTAGTGGTGATCACACCCAATTCTGCTTGGGGTACACTATTAGGCAACTAGTCTACATAATCCAGTGATTTTTGTTCTTTTATAAAGAGATTTATTAATGCAAACTGGTAAATTCACTCCCTGTGAACCTGTATGCTTTTATTCACCTTGCCAAAATTTTATTTGCCTCCAGGTGTTTATATAGACCAATCTAAGAAGTGGAATTCAATCTTATTCTAAAATGTTGCAAGTATCTCTCAGAGTAAGATTCAACTGTGCTCATCTCCCTACATTTCTACCCTCTTCATGTTTTTAAAATACTCCTGGGGATCAATTTTCATCAAGATTTACCAAATATCCAAGGAGTTTGTATGAAAATAAGTATTTTTGAGTCATTTTTCTTGAAAATCTGGTTTGGTTTGGTTTATTTGTTTAATGGGATATCAACTCTTTATGGGTTATTTAATATCAAACTTTGATTAATTTCTAAATGTTTGATTACAATTATAACTAGGAGGTGCCTGTGGTGTAATGGTTATTGTCATAGAAAATGGACACGGTGACAAGAGTTCAAATCCTGGACGAGACTGATTGCATTTCACATAGCACTAATACCCTTGGGAAAGGTATGAATCCAATTATTCTCCCTCTGGCTATGGGTAAAATAGTAGGGCTGACTAGGTTCTTCAGCCTTGGCAAGGCAACTAGTCTAGGAGAAGGAAAACTCTGAATTCAAACCTGTTAAACTCTGTTTAAAAATTGACCTTGTGTCATATTCTGCCCTAGTGGAGAGGTTGGTAAATATGGATTACAACTATAACAATATTTTCAATATTCCATTGCCTTTTTAAAAAAAAAAATTACAATTTCATTTATTCATAATCATTTGTTTCTATAGTTACATACAAACAAGTATTTTTATCTGACACAAATAGTTTGCATACAGTTGTATCATTTCAAGTATCTCTTTCTAATAATCTATACACGACTATATATTTTCAATGGTTGGCTGGATGAATTTTATGGCATATCAACTCTCGGAGGTTATCTAATGCCAAATCCTGTTCACACAGATTAAATGTATGTGATTTGTACATAAATAGTAAAGTAACAATAGAAAAGTAACAATTTTTACACGAGCCAGGTCTCATTTGTTTTCACACAGTAAAATAGTTTCAAATATTGCTATCATATAATAGTTCTATTTGCCATGGTTAAATAGTTTCCAGAAAAGTAAATGATAAAATAGTTCTATTTGATTAGATGGGACCATAACGAGTACCACCCTGGATCAGAGTGGATCACAGAGTGATGACAATGAAGGGGTACTCCGCATTCCCCAAACGTCCAATTTTGGAGCCTCACCATCAGATAGTTTTGTCTGATTCAAGACATTTGTTAGGAGGAGGTCTTACTCCTCATCAGACTGAGCTGTATAATTTCAAGTAATTATTTCTATTTAATAAGTCATTTGTTTGCACACAGTTATATAGTTTCAAGTAACTAATAATGAGAATCATTAGTAAACAGTTATAGCTTCATGTAACAATTACTAATTACAAATCTGCACACAGTTATATGGTTTTAAGTATTCCTATTGAATATGAATAATTTTTAAACAGATCTATTTAACCCAGAGATGGGACCCAAATAGGTACTACTACTACTACTGTGGGTCAGAGTGAACTTGGGAGAAATGACAAAGGAGTTCTCTACCCACCCAGAGTTTTGGAACAGGGGCCACATCAGACTTAGTGTCTTAGTCAAGACCATCCTTTTTTGAGGTGGGTGGTCTTAGCCCTTTTTATAGGATGCAGTTGATGTATTTTAGTGCGGGCAATAGGATAGAAGTTCTGGTCCATGAGAAGCGGCACTTTGATTTCTTGACAAATTAGACCTTCTTGATCAGTTCTGAACTGAAATGTTCAGAGAATCTCTCAAGAAGAGGGTTTTTCTCCAGGCTCTCACCAATAAATGCAATTAAAAAACTCCTTGTAGAGAAAGGAGTTCCCATGCCAAGTTTCAAGATTGACCTATGAGTTCATAAGAGGAAAAAAATTATATGTAGAGAAAATTTTTTAAAAAACAAAGTAATCCAAAGCGAAAAATTTGATATGAAAGAAAGTCAGTTATCACATTTTGGGTTTCAATAAACCATCATCAGGACTTAGAAAAGATGTTATGAAGTGTTCTTAGATCAACGATGGAAACCAAAAATTATAACCAAAAGGTTATAACGTCAACTTTCTTTCATATTAAATTTTTCACTTTGGATTACTTTGTTTTTTCAATTTTTCTCCACATTGTTGGATTATTTTCCATAATTTACTTTATATATATATATATATATATATATATATATATATATATAATGTGTGTGTGTATGTAATTTGAGATATTTACAAATAAGGTGGGCTTAATATTAATAGAACCTATATCTAAGTTAGGATAGCATAGACAGAGTCACTTTTAGTGTGATGATTGCATAGGTGAGAATATATATATTTATCCTGATGATGAATAGGCAGAGTATTTGGCTTATTGCTCTATAGAAAAAATTTTGCCCAATTATCTTACTGAGTTTGATTCTCATACTTCTGGTCTTGTGCCAAAATAAGCTTAGTAAATAGTTATATCTTAGTGATGTGCAAGTCTAGAAACATGCAATAAATTCAACTCATTGGCCACAACATATATGATTAGCAATTAAAAACACATTGAGAATAGATTGCAAGGCCCTGTGTCATTTATATAGTGAGATAACACATCTTTAATTGATAGCCCATATCTTTCAGTAATCAATTACTGACAAAGTATTTCAATAAGAAAACTTGCCAATTGATATAACCAATAAAAAGAAAAACATTAATTCCTCTCAAAAATAAGTGTTAAACACTTCTTGATAAATCCTAAATGTCATGCAAAAAACTTAAAAATAAACAATTGTTAATTATAGAAAGCAATAGCAGTTAAGTCAGTTAAATCCTAGAAAAGTGATTAAATTTATTGGAGTATTAAGGATTTTTGCTTATCCTTCCATTAGCATTCAATTATGGCTAATTCCTTATAAGAACTGAGTTATTAGTTGCAATCACATCATTACTGGATCATTTCGGTTGAATAAACAACAAGGTCATAAGTTTTTATCTTGCTATAAAGAGGTAAGGTTACTATAATGTGATTTGGACAATAACAGACAGTTTTATTGCACATTTAATGTAAAAATTGGTTATTATTTTCCAAGCAACATATTATGCACATGCAGACTAGCATCTTTTTTTGTCTGTAGTTGTAAGGGAAGAAAATGTTGAAAAAGGAAATAATTAGCTACAGTAAAGCATTACAAAGACTGGTTTTAGTTAACAGCAAATGTTTTCAGAACAGGATCAACAGACCTTGGCAGAATCTTATCATATTTACCAACACCTCCGCTTGGGCAGGATATGACACAAGGTCAATTTTTAAGCAGAGTTTAACAGGTTTGAATTCAGAGTTTTCCTTCTCCTAGACTAGTTGCCTCACCAAGGCTGAAGAAATCAGTCTGTCCTACTATTTACCCATAGCTGGAGGGAGAATAATTGGATTCATACCTTTCCCAAGGGTATTAGTGCTATGTGAAATGCAATCGGTCTCGTCCAGGATTTGAACTCGTATCGTCATGTCCAATTCCTAAGACGATAACCATTGCACCACAGGCACCTCCTTGGCAGAATCTTATAAGGACAATTTGGTTTATTTGTCTAACAGCATATCAACACCTTTATTTAATGCTGAAGTTTGATTCTAAATGTTCAATTATAATCATATCTGTATTTTCAATGTTCCATTCCATTTTTTTTAATTTTTCATTCATTTATTATCATTTGTTTGCACAAATTTATGACAAAGCATTTGGATTCCTACACATGGAGTCACCAGTGTTGACCAACCAGCAAAGACTGACATCAACTCAGACCAGACGCAACATGCAGCCTAGGTGACCTGCCAGGAGTAATGGGTGATAGGGCCGGATGACAAGAAAGAGTTAAAGGACTCCATGCTGTCAGTATGACTTGGTGATTTGACCCATAGAAGGAACCCTAACAAGTACTACCACTCTGGATCAGAGTGGACCTGGGAGTAATGGCAGTAAAGAAGTACTCTATACTTCTCAGATTTCTAGAACTGCAGCCTTACCAACAAGGATCAGAGTGGACCTGGGAGTAATGGCAATAAAGAAGTACTCTACACTTCTCAGATTTGTAGAACTGCAGCCTTACCAACAAGGCAGTTTAGTGCCATACCAGGATACAAACATGTTAAGAGTAAGAGAATTCAGGGCCAGGCTTCAGTTCTAAAGCTCTAGAGAGTATGGAGTACTTCTTCATTGTCATAACTCCCATATCCACTCTGACCGAAAGTAGTAGTACCTGTTAAGGTCCCATCTACTGGTCAAATAGAGCAGTTTGCAAATTATTCATATATACATAAATTCTTCAAGTTATAATTGTTTACTAAGGATTATTATGAGTTACTGTGTACAAACAAATTATTACTATTAAATAGAAATAATAACTTGAAACCATTTAATCATTAGTGCTCGAAAAGAAATACTGTAAACCATACAACAGTGAAAAAATTATTTATATAAGATAGAAATACTTGATATCATAACTGTGTGCAAAAAAGCATATATATATATATATATATATATATATATATATATATATAACGTAGTATATCAAGCTATTATTTATCCAAAAGAGAACATAAATGATAAGAAATATTATATTGGCATTTCATCTACTAATTTTAAAATTAGGTATGGAAATCATAAATTCTCCTTCTCCCATGAGCATCAAAAAAATCAAACTGCTCTATCTAAACATTATTGGGGATTAAAAGTTAAAGGGTTAACCCCGAAAATACAATGGTCCATATTAAAAAGATCTAGTACCCCAAAATCTTTTGATAGTAGGTGCAACCTGTGTCTTGAAGAAAAAATCCACATTTTGCTTTTTCCTGAGCCAAAAAAATTATTAAATAAGAGAAATGAACTAATAGCTAGGTGTAGACATAGGGCTAAATTTAAACTATAAATAATTAACAAAATTTTTCTATAACAACATAGAGCTAATTTTGAGAATAAATAAAATAAATTGTTAGATAGAAAATTGTGAAAAAGAATATAATACATACGTACTAAGCATAAAAAGTGGAACGAATTAATGCTTTCTATATAATTTTGAAATGTTAAAATATAGTAAGTTGTAAAGTTGGCAACCATAGTCGAGGGTAACCCGAAGGCTCCCTTTTCGATAGCTACTACACCAAGGTGTAGGGGAGGGCGCTACTCCTTTGCTTTAATTTTAATATATCTAATACTGTACCTTTACTTGAATTTTTTATTTAAAGTTTAAATCTTAGTCAATAAAAAACCTGTAAGTTTGGTCTAAATATAAATTTTAAAAACCTTTTTAAAAAAACAATATTTACTACACTGCTAACCGAAAGTTAAATTTAAAACGGAAGTGGGCTTTGTGAAGAGGTAAATCCTCACCCCTCTTCGACTCCCTCCCACCTCTTCGACTCCCTCATACTATCCCCTCCCACTACCATGTGTCTATTCAATTTTTTTATCCAAAATGATCTGAAGAAGTCCTGTTACTTTTTTCGTGTTTTTGAAAAACTCAAAAATTCGTAACAGGATTGAAATAAATTTATAATCCTATGTGACCGGTTTCGTTGTTTTTCTTAAAGTATATATATATATATATATATATATATATATATATACACACACACACACACACACACACACACACACACACACACACACACACACAGGGTCCCACAGGTAAATTGGGACTATTTTGTAATTTGCATAACTTTCTAACTGTTCTTCTAATGATGATGATTTTTTTTTCTCAGATAATCTTTAAGCCGTATTCTTGATATTTCAATAGGATTTGGACAGATTTCCTTAAACATGGTGGAATTAGCTCGACGGATGACCATATGTAAATTGAGACGTGCTGGAAACTCTCCTTCAGACATAATTAAGAGTACTGGCTATGCAAAGACGACAGTTTATCAAGTCCTGGCCAAGTTGGATGCTGAGAGTAAAGTTCAACGAAGTCACCACAGCCCTCACAATGATGGAAAGTGAACTAAAACTTTTCTGACAGGATTGAAAAGGTCGATAAAGGCAGACACAACTCAGTCAATGTCAAAACTGGCCAAAAAAATGCAATGTTAGCCACAGAACCATCAGCAGAGCAGTCAATGAAGACCTTGGGATGTTAATTATATTAAACAGATTGTAAGGATTACAGAAATAAATGTTAAAATGGTCATTATACCTCTTTTATCCTTTAAATCAGGGAATTTCAAAAGAAATGAAAAAGTCCCAATTTACCTGCGGGACCCTGTGTGCATATATATATATTGTAACAGTGTTGGTTATCACTAATTCACTTTGTGGGTTCATGGTGAACCAAGAGTGATATAATTTGGAGAGTACTCAATATCTAGGATAGAGCTATTATATTATAATAGATAAATCTAATATTTATTTATCATTATAATATAATATAATATAATATATATTTGTAAGAGAATACTTTGTGGGTAACATTTTTAAACAAGCTAGAACTCATTTGTTAGCACACATTTAAATGGTTTCAAGTATAATAAATAATTAAATAGTTCAATTTGACCCATAGATAAGATCCTAACAGGTACTACCACTCCAAATCAGAGTAATGGCAATGAAGAGGTACTCCACATTCCCCAAAGGTCTACGACTGGAGCTTCACCATCAGATAGTGTCATACCCAGGACACGCATTGGGGGTGGGGTCTTACCCCACTGTAGAAATATAGTCAACGTATTCTACAGCTCCAGTCAACAGGTCAGTCTTTAAACAAGTAAAAGTTCTGATCCATCATTTATGATGATAACTATGCTAAGTATATATAAATTTGAACACATACTCATTAAGAAGAAAATGTAATTATTGCTACATTAAATCCTGACAATTACAACCATCAAAAATATTGATATATAATCTTTCCAATTTTGAGTTGCTACTTTCTCTATAATATTAGAGACAGATTAGCAGATGCAAAGTGTCTAATATAATACTTTTATACTCGAGTTAGGATTATTCAAAGGAGTTTAAACAAAGTAAATCATTGATAGCAATACTTCAAAAATATGGTCTGGTATTAAACAGGAATTAAGAGTTTTGTTAACATGTATAATAACCTCATGTCTAGATATATACTGGAAAAGGAAGGAAAATACTTTACAAACTAAGAACAATTTTTTTTTAAAAACCCTTATTAGGTTTTGTTTAATGGAATATCAAATATTGTAGGTTATCTAATGCCACATCCTGTTTATACATATATCTTGAATAAATATGATTAGTAAACACATTTTGTTGATAATATTCTTAAACAAACCTGATCTTCTTTGTGCACAGTTAAATAGTTTCAAGTATTTCTCTTTAACAGTTACAATTTAACATCAGTCATTTGTTTCCACACAGTTTGCTCAATTTGACCCATAGATAGAACCCTATCAGGTGCTGCCAGTCCAGGTCAGAGTGGACCAGGGAGCAATGGCAATGAGGGTATACTCCATGTTCCCCAAATCTCCAAGGATGGAGCCATCAGATGGTTTAATGTGATACCCATCTGCAGAAATGCAGTCGGTGTATTCTACAGACTCAACCAACTGGGCATCCCACATCAAAAAATAAAATTCTTATTTCATAAAATTTGGAACCCTATTGGGAGGGAAAAAAATTCTGGATATTTTTAATCTTATGATATTGACTGAGTGGTTGATTTTAATGGCATGGCAATACATCAGGGACTATTTTATGCTTAGATGTTTGGGAATTGCACTCAATGAAGGTTCATAAATGCATTTTTTCTGTAGTTGTTTCTTAAGTTATTTTTTGTACATAGTCCTATCAAATAAGAATATTCAAACTGATATGTTTGACCCATAGATAGGGCCCTTAACAGGTACAACCACTCCAAGTCATAGTAGTCCTGGGAGTAAAGACAATATGGGGTCTTCCATACTCTCCTTAATCTAAGTCTTACCAGAAAATGCATTTTAGTGTCATACCCATGTCACTCCTTTTTGTATGAGTCTTACCATTCCACAGAGGATACAGTTTGTATATGGGTAATTAGTAGGGCAGACTTGGTTCTTTAACCTCAGGAAAGCAACCAATCTAAAAGAAGGAAAATTCTAAATTTAAACCAACAGTACTCCACTACAAAATTGACCTTGAGTCACACCCTACTTGTGATAGAGAGGTTCAGTAAATGCATACATTTCTATAAACTTGTCATATTGTCTTTCTAGAAAAACTTATGGTTGATTTAAGATTTGATTATATGTACATTGTAGGGGGTTGCCTTACTGTGTTTAAAAAAAAACAATTGGCAAGCTGAATTAAAACTCTGCTTAAGGCTGGTTAACAAGTGTAAGAGAAGGACTACCCTGAATTCAAATCATAAGCAGTCATTAAATTAGTTTACTGTGAAAGGAAGTTGTGGAGAACCATGATCACCTAACTTCTGAATTGGACACAGTATTTTCCATTACATTACAAATAAAACTTTGGATGAGGCTGTTTACATTTAATTTCACATTAATGCCCTGGGGAAATCCATTCTTTCTTTTCCTAGCTATGAGAAAATAGTAGGGTAGACGTGGTTCTTTAGCCTTGGCAAGGCAATCAACCTCAGAGAAGGAAAGCAGGATTCAAATCAGTTGAACTAAACTTTAAAAATTGAGTAGAATCCCATTTGTTGAAGCAAAATTGCTAAATACACGCCACAGCAGGATAGATAGCAAACTTGACTAATTTACTCATGCAACGAGTTTGATTATTACTGGGTATCCAGTTTGGTACCAGACAAACTTTAAATTATTAGCTTTGACTAATTTCTTTTTTCATATTTTATTTTTAGTTACAAGCCTTGAACAGTCTAATTCAGAAATAAAGGATGAACCATAATCCCCTCTCCCTGGGGCTCAAGAGAAGCCTGGTTAAACAAAGCAGCTGTTCTCTAATAGAAGAGCAACTAGTTTGCAGAAGCTCAATGTCAAATCTATAAACTTATTAAGTAGCATTTTATACACATATGAATATATAACATTTACCTCAATCATAACAGATTTGTTGCCATATTTCTTTTTGTTTGTCCTAATTACCCAAAATAACATCTTTTTTAAAAACATTTGACCAATTGATGAGGAAGGTGTACCATCTTTGACAAAAAAAATTAAACTAGCTAAATTGTACACCATACTGTACAACTTTAGTGGGTTGCTTACTATACCTAATATAGCAAAACAAATTGTCCCAAACTATATATATATATATATATATATATATAGTCATGCACAGACTGTTTCATTGTATAACAACTCTTCATGGTGGCTAGACATGCAGGATGCACCAAGCTGGAATCAACACTCGCCTTACTTTATGCTAGATTTGATATCTTACTGCTCATCCATTTTGACAGACTATGTCAGCTCAGGAAATTAACACTTTTTTTACTAGCTTCCGTTTATTTACATTTTATGCTATTGGATACCGGAGCGCTCAATTCGTTAGAAGAGCTTTGCATTACACGGGTACCAGCCGTTAATTCCTTCGCCAGAGTGATCAACCCCTGGGAGGGGAGCATATATATTTTCTCCCAGTTAGAAGCATCTCATGTCTAGCCACATTGAAGAATTGTGATACAACAAAACTGTCTGTGGATGACAATATATTTGCTCCCTCCAGTGCCTTAAGCACTCTATTGAGGAATTTGCTGGCTACCACATAAGCTGAAACACAACATCTCTTTAGAATTGAGCACTCCTGGTAGCCACTAATGTATATGTAAAAAGATATACATAAAAAAACTTGAAGCATCTCATGTATCTAGCCACACTGAAGAGTTGTGATACAATGAAAGTCCATCTGTGGATGACAATATATATATTTATATATAGTTTAAGAAAAATCTTCTAATTTTTTAACTGTTACTATTATGGGAAATGGACATTAGTTGAGTTCAAATTCTGGATAATGCTGTTAGCTTTTCTCTTCATGCCAATGCCTTTGGCAAAGTTATGAATCTATTTCATGCTTCCCACCAAACTATTAATAAATAGTAGGATAGGATAGGTCCTTTAGCCATGGTAAGACAATCAGTCTAGGAGAATAAAAATTGAATTCAAGTCAGTTTTAGTTTGCTTAGAATTGACCTTGTTTCACATCCTACCTATGGTGGAGAGGTTAGTTTGGTTTCTTTGTTTAATGGTTTATCAAACTTTTGGAGTTATTTAATACTCAAGCCATACTTTTAGAAGAATGGCATTGGTATTATTTAGCTTATAGATGGTGGAATTAGGGAGTTCATACCTTTCCCAAGGGTATAAATTCAAAAGTTAATATAATAGTGCAACTGAAATTTGAACTCATTCACTATGATGTTGCAGTTGAGCACATTAACCATTATGGCACAGACTTCCTCTATGGAAGGGTTGGGTAAATACAAACCACACACACGTTTAATAAATAGTAAAAAAAGAGTGAAAGAAAAAAATGTTATTTCCTCAAGTTTTTATTATTTTTCATTTTGCTTTTATTTTCTAGATATTTCCACCTTCCCCTAATTCAAGTGTATTTAATAAAATCTGTGTTTAAACAGAAGCTAAGTCATATGGCACGAGTACAGCTGGTAGGCAGGTGGTTTAAACAATACAAAAATGACAGCAAGGTATTAGACAGAAATCTGTGATAATCTCTCATGAAAGAAGCTTGAGAGAAAAAAATATTACACATAGGAAAAGATTTTCACAAGATAAGCCAAATACTTATACCTATTCATAGTCACACATACATGCTGTAGCCAAACAAAATCCATTAACAAAGAACATATTCCTATTTTTTGTTTTTTTAATATTCATAAAAAGATCTTTAAGGGATGGAAATACTTATTTATATAGAGCTGAGTCATTTGATAAACTTAATAGCCACTTTAACTAGAATGACTTTCTGATGGAGTAGAAATAATTTTGTCTATCTGCTTAAAAACACAAATTAAGAAATTCTAAATTAAATACATTTACAATTCACAATGTGTGGGCGTATATATAAGTCGGTACTTCATAGATATGTAATTTTTCATTATTCACTCTTCTAGAAAACAGGCCACAATCACAAATGTCCTTTCTACCAACAAATTCATTAATAGTTTTTTTGATTGATAAATTTTACCATTTAATAAACAATAAATAAAAAATTGAGTTAAATTTGATAAGATATTAAAAAAGAAATACAGCACTGAAGATATTCAATTCTATATCAAAATTACTTTCATTTTTTTTTTTTTAAAGACTTTTACTTCAAAGCTTGTTCAACTCTGTTGGTGGGTCTTAGAACAGGCTATCTCCTGCAGAGGAAGAAGACCCCCCACACAAAAAGTGGGGTTCTGGGTACAACACAAAACTACATCTGATAGTGAGGCTCCAGTTTTAGAAATCTGTAGAGAGTGAAGTACACTTTCATTGCCATTACATCCTGGTCAGCTCTGACCTGGAGTGGTGGTACCATTTAAGAGTCCATCTATGGGTCAAATAGATGTGTTTAAAAATCATTTATATTCAGTAGGAATACTTGATGCCATATAATTGTAAATTATTTGAATTAAGAATAGTTATTTAAAGCTATAATCATTTACTGATGATTATTCTTATTTGAAACAACAACTGTGTGCAAACAAATGAGTATAATTATATAAAAATAATAACTTAAAACTATAATTATTAGTAATGGAGAGGAATACTTGAAATTATACAACTGTGTAAAAAAAAAAAAAACTTAACTATACAAAAAAAGTAAATATAAATGTACAACAACTGCAATTTCCTAATCTTGAGGCATAAAATAATCCTGTCAATCCGAAACTTATTTTATGTACACATCTAAAAGACTCCATTACATAAATGAATAGAAGCCCAATGACTGCATATGGTATCCTAGCTCTATATAAATTGGCCGACCATAGCCAAGGGTGATCCAAAGGCTCCCTTTTTAATAGCTACTACACCAAGGGATAGTGGAGGGTGCTACTCCTTTCCCTGGATTGCTCCACTTTTCCTAGATCCATACCTTGTAATGCTGAGTGTTAAGCAAAGAAGCATCAAGTACCATCTTTTGAATTGGTTTGGTTTTCTGGCATACTATTGTTGGTTATTTAATGCCAAATTCTGTTTTTACATATATATTAAATATATGATTTGTAAACATCTTTTTTTTTTAGATACACACAGTTCTATTTCAAACAATTCAATTTAGCATGAGTCATTTGTTTGCACTCAGTTTATGTGTCAAACAGTTCTATTTGATCCATAGATAGGACTATCAGGTGCTACCACTCCGGGACAACATGGACCTGGGAGCGATGGCAATGAAGAGGTACTTAACATTTCCCAAAGCTCCAACATTACTGGAGCCTCAACATCAGATTGTTCAATGCCATACCTTGGACACTTGTTTGGGAGGGGGTGGGTCTTAAACCTCAGCAGATATGCATTTGGTGTATTCTACAGCCTCAACCAACTGGGTTGACCACTTTTTGAGTCCTTAGTGTGACTTGACCAGGGATTGAACCTTGGTCTCCTAGACCATTTATGAACACTAACTATTATGCCAATGGGCATATATATATATATATATATATATATATATATATATATATATATATATATATATATATATGAACTCAACTGATTTCCATATTAAAAGAATTAAATTTTGTGCAAAAAAATTGGCTTGAGAAGTTGGAATTTTTGTAGGTGTATTTTTACATTTATTAACCAATCAGTGCATTCATGCTAGTTTTTAAAATCACTAAACAATACAGAGAAAGTCCAACAGAAAATGGTGTGAACTACATTTAATGGCAACCCCAAAACAACAACCATCTCAGGCTACAGTTCTACTGAAGCCAGTGATAAAATAGACATAACTGACTTCTATAATGAGCTATTTTCCCTTTTCCAACTTTCTCAAACAATGTTCTGATCATTGCTGGAGACATAAAATATAGGCTCATATAGATAAATTGTTAACAACTCCCTTAACAGAAATGGTAAATATCAAGTAGATTTTTTTCTTGAGAACAAGCTTATATGTCAAAACACTAAATTTCAAAAAGAGGAATGGCAAACTATAGACATATGACTCAAAAGCACAGATAAATTATATATCTATAAACAAGACTTGTATGAACAACACTGAACTGTGAGGCATACTCCTTTTTTGAAGAGTATTAATTGGATAGGTTTATGGCATATCAACACTTATAAGCTATTTAATGCAAAATCCTGTGTGTGTAAGTGTGTATATGATTTGTAAAATAGTTTTTTGGGAAGATCTTAAACCAGTCAGAACTCATTTTTTTGCATATAGTTAAATGGTTTCAAATATTGCTATGTAACACTAACAAATCAATTTAACAGTCATTTGTTTGCACACAGTTATTTGGTTCTATTTGGCTCATAGATGGGACCCTAACAGGTACAAGCATTCTGAGTCAGTGCACCAGAGAGTAATGGCATTGAAAGGGTACTCGACATTCCCCAGAGCTGCAAGACTGGAACCTTACCATCAGATGGTTTAGTATCATATCTAGGATACTCATTACAGGGCGGGATCTTACCTGTCTACAGAGATGCAGTTGGTATATTCTACAGTCCCAGCCAACTGGGCTCTTTTGAAGTATCTTCTGATCAGAGAATTGCCTCAGATTCACTTGAATCTACACAGAAATAAGAGACAAACAAGTAAACCTTTATGATTTAACTGGCCCTCATTTGTCAATTGGGAAATGTGCAATCAATATATGGTAACTCTAAGAAACAAATTTGATACTCTTCGGGAGACATACTTTAAATGACAAACATGAAAAATTTAACCACACACTTAGAAACAGCAGCAGAGTGCATACCAACTGAACCAAGACCCAAATGTTGAGTTCCCTGGGAGTTAATAGAAATCAGGAAAAAAAAAAATCTTTATTTAGTAAAAGAAACTCAACAAACTCCAATATAAAGAAACTTAAAACCCAGAAAAAACTAATTAAAACATATAAAAGAACAACTTAATACATCCAAAATCAAATCAATAAAATCAGAAATTATGTTGAAGATTGACAGTCTCAATGAGCATGGCAGACTGTAAATGAATTTAGCAACACAAAAACACCCAGAACAAAATTAAAAGCTGCTAGCCAAAAAGAAAAACTTCAGAAGTGGAAAGAACATTTCAATAATCTGCTTGTAAACCCTGCTGAAATCACAAACAAACCTATTGAAAAAAAATTAATGACTAAATAGACATCAAACTTAGACACTTTACAGAGGAAGAACTTGATGAAATATCTTTGGAAGTATGAAAGACAAGGAAATTTGATAGCATACTTCTTTGATTATACAACGCTGCCTAAAAACAAAACAATAGAAAATGAATGAAAAGCAGCATCCTCCCCTTCCCCAAGAGAAGTGGCCTTAGAATCACTAAGAACTACAGAGGCATAGCCATTACTGCTAAGGTTTATAATGCCCTACTTCTCAATCATATCCAACCTGAAATTGCAAAGATTCTGAGGTAAAATCAGAAGTTTTCAGAAAAATTGATTCCTATATTCGGACTATTCATCAAATCAACAAAGGAGTACACGCAAAAATTCTCAAGGCAACACTTTTCTTTGTAGATGTCTCCAAGTCATTTAATTTCATACACTGCAAAGATAGAGCAAATACCCTATTTGATGGTATATAAAACGCACCCCAATTTCAGCAGGGCAAACCAAGAAAATATTTTAGTAAAACAAAGTATTAATATTAAACGTGAGGAAATTAATATGATGAATATCATCAATAACACTTTTAATCTGCATAATAGCCTTTTAAATAATGACAATAGGTATATGAGTAAGTAAAAGTAAAGTTGGCAACCATAGTCGAGGATGACCCGAAGGCTCCCTTTTCGATAGCTACTACACCAAGGTGTAGGGGAGGGCACTACTCCTTTCCCTGGATTGCTCCACTTTACACTTGATCCGTACCTTATAATGCTGAGTGTTAAGCAAGGAGGCAACAAGTACCATTTTTTGTGTCTTTGGTATGACTCGACCTGGGATTGAACCCAGTTCTCCTGGACCATTGGTGAACACTACTCATTAGGCCAATAAGGATTAGTATTTTTGGTCAGTGTGTAGGGGAGGAATGGTAGCATCAGTAATGTTGGAAAGTTGAGAATGCAGGAGCATCAATTGACTTTAATCCTTTTAAATCACTTAATCAATAAGGTTTGCTTTCTTTGTTTATAGCATATTAACCATTATAGGTAATTTAATTTCAAAAGCCATCCTTATAGAAAGACAGTAGTGATATTATTTAACACATAGCTGGGGATCAAATCACTCACATAAACAATAGAAAGAAATCATGAGAAGCAGAAAAAGAGAGAATAAGTATGAAAGAGGGAAAGTATACAAAATAATACAGCTTAGAGAGAAATCTTAAATATACAAAGTTTAAGAGAGAAAGAGAAGCAGACAGACATTACAAATGTGAACCCCTCCCTTAAAAAAAAATAATGAAATAAAATTAAAAAAATACACACTGCCCTGACAGACTGGAGACAAAGTATGAGAGGAGTAGTAAGTAAACTTGGCGACCTTAGTTAAGGCTGACCCTATAGCTCCCTTTTCAATAGCTACTACACCGAGGTGTAAGGGAGGGCGCTACTCCATTTCCTGGATTGCTCTACTTTACCCTTGATCCTTACCTTATAATACTGAGTGTTAAGCAAGGTGGCATCAAGTACCATTTTTTGAGTCTTTTGTATGACTACCTGGGATTGAACCCTGGTCTCCTGGACTATTGGCAAACACTCTACTCATTAGCCCAATGGGTGGAGTTAGAGGTTTAATAATTTAGGCTTCTTTGATATCAGTACTTCTTGTTGCTTAACTGGTAAAACAGTTGCTATGAATGATCAGGCTTCCCTCTTGACAAAAGGAATAAGAGTAAGCTTATCCTTTATTATTGTTCCACACCATCATAGAAATACTGACCCTGATGAGTTGCACTAAAGTAAAATTAATAAGATAAATTTAAAAAGAAAATTGGACCAATAGCTCCAAACCAAGCCTCCATGCTAGAGCGTAATCTACTCTAAGCTCATCAAATACACACAATACATTGCAAAATATATGTTCCCAATTAAGCTCTGGACCTTCTAAGGCCAGCCCTGCTCATAAAATACCTCCCATTTTTCTCGTTGTGTCAAATCTAAGCTACACTTAGTTTTAAAAGATTGCTTTGCATGATGCAATAGCTACAGAGCAAGACTAGCAAACAATTAAACTAAACTAAATAAATGACAAATTGGCATGATTTTGCCATCAGCAATATCTTGATTCAGATTTCTGGAGTAAAGAGGACGTTACTAACTGGCACTTGTATCAGGCAAGTTAGTTCCAAGGGGGCTCCAAGACAGAACCTGCCCACCCTTGCCTAAAAGAGGTAAGGAGTAGGTTTATTGCCTGGTGCCAAGACGCCACTAAAGGAGGATGACGATGAAACTAATCGATTTTTGTACCCACCCTGTAGGAGGTTCACTTCCTACAGAATACCCTCACCTTAAACTAACTTGGTGTCACATTTTGGACTCATGGGGAACCAAATAAACACTTGCAAATTGGAATTGTTCCACAACTGCTCAAGATATCTTCCCTTTTTATTTCAGAATATTTATTATCCCAATGTTTAGACATATTTGGCAATCTCAATTCCATCAGTAAAAAAAAAAAGTGGTTATCCCCGCAAAAAAAAAAATAAATAAATAAATAAAAATAAATAAATAAATAATGAGGCTAGGGAAGAATCTGTAGTCTCAACACAACAAAGAAATGACCGAAGTTCAACGTGGTTAAGAAGACGGCCCCTAAAAATAAATAGATCGTATTAAGTAACAGCAAGTTATCGAGCCGATTCTCATTCATTCCGAAGGAGAAAAAAATTGGACCCTATTAGTCGAATACTTTGGAGGTGCTGATAGTTGTTTTTAAAAGTTCGTCAACATTATTACACTTTTCATCATGAGCTGGAGTCAGTTCTTTCTTATATAATCACAATACGTAACCGAAAGCATTAAGTTATTATTTTTTTTTTAGAGAGAGAGAGAGAGAGAGATTAATCAAGAAGTAAAAACTGAAACGGGCACCTGTTGTCAAGAGTCACGTGACTACTGTGGTCGTTACTCACTAGTGAATGTTTATGGGGCAAGCAGAAAAATACAAAAAGTTCACGTATTCATTTTCAATACCTAGACAGGGATTGTTATTCATTCGCAAGTTTGTTACAGAGTTTACCGGAGTTGGATTATGGGTTGTGATACGATTACCATCGTCGACTGAAAGCTCTATGTAAAAGAAAAGTAAAAGCGACAAATTAAGGAAAAATCTTTGTTTTACCTATTATTTCCCCTGATGTTTATGATGTTGGCTGTTAGTTAGGAACTCGAATATTCGTGGAGGGAAATGTTTTGACCGAGTACAGGAGGGGTTTTTGTTATTAGCAAAGAAAGATAAAAAAAAGAAACTCGGTTGAGCATAATATACAAACAAAACATGTAAAATTAAGGATTTGGTTGATATGTCTTCTAAAACTCGTACAAGGAGGAATAATACTAACTGGAATGGAGTTCTGCAGGACTTATTTGGAGAAGGTAGGTAGTTAATTTACATTTAAAAAGAAATGTTTAAAGTCAAAATAATGAAATATCTTCACCCACGTATAAATAAACCGTTTAATTTTCAGGCTTTCGGTTTTCCTCTCTTCTGTCTTTGTAGATTTATTTACACTTTTGTGAGATAAATTAAGACAGGTTTTTTGGAACCAATAAATTTTCTTTAAATAAAGTTTTAATTCAAATGTTATAATGACTTATTTTATTTTTGACCCAGCTTGAACTGTAAATTTTCTTTACTTTTGCCTCAGAAAACATAAAAATGTCTTGGGAAACCTGTTTTTCATATGTTTATTTTAAAGAAAGAGAAAAACCCAAGCTTCAAAATACAGATATTTTATAAGCAATAGGTCAGTGGAGGAAGTAAAATATTTCTACTCAAATTAATCAACATAAAAGTGCTGACAGTTATCTTTCACCAAATTATACCCCTGCATATGGGGGTTGTAATATATCATAAAGGAGGGGGTCAAATAAAAAATGTGTAGCAAATGATCATGATGATGATCCTTTGTTTTTTTCCTTATGTAATTTTTTTTAAAATCATCTTGAACTAAAGTATTTTTTTTTTCAACTTTAGGACATTTATTCAAATAATTTATTTCGCAATTAATTTTCTAATTAAAACTTTTGAAATAATAATTTTAATTTCTTACCTTTTTATCAGTCTACAGAACACTCGATACTGAATAATTTGACCTCTTCGAGTAAATATTTTTGTAATAAAGTCAGTGTTATTTATTTAATCTAATGGCATTTTGGACACAGAATTCGGGTGGAATTTAGTTACATGTTTACTTATCCTACATTTCACTGATGTCTCCCAAGTTGGTATTTGATTTGATCAAAGAACTAGTTCTTTGATTGTGGTGGCGGTCTAAAATTAAAATGTTCAACATTTACAACTGATAATATTCACAAAATTTGCATTTTATGCAAATTTACTCCGAAAGAAGACTAATCTCAAAGCTAAGAAGAACTTCACTTAGATTTGGATTAGTCCGGCACAAAGAAAATAATCTAATGATATTAAAGTAAGTAAAATCAGAATGAGGAAATAAAAAAAAAGGAAATTGACTTTATTTTACCCGGCAAGCTCAGTCGGTAGACCACAATTTCTTCATCTTGGGGTAGTGTCCCTCCTTGGGCAAATCTTTACGAGTGAGTTCAATTTTCATTGGGTGCCACTTCTAAGCAGAAAGCTTAATAAATTTTATTTCTTTCGTTTATTAAGTCAATTTTTCCCCCGTCTGCATGATTTTTTTAAATTTAAATTTTATTTATTTATTAGTATTTAAAATTTTATTGTTTTGTTTGGGTTTATCAACCCTTGTTTATTTAATGCCAAATCCTGTTTAGATATATTTATATATTATTGTCTCTGTTCCACTGTTATGATTTGTAAACAAGATTTGTAGATAACATTTTTAAACGAGTCAGCTATTTTTTTTTTTTTTTCACACAGTTAAGAGTTAAAGTATTTCTAACACGAATAATTCCATTTACTATTAATCGTTTGTTTAAACACAGTTAAATAGTTTCAAGTATTGCTATATAAGTGACAATTTAGCATCAGTCATTTTGTTTGCACGAATTTGAATGGTTATAGTTATGATTTGTTTCTTGATAATTTTATTTTTAAATGAGTTAGAATTAATTTGTTTGCACACAATTAGGTATTACTATTGTTTCTACTCGGATAATGTTTTTAATTATTGCTAATAGTTCAATTTGATATTAATTACTTGTTTGCACTCAGTGAAGTATTGCTATTTAACTCTTTTCATTCATTTGCACACATTCAAATTATGCAAAGTATCGTGAGACCTGGGTTCAATCCCAGGTCGCGTCGTACCAAAAACTTTTAAAATGGTACTTGATACCTCCTTGCTTAGCACTCAGCAATATAAGGTATGGATCAAGGGTAAAGTGGGGCAATCCAGAGAAAGGAGAAGTGCCCTCCTCTACACCTCAGTGTAGTAGCTAGTGAAAAGGAAGCCTTCTGGTCGCCCTCGACTACGGTCGCCAATTTTACTTACTTATTGCTATGTAATACCAATAATTCTATTTTGTATACAGTTAAATAGTTTCAAGTATTCCACACTAATAGTTTTATTTGCACACAGTTAAATGGTTCTAATTATTGTTATGAAATACTTATAATTCAATTTAAGCACATAGTTAAAGAGTTTCAAGTATTGCTATTCAACACTAATATATCTGTTCAACTTTATTCATTCGTTTGCACACCGTTAAATGGTCCCAATTATTGCTATTTAACACTGATAATTCAATTAGACATCAGTCATTTGTTTACACTCGGTTAAATTATCAAACTGTTCTATTTCTAGCAATTCAATTTATCGTAAGCCATGTTTGCACACCTATAGATAGGACCCTATCAGCTGCTTCTAATCCGGGTCAAAGTGGACCTGGGAGCAATGGTAATGAAGGGGTACTCTGCATTCTCCAAAACTCCACGACTATTCTAACATCTCAGATAGTTTAGTGTCATTGTTGAGGAGGACGGGAAGGTCTTAAACCTTTGGAGAGATGCAGTCAAAGCTTTCTACAGCCCCAGCTGACCGGGCTTTAAAATTATAATAAATTTAATCACATTAAAGAAAACAAAAATATAATTGGACAAAGAAAAGACTATTTTTCTTTTATGACTATGTGTCTGTCTGTCTCTCTCTCTCTCTAATTAGTATTGAATGAAAAATATTGCTATTTTTTTTATCGGTAATTTAAAATAATTTGCGTAACAGGATAAAAATTTTTATGAGTTCATTTTGCGTAGTGATTTTACTCAACATAAATTAATTTTCACAATACAATATTTCTTCTTTGGAAGTTACTTTCTTTTATTTTTAATAAAATATGAAAATAATTTAAGTAACAAGAGAAATCGCTCAATCTTTTTACTTATCTTTAATAAGAATATTCTAGGTAATTTCTACTTAGTCAAAGGTAGTAATATATATAGTTTTCTTTTTTGAATGGGATCTACCAGTCGTTCATTTTTACCTTTTACAATAGCGATGTCGATAAAACCTATTTATATATTGTCCGACGGAATTTATACTTCGTAACGTTTTTTTTTTCAAAAAAATATCTTCGTTTTGAAGTTTTTTTTTTAACTTAACCCTTTATTTGTTTAATGATTTTAGCCCCCCAAAATTAGGCTACACCTGTCTCTCATTTAAAGACACCCTTCACCTGTTAACACTAAGTAGTTTATAATTTCCTCTCTTGTTTTCTTTCTTTCTTTAAATTTGTCTACACACATGGTAGACAGGGTGGAGTTAAATCACGTACCAAATCTTAGCTTTAAAAAGAAGTAAAAGTGATGTATGTCTTATGTTCATCACTTGAAAAAAAAAAAAAAATACCTAGGTGTTAATGAACATTCAGTATCATTGAGCAAAAATCTCTCTCTCTCTCTCTTTCATAATTACCATCATTTTTCTATCCTTTCGTGTTTTTAATGTTAGGTTTATTAAACTTTGAAAGCAAATATAAGTAGTCACCACATTATTTTTATAACCCCAAATTTTTTAAAAAAATAACTATAACAATAAACTAAGAAACAAATCAAACACAGAACAAATAATTTGATTTACAAATCATACAGAATAAAATGAATTATTTAATTCACTGAAATGTAACAGGGCGTTCCAGAAGAGGACCCTACTATCTAAAAAGTATCCAGTTTTGTCACTGTAAAGACTGGTCATTCCATTGACATCAACATATATGACAACATATTTTTCTTGGGATCGTTTTTTTTTTTTTTCCATGTACTAATTTTACAGCTTAACATTACTTTCTCTCTTAATTGCTTTTCTCTGATTTCTAGAAAAAAAAATTACCTCTCTTAAATTAATAGTAGCTAAAAAAAAAAATAACAGTAATTCTATTTTTATTTTTCATTTGTATATGTACCGCCGAGAGGGCATAGTGGCTGGAGAGCTAGATTGCGACATCGTAGTAATGAGTTCAAACTCCAGTCGACCTATTACATTCACTTTCGGACTAACTCCCCTGTGAAAGTTATGAACCTCCAATATCCTTTACTTATAGGTTAAAATGTATCACTTCTTAAAAAAAAGCTGAAGCAATTTAAGATTTGGAGTTAAATGAATGAATTATTATTACAAATTACTTTTGAAATTATGTGTGGTAAGTGGGGAACTCACTACCCTAACAAATATACCATCATTATTTTTATTAAATAATGCCCCCAATTATTAAGACATGGGAGTTGATAATGAGATTGGCTAAATAAAAGTATATGATCAAAAAACAAACTTACCACTGAGGGGGGAAAGGTTTCGTAAAGATATACGGGGGTTGGACAAATAATGAGAACAACTGGAATTTTTAAAAAAATTATTTTAATATGGTTTTCTGATTGCAGCCCTCCCGTGAAATCCGGCTTTATGCATCTCCTATCGTACAGTTTTTGAGGAAACTGTTCTCGAGAGATAGTCATTAAGCTCTGCTTTAATTTTCGGAGCTGTATTCTTGATATCCTTCCTAACAATTCGTTTAAAAGTCCGACGGTCCCTATCAGACAGCTTTCGCTTTTTGCCTGAGTTTTGCTTCAGTGACAGGGTTTTTCTTTTTTTCTCAAATGGGGTTATTTGTTTTGAGACAGTACTCCTTGCTACACCAAATAATTCAGCAGTTTTTGTTACACTAGCGCTTGCCATACGAGTACCAACTATTTGACCTCTTTTAAAGTCTGATAAATCTGCCATTTTAATGAATTTTGATTAATTTCTTCTGATGATATCTGTAAAAAAAAACAACAATTTTTGTAAAATACGACGAGGAAAATTACTAATAAATACAAAAAAACCTATAAAAATAACAAACGTTTGATGGTTTTATAGGTGTTCCAAAATTATGATACTAGGATTCTCGGTGTTTCCATTATTTTGTCCCACCACTCTCTGTGTGTGTGTGTGTGTGTATATATATATATATATATATATATATATATATATATATATATATATATATATATCAGGGTGGGAACTATGAATTTAAAACAGCGGTTTGAGCTAATACAGAAAAATATTCGAAAAGCTTACGTCATTAAACGTAAATCTCTTAAACAAATTAAGGAGTTACATTTCATGTAACCTTTTCGAATATCTTTCTGTGTTCGTTCAAACCGCTATTTTAAATTCATAATTCCCATCTTTAAGATGACCAAAAACACTTTCTATCTGAAATTTTAATAATTTCATATCTTATATATATAAACCAAAGTTGGCGACCGTCGCCGAGGGTGACCCAAAGGTTCCCTTTTCGATAGATAACACAACAAGGTGTGGGGGAGGGCCTTACTCCTTTCCCAGGATTGCCCTACTTTACCCTTCACCCGTACCTTATAATACTGAGCCTTAAGCAAGGAGCCATCAAGTACCATTTTTGGAGTCTTTGGTATGACTCGACCTGAGATTGAATCTAGGCCTCTGGGGTCATTGGCGAACACTAACCATTAGGCCAGTGTTATATGCGAGAACTTTTTATTTACTAATCTTAATTTAATGTGGAACATGTTAAATTAAGTTTAGTAAATAGAAAATATGCCGCCATTAATGTCATATGACCAAATTTTTGTTTGACTCAAAGACCCATGAAAGAAAGAAGATTCTTTAGCCATTTCTTTCAAGTTCTGAGAGCATGATTGCTTTGAAAATAAGCATTCAAATTCCTGGAATTGAACACCAACCACTGGTGCTAATTAGAAATATATACCATAAAGTGTGGCATACAAGTTGATCTGAAGGTTTTTAGCTCAAAATTCTGGGTTAGACCTGTACCTACTGTCCGTGTTAATTCTCTAACATACAGTAATCTTCTGTGACATTCTGCTTAGTGTCTACAGTGAATGCAACAATCGTGTATGATATAGCATTAATATAATACTTAATTTGTATTACAGTTTTGTTATTTAATTTTATATTACCATGTTGATTTATTAAAAACACATTTAGTTTGGAAATGTTTGTAGCAGTTTGGAGTTATAATAAATGTTGTATATCGATTGTTAGGAGGGGGTGTCTTCATGGTGTAATGGTTAAAGCGATGGACTGCAGAATCGTAGTAAGCGAGTTCGTACTCCAGTCGTGCTATTATGTTCACTTTCGAGCAAATACCCTTGGGAAAGGTATTGAATCCCCTTATCCTCCCAGCTATGGGTTAAATAGTCCCAATACTGTTCTTCTAGGAGAATGGCTTTGGTATTAAATAACCTACAAAGGTTGATATGCCGTTAAATAAAGAAACCAAACCGATTGTTAGGAGTACTGTTTCACTGGTTGAGCACTCTGTGATATAGGTTTAAATTTTAGCTCTGTAATATAATTCGACTCCCAGTTTTTAAAAGATTTTTTTCAAGCTTCAAAAGTTGACATGTACCCTGCCATGGCCGAATGGATAGAATGTTCGCCAACGGTCCAGGAGACTTGGGTTCAATCCCTGGTCACGTCATACCAAAGATTTTAAAAATGGTACTTGATACCTCCTTGCTTAACACTCAGCATTATAAGGTATGTATCAACGGTAAAGTGGAGCAATCCAGGGAAAGGAGTAGCACCCTCCCCTACACCTCGGAGTATTAGCTATTGAAAAAGGAGCCTTCTGGTCACCCTCGACTATGGTCGCCAACTTTACTTACTTTACTTTTACCTCACCCACAAATTAGTTCCTATGATTTTAACCTTTATAATTCTTATTTTTGTTTTTGATATTTAGATGTCAGCAATAAAAAAAAAAAATAAAAATAAAAAATAAACACTGATGCAATATCTTGAATCTTCCTCTTCAATTTCTTACCAACTCTTTTTATCAACTTACACCAGCATCATATTCATTTTAATCAGATATTACTTTGGTTTGGCTTCTTTGTTTTAATGGCATATCAACCATTGTGGGTTATTTAATAACAATGACATCCTTGTAGAAGAACAGCTGTGATATTATTTAACCTATAGATGGAGGGCATAAGGAGGTTCAATACCTTTCCCGAGGACATTCGTCCTAAGTGAATTTAATAGCATGACTGAAGTTCAAACTTGCTTACTACAAGGCCACAGTCCAGGACTTTAACCATTATGCCATGGGGACTCCCCACTAATCACACATTGGTATTCACTTGAGACATGGACGTGTTTGATTGGTCAGATAGTTGTGTATTTGCTGATGGTGTGAGAATCAGGATTTAATACCAGATAAAAAGCCAGTGGTTACCAATGAGACCCTGGAGCTTTTTTTTTTCTTTTCTTTCTTTCTTTGCATACTAATTGTTGTAAGTTCCAAATCTTTTAATGTTTTTAATGGGGCTTTTGATTTTCACTGTATGTGTAGTGGTAAACTGGACCCTTACTTTATGTTCATCTGGTATCTTTTTCATTTAAATGTATTAATAGACATCTAGCTGAATATTTGCTCGCCAGAAACCAAAATTATGACTTTTTTTCTGGTCACTGGAAAATCAAGACTTAAAAATAAAATATTGTGATTTATTTTAATTTATTTATTCATTTTTATTTATTTATTTATTTTTTTACAAACTTACACCCTCACAAAGAATAGTTCAGTGTTGCTAGCTTAAAATACCACCTGTAGAGGTTGGGTGGCAGTTGACCTTATACAAATAAGACAAAATAACAGCTTTTACCTGCAAAACATGGGCTTATTTGGTAAAGAAAATGGTGCACGAAATCAAGACCAGGTAAAAAAGCAAGATCTTGAAAGCCTGACTGGAAAATCAGGATTTGAAACCCTGTTTTTGACCTGAGTTCAAATACCAACAATTAGTACTGTAGGAAATATGAAACTACTACAAATAAATAATAAATTAATTAATGTCGTAATAAAAAAGACATTTTTGGTTTTCCCTTATAGGAAGACCAAAAATCTCTGTTTTATTATATTATTTATAAATGCAGGTAGTCTAAGAGATTTATAAGCAAAAGAAAAGGGGGTGGGGTGGAGAATATTTGTGTTTGAGTGTTAAAATTTCAATTCTAGAAAATATGAAATCTTGAAAATTACATAGCAAAATGGTTGTGTTTAAACATCAATATATTTATGTAAATGCATGCACAAAAATCATACCACTAAATTGCATCTGAAACTGAGGAATGTGGAATACCCCTTCATTGCAATCACTCACTGGTCCACTCTGACCTGGAGTGATTGTACCTGTTAGGGCCTCATCTGTGGTTCAAATGGATCTGTTTGAAAATTTTTTGTATTTGATTGGAATACTTAATACCATATAACTGTGTGTAAATTATTTGTATTAAGACTAGTTACTTGAATTTATAATTGTTTGTTAAGGTTTATTTTTATTAGTTACTTGAAACCAAATAATTGTGCATCAACAAATGACTATTATTAGATAGAAATAATTACTTGAAACCATATAAATTATTAGTATTTGATAGGAATGCCTAATATCATATAACTGTGTGTAAAAACCTCTTAAGAAATAACTCCACAAAAATATATAAATTTACAATGAACAAAATTCCTTAACATCTTGGCACAAAATAATCTCAGATGGGTTTGACATGCCATTGAAATCCTTATCTTCAACTCATTGGTCATAAGTAAAATGCTTAAGATTAATTCACCAGATGTCTTTTTGTTTGTTTGTTTTTTTGTCATCAAATAACTTAAAGATTTTCTATAATTACTAATAATGAGATACTGCAACCTATTTTTGGCATATTAGGTTTTAAAGAAAGAAAGAATAATCTTAAGATGTAAGATTATTGAGACACTCTGGTGACAGATACTTCCATGATTTTTGTTCAGCAATGATTAATGATTCTTGCTTGTCTTGTTAGCAAATAATAATTGTTATCCATACAAACAAGTAGGATAATTCTTAAAATTTCTCATGTCAGCGTCTTAGATAGAAATCAATGCTTTTTCTTCTTTTAATAAAAATTATGTATTACTAAAAAAAAAAAAAAAAAAATAGAGAATTAATTTTGGATTTACTTTTCTTGAAAACTGAGCCTTTCCAATTAAAATTACTTAAATATTCATATTTTATGCACATAATGAAGGAATGTTATTAGATGCTTAAAGTTTACACACTGAACCTGACACTCCAACAATTTATTGCAAACAACTCTAATATGTTTGCACTTGAATTTTAGATGACCTGTAAACCCATTGGGTTCTCAGTATAACAGTGGTCCATGATGATATTGATGTTTCTGTTTAGGAAGGAATGAGAATTTTAATTAGCATTTTATAAGTACCTCTGTTATATCAAGAATTCGAATTATAAAAAACTGACATCCATAACAAATGTAGACTCTTAAAAAAATTATTATTCATTCGCAAAATGGACTGGAAATCACTTTATTCCATTGCAAATTTGACTGGAAATTATTTTATTCTTTTGCAAATTGAACTGGAAATACTTTATCTGGTAGCAAATTGGACAGGAAATTTCTTTATTCTGTTGTAAATTGAACTGGAAATTCATTTATTCTCTTGCAAATTGGATTGGAAATTATTTTATTCTCTAAGATCATTTTATGTATATTACCTTAAAATCTTGCTATACTGTGCCATTTTTTGTTGGACTACCGTTATATATACACACATACTGAAGATTTCAATAATACTAGATGTTTATCAAAGAAATAGTCGCAAATATTTATTTAATATATATTAAGATATTGATACATATAATATATAAAGATATTTGTCCAAATTGTGAAGGGGGTGTCCTCGTGGTGTAATGGTTAAAGTGATGGACTGCGGAATTGTAGTAAACGAGTTTGTATGCCAGTCGCGCTATTACGTTCACTTTTGGGCAAATACCCTTGGGAAAGGTATGAACCCCCTTATCCTCCTAGCTATGGGTTAAATAGTACAACTACTGTTCTTCTAGGAAAATAGCTTTGGCATTAAATAACCTACAAAGGTTGATATGCCATTAAACAAAGAAACCAAACCAAATTGTGAAGTTGTCATTTCTTTTGTCATTTGACAAAACTGAGTTTGAATTATAATCAGTCTTTCTAGGTCTCATAGGGATTAATTTGATTCACTCATTTTGACTAATTATTATTGCTGATGAATCTCAAGATGAAAATATTGGAAACTTGAAGTTTCCTCTGATTTAACCATAAAGACTTTCCTAATTTTCTATATCACATTTTCTATCAATTTTTCAGAGTCTGTCCAGAATTCATCTACATGATTTGATATGACTCCATTCTTGATCATATTTAGATGAGGATGCCTACAATCTCATTAGCAGTTAAATACCATTCTTGAGAAGCATCATTCAGTCTGTATACACATTTATTTAACTTCCATATATAACCTTTTGGAACTTTAGCTTCTTGAGGAGATTCCAGAAAGCCTATCCTTTCAAATTGTTTTCCTTGTAATAGAGCTGTCTTGATATCCATCAAATGACATGTCCACCTTCAAGCAGCAATGATGGTCAGGATATTTCATAGACTCACCTTTTGAGAAAGTATGCAAGTTACTTCTATCCCAGAAAACTACATCAAAATGTTTTAATACCCTAATTAAATTTCTCTCCTTTTAATGTGGATTCATTTCTGGTAATAAAATCATTTGCATTTTCATGATGTGAGACCATTGGAGAAACACGTCAATCTAATTTTCCAAATTGTCTATTTCTTTAATCTCTCTCTCTCTCACATGTATGGCAACTGTATAATTTTCACAGATCACTGCTATCCCTCATAACCTCACACCCCTATTATCAGCATCCCTCCACCTGAGTGAGCATTGCTCTTCTAAATAAGGCTGCTCAGACACAAGAAGTTCCATCAGGGTCAGTCCCTGTCATAAGAGAACACAACGGTGTTAAGACTCCTGCCACCCATGTGTAGATAACTGCATGCTTCCAGCTGGTCAAGTTTGCATATGTTACTGTACCTCCATCACCATGGGACATTTTTGAGAGAAAAATTGGTTGTTGAAAAGGTTATAAAGGAACATTTGTATATCCTGGTATTTTTGTGGCTAATGCTTGTATGATGGGAATACAACTCTCTAAGTCTTTATGATTATTATCTAGTAACAAGCTGATGCAAGATAACAAGTAATCATGTCAACCACAGGTTTTATATTTGAGTTTTCCTTCTTCTAGCTGGATAACTTGACTAAGAATAGGAGGGCCAACACTCCCAGGAATAATGTGCTAGATGGCCATTAAGCAAAAAGCTTCCTCGACCCTTTTATGTGTGTGTGTGTATGTATATATATATATATATACTCGCACACTTTTGTGTGTGTGTGTTTGTGTGTGTATAATTGATTATCAGTCAAATTTTTTAGAAGTCAAGTTTCAAGATGGTAAAGATACCAGTATTGTGTATTGATTTACCTATGTTATATGGGTCAAACATAGGTTGAATGAGGTTGTGTTTACTAGTGTATGAAATTTCATTCCCAAGCTGTAACAAATATTATGGGACAGAGGTTGTAATGGTTTTAGGAGGTTTACAGAATTACAGTTAAGATATATGCCCCCCTACTTTTTTTTTTTTTTTTTTTTTTTTAATCTATATATAGAGAGTTTGTTCTTGCTAAATATATTTACTTTTAACAGGTTTTTAAAGCATAAATTTTTCAGGGCACTGCAAACAAACTCAAACAATGAAAGCACAATAAAACTGACACTGAACTTCAGTTGATTTGTGTATCCTTTTAGAAATTGTTTGCATGGTCAATTAGAAATGAATGATATTTAAAGCCATTAGAGAAATATTAGGGAACCTCATAAATAACTCTGAAATTATTTGAGAAACAAAGCATTCACTAAAAAGGAGAGATACTTAAGGTTAACTAGTCAAATCCTATAAATCAATTTATGCTAAATTTGTCAGTTACTTATGGTTGATTGGTTGTACATGTCAAATCTTGTTGGGTTACTTAATGCCAAATTGAGTCTTTTTTTTTGTGTGTTTGTAGGTGCAAGCAATTATATGGTTTCAAGTAAGTAAATAATAATAATAATAAACATTTGTAAACAATTATAAGTAAGTTTGTTGTATAACCGTAATACAACTGCACGTGTACATATTCAACTATAAATATAATCAAACATAATGACGACTTCAATGAATGAACGAACACACTACTTTATAAAAATATATCTCTCACACTTTATTCTCGAAAGGGTAATGTTCTTTGTTGTGTGAGAGATGAGTTGGAGACAAGGACAGACTGTTATTTTGACCCAAGTTCTTCTCGCGACCATAGCAGAATTTCTTCCTCATCTTGGCTGGGGTTGCTCAACCGTGGGTCACTGAAGGCCCAAGCCCTCTGTCTGGAGTTGGTTCTCACTCCACTGGCATCCTGTCTCCAACTGATTCGAACCGTCTGGCACCTGGTTATATTATTGTTTAACGCCCACCTGCTTCCACTATTCTTCCGCTTATTTATGCCGGTGCATCTCTTGATTGACGGCTCGGCCGAGGGTCAATATATAATAAGTTGGGCAACTGTAGTTAAGGGTGACCTCAAGGCCCCCTTTTCATTAGCTACTACACTGAGGTGTAGGGAAGGGTGCTACTCTTTTCCCTTGATTGCTGCACTTACCCTTGATCCATATCTTATAATGCTGAGTGTTAAGCAAGGAGGCATCAAGTACCTTTTTTTGTTTTGTTTTGGTATGACTCAACCTGGGATTGAACCCTAGTCTCCTGGTCCATTGGCATAATATAGCTTCAAGTAATTATTCTTAATTCTAATAATTTAGGTACAGTTGTAATTTTTTAAGTTATCACTCTTATTTTATAAAAATTATTTATTTGCACTCAGTTATATAGTTTTAAGTATGTATTTACCCAACCCCTTCACCAAGAGAAAGATGTAGGGGGTGTCCTCGTGGTGTAATGGTTAAAGCAATGGACTGCGGAATCGTAGTACGTGAGTTCATACTCCAGTCAGACTATTACGATCGCTTTTGGGCAAATACCCTTGGGAAAGGTATGAACCCCCTTATCCTCCCAGCTATGGGTTAAATAGTACAACTACTGTTCTTCTAGGAGAATGGTTTTGGCATTAAATAACCTACAAAGGTTGATATGTCATTAAACAAAGAAACCAAACCAAACCAAGAGAAAGATGTTGTAAACGTTACGCCCTCTCGCCCCCACACACGTTAACTTTCTTCTAACCATTCCACTTCTTAGCCACTTCTTACGGCCGGTCGGTGATCAACTAGTGGTTCGAGGGGGTAACGCACATTTCTTTACCTACACAAGAATACGATCGAGGGAACGGAGAAAATAGGACAAACGAACAAACACGAATAAAGCTTGGGGTTAACCAAGAGCAGAAAAGAGGTATTGCAACACTATATGCATGTGCGGACTATCGCTAGCGTGGGTTACTAGCGAAAATTCCACAAGCACCTTGAATGCAGACATCTTGAGTCGATCTTCTTCACTGGACCCTATCTTGTCTCCTACTGTCTCCGGAGTCCGGTGTTGACTGCCCCTGTCTGTGGTTCCACGCCAACTCTCTCTGCTCGTCTCTCTGCTGTCCAACGCCAACTGCCCTCGTCTGGGTCCCCCGTCAACTGCTCTCTGCTGGGTCGCGTCATCAACTCTCTTTCGCGTCCCCTTCCCACTTCCGGATACGGCGAGATTTCAGGTCCAAGAATCCTTTGTCTGGTTTCGCGCCAAAACAGACAAAGGAATCGTCTGCTTTGGCAGCCCACCCACATAGTGCTACAATGTGACGCAAGGTCAATCTTTAATCTGGGTAAACCTGGTTTGAATTTAAAGTTTCTCTTCTACAGTGGTTACCTACCCAAAGCTAAAGAATCCAATTTGTCCTGCTATTTACCTAGAGCTTGGGGAAGAACAGATAGAATCATGCCTTTTCCAAAGGAATTAGTGTGAATTGAAATTCAAAGAGCCTTGCCCAAGATTTGAACCTAAGTCATCGATACCATTTCTTATGATAGTTACTGTCATGCTAAGAACATCTTCTCTTTCAAGTATTCCAAGATAATACTTACAGTTTTCATACATGTCTATTTGACCCATAGATGTAGGTCCTTAACAAATAATACCGCTATCTGAGTTAGAGTGAATTTGGGAATAATGGCAATAAAGAGTTACTTCTCACTCTCCAGTACTGGAAACTCACCACCAGATGCATTTTAAGGTCACAACCAGGGCACCACTTTTTTGTGAAGGTGAGGGGATCATTTTACCCTTCTTCAGTGGATGCAGTCTGCATATTCTAAATTCTGCAGACAAGATGGTTAAAATATTTAAATTTGTGTGTGTGTGTGTGTAACATATACATATTTGTGTGTCTTTTTTTTTTGTCTTTTTTTATCTTTCTTTGGATTCTAGAGTTGTTCTAGCAACAAAAATTAGTGTAGATGATTCAAACTTTCAACTTAGATCTTTTTTTCTACTCTTTAGTTCTTACTCCTGACAAATGTAAAGAAATTAATACTAATATCAGATTCCTGATTGATTGATTTTAATGGCATGTCAAATTGTCTAGGGTCATTTTCTGCTGAGAAGCTATGGAATTGTATTCATTATACATTCATGTTCACATTTTATGTGCATTTATTTTGTAAGCAGTCCTATTAAATATAAAAGTAAAGTTAGCAACATTAGTCAAGGGTGACCTGAAGGCTCCTTTTTCAATAGCTACTACACTGAGGTGTTGGGAAGGACTCTACTCCATTCCCTGGATTGCTCCACTTTACTCTTGATCCTTACCTTATAATGCAAGGTGGCATCAAATGCCATTTTTTTTAGTCTTTAGTATGACTCAACCTGGGATTGAACCTCAGTCTCCTGGACCATTGGCGAACACTCTACTCATTAGGCAAATGGCCCGGGACCCTACTGGTCACTCTCAACTAAGGTTGCCAAGTATTAAATATAAGTAGTTTTTAAACAAATTTTTTTGACCTATAAATTCCTCAAATCCCCAGAACTGGGGCCTCATCATCATGTGTAATTTAGTGTCATCCCCAGCAAACCTCTTTTTTGTTGGGGGGGGGGCTTTACCGTTCTGCAGAGGATACGGTCAGTGTATTCTAAGCCCTGCTGACAGTGGTTAGGTTGCTAAGTTAGAAATACAATGTTTTCTATTTTAATTTACTGTGCCATAATAGTTTGAACTACATCTTGTGTATAAGTCATCCCTTGATTTATGGTCCCCAAATCTTTAATGTATAGAATTAATTTTTGACACCAAGGATTACTTCTAATTTTTCCCATTATTTTAAAATTTCAACCAAATTTATTATTCATGTATTTATAGATAACATTTTACCTAAAAATTAGTGGTCCAGTTGGCTGGGGCTGCAGAATACACTGACTGCATCTCTGCAGAGGGGTGTTGCGGAGGCTGATAAATATACCGGTCCCTGCAAACTTTTGAAATATAAGTGATTGACAACAAACTAGGCAAGAATAACAAAACAAGGGTGTTGCTTGGGAAGGCCAAACTTTATTATGGTGAATCATAAATTGGAATAGCGTACAAGGAACAGTTGCCACGGCCGGATGGTGATCACTGGTGCAGGTCTGGATAGGTGGTCACTGGTTCAGGACTGGTAGCTGTTGATGCAGGAAGTTGGTCGCTGGTTCAGGACTGGTAGTTGCTGGTGCAGGACTGGTAGTTGCTGGTGCAGGAAAGTGATCGCTGCTGCAAGAAGGTGGACGCTGGAGCAGGGCTGGTAGTTGCTGGTGTAGAATTGGTAGCTGCTGGTACAAGAAGGTGGTTGCTGCTTCAGGAAGGTGAATGCTGGAGCAGGCCTGGTAGCTGCTGGTGCAGAACTCGTAGCTGCTGGTGCAGGAAGGTGGTCACTACTGCAGGAAGGTGGTTGCTAGAGTAGGGCTGGTAGCTGCTGGTGCAGGAAGGTAGTCGCTGCTGCAGGACTGATAGCTGCTGGCACAGGAAGGTGATCGCTGGTTCAGGACTGGTAGCTGCTGGTTCAGGAAGGTGGTCACTGGTTCAGGAAGGTGGTCACTGGTTCAGGACTGGTAGCTGCTGGTGCAGGAAGGTGATCGTTGGAGCAGGGCTGGTAGCTGCTTCTGCAGGGAAGTGGTCGCTGGTGCAAGAAGGTAGCTGCTGGTGCTGTCTCAGAGGGTATTAAGTTAGACTTTCTGAATTAGTCTTAAAAAGGGCTGTTAGGTTGAGAGGCTGGTAGTTGTGTCTGCTGCATTATGCCATCTCAGGAGGTGTTTGGATAGATTTTGAGTAGTCCTGAAAAGGGCTTTTAGCTGAGAGGCTGGCAATGTTCCTGCGTCATCTGTGGCTGGTTGTATTCCTATGTCGTCTGCTGGCTGGAATCAGGATGTTGGCTTTAGGGAAAGCCTTAAGCAGTGCTTCATTAGGATTCGGGCGTAGAGTGACCAGGGGAGAATTGGATTTCTCCCACACCCTTGGCTGACGTCCAGCCAAACTCATTTGACCCGGTTTGATACTGCTGTTTTTATATCTACTGTGCGCTGTTACTCTGTGTGGTCTAAGTAGAATGAGTTTGCTTATTATTACTAAATAATAGTGAGAAACTTTGTTCCTAAATACTATTGGCTGACAACATCAGTGACTCATCCCTTCTTAGAAGTGGGGTTTGTTTATTTTGTTTAGTTTGGTTTATGAGTAGTCGGTTGACTACAATAGGGGTAAGACTTCTCCAATGAGTGTACTAGATATGACACTAAACAATCTGATGGTGAGGCTCCAGTAATACTGGAGATTTGGGGAAATGCAGAGTACCCCTTCAATGCCATTGTCCCCAGGTCCACTCTGGCTCGGAGTGGTAGCACCTGATAGGGTCCTATCTATGGGTTAAATAGAACTAAACTGTGCGCTTATGCTAAATGGAATTGTTTGAAATAGAACTGTTTATAGGTATAAAAATGGATTTGGCTTTAAATAATCTACAATGGTTGATATACCATAAAACCAGACCAAACCAAGCCTAAACATTAGGTTTGTAAAATTTGACCAGTGCATGAATATATTTGGTAATTATTAAGAAAATAACTGCAGACTTTTTACATTGAATAATTTTCCAACCAATGAAATCTTTTAAAAGACAAAGGTAAATAAAGCATTTGAAAAATCTTTTATTTTTTTTTTTTTAAACCAATGGTTGTTCTTAATTCTTTCCATAATGTTTGAATTTCAACCTTATAAAATTATTACTTATGTATAGGTCAATGGCAATTTTTTGGCTTAAATTTATATCTTCAAAATTCATGTATATCAGAGTATATATGATATATTTCATTTTAGACCAATTGAAATTGTCAGTTGACAAATAGGTTGAACTTTGATTCATTGTCAAGAAATCCTTAGTTTATAGAATTAATTTTTAAAATGAAGGATCACTTAATTGTTTCTATCATGTTTGAATTTTATCCTTACAAAATCACTACTCATGTATAGGTTGATGGTAAATTTTAGCTAAAAATTAGATCTTCATAATCAATTGACTGATTGATTTTTGCAGCATATCAATCTGTCTTGGGTTATTTTATGCCTAGAGGTTAGGGAGTCACATTCATTGTATGTCCATATTTATATTTTTTGTGTAGATGGTTATTTTTTTTAATAATTTTTGGTTTGGTTTGATTATTTGGTTTAATGACATATCAAATCTTGTTGGTTATTTAATGCTAAATCTTTGTGTTTGAATACAATCAACTATATTTTCAAAGTTCCATTTCAATTTTTTTTAAAAATGCACTTTTAATTAATTAATGATAATTTTTGTCCACAGTTATTGTTTTCAAGTATTCCTATCTAATACTTATAATTTATTGACAATTATATAGTTCCAAGTAACCTATTTAATTATCATTTGTTTGCACCAAGTTATGGTTTCAAGTATTTCTATCAAATAAAAATAATTACCAAAACAGATCTAGCTGCTATTCCCCTCTGGACTGTTATTACTGTACATTGCCAAAAAAGATTGGTAAGAATATAAAGCTTGATTGATTTTAATGGCATATCAACCTGTCTGGAGTGATTGTACATTTATATTTACATTTTTTGTGTAATTTTCTAAAGTTTTTGCTCAAGGTTATATGGTATCAAGTATTCCTATCTAATGCAAATAATTTGCAAACAGATCAATTTGACCCATAAGTGGGACCCAAACAGATATTACCACTCTGGGTCCAAGTGAACCTGGGAGTAATAGCAAAGAAATGGTATTCCGCACTCCTCAGAGCTCCAGAACTGAATCCTCACTGCTAGATGTAGTTTTTTGTCAAACCCAAGACACTCCTTTTTTGGCAGATCCTATCCCTCTGTAGGGGATACATTCTGTGTATACTAAGTCCTGCTGCCAAATCAGAAGAATATGAAGAGGAAAATTCTGTATATTGCATCAGTTCTTTATTATTATTTTTTTAAAATTTGGTTTTTATTTATTTTTTTGTTGCTAGCATTTAGATATCAAAAACAAATGTAAAAATAAGGACTTTATAAGGATCAAAATTATTGGAACTAACTGAGATAATTATATATTTCTTATTAGCACCTGTGGTTGGTGTTCAAATCCAGGTAAAAATAAAAAAAATTGAATACTGATTTTCAAGGTAGACATGCCCTTCCTACTTGAAAAAAAAAATGACAAAACAATCTTCCTTTCCTCTTTTGGCATTTTTAAACTTACTAAATGTCAATATCCCACCTTATTCTCCTAGGTTACTATTGTGTAATAATTTCTGTTTGATGACATTTAGCAATTTTGTTTTTGTTAACATCTGATGTTTACTGGTACTATCGAAAATGCGAAGGTGAAGTTAGATGAACAATTGCTGCTGCTGATCATACTGTGCTCCTTTGTATTGTTAACTAGTATAAGATAACAAAATTCCTCCACCCAGCATTTGATAATAAAAATGATGTTTCCTACCACTATTGTTCCATTAAGAATAGATGGATTTGTGTACTTTTCACTTATTCTCTTTTTGTTTTTTATTTTTTGGGGTTTGTGGTTGATTAAACTGGCTACCTGTGAAACTCTTTATGTCTATAGTTGTCCGTTTTCGTTCATTCACTTTATCTATTCAGTTATGCTTCGACAACTCTTTAAAGTTTCTATTCCTCTTTCTTATAAACTTTTGTACGGATTTTATTTGAATTTTTCCTTCTATTCATCATTTAAATTTGCTTTCAGTTTCTTCTCTCTTTTAAATCTTTGTTTGGATAACCAGATAAGATTTCTGCTCATTTTCCCATACATAATTTGTATTGTGCAACACTGGTGACAACTTCTTTAGTGCTATGAATGGAAGAAGACATCTTGCCTCCATGCTTAGTCATAAAAAAAATTCTTTTAACAAAGACATTTATATGAGTCATTGGGAGCAACATTATTCAAACTATCTGATTTTACAGAATGACAAAGTTTTTTGCTGTTTTTTTTTGTTTGTTTGTTTATTTTTTCAATGCATATGAACCTGTAAGATTTTTGCTAAATTATGACATTAATCCGTAAAATATTAACTTAACATCCTTCACCCCAGTTGGCTGGGGCTGTAGAATATGCTGACTGCATCCCTGCAGAGGGAGGTGTAAGACCTCCTCCCCCAACAAGTGTCCTCGATATGATACTAAATCATTTGATGATGAGGGTATACTCCTGGAGCTTTGGGGAATTTGGAGTACCTCTTCATTATCTTTGCTCCCTAGTCCACTCTGACTCCAAGTGGTAGTACCTGATAGGGTCCCATCTATAGGTCAATGAGAACTGTTTAACAATTTAACTGTGTGCAAACAAATGACTGATGTTTAATTGAATTATTAGTCTTATATAGTGATGCTTGAAACTCTTTGTTTGTGTTCAAATGAATAGTCTTGAATAGAAATATTAGTGTTAAATAGCTATAATTGTAACCATTTTACTGTGTGCAAACAAATGGTTGATATCAAATAGAATTATTCACTTACAATTCATATGTATATCCATTTAACTTGTGCAAACAAATGACTTGTGTTAAATTGTTAGTATAAAATAGTAATACTTAAAACCATTTAATAATGTGCAGACAAATCAGCTCTGGCTCATTTAAAAACCTTACCTACAAACTGTTTACAAATCATATATTTGATATATGTATATACAGGATTTGGCATTAAATAACCTATAAAGGCTGAAGGCGCCTCTGGTGGTGTAATGGTTAGCAAGCTCGACTAGCAAACCTACACGAGTGAGTTCGAGTCTCATTGGGTGCCCCTTTCATATGGCCTTGTGCCACATCTAAGCAAAAAGCTTAGTAAATTTCCAACCTATAAAGGCTGATATGCCATAAAAGCCAACCAATCAATATTCGTAGGTAGATAATTCTTTTAATCTTTATAGAGAGAAATTAATTTTGGAAAAATTTTTAAAAATAGAGGGTATGTTAAAACAAGTCAATTAACCATATATATATATATATACTAATCTAATATCTACCAGTATTCACGGTACAGAAAAAAAAAAAAAAAAAAAAAAAAAATCCTGGCCAGGAACAAGAGAAAAAAAGTATCTCAAATCACCGCCCAGGGGAAAAAGAAAAAATTTTTGGGTCAAAAAGAAAGAAAAGGCCAACCTCGTCCGACCCCTTGAAAAAAATCAAGGGATATGCAGTCAGTGGTCAAAAGAAAACCAAAAAACCCTCCGCGAATCCTGCAATACTACAATTACTAAAGTGCTCAACACCAGACAATGGAGCCAATTATAAAATTAAAATATATATATATATATATATATATATATATATATATATATATATATAATTTGATCAACAAATGTGTCATAGTACAACAGTATGAAAACAGTGTTCACTTTTAATTATGATATTTTGAAAAACAAACTTTATACAATCCTATACTAGAATGGGTCCTCCTATCAATGTTTCTATACATTAACTCTGAATTGGACAATGAACAGCCAATAGAAAAATGCCTTACATTGAGCTATTGGAAAACAAAACATGTTGCTCTGTCTGCAAAAGGGATAGTCTTTATTACTACACTAGATTGGTTATAAGGTAGATGGCTCTAAGAATGAGTTTGATTGATTTAATGACATGTCAACTCATTTAGGGCTATTTCATGCCAAGAAGTTTGGGAATTGCATTCATTGTATAATTATATTTACATTTCTTATGCAGTTGTTTCTTAGGAGTTTTGTACATGGTTATTTGATATCAAGTATTCCTATCTTTTATAAATAATTTGCACACAGTTATATGGCATCAAGTATTCCATTCGAATACAAACGATTTTTAAAGAAATCTATTCAGCTTATGGATGAGACCCTAATAGGTACTATCACTCCAGGTCAGAGTGGACCTGGGATTAATGGCAATGAAGGGGTACTCCTCACTCCTTAGATCTTCAGAACAGGAGCTTTACCATAAAATGCATTTTAGTGTCATACCCTAGACAACTCTTTTGGCAAGGGTGGGATAACCCTCTGCTGAGGATACAGTCTGTATATTCTAAACCCTGTTAATAGGGTGAGCTGTAAAAATTATGTTGGTGAGGTTGAGTGGCTATTTTAGAGAATTTCTCTTGCCATTCTTCATTCAAAGCATTCTTTATTCTTTCAGTTTATAAGTAAGAACTGACTGCCTTTCATAGAAAATAAACTTTTTGATTCATTTATACTAAAAAAAAAAGAAGTAATTTTTTGAGAATTTGCAATGATAGGATTAATCATATCAAACTGTCTCTATGATTTTGATTTGGGCTTAGCACAAGGGTTGTTCAAAAAGATTTGTCTCACACATCTCACGTTTGTATGGGCCTCATCTGCACAGAAATTAAGACTGAAATCTGAATTATTTTTTTTTTAGTTTTATAAGTAATAGTGTGTTGACACAATAAAAATGTTCAACTATGGCTCTTTTTTTTCTGGGTGAGGCTTAGAACTTTTTGAATGACTCTCATATGTACATAAGGGTTGAATATTACTGATGCACCCATTATTTTAGAAACTGCATGTGTGTGTGTGTGTGTATATATATATATATATATATATATATATATATATATATATATATATATATATATATATATAATAAAAATAAGTAGAAAGATGGATAAATCAGACACTTACTTACAAAGGGTTTAGTTGTGATATTTCATTCTTTATTCAAAGGATTTCTTTTGACTAAAAGAATGAAATAGTACTACTAAACCCTTTGTAAGTATCTGATTTATCCATCTTTCCACTTTTTTTTATCATCTTGTCAGATTCACCACAATCTACCATATCAATGTGTGTGTTGATCTGTATATGGTAGTAATAGCAATGAAAAAGTGACTTCATATTCCTCATTAAAGCTCCAGAACTGGAGCCTCAGCAGCACCAGATGCATTTTAATGCCCTACCCAGGACGTTCTTTTTGGGTGGTGTTTTACCCCTCTGTAGGAGATGCAGTTAGCTTATTCTAGGCCATACTCACAGAGCAGTTCTTTAACAATAACTGCAATAGAAAGTTTTATTAAACATGAAATTTAAAAAAAAAAAAAAAAATTTTATGAATTTATTCAAAGTTTTTTAGGTTTTTTTTTTTTTCATATGTTTTTGTAAATAAGTAATACAACATTTTTGATATAAACTGAAGTATTTTTTTCTCAGATAAACAATTCTATAAATATAAATTAATATTAGATATTAAAAGGAATAAACAACATCAATTAAGCATTCCTGGAAATTTATATTGTTTCTTTATTGTAAAATAATGTCCAAGTTTTTCCAAATAATACATGCTTAAAATGTTGCTAATATTGTGAAAACAAGTTGTATACTGGTACCAATATTTTTACTTCACTTTCAGTAGCACTGATCTAAAGCAAACATACATTATCAGTCATAAAAAAAGTCATGTCTTCTGGTACATTGATATCTATATGAATGATATCGTGAATATATAAGAAACTTTTAAAGATTAGAATAGTTATTTGCTAATTTTGGCACTAGGCTACAAGCTCAGATTGCCCAATGAGGATTGAACACACTACTCAGTTGTAAGCTAGCAGGGGGGGTGACCCTGTGGCATAATGGCTAAAGTGCTGGACTGTAGCCTCAAAACAAGCAAGTTCAAACTCCAGTCTCACTATTACATTCACTTTTGGACTAATACCCTTGGGAAAGGTATGAACCCTCTTATTACTCCAGTTATGGGTGAAATACTATCACTGTTGTTCTTCTACAAGGATAGTTTTGGCATTAAATAAGCCACAAAGGTAAGTATGCCATTAAACAAAGTTATCATACCAGTTATAATCTATGAGACCAGCTTCCTAATGATTATATCACAATGAGATTCCCACCAAGGACTACAACATAAGATTGCTGGTTTGAGGCTTCATCATCAAAGCCAGTGTGAATAAACTTATTCCTATTGTTTCTCTCTAGAGTATTTGAAGCTTCTGAGAAAGAGTTCTTTAATTAGTTGTCTGTCACAGTTTTTAACTCTATCTCTATAATTGTGGTTATATTTACTATAAGAAATTTATATATAAGGGGTTGCTAAAAATTTCTTTTCCTGATTTAGAAGTGAATTACCTAGTGCCAAACTATTCCATGTATGTAGTTTAGTACACTTACTCACATACACTGTATGAAGCTCATGGTGTACTTAATATTGTCATAGAAAATGGACATAGGGACCTGAGTTTAAGCCCTGGACAAGGCTGTTTACATTTCACATTGCACAAATACCCTTAAGAAAGGTATGAATCCAACTATTCTCCTTGTGGATATAGGTAAAATAGTCGGGCAGACTCTGCTCTTTATATTAGCCTTAGTATGGCTACTGGTCTAGGAGAAGGAAAACTTTGAATTAAAACCTGTTAAAATTCACTTAGAAAATTGACATTTTGTCACATCCTACTTGTGCGCAGGGATTGGTGACTACATACACTGCATGAAGCTGCTTGCATCTACTTCATACTAGTGCCTTTGAGAATGGCATGAATCTTTGGATTCTCCTTCCCCCAGCTATGGGTAAATAGTCAGGAAGACTGAAATCTCTAACCTAGGCAACCAGTTTAGGAGAAGGAAAACTTTTAATTCAAACTAAGTTTGCTCTGCTTAAAAACTGACCCTATGGCAGAGGGATTGGATAAATACATACTCACATACACTTACTCCACAAACGGGGGACATCTCCACTCTAGAAGGAACCCCACTTAAACTAGTTGACAAATTCACGTACCTAGGAAGCAGCGTCGAATCAACCGAAAAGGACATCGAAACGAGGTTAACGAAAGCATGGACAGCTATCAATAGGCTATCGATTATATGGAAATCAGACCTAACCAATAAAATGAAACGCAGTTTCTTCCAGGCAGCGGTCACATCGATACTGCTATATGGATGCACTACATGGACGCTAACAAAACGACTGGAGAAGAAGCTAGATGGCAATTACACAAGAATGCTGTGTGCAATCCTGAACAAGTCCTAGCAGCAACACCCCACAAGACACCAACTGTACGGCCACCTGCCCCCTATCACGAAAACTATTCAAGTTAGATGAACCAGACATGCAGGACACTGCTGGAGAAGCAGAGATGAAATCATAAGAGATGTACTCTTATGGATCCCCACACATGGCCGCGCAAAAGCAGGACGACCAGCTCGAACGTACATTCAGCAGCTATGTGAGGATACAGGATGTTGTCCTGAAGACCTACCTAGAGCGATGAACGATAGAGAGGAGTGGCGAGAGAGGGTCAGGGATATCCGTGCTACCAGCGCGATATGATGATGATGATGACTCCACATCTTGTATTTCAATATACTCCACGTCCAAAATACACTTGGTTCAATACAGTTTACATCCTGTAGTTCAATACATTTAGTCACATTTCTCAACTTGCTTTGATCCTTAAAAAAACTTCTATAACAAAAAAAGGGCCATTCCCTTCTTTTCAAAACTGCCTCACAACAACCATTATAGGATAGAGATAGTATTTATATATCATCAAACTCTTGAATCAGAATGTCTAACCTTGGTCAGAAAATAAAAGGATTGGCATGATGGTTAGAGTGTTCGCCAATGGCCCGGGAGACCTAGGTTCAATCCCAGGTCGAATCATACCAAAGACTCAAAAAATGGTACTTGATGCCTCTTTGCTTAACACAGCAATATAAGGTAGGGATCAAGGGTAAAGTAGATCAATCCAGGGAAAGGAGTAGCACCCTCCCCTACACCTCAGTATAGTAGCTATCGAAAAGGGAGCCTTCAGGTCACCCTCGACTACTTTACTTACCTTTTTTTATGTCACTTTCTTGTGTTTTATTTGTCTCATGTGAATGCAAGCACCCTCCCCTACACCTCAGTATAGTAGCTATCGAAAAGGGAGCCTTCAGGTCACCCTCGACTACTTTACTTACCTTTTTTTATGTCACTTTCTTGTGTTTTATTTGTCTCATGTGAATGCAAGAAGAGATGTGTGTCTTTTGTTTTGTCTATGGTACTTTGAAAAGGCAACAAAAGGCTGGTGTTGTCTTACGAAAAAATTTTCCAGATAAAATCTTTTTTTGGTATTGAGTTAAGTGTAAGGTTGATTATGACTTGCCTATTAGATCCTTTTCTTTCTTCTATCCCTGTCAGCAGGGGTTAGAATATGCCAACTACATCGTCTGTTGAGGGGTAAGACTCCTCACCCAAAAGGAGTGGGGTCCCAGGAATGACGCTAAACTGCATCCGGTGGTGAAGCTCTAGTTTCGGAGATCTGGAGAATGTTAAGTACCCCTTTGTTATCATTACTCCCAGGTCCATTCTACCGGGAATAGTTGTAACTTTTAGAGTCTAATCTATGAGTCAAAAAGATTTGTTTGAAAACTATTTGTATTAGATTGGAATGCTTGAAACCATATAACTGTGTACAAACGAATGATTATCATTAAATAGGAATAACTACTTGCAATCAAAAAATTGTGTATAGATTATTATTAGTCATAGAAATACTTGAAACCATGTGCAAGTTTACTTGTAATAGAAAAAAACAGAATATGATAGAATATAACTGTGTACAAACAATTATTGAATAGGAATAGTTTTGCTCAGAAGTGGCACAAGGCCGTATGAATGGGGTACCCAATGAAACTCGAACTCACTCGTGACAGTTTGCTAGTCTAGCTTGCTAACCATTACACCACCCGAGGTGCCCTATTAAATAGGAATAGTTACTTGTAATCATAATCATATATAAATTATTAGTATTATGAATACTTGAAACCATACAACTATGTGCAAATTGTTTGTATTAGATAGGAATACTTGAAACCATACAATTGTGGGTAAACAAATGATTAGAGATAGATATGAAAAGCACATTGGGACATTGACAAAATATTTATTATGAATATTCAAAAATGAAACAAATTTTGACATTAAATAACTCATAAGAATTGATATGCCATTAACTAAACCAAAGATTTTCTTCCTTCTTTCCAATAATAAGTTGATTTCTCTCTGGCAAAATTCTTACAAGAAGAATCTTCTCCATAGTTATTTTCTTCATGTTTAGATAACATTACTTCCTCAGAGTAATAATATAAAAGGTTTTGAGGTTATTTCTAATGTCACTTTTTACCTTGCTTAGCGTAATTGAAATTTAAAAAAAATATTTATAATCATAGAAAATGAATATACTGAAGCTGTATTTAATAAGACAAAAATAAACAATGAATGAAATGTTAATTTTCTTCAAAATAGTTGTCTTGGCATACAACATAATTGTTCCATCAAGTTTTCCATCGGTTGAAGCACCTCTGAAACTGTTGATATTGTCACGTGATGGCTCACGTTGAACTAAAATTATCTAGCAGTCAAAAAGTGACCGTTATGAGAGAATGGGGGTCACACAGATGTTTGCACCTAAGTGACCTTGGGTCGCCGGACATCGGAAGGGGAAGGAGAAAATGAAGCCAAATGATTGGCGGGGGACCCCAAACGGAAGTGGGGTTCCCTTCCCCTCAACGGAAGAAAAAAAAAAAAAAAAAAGATAGTTTTTGGACAAGTCTCGTGGCAGACGGACGATAGCCATTTCACTCCGGGCTAAAGACAAAAGACTGAGACATGAGAGACCTGAATCTCTCAAGCCAGCATTAAAAGCAATACCAAGCCTATTAGCCCGTGAAAGAAGAGAAATTCTCCAGCGGAACCCCGTCAAAAAAATAAGATAAGTAACTTTGGGACATTTTCCCTTTACACCCAAACTTTGTTTACCACTCTCTCTCAATTTGAAAAAGGATAAAAGCCAAGAAAAGACATTTATATTCATGGACTATCCTATTATGTATCTTTGACACTTTGAACATATATATGTATATAACCGTAGTAAAGAACTTATGTATTTTAATTTTACCATGTGGTCTATGTTATTATTCCATGCTTTCCTTTCAGCTTCTATTCGCCTTATATTATCTTGCTTGGAACTGTCCTCTTAATCCCTAAAGTATCACACGGGAAATTGAGTTGCCGACTGTAGCAATATTAATATTATTACAATTAAGACCTATAGGCTCACTTTCTTCCATTATCTCGGGGAAAGAAGAAAGCGACCTGGTGGGTGTGTGATAGTGTGAAATTTGGAACCCCTTGCCAGCGGCGGTCAGTCTGGCCTTACATTATTCCCTCACGTAATATGCCAGTTCTTATCTGCCTGAGAAAAGAACTCTGAACAGGACTTATTTCTGTAGGGGATCAAGTGCCAACCTGCCCCGTCTTCACACGTGCGGAAATAAAGTCCCGTTTCGGGATTTTAGTTCAATTTGCCGTCACAGACCTAAAATGGGGGCTCACGTCCGGGATTTAATATTATAAATAATATTTATTGCTAGTAGTCGTGTGACAATTCCTGCCGTTTAAATCTACCCTGGGAGACCGTGAAAGGAAAAAAAGGAATATTGTTGAAACAGTCAAATTACTTGTTGATATAACTGTTTGGAAAAATTAAAAAAAAAAAAAAAAAATGGACAAAATAGAGAACTTTTTAAAAGAACCCTCCATGGAAAAGTTGGAGAGGCTGAGAAAAAGCGAGATAATAAAAATTGGCGAGAAGCTTGAGTTAAATGTTCAGAATTCTATGAGAAAGCATGAACTCGTGAGAGAAATAGCAAGGCACATGGTGGACGAAAATGTGTTCGAGGAAGCAGTATTAGAAGAGCTACCAACGGAAATGATAAGAATGACTCCAGAACAAATTGAACTGGAGAAAATTAAAATACAAGCACAAATGGAACTACAGAGAAATAAAATGGAACTGGAGAAAATAAAAATTCAGCAAGAAACAAGGCTGCGAGAAGTCGACTTGGCAATAAGAGGACGCAAAGAAAGCCATGACAGTTTCGAAGTAACGAAGCAAGCGAGGCTAGTCCCAAAATTTGAAGAAGCCAACGTGGACGAATACTTCGCACATTTTGAGCGAACCGCGCTAAATCTTGGATGGCCGAAAGAATGCTGGTCGATGCTACTACAAACTGTGCTGACAGGAAAAGCACAGAGAGCATATGCAACTCTGCCCACAGAAAATTGCGCCGACTATGATTTGGTGAAAGCAGCGGTTCTTAAAAGCTTCGAGTTGGTTCCAGAAGCTTATAGACAGAAATTCAGAACACAGAGAAAAACTGAAAACCAGTCTTATGTGGAATTTCTGCGGGGAAAAGAGAACGCGCTGGATAAGTGGTGTGACTCTAAGAGGATAGACGGAGATGCTGAGAAACTCCGGCAGCTAATATTAGCTGAAGAATTCTTAAACTGTGTGCCAGAAGAAGTCAGGGTTCACCTAAATGAAAGGAAAACCGACGTGACTTATGAAATGGCTGCACTAGCAGACGAATACATCCTCACACACCGAAAGACAAAGGAAAAAACCTTCACGGGAAACAGAGTGAAATTCAAAGCTGAGTTAAGCCCTGAAGGAAGACCCAAGGAAGAAAATAGAAGGACCTTCCAAAGTAGCAGCAGAACAGTGGTCTGCTATAAGTGCGGAAAGGCTGGTCACATAGCCATAAGGTGTCAGCTTGGAAAAGGTCCTGAAAGAAACCAGACCCAGCCGAGAAAACCTCAAGGAGCTGTAACAACACCTAGAGGGAACCAGTCCTATCGACCCTGGACGAAAAAAGGGATGATAAGAGGCCCACACGGAGGACCAGTGGAAGTCTCAATTTTACGAGATACCGGAGCATCTCAGTCGTTACTTCTACGAAATAAATTACCTAAAAGGGTAATAGAAGCAACACGTGAGACTGTGATGATAGAGGGTATCGGCGGAAAGAGGGTAAAAATACCGCTGTGTAAAATAACCCTAAAGTCCCAGTGGAAAGATGGACCAATTAAAGTTGGTGTGGTAGACAAACTACCTATGAAAGGAATTTCCCTTATACTGGGAAATGAAGTAAAAACTAAAAAGTGTCACCCGAAAAAGATGGCGAAAATAAGCGCCATAAATGAAGAAAGAAGGATGGCGAGGATGAACTCCAAACATGGAAAGAAGTTGGCGAAAATGAGCGCCAAAAATGAAGAAAGAAAGATGGCGAGAACGAACGCCCAGCATGAAGACAAGATGGCGGCTGAGCCACGTGGGCGGCACAAACGACATAGTCGCTCGCAAAGTGAGAAGGTGGAAAGAAAAGAAGTGAACCTTCCACACCTCAATAAAGAAGATAAAAGGACCAGTCGTCAGAAAAAGGATGAAGGTCCAACGAATATTAGGAATAAATTCCCTAATACTTATCGAGAGGATAAGAGGAAAATAAGAGGACCCTCACAAGTGGCTAAGAAGGAAGAATTTGAAAAGGGCGACGAAGTCCTGCTACTATCATCGAATAAAGGACCCCACGGTGGTGGACGATATATAGGTCCTTATGTAGTAACACGGAGGGTAGACAAGAGGACATACAGAATTAATACCAACGAGGGAAAGAAGAAGACACAAGTGTGTCACACAAACAAATTGAAGAGATATGTCCGTCAAGAAGGCCCACCTCGAAAAATTAAGAACTCGGAAATGCCGAATAAATTCGAGGAGAAATTAAGCCAGTTGTCTGTCTCAGAGAGAGGGGACTTATAAAAATTAATAAAAAAGTACCCAAGTTTATTTCTCTAACGCCCCACAAAAATGTAGTAGCAGAATATTCTTTCATAGTTGTTGAGAGAAAGAAAGAGAGAGAGAGAGAAACTAAAGGAAATGAGGAACTCTCGTCCCCAATGTTGAAATATGAGATGGACGAGAAAGTGGTTCGTCAACAAGTGACGAATAGGGGAAAGAGAGAAAAGAAAAGGAAGTTTTCTCCCCAAAGCTTGACAATTAAAATTATAAAGTCGTCAAAAGTGACGAAGAAAGAAAGAAGGACTTACCTCCTCAAGGTTTGAAATATGATACGGCCAAAAGCCGAGAGAGAAAAAGAAAGAAAGGAAAACGAGATTAAAGAAAAAGAAAAGGGAGAGAGAGAGAGAAAGAAAGAGAAGAGAAATTGTTTTCCCCTATAGTGAAAATTAGGAAGGACGAAAAAGAGGAAAAGGAAAGAATTCGTCAAAGCGTGAAGAAGAAAAGGGATGAAAGAAAAGTAAAGTGAGAAAAAAAAAAAAGTGAAAGAAAAGGAGAAAGAACAGTGAATTGATTTGCCTTTTTTTTTCTATGGTATTTCTATTCATCTCCCTTTCTTCTCTTAAGCGGGGAGGTGTCACGTGATGGCTCACGTTGAACTAAAATTATCTAGCAGTCAAAAAGTGACCGTTATGAGAGAATGGGGGTCACACAGATGTTTGCACCTAAGTGACCTTGGGTCGCCGGACATCGGAAGGGGAAGGAGAAAATGAAGCCAAATGATTGGCGGGGGACCCCAAACGGAAGTGGGGTTCCCTTCCCCTCAACGGAAGAAAAAAAAAAAAAAAAAGATAGTTTTTGGACAAGTCTCGTGGCAGACGGACGATAGCCATTTCACTCCGGGCTAAAGACAAAAGACTGAGACATGAGAGACCTGAATCTCTCAAGCCAGCATTAAAAGCAATACCAAGCCTATTAGCCCGTGAAAGAAGAGAAATTCTCCAGCGGAACCCCGTCAAAAAAATAAGATAAGTAACTTTGGGACATTTTCCCTTTACACCCAAACTTTGTTTACCACTCTCTCTCAATTTGAAAAAGGATAAAAGCCAAGAAAAGACATTTATATTCATGGACTATCCTATTATGTATCTTTGACACTTTGAACATATATATGTATATAACCGTAGTAAAGAACTTATGTATTTTAATTTTACCATGTGGTCTATGTTATTATTCCATGCTTTCCTTTCAGCTTCTATTCGCCTTATATTATCTTGCTTGGAACTGTCCTCTTAATCCCTAAAGTATCACACGGGAAATTGAGTTGCCGACTGTAGCAATATTAATATTATTACAATTAAGACCTATAGGCTCACTTTCTTCCATTATCTCGGGGAAAGAAGAAAGCGACCTGGTGGGTGTGTGATAGTGTGAAATTTGGAACCCCTTGCCAGCGGCGGTCAGTCTGGCCTTACATTATTCCCTCACGTAATATGCCAGTTCTTATCTGCCTGAGAAAAGAACTCTGAACAGGACTTATTTCTGTAGGGGATCAAGTGCCAACCTGCCCCGTCTTCACACGTGCGGAAATAAAGTCCCGTTTCGGGATTTTAGTTCAATTTGCCGTCACAATATGGTGTGAAGCCATGTAATTTTTTTTTTTTTTTTTTTTAATATCATTCATTTCCTCATATTTTAGTCAGCCTAGTTGGCTGGGGCTGTAGAATACACCAACTGCATCTCTGCAGAAGCAGAAGACCCCCCCCAACAACAACAACAATGAGTGTTCTGGATATGACATTAAACAATCTGATGTTTTGGCTTCAGTAATGCTGGAGCTTTGGGGAATGCAGAGTATCCCTTCATGATAGAGTTCTGTCTATGGGTCGAATAGAACTGTTTGACATTTAAACTGTATGCAAACAAATAACTTATGATGAACTGAATTGTTTTAAATAGAACACTTTGACCATTTAACTGTGTGTAAACAAATAACTGATATTTAATTGAATTGTTAATGATACATAGCAATACTTGGAACCATTTAACTGTGTGCAAAAGAATGAGCTTAGGCTCATTTAAAAATATTATCAACAAAATGTGTTTACAAATCATTTATATTTGATATATATGCATAAAGAGAATTTGGCATTAAATAACCTATAGTGGTTGAAATGAGATTAAACCAAACCAAAATAAGCCAATCAAATCTTAGTTTAGTTATTTGGTTTAATGGTATATCAGCATTGTGAGTTATTTAAGGCCATATTCTGTTTATATAAATATATATATTATTTGTAAGTGAATAGTTTGTAGGTAAGTTTATTTTTTAAATGAGTTAGCATACATTAAATGGTTTCAAGTATTGCTATCTAATACTAATAATTCTATTTGATATCAATCATTTGTTTGTATACATTTAAATTGTTTCAAGTATTGCTATTTAATATCAATAACTCTATTCATCAAATGGTTTCAAGTACTGCTATTAACACTAATAATTCTATTCAATATTAATCATTTGTTTGCACACAGTTAAATAGTTTCAAGTTTTACTATCAGCACAGTTTGCCCTTAGCCTCTGTCCTCTAGCAGTTGAGTACTTGTTAGTTACAAGAGCTATTTGAAGAATATGATCAGGACAATCTTATAGATGCAAGAGCTTAACATAACTAGCTGATTGGTCAGACTGGGGCTCTCTTATCATCAGTCTAACTGAGTAAAGGCCAAAATGGAGTTTTGCTGGTCACATGACCACTTTGGTTGCCATGTCATGGACTGCTCAGCCACTAGGATCCTGTCCTGAAGCATTACAGGTTACCACCCATTGCCAACAGATAGTCCTAGCCGACTGGGTAATCCTCAAATTTTAACTGTGAGATGAATTTTCATTTTAGGAAAAAGTCTTGCAGAATTGTCTGTTGTCTCTGGAAGATGCTGCACTTGCACAATTCGCAAAAAATATTTTGTTCAAAATTACTGGCTTCATAATTTTTTCAAATTAGTACTAACTGATTTCGATTTCATTTTGATATCATCACTTTATTGTATAAATTGCTCAGCTTTACATGCATCTTCATTTAAATTTTAAATAAAAAAATGTTTCAGTCTTTGTATCTTTTTTTTTATTACACATCGTATATATTTAAAAAGAAACCCCCTTAAAACTAACTACTTTTAAAAGTGAGATTGAAGAATTTTCATTATCTTAAATGTATTTACACAATATTTCCACTATGAGCAGGAAGTAACATAGTGTCAATTTTTAAGCAGAATAAAGCTAGTTTGAATTCAAAATTATCCTTCTTGACTGACAGCCATACTAAGGCTAAAGAACATAGTCTACCCTACTCTTAATTATCCTATAAATTTTTTCTTATTTTAACTATGTTATATTACAAGGTGGTAACAGGAAAAATATACCATCTGGACCTCATTACAAACTTCTCTTTTTATTTTTCATCATTGTTAGCATTTTTTTTTTTTTTCTTTTATGAATCCAAAAACTATTCAAGTAAGATGAATTTGCAATCTGATACAACTAAAAGAAAACCCCTCCTGCCAAAGTTGTAGCTCCAATTTTATCAGTTGATCATGAAACAGTCATTATGTTCTGGTTTTACAGCAGGAAAGACATGCTTCATGAAAGCCAGTTATTCAGTTTTGTTCTATTTCAGGGATTTAGTTGATTGCTACAATGTGCTTTATTGATTTCATTCAGATTAAAATGAAGACTTGATAATATCAATCTTTTGGGTTAGCCAACTGAAAACTTTCTTTCTTGCTTGTTTATTATAGCTTTTGTAATTACCAACATTAGTAAATGCTAGTACCATTAACTAGGGGAAATGTTTGTAGGAATATATATAATATATATATATATATATATATATATACACACACTCTAGCCTTGATGTGACTTTTGTTGTTGGGGGGTTGATTTGCAATCTTGACAAAAAGAACTTGATTTGGGTTTCAAACTTTTGAATATAAATAACCCCACCTCCCAATAGAACCTGAGTGATGCTATATGAAAATTGAAGACCATATATTTGTGTGTGTCTGTGATTGATTCAATTGCTAATTCTCTATATCTACTTGCTAGAGTACCCTCACTTCACTGCAATATTTTTTCAAGATAAACTTTCAATTAACACTCTGCAAAAACTTGATAAAATTATACACAAAACTATCTATCTCTCTCTCTCTCTCTCTCTCTCTCTCTCTCTCTCTCTCTCTCACACACACACATGATCACATGAGGTATGTATTAAAAGTAATGGGACTAATATCATAAACAATTTATTTCAATTCCAAATAACAAACTACTTAGTTTCTCTTTCAAAGTAAACCCATCAAGTCTAAAGCACTTTCTCATCTATCTCTGCCATATTTCTATACACTGCTGTAAGGATTCTTCTGGGATGCTCCTTAGGTTTGTCATTGGTCTTGATGACCTACACACCTTCAGAACAGGTACCCTTGATGATCTCTTTGAGCTTGGGGAAAGGGGAAATCACACTGATCAAGATCAGGTGAATAGGGAGGATGTTCTTGTATGACAATGTTCCTCTCAGCCAGGAAATGCCAGATGCTCAGCACACCCAATCCCACTACTTTTCAGACATGTCCAAGTCTTTGTTGCCCAGTCTGCAGAGGGGTAAGACTCCCTCAATGAGTGTCCTGATATGCCACTAAACAATATGATGGTGAGGTTCCAGTGATGCTGGGGCTTTGGGGAATGCAGAGCACCCCTTCATTGCCATTGCTCCCAGGTCCACTCTGGCCCGGCATGGTAGCACCTGATAGGGCCCTATCTATGAGTTAAATAGAACTAAACTGCATACTTATGCTAAACTGAATTGTTTGACTAAACTGAATAGCTTGAAATAGAAATTTTTGACAATCAAACCATACTTACATTTAAACTGTGTGTTTATTCTAAACTGAATTATTTGAAATGGAACGATTTTTTGACATTGAAACTGTACTCACACTAAACTGAATTGTTTAATATAGAACTGTTTTGACATTTAACTGTGAGTAAACAAAATTTGTTCTTATACTAAACTGAATTAGCTGAATTAGAACTGCTTGACTAAACTGAATAGCTTGAAATAGAAATGTTTTTCACAATTTAACTGTACTTACATTTAAACTGTGTACTTATTGTTTGAAATAGAACTATTTTCATAAAAATGGATTTGGCGTTAAATAACCTACAAAGGTTGATATGCCATAAAACCCAACTTGCTAAGTCTTTGATGATAATCTTCCAAACACTGTCCTTTTTTATCTCCAGCTGATTTGCAATCATCTGAACAGTCAACTGACAATCACTACACCCTACCTGCCTTACCTGCTCGATGTTGACCTCAGTCTTACTTGTTGAAGGCCTCCTGCTCCTAGTGTCATCTTTCACTTTTTTTGCCATGTGGATAACACCATTTCCAAGACATGGTGTTATCTACATATACTTGCTGAAGCATTTTAAGTAGTTGTAATAGTTTTTCTCAACTGGACCAAAAATTACAGGTTTATTCATTACTCAGTGTTTAATGTTCATTCCTCAGTACTTATAGCTGATTGATCTGAAAAAGAGATGGTGTAAAAGAAGCATCTGGAGAAAATGTCATGGTTGCAGAAAGCTAAGTTAATAGTAATATACTTTGAAGATATGTGAGATGATGATAAAATTTGCTTATTCCTTTTTCATCCCAAGCTCACACAACACACTGAGTCTTGTTACTTTTCAGACAGGCCTTGTATAAATCAAACAAAATTAGAGATGGTTAAATGTTATGGTACCTACCTTACGGATTATAATGAACTCTTCCTATTACTATGAATACCGGGAGAATATTCATCTCGGTGTTGAGTTAACTCCAGCCTAACACTTTGGCAGTCAGACTGACATTCAACACTCTTTTACCTATGCTGTATTTATACTTTCGTTCAATATACTTGTTTCACGTAATCCCGAGTTTGTGTCTTTCTTCAGGACCTTTTACTGGTCCACAATATTAACACAGAACAGTTATTTATTAAAACTGGCTTGTTAAAATCATTATGCAAATCATATATCCCATGAGTGATTAATATGTGTGTGTGTGCGTGTGTGTGCGCGTATGTATATATAAATATATTCTAATAACATTTGAATGAGTCTGAATCTATATATTATATTTAAATACACACATATGTATATTGAATAAAAGCCGTGTTTTTTTTTGGGGGGGGGTAACCCTGTATCAAACAATGAAGCTAATGCTACCAAATTTCAGCAAAAACATATTGAATGTCAAAAACATTGGCTAGGAAAAAAGAAAATGAGTATCTTAAAGATTAAGAGAAAAATTAAAAAACAAAGAATTTTTTCAATTAAACTTGTATTAATGAAGGATTAATACACACACACACTCTGTTTCAGGCTAACCAAGTTGTGTGTATATATATATATATATGTAGATAATAATAATAAAGTAAAGTAAGTAAGTAAAGTTAGCGACCATAGTCGAGGGTGACCCGAAGACTCCCTTTTCAATAGCTACTACACCAAGGTGTAGGGGAGGGTGCTACTCCTTCCCTCGATTGCTTCACTTTACCCTTGATCCATATCTTATAATGCTGAGTGTTACGCAAGGAGGCATCAAGTACCATTTTTTTTGAGTCTTTGGTATGACTCGACCTGGGATTGAACCCAGGTCTCCCGGGCCATTGGTGAACACTCTAACCGCTAGGCCAATGTCCAGTATTAATAGATAATAATAATGAATAAATATATAATAGATTTTATATATTTAATGAAGAGATTTTATTTATTCATTATTTTATTTATTTATTTATTTATTTTGTTTTTACATATGTGAATGTTTCCAGCTTGTTGCTTTTGTCAGAGAACATATATGGCTCAAGGCTTTATTAATGGGGTACTCAATGAGAATTGAGTACACTCGTGTTTGCAGTTTGAATGATTTTCAGTTGGTTATCGGTTTATATAGAGGTCTTCCTCTCTTAGAGTGTGTTTACCTTAGTCTGCTTTACCCCTCTTTAATACTTGAGACGTTTTTGTCATTTTGTGTGTGTGTGTGTGCATGTGTTGGAGTGGTTTTGGATTTAAGAAAAAGGACTAGCTTTCAATAATAATAAAAAACCATTAAGGAAGTAAAAATCATTTAAACTACAAACACAAAGTAAGTTCAAGTCTCATTGAATACCCCATTAACTAGACCTTGTGCCAGACATATTCTCTGAAGAAAACATCAAGCTGGAAACATATATACACTGACAAAAAGTTACCAGTAAATTTCAAACAACACTACCACACATACACACAGGAAAAATCCCAAAAAACACACTCTCACACACACACACACACACACACACACACACACACACACACACACACACAAAGAGGAAAAATACCACTCCAATGCACACACACAAAACAACAAAAACATATCAAATATCAAAGAGGAGTAAAGCAGACTAAGGTAAACATACTCTAAGAAAAAGAGAGGAAGACTTCTATTTAAACCCATAACCAATTGAAAATCATTCAAACTGCAAACACGAGTGTACTCAAGTCTCATTGAGCACTCCATTAACAAGGCCTTGTGCCATATATGTTCTCTGACGAAAGCCACAAGCTGGAAAAATACACGTATGTCAGAATAAAATAAATAAATAAATTAAAAAAAAAATACAAATCTCTTCGTGGACCTAACTATTTTATATATATATATATATATATATATATATATATATATATATATATCTCAATAAGTTGTATATTATAAGTATTTTTATTTTTCAAGTACTTTTTTACTACTTGTGTCCCATTATAGTTATTACATTTAGTGTATGCAATATATATATATATATATATATATATATATATATATATATCTCCAAATTTAATAGTTATTATGAAACAGAGGTAGTATCTTATATCTCATTAAACTTTTCTTTCTATTTTCGCATTGAAGACTAGTGGTACATTCCCTTTTTTTTTTTTTTTTTTTTTGTCCTGTCATCAAAGAACAAAAACTTACAATGGTTGAGTAAATCTTTTTCTGCATTTTTGTCATCTTATTCTTGCTTGCCTTTGATTATTCAACTAGCCAATCCGCTATTGTGTACAAGCAATCAGTTTTCAAAACATGTTAGGTTAACAATTGATTGAATTACGTGTAGCCATCTGTGACTTTTCATACGTAAAAAGCCAAAGGATCACAGCCATTGATCTGTTCTTGTTGAATAAGTTTCAATAAAGTTATATTTGATGTTTTGATGCATCTTGTTCGAAGTTTGTTATTTTTATTTATTTATTTTATTTTTTATTTTTTATTTTTTTCAAGAATATTCTCAAAGCCTAAAAGATAAAATAATTCCATCTATATAATCTATTGTTACATTTTAGGTTTTATTCACTAAAAACATATAAAGACAGAAGATTGGTCTAGTTGGCTTGAGAAGTAGAATACACTGACAACATCCCTGCAGAGAGATAAGACCCCCACCAATAAATGTCCTGGATATAACATTAAATCATCTGGTGGCAAGGCTCCAGCCTTGGAGATTTTGGCAATGTGGAGTGCCCCTTCGTTGTCATCACTTCCAGGTTCACTCTGGCCCAAAGTGGTCACACCAGATAGGGTTAAATAGAACTGTTTGACATTAAAACTGAGTGTAAACAAATGACTTATGCTAAACTGAATTGCTTGAAATAGAACTGTTTGATCATTTAACTGTGTGTAAACAAATGACTGAAGTTTAATTGAATTGTTAGTAATACATAGCAATACTTGGAACCATTTAACTTTATTGACTTATGCTAAACACATTCAACTGTGTGCAAACAAATGATTAATAGTAGATAGACTTATTCACATTAGATAGAAATAAGTGAAATCATTTGACTTTTTTTTAAAAAAATGAGATCAAGCTTGTTTAAAAATGTTTTCAGAAATCATATATTTAATATATATGTATGAATAGGATTTGGCATCAAATAACCTACAATGGTTGATATGCCATAAAACCAAACCAAACCAAGACTTAAGATGTATTTACCAAAACAGAATTGAATAATAAATGAAGCATAGAATTTCTTCAAAATAGTTCCCTTATGATTCAACATGCTTATTAGAATAAGCACATTGAAATCATTGAATTTTCCATTATTCAAAACATGTCTGACCCCAGCTATAGGTTAAATAGTACTACTGCAGTTCTTCTACAAAGATGGCTTTGCATCAAATAACCCACAAAAGCTGATATACCTTTAAACAAAGAAACCAAACCAAAACTTGTTTGAAACTCATTTTTTCATATGGTGTGATGTTATGCCATCATATTTCTTCATAACTTCAAAATGGAGTCAGGGTGTCCCTGTGGTATAATGGTTGATGTGCTGGATTACAACATCATAGTCAACAAGTTTAAACTCCACTCATGCTATTACCTTTACTTTTGGACTAATACCCTTGTGGAAGGTATGAACTCCCTTATTTCTCCAGCTATGGGTTAAATAGTATCCCTACTGTTCTTCTACAAGGTAGGCTTCATTAGATAACCCACAAAGGATGATATACCACTAAACCAATAACTAAAGTTGGCAACCTTAGTCAAGGGTTACTCGAAGCCTCCCTTTTCAATAGCTACTACACCAAAGTGTCGGGAGGGTGCTACTCCATTCCCTGGATTGCTCCACTTTACTCTTACCTTATAATGCTGAGTGTTAAGCAAGGTGGCATCAAGTACCATTTTTTGAGTCTTTGGTATGACTCTATGCAGGATTGAACCCCAGTCTCCCGGACCATTGGTGAACACTCTACTCATTAGGCTATGGTCCAGTTCTTGAAATTGCTTTTCTGTTTAAAAAGCAATAGAGTCATTGGGAGATAGGAGGCTCATGAGTATGGAGGGTGTGGCACTTGCCTGTGTTTCAATAAGAAACTATTGTTCAGGAATATTGAGATTGATTTCATAATTTTTTTTTTTTTCCTTTTCTAATCTGGACTGATTTCTCAACATCTAGACATCACTTTATTATATAAGTTATTCAGCTGTGCATATTAAAAAAAATTAAATATTCAGTCTCAATACTTATCTTTTTATCACATCTCAATTACATTTTTGCAGACTTTATATAAATTTCTATTTAATTGGAAGAGAAGTGACCTCACCAATATGAGAATTTATCTAACATTGGATTGTCATCTCTTGCATTAATAATTTCTGAATTCTTTTGAGGAAACTGAATTATTAAACTTATCTGCAATATTAAGAATTTTACTAATTTATTTTATAGTCTATTAAGACATTCTCTGCACTGCTGGAGAAGCAAGAATGCACTCATAAATGACATTCTTCTGTGGACTACTACACATGGACACACTAGTGTTGCCGGCCAGCTAAAACTTACATAAGCTCAGTGTGGATACTGAATGCTGTGTAGAAGACCTGCCAAAGCCATGGACAATAGGGACAGGTAGTGAAGGCCAGTCAAAGGAATCTGTCAGCACAACTTGATATTATTTCATATTCACTTCAAGGCTATCCTGGGAAGCCACTAATATTGTATTACATCTTTTTTTATAGAATATATAATTATAATTGCAGATATCATTTATATGATATAATATTGTATATTATTTATAGCTGCAAATAACCATATTATACAATATTGTGTATTATTATAATTGCAGATATATCATATAATTCTGTATATTATTATAATTACAGATATATCATATAATTCTGTATATTATTATAATTGCAAATATATCACATAATATTATACATTATTATAGCTGTAAATATCCATATTATACAATAATTATAATTGCAGATATATCATATAATTCTGTATATTATTATGATTGCAGATATATCATATAATATTGTACATTATTATAGCTGTAAATATCCATATTATACAATATTGTATATTATTATAACTTCAGATATACAATATATATAGTAATAATATGTATATTATAATTGCATAATTATATAATAATAATGTATATTATAATTGCTGATATATAATATTGTATGTTATTATAATTGCAAATATCATCTATATTATAGAATATTGTATATTATTATGATGTTATCAAGTAAGTTATTCTCTTTTTGAGTCTGTAGTTCCTTGTTTTGTCTTATTTGTATATCTTCCACTTTCTCTGGGTAGCATGATTATTTCTATCCCATTCCTTCATATGCAAACTACATGTATAACTACTGACCAATATCACTACAATTATAATTGTAAATAAATTAATATTGATAAGTACTGACCAATATCACTACAATTATAATCGTAAATAAATTAATATTGATAAGTACTGACCAATATCACTACAATTATAATTGTAAATAAATTAATATTGATAAGTACTGACCAATATCACTACAATTATAATTGTAAATAAATCAATAACGATAAGTACTCTATAACTGGCATCCAATAGTTATCTCCTCTGAGAAATTATGAGAATCTGAGTGAGTGCATTTAGAGATACCACCCCATAGCTATTGAGCTGAAGACTGGTGGAAATTGCTTTATTTTCTAAGAACATTTTAATGCTATTGGGCTAACAAAGGTCTGGCTATGATGTGCCATTTTTTGCTGTGATAGAGCAACATACAAAAACCTGGATCTTTATTATATAGAGATTATTTCAAATGCTTGTGTTAATTATTACATGTAAATAATTAAGACATCTAAAAAGAAAAAAATCTCTTTCTTTGCTACTTATAAGTCAGTCAGACTTTGTTGACCTTTATCCAACTCATTTACTTCTACACAAAGGTCAAGTGTTTTTCTGATGCCCTTTTCGCCATCATTAAAACTTTTTGACTGGAATTTCATTGGTCAGGTTAGTATTAATTTACTTTCTTTGATATCAAGTGGCTGCGTTTGTGCTTAAACTATCTTAAGAATGACTGCATTTAGTGTTTAATCATGACAGGAACAGAAATGGGGAGAAAACTTTTAAGAGTATTACTATATCAACAAAATTACAACCTTTTGAAGAGCAATTTGAAATTGGATAATTGCTTTTATTGGTTAATTTCATTCAGTGTAACATGTTTTGGGAAGTAGTTAAATTCACTCATCTTAACAGTCTGACATATGACTACAATACTAAGGAACAAGCCCAGTCAGCTGGGGCTATAGAATACACTAACTACATCTTAGATGAGGGTCTTACCTCTCTGCAAATAAGTGTCCTCAATATGACATTAAACTGTTTGATAGTGAGGCTCCAGTCCTGGAACTTTGGGAAATGTGGAGTACCCCTTCCCTGCCATTTCTCCAAGTTCCATTCTGACCTGGAGTGGTAGTGCCTGTTAGGGTCCCACCTATTGGACAAATAGAATTGTTGGATCAAGAACTGTTCAACTATTTAACTGTGTGCAAACAATTGACTGAAATGTGCAAATAAAACTGTAGGTGTTAGATTGCAATACTTGAAACAATTTAACTGTGTACAAACAAATAATTAATACTTAATAAAATCATTCATGTTAGATGGAAGTACTTGAGACTGTTGAACAGTGTGCAAAAATTGAATTATTGGTATTACATAGCAATACTTGAAACCATTTGGCTGCATGCAAATGAATGCATATTGTTGAATAGAATTATTAGTATTACATAGCAATACTTGAAACCATTTAACTGCATGTAAAAGTAAAGTTGGCGACCTTAGTCAAGGGTTACCCGAAGGCTCCCTTTTCAATAGCTTCTACACTGAAGTGTAGGAGAGGATGCTACTCCATTCCCTGGATATTTCCACTTTACCCTTGATCCTTACCTTGTAATGCTGAGTGTTAAGCAAGGTGGCATCAAGTACCATTTTTTTTTAGTCTTTGGTATGACTCGATCTGGGATTGAACCCCAGTCTCCCAGACCATTGGCAAACACTCTACTCATCAAGCCAATGGCAAAACTATTTGTAGGAACAATACTTCAAACCACTTCAATGTGTGAAAACAAATGATTAATATTAAGTAGAATTATTTGTGTTATAAATATTTTAAATCATTTAACTGTGCAAACAAATGAGCTCTGACTCATTTTAAAAAAAGTCATCTACAAATTATTCTCTTAAAAATCAAAAACAAAATTTGGCATCAAATGACCCACAATGGTTAATATGCCATAAAACACAACCAACCAATCAACCAACCAAACATCACTAAGGAACAAAGTCTGTTTTGTAAAAAATATGTGCTCACACAACACACACACACACACACACACACACACACACACACACACACACACACACACACACACACATATATATGTTTACTCAAATCCTCTAGCACAAGCAGGATGCAACATGAGATCAAATTTCTAATAGAATCCAGTTGGTTTGAATTCAGAGTTTTCCTTCTCCTAGACTGGTTGCCATACTAAGGCTAAAGAACCCAATCTGCCTCATTGTTTACCTGAAGGGAGAACAGATGGATTCATGCTTTTCCTAAGGGCATTAGCATGAAGTGAAAGAAGCAGCTTCATCCAGGATTTGAACTTGGATTGGTGATTCTGTTTCCTATGATGATAACCATTACACTGAATATTACACTAAAGAAACATTTTCTTCTCTAGAATGTCTGTGCTGGGAATCAATCCCTTATAAATATTTTTGTTCTTGCTACAGTCCTTTATTAAGGCCAGGCTTGTTGTTTTAATTTTGATTTCTACTTTATTGTTCCTTTGTAATATTGTTTTGTTATATCCTTACCTTTTTTTTTTTTTTTTTTTTTTGTAACCTTTTGCCTATAGATGTCAACTTGCCTTTCTTAGGCCAACTAAGTATTAAAAAACTGATTGAGATGGTGTTTGTATTTACCCAACCCCTCTACAGTGAGCAGGATGTTATACAAGATCAATTCTTTTTTAAAGCAAGGTATGGCTAGTTTGAATTCAGTTTTCCTTCTCCTAGACTGGTTGCTACTATTAATAGCTGGTAGTGGAGGGAACAGATAGATTCTTGTCTTTCCAGAACACATTAGTGCAAAGATACAAACAGCCTTGTCTAGGATTGAAATGTGTTAATATTTTTCATTTATGATTTTCAGTGTTTATCTTCATCTGTTTTTTGTAGTGCAGAAGATTGGAGCCGCTACATTTCATCCTATTTATTTTTTAACCTTCATCAGTAGAATTTTAATTGGTATCAATTCTTTCATTGTTTTTTGCTGTGGGGTATTGTGGAATCTTATGCATGCATTGTGTAGTTTTAATGGATTGTTTGTTTTTTTTTCTCTTTTTTTTTAAATTTAAAATTTAAGATTTCTAGTTTTTCTTTTTATTTGTAAATCTCAAATGACATCAACTTTTATGCTTTAAAATGTAAAAAAAAAAATTTGAGAAATATTAAATTTTTTTTTAGGTAAAGCACATTCACAATTATCCTTATTAGTTTTATTCCATCCAAGGAAAAGTTAATTGATCATTAATCTTCCATCCCTATTTCTCTATTTTTTTTTTTCTTAAATGCCAACAATACACACATATAAAAGCACAGTAGAATTAAATTTCAGTTGCCAATATGCACTCTGGTATTTTTACAATTATATTTGATAAACTCCTCTGCAAATATATTCACTCAACTTTTAGACAGTCTAATTTCTAAGGTAGAAAACTGTGTCATTAGTGCATAATAGTTGTAGATAAAAGGTGATACTGAAAACTTGTCAGTCATAATAAGAAAAGAATAACTAAAAAATAAAAATCTTTATTGAATTTTTTTTTTTTTTTAAGTGTTAAAGAAACTTGAAAAACAATGTGTCGAACTTTTTGGTGAATATGTGGAATATCATATATATTTCATGGTCTTAGGTCATTCTCTTCTCGGTTAGGCTAAGAACTTTTCTGCAACTCCTTGTATCTTTTCATACTTTCATTTTCTCATAGCATGCTTAGTGTAATGGTTATCATTATTGGAAATGGAAGTAGCGATCAGAGTTCAAATCCTGGAGGAAGCTGTTTGTGTTTCACTTTGTGCTAATGCACTTGGGAAAGGTATGAATTCATCTATTCTCCTTTCTGGTGTGAGTAAATAATAGAGCAGACTGGGTTCTTAGCCTTGGTATTACACTTAGTCTAGGAGAAGGAAACTGAATTCAAACCAGCTTTACTCTACTTTAAAATTGACCTTGTGTCACATCCTGCTCATACTTCTGTTTCCTCAAACCAAAATCTGTTTTTGAGTGACCATCTTTACAAGCACAGTATTTTGCTATGTATTAAAATGTTGATACAAGTTAGCTTATCAATTTTGTGATTATATTCTTTTTCCCTAATCAAGGGAATGTCAATCAAGTAAGGCCTATTTCAACTGTTATATAAAAAGGATTAAATTATATTCTATTTAATTCATTTTAATCTCCTTTTTTATCCTAATCTGGATACAGGGAGCTGGATTGTATTCTCACTATATTATGTAAGTAATTAAAAGCTTATATAATCTTCCTAATTATTTAATACATGTCATAATTTGATAGTAAAAAAAAGGAATATACAATAAGTCAGTGAACTTTCAATTTAAATCAATATGCAAGCAACTAAAATATACCACCATTAAAATCACAAATACTTTAAGTATCTCTAGCAGCTTTGTCTGACAAATGAAAGTTTATCTTAATATTCTCCTCTTAAAAAAAAAAAGAAAGAAAGAAAAGGAAAAAAAACCCTGTTGTCTTTAAAAATTCTAGAAACAATATCCATACCTTTTAATATTTTATATACCCAGTTTCTAACATACCACCCTGTTTTATTCATTTTGACACTATATTTTTGACACTGATTTTTTTTATATTCTATGACTGATTAGAGCAAAGCTTTCCACTCTTTTTGTATTCACAACACACTGTTTAAAAATAAAAATTTTGATGACATTACTTATGTTTTGTCAACCAAATGTAAAATTCTAATTTTTTTTAGCAAAGATAATGAATTTTTTGTTTTCAAACCCTACTACCCAGTTAACCTTAAAATTTGGAATTTATTGGGTAGCCAAGAACTCAAGTACTGGACATTGGCATAATGGTTAGAGTGTTCGCTAATGGCCCGGGAGACTTGGGTTCAATCCCAGGTTGAGTCATACCAAAGACTCAAAAAATGGTACTTAATGCTACCTTGCTTAACACTCAACATTATACGGTAAGAATCAAGAGTAAAGTGGAGCAATCTAGGGAAAGGAGTAGCGCCCTCCCCTACACCTTGGTGTAGTAGCTATTGAAAAAGGAGTTTTTGGGTCACCCTCAACTACGGTTGCCAACTTACTTACTTATTGATCTCAGATTTAATACTGCAAATTAAGAAGAGCATTTTTTTTTTTTTATTTGGACAAATTTAAAGCAATAGCTCCAAGCAATCTTTGCAATATTTTCAAAACATTTTGATATCTTTTGGCACTTTGTATAAACTCAATCCTATTTAGAGATTTAGAATTAATGGAAGTTTAGTTGAGAAAGAGTTGTGCATCATCAGGCTTACTTGTCATTTCTAGAGAAACTCTTCTTCTACAATGATTGACTTTGGCATTAAATAACCCACAAAGATTGATATGCCATTAAAACAAAGAAACCAAAACCTTCATTTCTAATTGCAGTGTACCTGTAAAAAGTAATTTTTATCTGAATTTCTAAGAAGAGGAATTATCATTATACACTGATGTACTCAAACTAGTTACAACATCTCTGCCATTGTGTGCAATGACCTAAACTTCCTGAATATAATAATCAAGGTAAGGATACCAGTCTGATTATATCAGTATGTACTTGTCAAAGCAATGTTAAAAAAAACAGGACAGAACAGTGGTTCATTTCAGTGTTGAGTCTCTTATTACAATTTGGTTGTTTTATCCCCAAATCATTGGTTGGGCGGGGGGTTATGATACAATTTTGAACAAAATCAGACATTTTGTCCCTTATCTTATTTTAGGGAAAGTCAATGGAAGAGTTGATCTGTTTTCCAAATGAGACAGGTAATACTGAGTTACTAGATACTAGTAAGAAGTATTTCTGACTTGTCTACAAACTCCACCAGTGAAAAGAAAAACATGATTAAAATAAATGGAACAGGGTGCAGGGAAGTTTTGGTTCATGCCTATTTCAAAGGCATTAGGGAAAATGTCATATAAAATCTCAGTTTGTTTCATTTTTGCCATCTTGCACATTTTTTTTTTTTTTTTTAATTACAGCTAGGATTACAGAGTTTTGGCTTGGGAGCCTGATATCATCTCCTTAATCTCATGTTATCATAACCCACATGGCTGTTTTATGACCCCACCACCCCTGGTGTCTTGAGACAAACCAAGCAGCTTGTCATAATAGATTGTGTATTGTGTACTGAAACAAAATCTTAATAAAATGTCTGATACTTGTTATTTATTTTTGTCAAAGTGTCACAAACCTAAGTGTAGATGTGTTTTGATAAATGTCCATTGTGTTGAATCTTTTCTTCAATAAAGACACCTGTAATGTGCACCTACACAGATGCTGCTATTTCTTAATGGTCTTTTGCTACATATAACATTAACAAGGAAGATATTTTAAGAATGCTTTCATTTCTCATACAAGTGTGGTAAACTAGACAAAGACAAAGAGAAACATAATGTGACTATCCTGCTGGGAAAATATTGTCCAGTCAAAAGAGATTTACAATGAGTGTTAAAATTGTTCTTTAAGAGTACAATTTGCCTACCGCATTTCAACACTGGTTAGTGGTCAGTTGCATATAGCTTTCAGCCTTAAGTGTGTGTGTGTGTGTGTTTTATTTATTTATTTTATTTATTTATCTTTTTAAATACTTCTGACAAAGCAAGTAGATTATTTCTGAAAACAAATGTGTTTTTAAAGGCTCTTGACACCTCAAACAGGTTATATTTTCGCCTGTAGGAATACCCATTGTTCCCTTGGCCTCTTTTAGCTGACATCTGCTGAAGGTGAGATAGAGCTCTTAAATAAATAAATGAATAAAGCTAGAGTTACTTGTTGGGACATAATTCTGGAATTTAGCTGAATAATAGCATTTTATTTTATTTATTTATACTTTCATTGTAAAAAAATTATTGTGGTTTAATTTGTCTGACAAATGAAAATCAATCTTATCTCCCCACCACCTTCCTGAAAAATTTATTGATCAAGTGTCAATATTTATACCCTAAATATTTTATATATTCAGTTTTTAAAACTGAGTATATTAAATATTCAGAGTATATGAATAAGTGTGCTGTTGTATTAATTTGGACCAGCTTATTTTTTTGTTTATTGAAACTAATTATTTTACATTAATTAAGCTACATAAATAAGAAAAAATTCATGTTTCTGATGAGATTGTCGCTTGTATCTCATATCCTTGAGAACCTGTTGGACTTGGAGAACATTTTACTAATTTGGTCACAGAAACCAATTAACAGAAACCAAATCTAACCCTATGAAATTTGATAAAAATTATCAAGATTGAATCTTTATTTCTTTTTAATATTTGAATAAGAATTTTAACAACTTATATAATAAAGTGTTGTCTAGATGAATCAGTGCCAAATTGAACAGCAGATTTTGATGAAACACAGGATTGTGCAAGTGCTACACCCTCCATACTTAACAGATCGAAGTTTTTAAATTTTTTTTTGTTTTTCCTAAACTGAAAATTCAAATCACAAATAAGATATATAAAATTCAGCTTGAGGGTTTGATTTATTTGTTCCATGGCATGTCAACCTTTGTGGGTTATTTAATACCAAAACCATCCCCTTTCGAAGGGTATGAGTCCAAAAGTGAGCATAATAGTGCAACTGGAATTTGAACTCACTATGATGTCCAGCATGTTAGCCACGATGGCATAGGGACTCCTGTCTCTAATTCACTCATCCTACTTGGAAACTGAAGTTGAACCATAGATATTTTTTCTCATACATCTAACATTGGATCTTGGAGTTCAAAAATTTCTGATTACTGTCAGCCTCCTTCATAAACTTTTGCAACAAGTTTTATTTTTTGTTCGAGCAAGTACTTCTTTGTTATTGATGCATTGTAGATAGCAACATTACCTTGCTGAAATATATATATGCGTGTAAGTTATGAGGTTTAATCTGATCCATATATTGTATAAAGAAAACAAAGAAAAATACACATAAATAGATGAGAAAACATTTATTACAAAATATCAATTTAGGTCCACCAATGCATTTCAACAAGATATTTAAGATGTGAAATTATGAAAATTTCAAGTAGAAAGTGTTTTAGGTCATCTTCTGGATGGGAATTATGAATTTTTAAATAGCCGTTTGAACAAATACTGAAAAATATTCGAAAAACATTACGTCATGAAATGGAAATTTTTAAACAAGTTATGTAGAAACATAGCTAGAGGCATTTAAGTACTTTAGCGCTGGTTTCAAAATTAATTCTATTAAGGCTGAAGTCCTTAACATTAGAAATAAAAATCCTAACCTCAACAAAATTAATTTTTTTTTGTTGTTGTTGAACCTTGGATGCACTATATCTGGGTGTCAAAAAATTTATCCTGGTTGACATAGAACTAATTCTAAATAATAATTCTTTCCATTTCAACAACAAAAACTACATCCAAACAGCAGAAACTGCTATGGGAACTAAAATGGTGCCAACTTACACCACCCTAACCTTTGCATATCTAGAAGAAAATCTCTATGAGAGCATAAGACAGAAATATGGCAACAACACTAAAATAAATTTCATCAGATCATTGAAGAGATGCCTGGATGACTGCTTTATAATCTGGAAATGCTCATGGGAAGATATCTGTGAATTATATAACCTACTACAAAACCTCCATCCTAAGATAAAATTCCCCATGGAACCCAATTTTAAGGAATTGATGTTCTTAGACATTTTCATTAAAAATTAAGTTTAAAAATTTAAAAGGCAAATCACCACAGATATCTACCACAAACCCACAGACACCCAGCAATACCTCCACTTTAGGAGCTACCACCCCAAAAACTGCATAAAATCCTTATGCCCTTACACAGAATATGCACAATAGTCACAAACAAAAACCTCTGACAAATCCACCTAATGGAACTACACAAAACCCTCCTCACGAGAGGGGCTACCCTACAACACTAATTAACAAAGGATTCGAATTAACAGAAGAAATACCAGTTGACCTACTATGAACCCCTAAAACACAACAAACACCTAGCATAAGTCTCAAAACACATCAAAAACAACCCAGAACAATTCACAGAAATACTAAACCTACTCAAAATCAATGATAAAATTTAGAATATACTAAACACGACAAAGTAAGTAAGTAAAGTTGGCAACCGTAGGGGAGGGCGCTACTCTTTTCCCTGGATTGCTCCACTTTACCCTCGATATGTACCTTATATTGCTGAGTGTTAAGCAAGAAGGTATCAAGTGCCATTTTTAAAGTCTTCGGTATGACGCAACCTAGGATTGAACCCAGGTCTCCCGGACCATTGTCGAACACTCTATGACAATCAAAAAATCTTAAACATTTAGTATGTGTTTAAGATTTTTTGGTTGTCGTTTACTTTTATTTTTGTTATGTTTAGTATGTTCTAAATTTTGTCATTGAGGTTTGAGTAGCACACACCACAGGGGGTTTCAAAATGCAAAAAACAAAAAATGTGGAGTATACAACATAGAAGGGAGATTCTATATTTTCAAAAATCCCATCATAATATTCAAAATTGAGACCTCAACTGCATCTCCAAAAATGTAGTTCATGTAATAGAATGCAAACTGCATACAAACTTACATCAGCTGCATAACATCATCAATAAAAGGATTGCATTGCATAAAAGCAACATTAAACTAGCTAACGATAGAAACTTTCATGTGTCAAAACACATGAATGTTGTAATGGTCATTTCAGAATGATGCCGTTCTATCCAATTGATGATTATATATTACATCTAATTAAAGAAAAACACTTCAAAGACAAATACAAACCCACACTTAACACTTTGCTGGGCCGTCTGGCATTCGTGCCAGATGGGGTATCAAAACCAATGGCAGATTCGAGGCCGAAAAGCCCCCAGTTTCAGCTGGGCCATCTTCAGGTGGGTGAGCTGCAAACTTTGTCCCCTATGTATAGCACTAGACCTTGCTGTCTAGTTCAAGCTATAACCCAGAATACTGCCAAAACCCAGATTTGGGTTCATGAAACTGCTTGACTCATTAGACCCACATTGCACTTAGTGGGTCAATGGACAGCATAGACCAGCAGGGTTAGAGTCTCTCGACCTTCCCCTCCACTTTATCCCTGCTTTAATTGGCCTTTGGGCTTTTGACCTTTTGTCAAGTCCTGTTTGGTGGGAAGTAGCAACAAATAACAAATAACTTAACAGAACTTGACCACACACACACGCACACAGATGGAACAACATAACTGCACACACAGATATGGCTTACATAAACTTTAGCTCTGTGAATAGAATAAAATAATTCTCATCAAAATACTTCCTACAAACAGTATAATCTACATACACATGTACAGGTGTGTGTGCATAGGTGTACCTATATATAGCACTTCCATAGATGTATATATATATATATATATATATATATATATATTCATTACCTCTTATCAAAAAGACACCTCACTTCAATACAACATAACTACACATACACACAGATATAGGAGACCCACATACATGTACACAAAAACAAAACCACACACACTCGCACACTAACTAAGGGAGAAAAATGTGTATATATAGAACTATACATGTACACACACAAGCAACAAGACAAAGGAGCAACAAGACTATGCATACACAAGCTAAAAAAACACAATTATACACACACACACACACACACACAAAAGAACAACATAAAAACACTCACATACACACCACATGTAGGAGACATACACACAAGTTCCCAAGTCCCATCTTGATAAAAATATATCATAGACCAATAAAACCAAACAATTGATTTAAAAAAACATACACACTGATGAATAAACACATTTGCTATCCAGACAACAAAGGAAATCAAAACATCTAGTAACCACCTCCTCTTCCCTGGAAGACATCTAAGATCTCTTGATAACATCAAAGGAAAGAACATCATTCTCATAAAGGAAAGGGAGGAAAATAAACCCCATTCTATATATATGGACTGAGAAAAAGGTTTTTCAAAGCCCCCCCCAATTTTTTTTTAAGCTAAAGAGAGAAATTTCTTTCAAAAGAAATAAAAAAACAAAACAAAATTCAAACTATTTTACAGACCTTTTTTATTACAAAATATTTACTTTTTTCTCATTGGTTATATCACAATCCTTTTCATATATATATATATATATATATATATATATATATATTGTTGTGAACCATCATTGGAAAGCAAATTAGAATTATTACCCTTAGATACTGTGCCTCTGTAGAGGTGTGACGTAGTAAGAATAAATTTTTTAAAAAATATTGTCTCAGAAAAGACCAAGGAGGGTATAGAAGAAATTCTACTTTTGGGATTTGGGATATTACAGGAAGATGAAAAAGTAAATGCGACAGAATGATCGCAAGTAAGGTTTAACAATGTTTAATCATAGCAAGAAGAGAAAGTTGACTGTTAGGGAACAGGGATTGAGAGAACAAACAGAATAATTGTCAAATTTACAAATTATAGAATGAAAAAGCATAGTCATGAACAGTTTGGGACATTCCTATTTATGTAAGTAACCATATGTGCACATAATACTTTTTTTGGCATATGTGGGTGAATAGAAAATAGAATGGGGGAATGGAGTTGACAACTTATCTTGACTGACATTTCTATCTTCAACTCTTTCATAATTCACTTCAGAATCATCTGGTCAGTTCATTCAATTTCTTTTGCTTTCCTTTTTTTTTCTTTCGATCTTTTTCACCATGATGTCTTCATTCTGTCAAGTTGTGGTGCTTCTGTTTATTTCCTTATATATACATACCAGGGAAGCATAAAGCCTCAAGAGTTTTGTGGGGGAGGTAAAGGGAGCGGTCATGCTATTACTATATAGTCTAAGGGGCCCTAGCTAGTCACATTCGCCAACCCATTCAACAGTACAGCCATTCTTCACCAGGCATGCTGCAATCACCAAAATACCACACTTGCTCTATGGGAAGACCTACTTAAAACCTTGAATGGAATGTATGTGGTTCTTCTGACTCTCTCACAAATCTGTGGAATCTTTTCCAATTCAGGCATTTCTTATTTCTCTTATTCATCTCCGGAGTTGAACTGATGCAGTATCGAGCAAAAAGAATAACAGAGATATTTCAATGTTTGTAGTTGATGCTAATCTGAATTTCCTTCCACTAAGTCTATCTTGCATAACATATCAGTTATGTCTGAACTGGTTGATGTGTTGGTCTCAATATGACTGTTTGATTGGCTGTTGTTATCCAGTCAGCAGTCTTCTTTTGTTTTTATCCTGGTTCCCTTCTGGCATGATAATATGGTCATCTGGTTGGCTGTCATTTACCCAATCAGCAATTCTCTAGTTTTGAATGTCTTTTTCACTCTTGGTTTTTACTTTAATGCTGTATTAGCTGCAGGGATAATCTGTAGACACACTTGTTGAGTGGAGGGAGAAATTAGTTACCCTTAACATGGCTTTAGCCTCCCCACCCCTGTCTACATAACCATGGCCCAGATGTTCTAAAAATGAATCACAGCCACCACCACTGTGATATACATTTCTATATTTCCCTTTCTTTCCATTCTATCTTTCCTTCTTATAACACTTCCCTCTTTTTATTTTTTATTTATCTCATTCCTCCAATGATGAACTTTAGAAAAACCTATCATTCTGATGTAGTCTTTTTGAAATAAAGATGAAATATCATTTTTGAATTGATTGTCTGTGTTTTCCACTTATTTTTTCACATCTTGTCAGATTTGCCAAAATTACCATTTCTCTCTCTATATATATCATCATCATGTCGCACCACCAGCACGGATCTCCCTGACTCTCTCCCGCCACCCACCTCTATTGTCCATTGCTCCCTGTAGGTTTTCAAGGCTACATCCTGTATCGGCACAGAGCTGTTGTATATAGATTCTTGCTGGTTGTCCTGCCTTTGCTCATCCATGTGAAGGGGTCCACAGGAGTATGTTGCTTATGAGTTTGTCCCTACTTCTCCAGCAGTTTCCCACATGTCTGGCTCATCTAACTTGAATAGTTTTCATGATGGGTGGTAAGTGGTCATACAGCTGTTACTTTTTTGGATACTGCGTCCAGGATTTGTTCAATATTGCTTGCTGCATTCTTATGTAATTGCCATCTAGCTTTTTCTCCATACGTTTAGTTAGCATCCATGTAGTGCATCCATACTGCAGTATCAACATGACTGCTACTTGGAAAAAACTGCGTTTTATTTTATCGGTCAGCTCTGACTTCCATATGACTGATAGCCTATCGATAGCTGTCCATGCCTTTGCTAGTTGCGTGTTGCTGTCTTTCTCAGTTGATGAGACAGTGTTTCCGAGGTAGGTGAACTTGTCCTCTAGTTTCAGAGAACTACCATTTAGTGTGGAGATGTTGCCTCTTTGATTAAAGCACATGTATTCCAAGTCAGACAAACCTATGAAGCCTAGTTAATCCAATAGTGGAAGAACTAGGAATTTGCCCTACAAAGGAGTTCCCTTTAGCAAAAAACTGTCAACCCTGGAAAATTTCCAAGTCGAATAAAAGATGTTGCGGTATAGATGTCATTTTTGTAAGGCTAATGACCATATTTCCTTCTTTTGCAAAAAATATGCCTCCTTAGAAGAAAGATTTGCCCATTGAAAGGCTGCTTGTTTATGCTCTTTGTTCACTATTCATTTTCATCTTCATTCCTGTTGTTCCGGGATGACTTATGGTCTTCAGTACAAATGTTGCCAGTGTAGTACTAAAAGTCACTCTAATGCACTGTGCCCAGTGATTAAAAAGGTTGATGTAACTTCCATGTGTTATCAGGATAAGGACCAGAATCAGGACTTTCTACTACCTATAATAAATATCAGGTTAATTAAGGATGGTATCAAGTGGCATTTTAATTGTTTGTTAGATACCGGGAGTCAATGTTCTTACTTGTTGAGTGGTTTGTTGGACTGGATTGGGTTCAATGAAGGATTAATTGCTTCTAGAACATATGATGTCCATACCTTTCTTGGTTCTTGGCCATTTTTTAAGTGGGTCAAGGTGCAGCACTGTAGCCCAGACATGCCTGGCAGATACCAAAATGCCTTGGGCCCCATTGGCATACCCTTAAAGTGATAAACCTAGCTTCACCGAGGTGGGTTAGATCTTGGAGTGATGGCTTCCTGAAGCTCAAGGAATGGTCAGTCCAGAACTACAGAGTCATGTTAAGCACTCTAGACTGACAACCACAAACCAATGTCCAATTCTGACCTAACTGCCAACCCAAAAATGGCTGGTCAGAAAAGGGTGAAGTTTGGATATAAGCTTTATTTCCAAAAATAAATATGTATAATGTACAATTTGGGGGGAGCATGTTGACCCAATGCTTTGGGCGGGGGGTCATATTTGACTATGGTTTCTAAGGGGCATAGCTAGCCACATTCACTGACCACATACATAATACAATATATTAGCAACCATTCATCTACAAGTGCAACACTTTCACCACATCAAAATGGAACCATTGAACGTTCATGGAGGACCTTTTTTTTTTATGGTAAGGTGTCTACTTATTGAATCAAAACTACTCCAGAACTTGTGGATTTATACATTTAATCAACATATATTAGAAATCATTGTTATGATAGAAATAAAAAAAAAACATGAAAGTTTGTACAGGTTTGAAACCAAATTTGAATAAGATGCATATTTTTGGTATGACTTGCTTTTATTATATGCTAAACAAAAAGAAATTAATGCCTCACTGTGAAAAAGGTATTTTTGTGAGCTATGGTATTCTCAAAATGTCAACAATCAAATATCCATAATTTTTTATGGGTAGATGACATATTAATTGCTTCAAAAACTAAGGCAGACTTAATGAAAATTAAGGCAAAACTAAACTCAAGATTCAAAATGACTGATCTTGGGAAATTATCCTGGTTTTTAGGAATACAATTTGAATGTAAAAATACTACTATTAAAATGGATCAATCAAGGTATATCAAGCAGATATTATCAAAGTTTTACATGAGAGATTGTAAACTGCACTCAATTCCATGTGAAATGGATATAAACAAAATAAGTGATGAAGTTGATTTAATAGACAACAAACTTTATTGGGAAATTATTGGTTGTCTGATATGAGGTGCCTTGAATAAGTTTCAAGATTTTTTTTCGTATGGGCACTTTTATTGATAGTACACACATGAAACTCTAGTCTCCTTCGAAGTAATCTCCTCTGGCTACACTTCCACTTGTTGTACCATTCCAACAACTTCTGGAAGGCCCCATGGAAGTCCTCTTGTGTGAGCGTGTCAATGACCTTCGTCACAGCCTCTTTCATCTCCTCAATTGTCTCATAACGACAGCCTCTAAGTTTTTCCTTGAGCTTAGGGAATAAGCAAAAGTCACAGGGAGCTAGGTCTAGACTATAGGGAGGGTGAGGAACTATCTTGATGCCCATCTTGGTCAAATAGTCTTTGACAAGGATGGAGTGGTGGACTGGTGCATTGTCCTGGTGGAAATGCCACTGACCCAATTTGAAGAGTGCTGGCCTCTTCCGACGGAATCTCTTCCTGAACTCCCTTAAAACCTCAACATAGTATTCCTTGTTGACTGTCTGTCCAGTGGGAACCTAGTGCATGTAGATCATATCAGTGCTCTCAAAAAAAGTATCATCAAAAGTTTGTGGGTGGAATTTCTCTGTCTGGCCTTCTTGGGTCCGGGAGAGCCAGCATGCTTCCACTGGGAACTGTCTCTTGGTCTCTGGGTCATAGCAGTAGATCCAGCTTTCATTGCAGGTCACCAGAGTATCAAGAACTGTGGGATCTGAATTGATCAGCTCAGCCATCTCCCTGCTGTCATGACAATGTCTTTCTTTCTGATCTTCTCTGAGCACCCTTGGGACAAACTTTGTGCAAATCTTCTGCATCTTCAGTTCCTCGCGAATAATTGTGTGTACAGTTCCCACACTGACATCAAACTGTGCACTTATTGTCTCTATAGATACATGACAGTCCTTATCCATGAAATTCTTTATTTGGCCAATCAACTCTGGTATATTGACTTCCTTACTCCTCCCACACCTCTCATCATCCCTCACAGCCTCCCTGCCTTCCTTGAATCTCTTATGCCACTCAAAACCTGATGCTCTATTCATGCAAGATGCTTCAAAAGCAGTCTGAAGCATTCCATACGTTTCTGTGGTATTTTTCCAAGTTTAAAACAGAATTTTATTGCATGTCGTTCTTCTAAATCATAAAAATTGGTCAGTCATCTCATAAGATGTATAGCAATAACATTCTGAATTTTCAAGAGTCTACAACAATTTTAAATGCCTGTACAAAAAAGTCTGCATACTTATTGAAAGCACCTCATATATCTCATGATTGGAACAAGGTCAGATATTTGCTATACAGTTACTAAGTTATCCCAGGGCCTTGCAAAACCAAATTCTTCCCACTCAATGAAAGCAAAATGTCTTACATTATTTAAAAAGCATACTCAATCAGTCACTAATATTTAAAAAATTGCTGAAACTCCTCAAGTTAAAGGGATTTTGTGATGCAGATTGGGCTAATTTACGTGACAGAAAAAGCGTGAGTGGGGATTGCTTTGGATTGTCAAAAGACAACCCAATGATTTCATAAAAGTCTAAAAAGACAAAATTCAGTCACTTTGTCAATGTGTGAAGCAGAATTTATAGCTATTGCATTAGCAAATCAAGAAGCATTGTATTTGGGCTCTTCTGGGAACCATGACAAAAATAGTCCCCCAAGCACCCAACAACTATTTATTGTGATAATCAATCCCACATCGTTTTGGAAAAAACCCCAGTAATCCATCAAAGATGGAAACATTGATATAAAATTCCAGTTTATATGTGATGAAATAGATAAAAGAGTCCATTCTTTTAGAATACATTGAAACAGAAAAAATTTAGCTGACATGTTTACAAAGCCAATGACAAGAATAAAATTAAATACTTTAATAAAGGTTATAGTGGGTATTCTGTTTTAATTTAATGAATTATGTATCACAGCCCATTCGGCTGGAACATGAGAATACATCAAATGAGTGTCCTGGATAAGAACTTAAACTAGCCAATCAAAAAAAGAAAGAAACTAAATCACTAACCATGTTTATGTATTAATTATCCTTTTTCAAAGAATAAGTAGAGGGGGAAAAAATAATAAGAGTACTATTACTACTAATAATAATGATTTAAAAAAAAATACCAATTCTTGATTTAAAATGTATTTTCTTTTGAAGGAGATGATCCATCTTATACCTAAACAGGATGGCATGTTAGACTTGTTTGGGTATGGTAATTTACGAAGCTCTTTGCTTCGATGTGGCACAAGGCCGAATGTATGGGCGCCCAATGAGACTCTAACTCACTCGTGTAGGTTTGCTAGTCAAGCTTGCTAACCGTTACATCACCAAAGGTACCCAGACTTGTTTGGGTATAGTAATTTACAAAGCTCTTTGCTTCGATGTGGCACAAGGCCAAATGAATGGGGCACCCATTGAGACTCAAACTCACTCGTATAGGTTTGCTAGTCAAGCTTGCTAACCGTTACACCACCAAAGGTGCCCAGACTTGTTTGGGTATAAGCTATATGGAAAATGGTTCATCCTATTTATAGACTTGCCAGTCAACAGCAGCAGGTACTTGCAATAGAAATTTGCCAATCAGAGACAAAGGCTGAAAGCATTTAAGATCAGTTGCAATTTGCCTCAGATACTGAATTGCAGTTTCTACCAGACGGATGTATCTTTTGTATTCTGAACACTGCAAAATGCCTACCCAAATTCTAATGCTATTAAATTGGCAGCAGATTTTTCAAGTGTCAGGAAAGATACCATTCATATCTACAAATTGTTAGATGTGGACTTATTGCAGTATTTGCTGCCCATGAGGTTGATAAATTTCATGGATGGATTTGCATGGAAGATTAATCGGGGGATTATCCTTTTTGAGTTTGGTAAAATTATACGTGAGGGTAACTTCCTGCTCAGATCGTGTAACTCGAGTAATAATGAGTTGAGGTCTCAAATGAGGAGGGACAGGAGTTTAGTTGTCCATAATTCCCCCTTGGAGAAGGTGCTGGGTTATTTATTGTTTTATCCTTGGAAAAGGGCATAAAATAAGTTAGACAAACATATTAAGAGAGAAGAATAAAGTTTAACACTTTGTACATATGTTGTATTCGTTAATATACTTTGTTCCATGCAAACCCAAGTTGTGTTATTCTTCCAGACCCTTTACTGGTCCACAACACTTATGAGAGTTATGGAAGCTAAAGTTAGGCTGGGACGTTCAGATTACAGTTAAGAAGCAGTTGATGTGGAATAGCTTGTTTGGAGGTCTTTTGTTGTTGGAATCTTTAGAATTTCCTAAGTATGTGGTGGATAGTTCAGCTCCAGCATGTTTGGTGGTGTTCTGTGATGCTTCTCAGAAAGTCTATGGGTTTGTGGTCTATATCATGCAGAAGTATTCAGCAAAATTGATCTTTAGCAAATCAAACCCTGGAGTTGTTGTCTGTTTATTTGACCATTAAGGTGGATGATATGTTTTTCATAAAGAATCCAGTTAAACTGTGGGCTTATTGGTATCTAAGTAGAGTGTGGTAACTTTTGGAGGGAGATGATCATATGATATCTGTAAAGGTGAAGAGGTCAGATGAGGTCATACACAACCATTCTCTGAACCATCTGTGCCCTGTAGAATTGAGCCTAACCCATTCTCATCAGGCAAGAAGTTCTCTAGATGAAACTGCTGTGATGGCCATTGTTTCTACTGATTGGCCATTTGACCAAGTTGAACCGGTTGGCTGTGGCTCTAGACCCAACCTCTGACCGAGAAGACATATTGAAAAGAGGACTGATAATGAGAGTGAATTTTTATGGTATTGAAATAGGTTGGTGATGGCGAGAGGCCATATAATGGAGTTCTTCACAGTCTTGAGGTTTTCAGTTGAAGTGGATCTGCAGGAGAATAAAAGTCAAGTACCTTGTTGGTTACTTGCTTTTTTTTTTATGGAAAAGTATTGGAAATTTATTGCATTTCAGGATGGCACATTGTGTGTCCCTTTATATTTTTATTATTCGCTTTGTTAACATCTCGGGGGGGGGGCTGAATGCTTTTTTAATCTCTGGCATAAAGCCCTTGCTTAATACCTTGGTATGAAAATATGCTGAAGGAAAAGGTTCGGGTGGCTGACTCCATATGTGGATTTGCCCTAATCCCAGCATATACAACATATGCAGGGAAAAAATTATGTGTTAAAGTAGAGTCTGGAGTAAACAGTATTTCAAACACACAGCCCTTTATACTCATTTTCCAGCCAAGGTTCCTGAAGTGAAATACGAAAATCTTAAGAAGTGACAGAAGACAGTCTAAAAGGAGACATTACCACCTGCATTGTAAGTAAAGTAAAAGTAAAGTTGGTGACCGTAGTTGAGGGCGACCAGAAGGCTCCAAATTCAATAGCTACTACACCAAGGTGTAGAGGAGTGCTACTCCTTTCCCTGGATTGCTCCACTTTACCCTTGATAGGCACCTTATATTGCTGAGTGCTAACCAAGGAAGCATCAAATACCATTTTTAAATTCTTTGGTATGATGCAACCTGGGATTGAACCCAGGTCTCCTGCACCATTGATGAACACTCTACCCACTAGGTCATGTGGTCTATCACAACTATAGTTTCTGGCAAGAGAAACTTGATCAAGGCTTGACGCCTTTACATAAATGCGAGGAACTTAGGAAAGTCGACACAAGGACTGTTTACATTTGCTTCTGTTGAAGCCTTTAAGGAAAGAAATTATACTTTCTGGCAAGAAAAACATGACAAAGTATTTATACCCTGTAAGAAAAGGACATTAAAGTTTCTGGTGAAAGAAACTTGACAAAGGCTTTACATGGACAAGTTGAGCCTTGTCTCTTACTTTGTATTGTTCTAACTTTCTTGTGGGTTAATTTGTTTGTAGAAAGCCCATGTTTGTGTAAGTATTTTTTTTTTCTTTCTCCATTGTACAAACTTTCTTGTGGGTTATTTTATTTGCAGAAACCCATATTCGAGTAACTTTTTTCTTGTATTGTTCTAACTTGTTACTAGGTACCGATAATTTGAAATATTGTGATGCCCGCATATAGGAAATATATGCAACTTTGTGAAGAGTCGTCTCCTGGGTGGCTCTTGTGAATAATTTCTTTTGAGTTATAACCAAACAAGACCATTTGTATTTCTTCCAGTTTTCCCCCCTCCCCATTTTCTTTCAAACATGGGTTAAATGTCAAATTTACCTGGAAGTGGAGAAATTTCCAGCATGTGAAGCCACCCCTTCATTGCCATTTTTCCCATATCTACTCTGAACAAGATTTAGGGTTTGAGATAATCATGAAAGTTCACTTTGATACTGTTTATAATTGGAAACAATAATTGTTAAACTGGCATCGGTATAAAATAAATCAGCAAGAGTTAGCATTCTGTAAAACCAATCAATCAATTATAATATAAATTATACAATTTTTGTAAACATCCCACAAACGGGACAATGGCACTTGTGTTAATAATTGGTAAGTTCACCTGGATTTATAGATATAGATCATGGAGAAAAGACAGCTTTAAAACATGAAGGTGAAAATCTGAAAAACATTACATAATGCAAATAAACATCGAAATATTAACACATCAACGGCACTTCTTTTTTTTTTTAAATCAAAGATTAGTTACAAGAGTAGACATTACTTACATGTTTGTACTCCTATCAAACATCATTTTTTGCCATCATAATGTTCTGAGGTGGATGCAAATAAACATTGAAATTTTAGTTTGGTTTCTTTGGTATATCAACCTTTGTGGGTCATCTAATGCTAGAGCCTTTCTTGTTGAACAGCAATGATGCTATTTAATTCATTACTGGGGGAATATGTGGGTTCATACTTTCCCCAAGGGTATTAGTTCAAAATTGAACAACTGCGTCTCTAGAGTTTGAACTTGCTTATTTCAAGGCCAAAGTCCAGCTCTTTAGCCATTATGCCATAAGGACTCCCACCACTGAAATTTTAATTCATCACCCTTTTTTTTTTAATTAAATATTAATTAGTTATAAGGGTAGCTATCAATTACCCATTTATACTCCTATCAAACATCACATTCTATTATCTAAATGTTCCGAGTATAATGTGAAAAGACATTGAAATATAAACTATCTACTACTCTTTGTGAATTTAAGATCAATTATTCACGAATAGAAGTTGAAGTTCATTGTCTATTTATAGACCTATTCAAATGTACACACACACACACACACACATATATATATATATATATAAGTTCCTCTCTCATGGTTGAGCACTCCTGTATCTGATAGTGCAAAATGTAAACAAAGGAAAGCTAATACAAAATGCATTATAATTCCTGACCTGACATAGGTCATCTAAATGGCAGAGCAGTAAGATACTAAGTCTAGCATAAAGTTAGGTAGGTTTCGATCACAGCTTGAAGTGTCCCGTGTGTCTAGCCATGCTGAAGAGTTATGATACAATGAAACAGTCTCTCTGTGGATGACATATATATATATATATATATAGCTCCCCAAAAGTCTAAAGAATATCTATAAAAGAATATTATCAACCCTAATGCTTAGTTTGAACAGTTTGCTTTTTTTTTGGTTTTTTTAGAGTAGTCTCCTTACCAGTTATTTACACACAAGTTCACAAAGGATAACAGAAAGAGTTTTTACTGCCTTTTGTCCCCATTCACTGTTCAAATTCCCTGAATTTTGGGGGATGCTCCTCATATGCACGCATATACAAATAATTTTCAAACAGATCTATATGACCCATATATGGTATCCTAATAGGTACTACTGCTCTGGGTCAGAGTGGACCTGAAAGTAATAGCAATGAATTGGTACTCCACACTCCCCAGAGTTCCAAAAGTGGAGCCTAACCAGATACAGTTTAGTATCATACCCAGGTCCTCCTTCCCCCCTTTTTTTTTTTTCAGGGGTCTTACCTCTCTACAGGGGATAGCATATTCTGAGCCACTCCAACAGGGTGTTAATACATTCAGAAGATCATAGGCCACACAAGCAATTTTATATTAAATGATATAAATTTATAGAATAACTACTTGAGTAGCCATTTTTAATTCAGCATGAATTACTCATGATATTTTGTTTTATGATTAATTTTTCGAATCCAGATCTCTTCATTTTTCTAAAGAAGTTGTTGGCTTCTCAACATGAGTACTATTTCTATTTCAATAATTGGTAACAGCATGTAACTTTAGTCTGAGATACAAAACCTTTCATTATCTTTCTTGGTTTTTCCTGTTAAATACTTTTTGTCCTGCTGTGTGTAAGAAAATATGGGAGGCATTCTGTAAATTATTTGAAAAAAAAATATTTGAGCCCATTATTGCCCACTATACTTGTGACAGGTGATGTCTTGAATATTTAACATATAAGTCTGTGAAGACTTGGACAGAATATATTTAAAGCTCTGTTTTTTTTTTTATTGTCTCAAATAGCATTTTTTTTTACTCAAATAGCAGTTTTTTTTCCTTATATTTTTCATTTCACACACATGTGAGAAACGATGTGTCAATTTTCTTTTATCTGTAAAATTTGCAAACGGATACAAAAAAAACAAATAATCTCTTAAAAATATTTTGTGAGATCTTTTTCTAAGGTTTTGTTTGCATAATGGATCCCTGCTATATTTGTGAATTTGGCACAAGTTGTTGTAAAGCAAACTAAATGTTCATTTATCTGAATCATGCTCATAATGTTATAAAATTGTTCATACACATGATTCCACGTATGAATTTCCGTGCTCTCTTTCTCACATTAGTATTTCAATGGTTGTTGAAATGTTCTTAGCCCAACCATGAAGTGAATTACTTTTTTGGTTTAAAAAAGATTTTATTGAAAGGTTAAAGAAGCCTGAGAAACTGTGTCAAGTTTGTCAAACTATAAGATAAATAGGTTTAATAGTGAATATTTTTTATGGCTCTTAGTCAGTAGTGGTTGGAGCACCCAAAACGTAAATCGCAAAGATAGTGCGGGTGGATTGCACACCCTTAAAAAATTTTTTAGGATGTTAGCATATCATCAGAGTAAGGTTGTAACTATGCATGTATTCAACTGTATTCCTTTCATAGTTGAACTGACAACTTTTCAGGAATTCCATGTACAAATTTTTTGTGAGTCACTAGCATACCATATTATTAGCCTAATGAGTAGAATGTTCACCAGTGGTCTGAGAGACCGGGGTTCAATCCCAGGTCGAGTCATACCAAAGAGTCAAAAAATGGTACTTGATGCCGTCTTGCTTAACACACAGCACAATAAGGTAAGGATCAAGGGTAAAGTAGAGCAATCCAGGGAATGGAGTAGTTCCCTCCCCTACACCGTGGGATGGTAGCTATTGAAAAGGGAGCCTTCGGTTCATCCTCGACTAAGGTTGCTAACTTTTTTATTTCATAGCTGATTAAATTTACTTTTTTAAAAAAATCTCCAGAAGATCACCTTGCATCTTATAAGGGTCAGCTTGAAGTTACTGGCTAGCAGAGTTCTAATGCTGCAGTGACTCTTAAATTTAACCATCAACATATCTGCAAATGCAAACAAGGTGACAATTGCTTCTACACTAACAACAGCTACTCTTCTCTTAGTTAACAATGTATAAGTTGGTTGGTTGGTTGGTTTTACAGCGTATCAACCCTTTTCAAGTCATTTAATGCCAAATTAAATTTCAAACAATTCAGTTTAGCATAAGTGTACAGTTTAAATGTCCAAACAGTCCTATTTCAAGTAGTTTAGCATAAGTACACAGTTTAATTTTATTTGACCCATAGATAGGACCCTATCAGGTGCTACCACTCCGGGCCAGAGTGGACCTGGGAGTGATGGCAATGAAGAGGTACTCTGCATTCCCCAAAGCTCTAGCATTACTGAAGCTTCACCGTCAGATTGTTTAGTGTTACATCCCAGATGCTTGTTGGGGGAGTCTTACTCCTCTGCAGAGATACTGTTGGTGTATTCTGCTGCCCCAACCAACTGGGCCATAACAATGTGTTACAGTTGTACTTACCAGTAGTTCATATAAAATAACAACTGTCAGGAAGAAAACTAAGTGACAATGCTTAATTATGCATCTACTTAAACTAACCTATTAAGTTTTTTAAATGTAAAATATTGGGATATAATAAGGATTGGAATACATATGAAACTTTAAAAGTGACCTGATGGTGAGGAGGGCTACAAATGTCAGGTGAAAATCCTTCTCTTGATATTTGTTGTTTAAACCTGTTTATTGTTATATTTTTTAAATACATGCCAAAATTGAGGCATGTCTTATAAGCCAACAAATATGATATGTCTACAAAAGAAATTGGCCGTGCCTTTTATTAAAGGAATAGAAAAACTAAAGCCTTTACCTGGGTGAGTCAAAAGTTTTGCAATATTTGCATATGTACTAGTTGTCAGGATGTATATCATGTACCAAAGCAGCTCAAGCTGTGGAAGGTGCCGACTGTGGTTGGTAGTGTTGTGATAGTTGGTGCACTGACACATGTATTGCTTCACTTCATGTGTTATTTGAAAGCCACACAGATAGATATGTAATGTAGTCTAATTCAAGAACATGCTTTCCGAGTACAAACTAGGACATAATGCTGCAGAAGCAACCAAAAACATTTGTTTGGTAATATATGGAGGGGCTGTCAATCACAGTACAGTAACCAGATAATTCAAGAAATTTTGCTCAAGTTAAAAAAAACCTTGACAATCAGGCAAGTTCAGATAAGCCTAAAACAGTGGATTCTGAGGCCATGCTCCAAGCCATAGAAGCAAATCCAGCACAAGCAAGCTTAGCATCTCATAGCCCAGTGTGCTTCATCACCTTTACAACCTTGACAATCAGGCAAGTTCAGATAAGCCTAAAACTGTGGATTCTGAGGCCATGCTCCAAGCCATAGAGGCAAATCCAGCAAGTAACAGAAAATATCAAGCAAGTTTAGCATCTCACAGTCCAGTGTGCTTCATCACCTTTACAACCTTGATAATCAGGCAAGTTCAGATAAGCCTAAAACTGTGGATTCTGAGGCCATGCTCCAAGCCATAGTAGCAAATCCAGCAAGTAACAGAAAATATCAAGCAAGCTTAGCATCTCACAGTCCAGTGTGCTTCATCACCTTTACAGCTCTTTGGAGCTGTTGAATTATGTATCATCTTACCAAAATATTGCAAAACTTTTGACTCAGCCCTGTATTTTTTTTTACATATTGTATCTAATGGCATATAAAACCTCCCCCTTTTTCTTAAAAAAAGCTAAAAAAATATCTATCAAATCTTATATATAAAGTCACGATATGATAGTTTAATGTTTACCCAGATGCTATACACAATCAGTATAACTCTATAATACTGTCATGTTAAATTTAAATGAGGAGGGGATTTATAAAAGGTGAGATTAAAAAGTATAGACACTGAATCTTTCTATTTTCAAGTTTGAAATTTAAATGAAGATATGTGAACAGTTGAGTAACTTATATAATGAAGTGATGATGTCTAATTGCCTAGACTGCTATCAAGACATATTAATGAGTCAGTGCCAATTCTTTGATGAACAGTCTCAAGATTTTTTGCACTGCAGTTTTTGGTGAAACACAGGATTGTGCAAGTGCAGCACCCTCCTCCATCTTACCAGATCTAGCACTGTCCAAATTTTTTCTTGTTTTTTAAACTGAAAACTCAGGGTAAGATTTTTAGAATTGGAGGATATTAAAAGAAATACAATGGCTAAGCTTCATATCGAGGAGTTTTGGAAGAAGGTGGAAAACTTACTGGAATAAATGTGTTGAATGCCAAAGGGACTACTTTAAAGAAAATTAATGCTTCATTTATTGTTCATTTTTATCCTGGTAAATGTAGCTTCAGTCCACATACTTTTTGATGTACACTTTATATAGCTTTAAATCAAATAATCTGTCTATATTTATCTACAACACTATACCAAAATTTATCTATTGGTATATAGATGTTCAAGGATCTCAACCAAGAAACTTTTTTTTTCCCAGAAAAAAAAAGATAATAAATTTTTTTTTTTGATGAAATAATCCTTGATATATACATTTTTGCAAGATTCTGTGGATTGAGAAATAAGAACACAATGCACAATGAAGAGTTTTAAACAATGAAAAAAGATTTCATTTGTTTCTACACAAGTCTATTTGTATTCAGTATTTCTTCATTTAAAAACATCTTTGCATATCTTTTACAAATATCTACTTTTTCACTACTTACTTAAAAGCATCCTGCCCTCCTACATTCCACTATTTATAAGAAGAAAAAAATGTACTTCATATCAAAGTTTCTCTCCCTTCATTTGTCCAGAAATGGCATATTTTTGCCATCTGATGACCTCAAATGATCTCAGATTATCATCACAGTTTTTGTTAGAGCCTGATATAAAGCCTGTCAATCAGATCCCTGGGATTTTTTGTTTGACTTATATCCAGACACTCACATAAATGTATAATCTTTATAATAGTAGTATAGATTTGAACTAGTTTTTCTTCAATCTTTTTATTGTTACTTTTTTATGATTGGTCATTTACAAAGGTAAATGAGTTTCAGAAGAAGGAGTTTCAAAATAATCAGTATGAGTAAATATGAATTGGAGATAAATAAATAGCTGCCAACAAGTTTAGAATTTATATCATTGGAGCTAGTCTGATATAGATATCACTTATAAGAATTTGGCTTTGAAGGCTTAACAGCATAATGGAATCAGATCTACACTCAAACAGTTCTATTTTTCTAATGTAATGAATGACCAATGCTTGTAATAAAAAGAAATAGTAAAAAAAAGATTAAAGAAAACTAGTGAATGTGAGAATTCAGAAAAAGATTTATTCTTGCCTAGATTTATTCTTGATTAGATAATCCCACCTAATTCATTTTATAGACAGCAAGCTCTCCCTTTTTCTTTTACAGCCTGGTACAAATACATTTTTTAAATCTGAAGATAAATATATAAGTCAAGTCTTATCTATAGACTGATTGAATTAGATTATCCTTTGCTTAGTCACACCCTAGTGCTTTAACATTATATATGTGTGTGTGTGTGTGTGTGTGTGTGTGTGTGTGTGTGTGTGTCAGTGTTACATGAAAAAGTTCAAGTAAATTTAGTGTAACTATGAACAGAGCAGGTGGAATAAGTGCTCAAAATTTATGGTCTCTAGTTAAACAATTTGTAAAGAGTATTTCTGAATACATTCTTTTTTTATTACCTTTTGACTTTTCAGGTCAGAATTTTTTTGTTTTTGTTTGTTTTCCCCAAGCACTAACAAAATCAACCATCTGTGTAAAGTTTGTAATCTGATCTATAAAATTAATTTTCTGTCTACAATTCCAAAAATTAATGAGAAATTTTTTTTTCTTTTATTTGTAGATTTATTGAAGTTATGTAGTCAGAAAATAGTTTATCTTGCCTTTTTTTGTGCTAACTCCACCCCACAAAAAAACCTATTTGAAGTTTGATGTAAATTTTTAATATTCTAGCTGACCACTGCATTTTGGCTCTTGGTTAATAAAACATATCCTCGTTTAGTTATTTACTAAGGTTTTCTTAGTTATGACACAAAATCTAATGTATGGGGCACCTAGTGAGACCCAATCTCACTAGAAATAGTTTGCTAGTCTAGTTTGCTAACCCTTAAACCAGGCAAGGTGTCCCAAATATGTCCTCTTTTCAGCTTCATGGCTATTCCATCAGCAGTGCATTGGCTTTGTAATTGATTGCTTCCTGTTTTCATATTCAGAGCTCTTAATGTTTTTTTTAACCTTCACTAATTATTCTGAACATTTTCTTTGTTTATTAGCTGTAATATTTGCTTTAAAAGCTATCTTACAGTTTGTTCATGTACATGGTTCTATCATTTCATATGTTACTTGCACCGTGCCCATAAAAATGATGCCATTACTGTAATTACTTGGGTATAACATTCATCCCTAAAAATTTTGGCTGAGAAATTTTAGGAAAAAAAAAGGATCTCATATATACACTCTGCCTTTTTAAAAAATTTTTGGCAGCTAAATTTAACATTTATTCAACTTTTTATCCAGTTTGTCCAGACTAAAAACTTACACAGTTTACTAATGTTTTGAAACAAAACATTTATGCAGTATTTAGAGCAAAAACACAGACATGTTCACACAAAAATACAATAAGCTGGTAGCAAAAATAAGCTCACTCTAGATGAAACAAAATTCTAAATAAATGCACATTCCAGTGACTATTTATCTGTAGTGGCATTAAACAGAAATACTTGTTACGCATTAGTTAATTTGGATCATAAGTAAATAAAGTTGGCGACTGTAGTCAAGGGCAACCAGAAGGCTCATTTTCAATAGCTGCTACACTGAGGTATAGGGGAGGGCGCTACTCCTTTCCCTGGATTGCTCCACTTTACCCTTGATACGTACCTTATATCGCTGATATTCTTGCTTTGCAAGGAGGTATCAAGCACCGTTTTTAAATTCTTTGGTAAGATGCAACCTGGGATTGAACCCAGGACCATTGGCAAACACTCTAACCATTATGCCTATGGGCCGGTTATTATTTGGACCATAGATTTAACTTACATTTGATTGTACTGACCTGAATATAGTGATGCACATAACCTGATGAAAAAAATTAATGTCTAATTCTTGTAATTTAATATGCACCTCAAACTTTTATGCCTAAAAATGTGCATATAGTGTAAAAAGACTGGCCAACTATCTACCTTTGTTTTGTTATTTTGAAGAGTATGAAGTCAAATACATTGGCTATGAATGGAACAGTGATGGTAGAGCATGAGTGCTTGCACACTTGCCATGTGTCTATGATGTATTGTTAATCTATGTACCTCATATGCTTAAAACCATTTTTCATTCAACCCTTTTTCCAGTGTTTCCTGGCAGTCTATAAACCAGCAACTATTACAGTCACAACAATGGAAAAGAAGTACATGTTATACATGAATAGTTATGGTATTTACTTATAGATTAGTAGTTCTGTCTTGGATCAGTGTGTACATACCTGTGAAAATTCTATGGTTATTTTAAAAGTATTAAGATATGCAAAAGAGAGATGAAAACAGTTGTTATTTTGAAGAGTATCAAGTCAAATACTTCCGAAAATAAATAAAATTGAAGACCCGACTTCAAATCCAGGATAGGACTGTTTGCATTTTACTGTGTTCATACTCTTGGGAAAAGCATGAATCCACTTCTTCTCCTCCAGTTATGGATAAATAGTATGTATTTACCCAACCCCTTTGTCGAGAACAAGATGTGACAGGAAGTAATTTTTTAAGTGAAGTAAAGCTGTTTTGAATTCAGAGTTTTCCTTCTCCTAGCTTGGTTGCTTAACCAAGGGTAAAGATGCCAGTTTGCTCTACTATTTTCTCCCTCTCTATAGCTGATTGATGGATTCATGTCTATGGGAATTAGTGCAAAGTGAAACACAAACTGCCTCATCCAGGATTTGAACTCTGTTTGCTGATTCCTATGACAATAACTGTTACGTGAAGTGCATCTCCTCTACAGGTAAATAGTAGGGCAGCATGGGTTCTTTAATCTAGTCTCGGAAAATTAAAACTTCAAATTCAAACTAGCTCTAGTTCACTTAAAAAAAAATGACTTTATATCACGCCCTGTCCATAGCAGAGGCATTGGCTAAATCCATACTTCCTTAAAAATTTTTAAAATTTAACATGAGGCTTCATAATTTATATTATTTAGAGTATTTGATCTATTGTTCTCATCTTTATTGTTATATGGACTAAATGTATCAGTTGATGTGCCCTTAGACTTTCTTCAGGTGTTTTTTGCCTTCACAGAACTTTGAACTAATTGTTCTAATTCTGTTAACATAGATTGAGACTTGTATTTGGTCACGGTTAACTATTCCTTATCATTTTTGCCTGTTTTCAGAATACTTGAAATGATATAAAAAAAAATATAAAAAAAATATTGAATTTTAAAATTTAAATGATGTGTGCACTGCTGTGTAACTTATATAATAAAGGGATGATGTTTAAATGAGTCAGTGCCAAGTCTTTGATCAGCGGTTTTCGGTGAGACACAGGATTGTGCAAGTGCAACACTCTCCTCCACACTTACCAGACCTTGCACTGTCCTTTTTGTAAGTTATTACACATTCAGGCAATAAACTTTCACTCAGTCACCTTGCACACTACAATTTATGTAGTTTTATTCAAAATTAAGAGAATGAGTGATTTTTGAAAAATGAAATATTTCACTATTTTATCATGAAAATAGTCAAAATCAATTCAAGAGGAGAGATATAGATTGTGTGTGTGTGTGTGTGTGTGTGTGTGTACCCTTTTTCTGGTTTCTTAATTTTTCTAATACTTTACTGTTTTAACCCCCTTTACTTTCACCTAAGAATCTAGATTTATATAGTTTTTTTCCCATACACATATATCCATATTTGCTGTTTTTCAACCTCAAATTAAACATGTACAGTCATCTGATGAGACAGAGAGTATAATGATATTTTTTGCTGAAATAAATTTATAATGATAATTTAACCAGGTTTGAGTTTCCTTCTGATTGCACTAATATATATTTAAACACTTTTCTATCTTAAATCAGTTTGTAGTATCTGTCTAATCCCCCAGCTCTGAAATCTGTTACTTTACAGTTTCTGGCAGGTCTGGTTTCTTTGTTTCAATGTCATATCAATCTTTGTGGGTTATTTAATCCCAAAGCTCTACTTGTAGAACACTAAGTGAAGTAGAAGAGGGAGAAAGAGTGTGACAAGGAAAGGAAAGGAAGAGAAAAATGAAGATGAAGCAAAAGAAATATGAGAGAGGGAGTGAGTTGTGAAGGGATGGAGATAAGACAGAGAGGTTTGCTGTCTGGATATCAAGAGACAATAAGATTAAAAGTTATAAGTATGTGGGTACATAACTATTCTTTATAGTGTGATAGAGCAAAAGAAAGGTAAAAGAGAGGATACAAAAAATCATATATATATATATATATATACACACACACACACACTCTGGCAGCAAATATTGGAAGAGAGGGAATGAGAAGACACAGGCAAATGATGACAGAAGAGCAGAAATGTAATTGTAATTAATTGTCTTAATTGTCAACACCATGGAATTTCAAAAAGATTTTTTATATTATGAGAAATGTCTTATTTTTAACTATATCTAACTGAAAATGTAGCATTTTAGTCAATTGTAAGTGCTTTTAGATTCTCAAGTGAACCTTAAGAGATGTTTTATATGATTATCTACTAAACATAGCTTAGCCTGGCATAAAGCAGAAATAACTGAGCACTTGTGAAGATTGAACTCACTACACTAATGAATAGTTTTAAGGATTATCTTGCCAAGCATCACTCTACAACAGGTACCAAAAATGTTTAAGATACTTCATTGAACTAAAAAGGTGATATTTATTAACCTCATGAGGACAAATTTGATATGTCAATTTCATATGAAACCCTACCCACATGTCCTCAGAGGAAAAAAGATTCCCAGTATTTGTGGCATCTGGTTCGAAAGGACAGGATAACCAATGACTTTCCCTTTTCCATGAAATGAAGTGTTTTCACCCCATTAATATCTAAAGACCAGGCATATTTAGGATAGTTTTGGGGTCTGAAAGAAGAACAATGCTGGGGTTTATTTGCAATCTCACAATAGCAAATATGACACAAAGTCTGTTAAATGTGGAGTCCAACATATTTTTGCATGTTGGTGTATTCCAGAAATTGTGTAGTCCAAACAACTTTTGTCACAGACATCAGAGCAAACCCATTGAGCCTATTCTGTAATGGTTGGTTGTTTTTGTTTAATGCCATATCAACCTTCTTGGTTATTTAATGCCATATCTATCCTTCAGGAAGAACAGTAGTGGTACTATTTAACCCATAGTTGGGGGGATAAGGGGGTTCATACCTTTCCCAAAATTATGTCTGAAAGTGAACATAATAGCAGTATGTACAGTGTAATGGAGAGGCCTTGCTTGGAATATTGCTCCTCAGGGACCAAGCATACTTCAATTTATACAGTTTTACCCAAAGATAAGACAAAGATAATTCCAGCTCCAAAGGACTGAAGACTGAACAGATTCTATACATGTATCTTTAAAAAAATGTTTAGGACCAAAGATGGAATAGATACTATTTATTTATCTCTTCATGAAGGTAAGTATAATACAAAGAGTTTAATATTGGGTACATTATTTTATATATATATATATATATATATATATATATATATATATATATATATATATACACACACACACAATTGTGAGTAAAAGCAAACATTGATTGGTAATTCATAACCAATCTCTTTGGTAGGAAATAATTTTTCTTGAAACAACAACCAACCAACTTTTATTGCTTATATATACATTTGTGTAAGTGACTTCTTATTACTTATATAAATAAACATACATATAGCCATCTAGTTTTTAGCAAGCATCAATTTTTATTACATTGCCCAGTCGGCTTGGGCTGTAACATACACTGACTGCACCTCTGCAGAGGGGTAAGACCCCCTAAATGAGTGTCCTGATAATGACTCCAAACAATTGGATGGTGAGGTTCCAGTGATGCTGGAGCTTTGGGGAATGCAGAGCACCCCTCCATTGCCATTGCTCCCAGGTCCACTCTGGCCTGGAATGGTGGTACCTGATAGGGTCCTATCTATGGGTTAAATAGAACTAAACTGTATACTTATGCTCAACTGAATTGTTTGAATTAGAACTGTTTGACTAAACTGAATAGCTTGAAATAGAAATGTTTTTGACAATTAAAGTGTGTACTTACATTTAAACTGTGTACTTATGCTAAACTGAATTGTTTGAAATGGAACTGTTTTTGACACTGAAACTGTACTTATGCTAAACTGAATTGTTTAATATTGAACTGTTTTGACATTTCACTGTGTGTAAACAAAATCTATACTTATACTAAACTGAATTGGTTGAATTAGAACTGTTTGAATAGGCTGAATAGCTTGAAATAGAAATGTTTTTAACAATTAAACTCTATACTCATGCTAAACTGAATTGTTTGAAATAGAACTGATTATTTGTATAAAAATGGATTTGGCGTTAAATAATCTACAAAGGTTGATATGCCATAAAACCAAACCTACCCAATCTCTTTAATGCAGTGACGAGATACTGCTAAAGAAAATAATCAAGTTCCTTAATGCAAACACATCTATTCTTCTATTTCAATCAGCTATGGGAAAATAGGTTAGATTGGGCTCTTTAGCTTTTGTAAGGGAACTGATCTAGAAGAATGAAAATCTTTGAATACAAACCTGAGGAGTGTAGTTCAAGAGAAGCTGTGGCACATTAATGCTCCATTCTTCTGTTATCAGCTCATCCAAGAAGTGTGGCTGGTTCTATACAAAACTTCATGATTGTAAATAAATACCTTTTTGTTAGTAGTCCATTCATATCTTTAATCTGCTGAGCCCTCATACATTGAGATTAACAGAAGAGGTCCCTATATATATATATATATATATATATATATATATATATATATATATATATAAGAATATGCCTATATTGTCATAGTCACATACATACATGAACATTTATTTAGACATGCACCTGCACACACATTATCATGACTCTCATTTGTGTGTGTGTGTATATATATATATATATATATATATATATATATTCAAAATTAGATCTACATATACTCTTTCACCAACAGAGCTCTATTTATGATTATAGTAAACCATTCAAGTATACTACTTTATATATATGTATATGAGACTAGGCATGTATGCTTCAATTTTGTGATCTGTTTTGTCCCAAAACAATAACATAACTTATCATAGCTACAAACAACAAGAGAAAGAACAAATGCTATACTCTGATCTTCAACAAAATATCTAAAAAGATATTTAAGGAAACCACCAAAATTAGCTAACAAAAAATAAATTACCTTTACTTAAGTTGACTAGCATGGATTCAAGTGGCAAGTGAATTCCTGGTATTTATTCAGTACCCCACAAGTACCAAAATGCAGCACAAGGCCTTTTTAACATGGGAGACAAGTGTAGGACTATAACCCAGACACACCCAGCAGCTCCAAAAATGCCCCAAAAAGGAGCACCTCAAGTACCTGGTGATAAACCAAGCCCTGTTGGAGCAGGTGAAAGCCAAGGGCATGGCTCCCTGAGGCCTATGGAGAGTCAGTCTTACTCATGTGATAGGAATGCTGTGCTTCCCTGGCACCCATGTCAGGTGGCCTTGACCAACTCCCACAAAAGCCAAGACACATCCAACCTGCACCATGTACCAGGGAACACAGCCACCCAAAGTGTGTTGAGACCAGTGTGCCAGGACTGCAAGAAATGTTGACCTGCTAAAGGCAAGTGAATTCCCCCTCCCTTAAGCAAACAACTAGCAAATTTTATAGAAAAGGATGAACCCATTTCTAATCAGCTGGAGGGACAGGGTGATTCAACATTTGCTTGGCAAAGATAGGAGCGAGATGATCATAATAAGCAATCTCTACAAGTCATATAAAAGGTAGAAGAGTATGATTAACAAACTCCATCTCTCTTTCCCTGCTACCATTTAGTGTTGATTCCTTTTAGTTTTCATTTCCTAAGTTGAAAGTAGATCTGATTAAATAAAATTATCTTACAAAAGGTTTTAATCTATTTATATTCAAAATACTATAGGACTTAATTTTTATCTGTCTTGTAACCTGGTCTTACTACAAAAAAAAATGAGGATTTCCATTATGGTAACATAAGACATCACTTAATGCAGCTTGAAATAATGTGACAAAGAGAAAGAGTACTCGGACTACACTACTTCACCCCCCCCTCTCTCTCTCTGCCTAGTTGACTGGGGCTGTAGAATGACAACTGCAGCTTTGCAGAGAGGTAAGACTCCTTCACTATTGAGTGTCCTGGTATGACACTAAACCATCTGATAGCAAGGCTCTATTTGGAGAATGTGGACTATCCTTTTATTGCCATTACTCTCAGGTTCACTCTGACCCAGAGTGGTAGTACCTGTTAGAGTCCTATCTATGAGTCAAATAAAACCATTTAACCATTTTCTATTTTGGAAACCATTTAACTGTGTCCAAACAAATGAGCTCTGGCTTGTTTAAAAAATGTTACCTATAAATTATTCACTTAAAAATCATATGTATAAACCAGATTTGGCATTAGATAACCCACAATGGTTGATATGCCATAAAGAGCAACCAACCTTTCTCTCTTTCTCTTTCATTATAACTTTCTATATTTCAGTCTTCTCCCTTCTATGAATCACTTTGGATTCTTTTTCTTTTTCAATTTTTCTTTTATTCTAACTTATTCTGTCTTCACTTTTCCCCTATACTTTCTTTCCTTCTTTCATTGGTTTATTTAAGAGATCTAAAAGGATTTCAATTGAATAATTCCCCTGTGTTCTCAATTCACTGACATGATATGCCGTCATGATAGAAAAGCAGAAATGCCAAACCATGCATAAACAATCTTGTTATCAAACTTAATACTAGAATGAGTCAAAAGTTTTGCAATATTTTCATACATACTAGTTTATGGGGAATATATTATGTACTTGATGTAGTTCAAGCTGTGGTAGGTCCCCATTGTGGTTAGCAGTATCATATGACTGAAGCAGTTCAATCTGTGGAAGGTAGTATAGTGTTAGTTGGTGCACTGTCATGTTGTGCATTGCTTCCATTTGTGTTTGATTTGAAAACTTCACAGATGAGCATGGTGTGTATATGACATGACTGAAGCAGTTCAGTCTGTGGGGGGTAGTTGTAGTATATTGGTTAGTAAGAAACGGAAGCACTGTTTCAGCCATCTTTGAGTTGTGGATATAAAAGGCGGAAATGATTACTTCTCGGTGTACGTTAACTCTCTGGACTATTTGCGTTTAGTGCGTTAACCAGACTACAACAGTAGTATAGTGGTAGTTGGTGCACTGACATATTGTGCATTGCTTCCATCTGTGTTTAACTTGAAAGTTTCACAGATGAATATGTTGTGTATATGACATGATTGAAGTAGTTCAATCTGTGGAAGGTTGTATAGTGGTAGTTAGTGCACTGACACATTGTGCATTACATCCGTCTGTATTTGATTTTGAAAGCTTCACAAATGAACATGGTGTGTATATCACATAACTGAAGCAGTTCAATCTGTCGGAGGTTGTATTGTCTTAGTTAGTGCACTGATATGTTGTGCATTGCTTCCATCTGTATTTGATTTGAAAACCACATAGATGAACATGCAACTATGTCTTATTCAAAAATTTATGCTTTATAAGTTCAAACTTGTCTATAAGACCATGTTAACAATCAAAAACAACTGTTGTACAAAGATTTACTGTGCAGTTAATTGCAATATAGTAAATAATGTTTCAAGAAATTTTGTTCAGATTGCAAGAAACTCAATGATCTGGCTAAGTCAGGTAGGCCTAAAACCATGGATGTCAAGGCCATGCTCCCAGCTATACAGGTAAATAGTACTCAGAGAGTATCAGGCAAACTCAGCATCTCATAGTCTAGTGTGGTTTGTTGAATTTATGACCTTGGCAAAATCTACTGAATTGTACCTCATGTTACCAAAATATTGCAGAACTTTTGACTCACGTAACTTTGCTTGCATTATCCTAATATTTCTGTGTGTGTGTGTGTGTGTGTGTGTGTGTGTGTGTACATTAGCATAGTACCTTTCAAAAACTATTGGCCAAATGAATAGTGTTTGTCAATGGTCCGGGAGACCAGGGTTCAATCCCAGGTTGAGTCATACCAAAGACTCAAAAAATGGTAATTGATGCCACCTTGTTTAGCACTCAACACTATAAGGTGAGGATCAAGGATAAAGTGGAGCAATCCTGGGAATGGAGTAGCGCTCTTCCCTACACCTTGGTGTAGTAGCTATTGAAAAGGGAGCCTTTGGGTCGCTCTCGACTAACATCACCAACTTTACTTTTACTTCTATAGCTAATATTGTACTGTTTATTCTCAAAGAAACTTTTTATAAAATTTTAATTATTTAGAATTCAAAACAATTTAAATTAACAAACTTATTTTCAAATGTAAAGTTCTATATTACATTTTAAAAGATCTACTATTCTTTAAGAAACTTTATTAAAAATTTTTTTTTTTTTTTTTTCAAATATCAAATTTAAGAGCAAAAAATTCACAATTTATTGAAATGTTGAAACTAAATATTTCTAAGAAGATTGAATATTTAATCACACACACATTTTCTTGGCTGTTCACTCAACAAAAATAACACACAGGATATGAACTAAAAATTTGTTCTATATCTCTAAAGTGTATCATTTTCTAAAGTTTTCTTTAAAAAAAATATATATATTCAATTGTAATAACAATGAAAGAAAAAATATATTAATATGATTCTTAAAATTTATAGTTTGATTTTTTTTCTAAATCTTTGAAGTCTCTTTTTTTATTGCTTTACTAAAAATTAACTAGTCTACTTGAGTTCAAATCCTAAATACAGTTGTTTACCTTTCCCATAGTATGAATCTACCTATTCTCCCTCCAGCTATGAGTAAATAATACGGCAGACCGGACTCTTTAAGATTGGTATAGCTACTGATATAGGAGAAGGAAAACTCTGAATTCAAATCTATTGTATACTTGAAGAGGGATGGGTTCCACTAGGCTATTCCTGCCTAAGATGCACTACATGAATCGTACCCCTATGTCCAAACCAGGTTACCAGACCAGTGGGAGAAAGAAACAAATGCATTCCAATTTTAAATTACAACATTTCTAAGTAATTAATTTGTTTTAAATAAATTGTTTTTTTTTTTAGCATGACACAATCTGGTGAACAAATAAATTTAGTGACACTAGTTATATATATATATATATATATATATATATATATATATATATATATATATATATATATATATAGTATTATTTGTAAATAAATAGGTAAATAAAAAAAACGGAAATTCAATAAAACGAGGAGGTACCTCTTCAACTCTCCCCTCCCCCGTGTCTATTCTGTTTTATTTATCCATTAGATCTGAAGAAGTCCTGTTATATTTTTCTTCATGTTTTTGGTTCACACCAGAAACGAAAAACAGGATGGAAATAAATTTATAATCCTAAAATAACCGGTCTTTGGTTTTTTTTCTTTAAAGAAAATATATATATATATATATGAGTAAAATATGAAGTTAAATCAAAAAGATATGTTGTAAAAAGAAGAAAACAGAGAGAAAAATATATATAGATGGATGAGAAAAACTTATTACTCAATATTTAGTGATAAATTTTAGTAATATTTAGTTATAATTTTTTTCATCCATTTATATATATTTTTCTTTCCATTTTCTTTTTACAACATATATATATATATATATATATATATATATATATGTTGTATGTGTGTGTGTGCATGTGTGTGTGTTTGATTAAATAAGACTGACACTTTGCTTCTACCTATTTTATAATTGATTTATTCAAGTCATCATAATCCATTGTTGACAAATAAAAGGCACTATTAAAAATAACTTGTCTACTTGAGTTCATATATATATATATATATATATATATATATATATATATATAAGGCTGTTTGCCTTTCACATAGTATGAATCTGCTTACACTCCCTCCAGCTATGGGTAAATAATAGGGCAGACCTGACTCTTTAACCTTGGTATTGTTGCCAGTGTAGAAGAAGGAAAACTGAATTCAAATCACTTGTATATTTTAAGTGGGATGAGTTCCACCTGACTATTCCTGCCTAAGATATACTTCCACTTCTATCTATTTTATCACTGATTCATTCAAGTCTTCATAAACCACATTGTTGACCAACAAATAAAACACATTATTAAAAATATCAACTTTAATTACAATGGAAATAATACTATATCAAACAACTCTAAAAACATTAAACTCTAAATACTGAAAAATTCTAATTGAGAACACTTCCATATTACAGAAGGAAAAAACAAACACTCCAAATTCTTGAAGTTCTATCGATAAAGATTAACAAACCTTTAAATAAGATCAATTTTGAATATAGCAGCCATGTTCTGAAATGCCTTTAATATTTCTTCCTACCAATGCTTTCTCTTACATTCTCCTCTCACTTGTTCTTTCTCCTACTCTTTGAATAAATGCATACCACTTGTCATTGTGTTTGTTCCCCTGAAGATGGGTCTATCTGTGGCTAAAAGTACTTGGGGAAAAAATATGGTGTCTTTTTTAATTTATTTTATCCAAATATCAAATGAGTCATACAAAGACTTGAACGGATCACTAATAAAATAAGTAGAAGAGAAGTGTCTGTCACAAACATGTTTAAAAGAGAAAATGCTGCCTATTATATATATATATATATATATATATATATATATATATATATATATATATATTTAATTGATTATCTTGAGCATTTTTTATTTGTGTTAAGATGACCATACAAGTTTTAGTATAAATTTGAACTTCTATTTTGACTTTGTTTAATAATTCATCATTTAAGCTAGTAGACCATTGTTAGTTAATTTAATTCTTAGTAAGTGCTCCATATTTTTGGCCTTGTACCAAGCTAAGGCTAGTAAATGACTACTTTGATTTATAACAAAGAATCTGACATGAACAGCAAATAAATGAACTTTTACAATAAATGACATGCAATTATTCAGTGTGAATTTTTCACTACAGAGATTTTAATGTTGCCTTTTCCTTTGATGTGGTAAACTCCGTGGACATTTCTACAAACCTGCTATTAAGAATTAAACTCCTTTTCATGGAAATATAATTATTTCACAACAGCTTGGTTTATTTTTAATAGATGCACACCTACTTATATATTATGTATACAAACAAATGCCAGTAGAGTAGTTATTTGTGGGTGTGGTAGATTTTTACAGTATTGAGGATTAGTAAAATGGATTTTGTTTTTTTTTTGTTTTTTTTAATTTATTTTTGTATTTAATTTTATGGTTCAGTCATCAACTTGTTTTGATTTTTTCCTTCCCCTTTGCAATGTTTCTACAATGGGGTCTGTTTTAAAACATCTTACTTTAAATCCCCTTCATTTTCTCAAAAAAAAACAGAAAATGAAACCTTTTTAGGTTCTTGATTTTAAGTCTTAAGTTTGATACAGAGTGTTTTAAAAAATTTGATACCATTTGAGATGTATGAAGGTTTCTTAGGAATATTGATACCATTTCGTCATCTAATAATTTGACCAATTCTTGTTAAAATCATTTCAAATTTTAACAGCTTGAGTAGAAACTATTCAACATTCAATGTTTAATGTTTAAATGTCTTTTCTTTTCGAGTGAATGGTATTTCTATACCTGAAAAGAAAAAGAAGAAAACATTAAACATAGAATGTTGAGTTATTTCTACACATGATTTTAAAATTTGAAATCATTTGAATGAGAATTGGTCAAGTTATTAGATTACAAAGTGATATTAATTTTCTTGAAATATCCTGTATATTACAAAAATTATGTACAAAATTCAATATAAAAAGAAATTACCTTTCTTGCTTTTAAATTCCCTAAACTTTTAGGTAGCACTTTATATACTCAGCTCATGTCTCCCTCATGTCATTTTTAATGATATATATATAAAAAAAAATGCTAATCTTGTTTGCTTAGATTTTAAAATCCATTAAGAAAATGAGCCATGAAACATATATCCTATTCCACACTTTCATCCTGGAGTTCAACCAGACACATCATTTCTCAAGTTTCTTTAACCTTTTCAAAAAAAGAATTCAATAAAAATTTTTTAGGAAAAGTTATCTCCCTTAGACAAATAACTATTCAGCATCTCCCTCATTCATAATATACTTTGGGGGCAAAATAAAAATATACAAGTTCAGTCACACTTGGACAATGGTTAACTAGTTAGCTTTGCCTAGCATTTCCTTAACATGGTAATTTTTTCCTTATTAGATGCTCTACCCATGTGGGTTTTATGATAAAGTAAGTTAAGGTTATTTCTATTGTTAGAGGAAGCAATGTTAACTATTATTATTATTGATAATTTTGACCAGGCTTTAATTTTTTGTTACTTTTTTTTACTGTAACATACACAGGTTGTCAACATGAAACAGCAAGAAATTGTATATCAAAAATAATAATGAATAAACAATCAATGCAATCTAAAGAATATTAATGAATATGGAGGTTCTCGTGGTGTAATGGCTATCGTCTTAGGAAAGGACATGGTGACCCAAGTTCAAATCCTAAATGAGGGTATTTGCAGTCCTTCATTTAAATATGTTTGATTAGATAATAAAGATATTTGTCTACATAATTTTATTAGAATCCTTTCCCATTGAAGGTCTAATACTAATGGTTGGCATTCAACTATTCTCCCTCCGTCTATATAGGGCAGACTGGAATTTTTAACTGGTCTAGAAAAAGGAAAACTCTGAATTCAAAGCTGTTAAACTCTGCTTAAAAAATTGACCTTCTGTCACATTCTACTCCTGAAGGGGTAGGTAAATGCATATCAATAAATAGGGCACTGAAAGAGATCAAGAAATGAAATAATGGACGAGTTTAAAAGGTTTGATTTTAGCTTCTGCCAACTAGTAGCTCTATGTAGATCAGCTAGTACATTTAACCAAACTTCTCAAGGCAAAAGAGATATGAGTTTGAATCTCATTGAGTGATTATCCATTCATTATTTCCAATTTGTGCTGTTCTTTGCTATCGCAAATTGATGAACTTCCTGAGTTGCTTGGAAAATTAAAAAAAAAAAAGACCAAAATTTGTGTCAAAAGAAAGTTATTAATAAGCTAAACTTAGTAAATAAGTTTTTAATGGTTAGAGTGTTCGCCAATGGCCCGGGAGACCTGGGTACAATCCTAGGTCAAGTCATACCAAAGACTCAAAAAATAGTACTTGATGCTGCCTTGCTTAACACTCATCATTATAAGGTAAGGATCAAGGGTAAATTGAAGCAATCCAGGGAAAGGAGTAGCGCCCTCCCCTACATCTTGGTGTAGTAGCTATTGAAAAGGGAGTCTTCGGGTCACCCTCAACTATGGTCGCCAACTTTACTTACTTTATCTATCATAGATGGAATGTTTTGAAAATTTAATTTAATTTGCATTTTGTGTAAACATTATTTATATTCTAGTTGTTGAAGGCATTTTAGAAAATCTGCTCATAAGTTATTTAATTGAGTAGAAATTGATATTCTAAAATGGCACTTAACACTTGAAATAAGAGATAATTATCTTCCTTGTTCCAGATTACATAAAGGTTTTTCTAGATACAATTCTCAGGCAATAGCATTTACTTCACTCTCAATGAGTGCATACTGATGTAAATTCAGTAAATTAGCCTGGTATGAATGCATTAATATGCAACTTCAGAGATAATTGCATAGTGTACTTAGGCCTGGCTTTGAATCAACCCTGAGTGTCCCTAGATTGGCCCTTCCAACGTATAGCAATGAGTGTCTTCTATGTCAGACTCTTTACATACATTGTTTGCACATATAGACAGACTAGTTGGCTTACTTTGTATCATTTAAAACCAGGTCACTCTACCACCTCCAAATCATTATTGAGTTGTTGGAGACTACTTCATACATATGGTGCCAAAGAGGAACTCAGTAGCAATGATAGTGCACCTTTCACATCCAGCATTTTAGCAATTCCTAAAAACATGGTGTGTGAAGCACAGACTGTCCTCAGTAGCATACCCCCAGTATAATAGTAGAGCAGAGTGAGCTGTAAAAACTGCAAAGAGGATAGTAAATAGCAATATAGATTGCCTGGGTTCATTAAACAATGACAAATTGGCTAGAGCCATTCTTCAATACCACAACAATCCTATCCAAGCTGTTGGTCTATCCTCTATACAACTTCTACTTCCCTGTTGACTTTGTGACTTCTTTCCTTCACAACTTATTCTCTACAGGCCACATCCTGAATAGAGAACTACAACACAACATTGTGAGGAAAGCCTTTATCAATGTAATACTTAGATGAAAAAGAGGTATAACAGAGGTACTCTTGACTTTTTCAGGAGAGTGATACAGAAGCCATACAAAATCAGCTCAACTGCTAGTGGAACATTAAGGGCAAAGTAATTATAGTTCTTCACCATTACCGAATCAGAGTTTATGAATCAGGCAAGATCACACTTATAAATCACTGTTTCTTGAGGAAGGGGGAATTTCAAAAGATGTCCAATTCGATACCAAGTGCATTGCCCAGGCCCACGGGTTTTGTCAGTGATATTCCTGTCAGGCATTCCAATTTCTCAATCTCTCCCAGTCATAATACCCAGGCAACAGTTGGACATCTTATGAGAGACTCTCATACACCATCATGCCTCCAGTACACACAATGTATACCATTGAGAATTCCTAGTGCTCTATTCAAATTACTTCTGCATGACAGTGTGGTTCCTAAAGAATTGTCTGCCTTTTGTAAGATGTTGACTGCGCATGAGGGATCAGAATAAAAGGGAATTATCAGAATAAAAGGAAATTATCTCCCTTGTTCCTCCTACATTTTCATAGAAATACAAATAAGACTGACTATTGGACTGACACAAGGTTTTCAACTACCATTTTTTACAAACATGCAACACAATATAGTTCAAAATTTATGAATTTTTATAAATACTATAATCAATAAAAAAAAATATAGACAATTACTATAATCATTAATATGAAAGAATTGGTATAACAGGAGCTGCTAAGAGTTGGTGGTGGGGGCATTAGAACCATGACAGAATCTTTGGAAAAAATCACTCAGTGTTTTTAGATAAAGAGAACAAACCCATGGTTAATTAGTGCTGGAAAGGAATCAATTCTATCTGGGTAACCTGGGTAAGGCAATCTGATGTTAAAAGGCCTGAAATCTCTGATGAACTTGGGAACATTTCTAATGAAATATGTCTATAGATATAGAAAATAATTATCTCCCATAGATACTTGGCATGTCCCGTAAGGTGTTACATGACAGTCTCCGAAACTCCTTCTCAACCTGTTTTTGCCTCTGTTCTTCAAACACGAGAGACATTGCCCAAGATCCTGCCAGAGAATGGTAAATTTATATGGCTATGTTACCCCTCTCGTTCTGCTCACATGTTTCAGTTGAATTAGCAAAATGTGTTCTCAAGATCTTGCTTCCAAACTAAGGGTGAATTTTGTTTGACAAGATCTTGTTAAAGAACATGCCTGTGTTACTTAGTTGACTAACCCAAATCAAGACTTTGTATTATTGATATTCATTGGGATAAGGAAATTGATAATTACATTGAGCAAATTTTCGGAAGAGGTTACTCCTGATAATATTATTTGAAGGCCTCCAAACTGCTCTTCAACCTGGCAGATTTGGAATTTATTTTTGTTAAGGATCATACCATTTTTTGCACTGTGTGATAAGTACTCAGATGTTTGGTAGAAGGCACCTTCTATGTTATAGTCAAAGAGTAGCATATCATTGACAACTTTCACTTTGCAGGAAATGTCTTTTATTAATTCATTGTATCTATGTGTATGCATTGCTGAAGGCTAAATATCCCTAGGTTATCTTGAAATAAATGAAACTGCCCCACTCCATGATGAATGTCATAAGTAGCTGAGATTCGTCATCTAGGGAAATTGAGTAGTAATCATCCAAAAGTCTTCTTTGTGTTGGTGGGTACCTGTAATGCTAATTGAAATGGTAAACTGGTATGGTGGGTCTCTCATTTGCTGGTTGGTTAGTTGGGTTTTATGCCATGTCAACCTTTGTAGGTTATTTAACGCCAAATCCATTTTTATGTAAATAACCAGTTCTATTTAAAACAATTCAGTTTAGCATGAGTACACAGTTTTATTGTCAAAAACGTTTCTATTTCAACCTATTCAGTTATATATAACAATCCAGTTTAGTGTAAATACAGTTTCAATGTCAAAAACAGTTCTATTTCGAATAACTCTGTTTAACATGCACACAGTTTCAATGTAAGTACGGTTTAATTATCAAAATTATCAAAAACATTTCTATTTCAAGCTTTTCAGTTTCATCAAACAATTCAGTTTAGCATAAGTATGCCATTAGTTCTATTAAACCTATAGATAGGACCTTATCATATTTACCCAACCGCTCAGGCAGGATATGACACACGGTCAATTTTTAAGCGGAGTTTAACAGGTTTGAATTCAGAGTTTTCCTTCTCCTAGACTAGTTGCCTCACCAAGGCTGAAGAACCCAGTCTATCCTACTATTTACCCATAGCTGGAGGGAGAATAATTGGATTCATACCTTTCCCAAGGGTATTAGTGCTATGTGAAATGCAATTAGTCTGGTCCAGGATTTGAACTCGTGTCGCCGTGTTCATTTCCTACGACGATAACAATTACACCATGGGCACCTTATTAGGTACTACCACGCCGGGCCAGAGTGGACCTGGGAGCAATGGCATTGAAGGGGTGTTCCGTATTTCCCAAAGCCCCAGCATTACTGGGACCTCACCATCAGACTGTTTCATGTGATATCCAGGACACTCATTGGGAGTGGGGGGTTTACCCCTCTTCAGAGGTGCAGTCAGTGTATTCTACAGCCCCAGCCGACTGGGCAATACACAGTTAAATGTCAAACAATTTTATTTCAGATAATTCAGTTTAGTATAAGTACACATTTTACACGTCAAAACAGTGCTATTTCGAGCAATTCAGTTTAGCATTAGTACGCAGTTTAAATGTCAAAACAGTTCTATTTTAAACAATTCAGTTTAGCATAAATACGCAGTTTGAATGCAAAATTCAGTATAGTGAAGGAAGCATGGTTTAGTTCTATTTAACCCATAGATAGGACCCTTATCAGGTGCTACCACTCCGGGTCAGAGTGGACCTGGGAGCAATGGGAATAATGGGTTACTCCATATTCCCCAAAGCTCCAGCATTACTAGAACCTCACCATCAGATTGTTTAGTGTCATATCTAGGACACTCATTGGTGGGATCTTACCCCTCTGCAGAGGTGCAGTCGGTGTATTCTACAGCCGACTGGGCAACTCTCATTTGCATTGGGAATTTATGTGGTTGTCAACTGTTTTTCTAGGTTTCACATTTATTTTTTAGTGCTACACCAATTATTAGAGGTACAAACAAATACTGGAGTAGTAATTTACTAAGCTTTTTGCTTAGATGTTACACAAGGCCATATGAATCGTGCACCCAATAAGAATCAAACTCACTCATGAAGGTTTGCTAGTCTAGCTTGCTAACCATTACACCACCTGAAGTGCCCTAAAAAATACTTAAGTTGGGATGTCTCTTTTGAGACATCCCAATTCCCTGTAGCACTTGCTACTTGAGATAGTATGGTATTGGAGTAGGGTTATATCTGGCTTTGAGGGTTGAACCTTCCTTATAATGGATGTTAGCTGAGGAACTAGACCTAACGGGAAATTTTCTGCAACTGTTGAAAACTGTTGTCATTAATTGGCCTAACAACTATTTTTCAAGATTATATTTTCACTGGTTTCTTGAAAAGGAAAAGTTTTAAGATAATTAGATAGTTGCAGGCTTTTGTTATGCCCAGGTTTAAATTCAATAAGTTTGGTGTATTATGCTGCCAATCTGGGAGTAGAGCATTATGTTACTAAATTAATTACAGGGGTGGGTAGCACCATCATAGGTTTGGGAAAGCATGGGCATAGTATATCTACATCTATGTAGGCTGTCTTTTCAGGATTATAATACCTGTATTTTTTGTACATATATTGCCTGTTTTGTAGTCCTTCCTTTTATTGTGAACTTACATAGCCAACCTCAACATACCAAGGAGAACCTTCCCATTGCGCTAAATCTTTTTTTGTGGGGATTAAATCCATCTCTGATAGTTCCATGTGCTATTGGTGTTTTGGCCTGTCTACAATCAGGGTAGATCCTGGGCCTGATAGCATAGGCAATGGTGATATCTTTTGCTTGTCTTGGGTCTGGATGTGGGGAGAATGGAATTAATGTTGCTTCTACTTCTTCATGGCTGTAGCTATTACTTAGTGTGTAGGTATTAATTTCTATCTCAAACATTACATATACAATAATGTTATCCATTGTGGCTTTTGCATCCTTGATACACTGTATGGTACAGTGTTTGTTCTCAACTTTTAACTGGCTGATCTTTGCGGAGTGATTCTGCCAGTCACAAGCATTGCATGTTTGACCTCATAATGTGCGTGCTCATTGCTGGCCATTAGTTCCAGCCCTATCATACTGGTAGCTGTCACAGGCTCCATATGCATTATGGTGGGGTTGTGTCCCAGCTACATTATTTTCATGGTTGGTTCCACGGTATTCGTTCAGCATTTTGAGACTGATTTTCATAAGCTTCTTGCTTGCAATTGTCTGTGCTTAATGCTTAGCAGAGGTGACAGATATACCTGCTCACCCAGGTCTGATCCTGTTCTGAACACCACATAGAAATATAGGTTAGATAGAGATGATACTTCAGCAACAAATAACAATTGGCATCCATCTTTGTTTTCCTACAGAGCCTCATTATCAGCATATTTATAGAAGACAAGAGGGATAACTCCTGCACTTACACTGAAGCATCATATATGAAAACAGAAGCTTATAAAAAAAAGAATAGTTGTTATGCGGTTACCAAGTTATCCTGTTTCAAGCCTGTAGTTCAATGTCCTACTTTTGTATATCCTCCATTTATCCTTTTATATCTAACCCATTTCTTCATATGCAAACTACATACAACCACTGTCCAACATCATTACAATAATAAAATCAAGTTTTCTGTTATCTTTAATAACTTGTGCCTAAAAAGAAAAATTACAGCCCAAGTACATCCTATTTTTATCCTTCTAAATATGTCTTTAATTTCTGTTATGTAGAAAGACTGGTTACACCTGGCTCTTCTGATTTAATCTGTCATTAATTAAATTTGTTACCTTCTTCCTTCTTTCAGCCTTTACCTGTACTGAGGAGTACAAAACTACAGAACCTGACTTCTTTAGTCTTTCCAAAAAAGGTATGAACTGTTAACATTTCTGACCTGTAGCAACCTAGTTATTAGTACACTGCATGCAAGCATGTTCACTAATCTAGATTCTGATTCACTTTTAATTCCTTACTTTTTATTTTGTTTTCATTATTTTCATTTTATCTTTATTATCAATAATTTTGACTAGTATTATCTATAATCTTGCTAAGTCTAGTTGCTTTCTATTTCATCTCACTCATTACATCACCAGGAACAATATGAATTGGGGAAAAAAGAATTTAGAAAATAAACTCCCAGTGAGATTATAATGGTTGACAGAACTTCATCAAAAAGTAGATGAATATTTTCATTCAGTTTAATTTTTTCTGTGATTATTTGTGTTGTTTGTAAACTCTACTTTCTCAAAGAAAAATTAAAATCTTGTCAAATGTTTAAACTCGTATGTATGAAAACAGAAATGAAGATATAAAACAATATTTTACTCTTTATATAACCAAGTAGTTTTACAGTGGCTCAAAAAAGACAAAAATTGTATCTTATAATTCAGTATTATCCATAAATAAGTTCACACCTTGTCAATAATGAAAACTAAGACTCAGAAAATAATATCAAACAAGCTTTATTCAGCAAAATGCAAGTGGTTACAAAAACATGTGTGAAGAGCAATTCTGATTATGGCTGACTGCTATAATCCAGAGACTGGGCTGTAAACATTTCCAAGTATCCACCGTCATAAACTTATCATATTTACGACATCCTTTCCTACTTGGAAAAGAGCCCAGTTATTTTAGTCCCAACCATACCTTTTTGGGGGACACCAAAACATGACCTGATCTCCAAAGTACTTGTCCAATATCCCTGTCTGATTGATCATGGTCCTCCATGCAATGACCACTTTCTAGGATCACCAAAGACTCATTCTGCATATATATCAGTCCAATAGATGCTAGTTTGGGAGGAATCTCAATTGAGGACTACTGAGAAGCTTGCTGAGGTGAAAATGTTTCAGTGCCGGTAGGATATGGGGCCTAATCATGAACTAACACAGTTGATTTTCTCCCGTCTGGATATCTGATGCAAGCAAATGATTGATTGCTGTCAATCAGGTCAACTTGATCCACCAAAGGATCTCTCTTGCGAGTACAAATGAATTGTCTCAACAACACCGGCACCGGGTTCATCAACCAGGATGGGAGGGAGTTCTTATGAGTTGTGCGTCTCTGAAATTTAAAAAAATGTTCATGTGGTGTACAATTTGTTGGCGTACATAACAGGGACCGCATAAAATGAAGACCCTGTGGTAAGACCTACTCCCAATGTTTATGTGTCTTAAGAGCTAATTGAATTGTTTTCCAGACAACTCGAACATACCATTCAGCCGGATCGTTAACCTGAGGATGATAGGGTGTCGAGTTACTGGTAGCAACCCCTTTTTTTAGTAGATATTCCTTTAGTTCTCGGGATATAAAAGAATGGCCTCTATCCGAATATATGTAATTTGGCATTCCACTCATACTTAAAAGGAGTTTACAATTTATGACTGTAGTGATTTGCATGTCTGTACTGTACGGGCATATAAAAATGGAAATCGTGAGTATTCATCAACGATGACCAACAAATATCGATTGAGAGTAGCAGTTGGGAGAGATCCCTTAAAATCAATACTAGTCCTTTGCATTGGGCTAGTGGCCTTAATCAGTGTACCTTCAGCAGGTCGATAAGACTGAGGTTTGAGTTCTGCACAAATTCTTCAGGATGCACAAGTTTTCTTGACATCTACAGTTGAAAAGAGAAGATTTCTTGACCGCACAAAATGTAAGAGTCTCGAGACACCTGGATGGCATAGTTTTTCATGTAACTCTACCAGGACTGAGGTTTGATAACTTAATGATGCACAATAAGTGCAACTGAAAGTGTCTGCAGCAACATTATTTCTTCCCGGTCAATATTCAATATTGAAGGACAGTTCCATTCTCCACTCATTAATTCTAGCATTCTTTATTTTGGTTTGTTTTCTGTTATTTTTTTTATATTTTCATCATACAACGTGTGAAAGCATGTGCGATACTCTGTCCTCATCAGCCGCCAACCAGGGTAATAACACAGTTTCGGTAGCTCAAGGCGGTACTGCCACTGCTGGCGCTACTAAGCAGCTTTTGCCGCAGGACAGGGTATTTTAAAGAATACATAAATACATAGTACATATTTAAAAGAATGTATAAATGATACAGACCTTGCGTCTGTATAAAGTTTGAAGTGATTTGGGGACAAAAGATGCTTCTATTTCCGTACAGCTTCTATTATGGCTAGAGCTTTCTTCTCAACAATGCTATATCCCCTTTCACTTGCCTGGAGTGATCTTAATATGAATGGTATGGGTCTTCCATTCCCTACACAATACCCTAAGGCATTTATCATAGTTACCTTCCTTATGGTTTTAGAATCATTCAAGATCAAGCATCTTTTCTTCACTACCCTCATGAAATTTTCCACATTGTTATCATGTTTTTCTGTTTCACCACCATTTATTACATTGTCAAGATAGGTGAATATATCAGTTAGATTTTCCTCTCTTACAATTTCATTCATTGCACGTTGGAAAGCAGGAACACTTTTAGTTACTGTGAAAGGGAGACAAGTAAATTCAAAAAGCTGACCATTTGCTTCAAAATCAGTATATTTTCTATCAGATTCTTTAAGCCTGAAATGATGAAAAACATTTATACCTGACAAGATTTGTAACCAGGTCAGATATTTTTTGTAATAGAAAGGCATCTAATTCTGTATAGATATTTATGGTTTGAGAATAGTCCACACATAATCTTTTTTTACGTTTTTTAGTTTCATCTACTTGTGCATGCCATGATGACATACTGGGTTCAATAATCCCATCTTCTGAAGTTTACCAATTTCCATAGCAATAAAATCCAAATCCTCCTTATTAAAACATCTTGATTTAGTAGCAATCAGTTTGCATTTAGTTGAAATTCACAGGAACAAGGTCAATTTAGCTATATTAGCAGCTTCCTTGGCAAAATAGGCACCTGTACCTTTCACAACAAGTTCCGGCAATTGACTGCCAGATTCATATGTAAATTTGAGATGTTGGGACTGAAATTTCCGTCCAAGAACAACATCACAACAGAGGTCTTTTATGATAGTCAAACAAACAAGTATATAATTTATCATTCAAACCCAGTTTAAAATTGAGTATTACAAACCCATTAGACCGATTATTAACACTTTTCTGGGTCATAGTTACTTATTTCAAAAAAGGAAAAGTTTTCAGAGACAGCAATTTTCTTGCTGATAAGATTTTTGGAAGCACAAGAGTCTATCAAGGTGTTTAAAGTCTTATTTTCAACTGTGACAAAAGTAGCAGCATGAGAAAGTCATACAGGTACTATTTTAGTATCTACAGAAATACAAGCCAAATGCATCCTAGCATTAGTTGCATTTGATCTACACATTTTCTAGTAATGCTCCTGCTAATTACAGCGATGGCAAATTATGTCACGTGCTGGACAAATAGACTGTTTATGGTAAGGTATAGTACCACAGAAAAAACAAGCTTTTTTACCAGCAGTGTTATTTAAAAATGTAGTTGGAGTCTTCTTATGACCAATGTTCTATTTTTGGTTAGATGTGGTAGCAACAGTTGTTTGGTTATCCTCTCTCCTTCCACCGTGAAAACTACTACTGCATGTTGAGTCGACATGTAGTCCACTGTCGTCAATGGCTATGAGGGATGAATTAGGGGAGGGATGCAAGCCTCATTATTTTTCTGGGCTAAATCCAGCATTGGTGCTTGTTTGTATGCTCTCTGGAGGTCCAATATTTTATTCTCAAGTAATCTCTGTCGGATAACTGGTGATGTTATCCTGCAGATAAAAGCATCTCTCACAGCTTTATCACCGACTTGCTTAGCCGTTCTGTCTCTAAAATTGTAGTCTTGCCATAATCTTTCAAGGCTTTGGAAAATAATCTTCAATTGATTTGTCTTGTCTTCGCTTCCTTGTAACTTGTAGGTGGTGTGCAAATACTTCATTAGGTTTTTTTTTTTTTTTTTTTACTTATATTGAATCCAACTGGTTTAGTGCCGATTTTATATCTTCACAGGATTCAATAAACTTGTAGGCTGTAGGGCTTACATTACTGATTAGCACATGTAGTTTGTTGGGAATTTTGTTCTGGTAGTGGTCCAAATAGGTGATAAAAATGGTACACCAATGTCGTCATTCTCTGTGTCGTCATGTGTTAAATTCAGGTCGATGTCTAATATTCTGGGTTTATAGCCAAAACCTGACACAGGGTCCAACATGCTGATTATTAGATATTTTGCTGAATAAATTGTCAAGAATGAAGACTAAGATTCGGAAAATAATATAAAACAATCTTTATTCAGCAAAATACAAGTGGTATCGAAAAAATGTGCAAAGAGTAATTCTAAATATCCCTGACTGCCGTAATCCATAGACAGAGCTGCAAATATTTCCAGGTATCCACCGTCGTAAACTTATCTCATTTACAACACACTTAATAATTTTTTATAAAATTTTAATGTTTTTTTTTAAACCAAAGATATGTGTATTTCATTATTTCTAGTGGGACATTGTACAATAAAAACTGATATTATTAGGTATTATTCATTACCAAAATCAATAGTCTGTAACCAAAAATAAAATAGCCCAGGTGGCTGGGACTGTAAAATACATCAACTGTATCACTGCGGAAGGGTAAGACCCCTTTCACAACAAGCGTCCTGGATATGACATTAAACCATCTGATGGTGAGGCTCCAGTTTTGGGGCTTTGGGGAATGTGGAGTACACCTTCATTGCCATTACTCCTTGGTCCACTCTAACCCAGAGTGATATGTAAGTCAGATAGATCTGTATGAAAATTATTAGTAATAGATAGGAATACTTGATACCATATAACTGTGTAAATTATTTGTATTAAGAATTGTTACTTGAAGCTATAATTGTTTAAAAATTATTATCATTAGTTACTTGAATCCATATTGCTCACCCCCCAAAAAAAAAGACTGACACCAACATTAAATAACTCAACAAGGGGGGTTATGCTGTAAAACAAACTAACCAACCAACATTTTTACCATTGTTTGATACATACCAAGTCAAATCCAAGGTGGTTCCTCAAAGTTTGGAGAATTTGATCAGTCCGTTCATCTGTCAAGTTACTTGATATTTCTTATGTCAATATATCACTCCACCAAAAAATAAAAACATAATTTTCTGTCAGTTTTTCCTTTCTTTTTTTTTCAGGAAATTACCTTAAATTCCCTGAAAAATGCCTTAAATTCCCTGAAATTTTGGGTTGCAACTGAAAAGTTCCTCTTATAGAATGTGACGAAATGAGGTTTATTTTTCAACATAGTCCCCTCCCCTTGTGGTCCACACACTCCTTCTATCAGTGTTCCAGTGCTTGGATCCCAGGGGTTAAAAAAAGTCATCAACAGCAGATATGACATCATCATATGGTCTTTTCAGTCTGCCCTGTATATATACTCAGCTATTGTCTTCCTCATGTCTTTTTTACATCTTATTTGCTTGAATGTTAAATTTTGATAGATCGTATTATCAATAAGATTTCTCTCAAATCTATGAACATTTTATCGAATTTTAAGGTTTGTACACTTGATTTATGGCTTTCTACTCTCTGTCTGAGCACAAATTTCCTTTGTTTGAACATAAGTTTGTTCTTATTCATTTGTTAAAGTCATTTTTCATCTAAAAAAAAAAGATTGCCACGACAAAGTTATGGCCTCATAAAATATGTATCCCTTCTTTAAACACTCCATGTGCTATAGGAACTGAATTTTAGCTATTGGTATCAAAAATGTAATATAATAGCTGTCTATGATTTTGAGAAGTCATTAACATTCCAAGTTCTGTTCAGACACTTGGAATCCTCTTATGTGTTTTTGAAAATTGTTAATATAATGTTTCAGCCAATCCATTCTACAACCATCTTCTGGTATATAAATTTGTAAAGAAAAAGAGGGGTTATTTATCATCTTTATGATATCTCATTTCTTTACAAATTATACACATGAGAAAAGATGTTGAATAGATTGGCTGAAATGCACTAAACAACATTGGCAACATAAAGAGTTTGATTGTTAAAAGAAAAAAAGAAATTGAAAAGAATAATAGTGCTATATTGAGGGAAAAGCATTGGCCTTAAGGCCTCATGTGACCTTCTAAACTATCAAGTAATGCCTTCCTTAAAATTGAACACCTCCAATTTAGAATTCAATATTCAAATATTCACAAAATGTAATCTCAAATGAGTCATTGAAAAGTTAGTAAATTTTTTCAGGTTTTTTTCCATTCCTTTTTAAGTAGAATATATTCAACAACGCTTACAGCATCCTAAAATACTCTCGACACGTGAATTTTTGGTGGGTTCCATCTGAAAAATGCTTATAAAATCACTATAAACACATAAAATCCATACATCAAACGAAAGAAAATTTGATTTGTTTTCTTTGTTTTTAATGGCATATCAACTTTCATGGGTTATTCAATGCCTAAGCCATCTTTGTAGACAGTAGCGGTAGTATTGAACCCATAGCTGAGCTCCCTAACTTGTACAAGGTTATTGATCCGGAAGTGAACGCAATAGCTTACCTGGAGCTTGAACTCACTTACTATAATGTCGAGGTGTAGTACGTTAGTTACTGTGCCATTGGGACTCTCCTTAAAAAGAAGTTGATTTATCTTTTCATAGCCCCTCCAGCTACTTAAAACTAAAATCCCTGCTGAAAAATGCAGAGTCATCTGTCATCAGCCTACAGAATTTTTCACAACTACCTAAAGCGAACCTCGTTATTGCCGTGTTTGATAGCATATGAAATTTTCCAATACCAACACAGAGGCTATTTTTGAGATAAATTGATTCTGCAGACCGTCTCAAAAGTAGTTTCTAACTGTTGAACAAAATTGATTGTATTTGTAAGCTTCTCTTAACGGTATAATGATTTATTTCATTATTACTCATAATTAAAAAGAGGTTTCTTGTTTCCAGTTGAACCCATCCGACATGCAATCCTTCTCTGCTATATAAAAGCAGTCACTAAGGGCCTTCGAGCATTCATACGGGGTGGCTGGAATCACTGACAAGCAAAGATTGACATTGCACCTGGCCTTTTGGCCTGGTGAATCAATGACAAAGACCTAATTGCTCCAAATCTTCTGGCCTGATGAGCACCTGATCCTGGCAAGGGAGAGAGAGGTTCCTCCTCTCCAGACAATACCCGCTTTGCAGGGTTAAGTTTATCACTTGGCCCCTTAGGAACCAAGCAATTTTTGCTCCTGCCATGCATGAGTCTCAATTCGTGCATGGTTCCCGTGTTAAAATGACCTTGTATCAAATCCTACCTGGTGAGGGGAGGTATGGATAAATATTGAGGGCCTTCAGGCCAGCAAACTGGCATTCGACATCGCAGAGACTAAACAGACCATATTCAGCCATAGCATTTCTGCACACATGCCAATTCTTTGTGTACGATTCACCTAATAAAAAACTACAGCATTTAAATCTAACCATCTTGTCCTACCATCCTTTTCTTGTCTGCATCACGTCACTCTTCCTTCATAAATGTTTGCAGCACCAACATCTTTATCTGTCACCAAAACAATCTACAAGTTTATCAAGCTTGTTTGTATGCATTGTTATAATTTGTATCAATGAGACAGGAGGAAAAAAGTTACAAATATTCGTGCATTCTTCTTTTTTTTTTTTTTGCATATAATTCACTCAGACGAGGAGCTGTTAGTAGTAATTTACTAAGCTTTTTTGCTTAGATATGGCACAAGGCCATATATATGGGGCGCTGTCTGTATACTTTACTTATTTACAAAAACTCACAGTAATGTGAATTTGGTCAAATTTTGTAGAGTAGTCTATCAGCAGTCTTGATTGGTTAGTTACTTTTGTCGTAAGCCATTCTCAAAATTCAGTTTATAGTAACTTTTGTTTGTAAGAATTCTGCTCAATCACAAATCACTGAAACAGACATTTATAAATTTTCAATGTATTTATGTTCTGTAGTTTGTTTGTAATCACCATAAAAAAAAAGCATCATCTACACAGAGTAACCTTACAAATCAACAGACTCTCAAGTCACTTCTTGCTTTAATGTGAAATTTTCATTGGGATGAGGAAGCTATTTCCAACTTTAAATTATAAAGTTAAATTATATACTTTGTAGAAGAAATGCTGCATTTTATAATTTTGAGGGAAGAACTAGATAAATCTTTGGTTTGGTTGGGCTTTATAGCATATTAACCACTGAAGTTTATTTAATGCCAAATCTTCTTCATACATATTATATATGTTTCGTGAATGCATAGTTTGTAAATAACATTTTTAAACGAACCAGAGCTCATTTATTTTTATACAGTTAAATGGTTATACCTATGATTTTTAAGTCAATAGTTTGTAGGCAATTTTATTTTTAAATGAGTCAAAGCTAATTTGTTTGCACACAAGTATTACTATTGTTTGCACACAGTTAAATGGTTCCAATATTCCTATTGTTTTATTTAGTATCAATCATTTGTTTGCACTTGCTTAAATAGTTTCAAATATTGCTATGCAACACTGACAATTCAATTTAGGCTCAGAGTTAAAGAGTTTCAAGTATTGCTAACCAACACTGATAATTCTATTCAACATTACTCAATTGTTTGCACACAATCAAATGAGTCCAAGTATTGCCATGTATCACTAATAATTCAATTAAACATCAGTCATTTGTTTACATACAGATAAATGATCAAATAGTTCTATTTCTGACCATTTAATTTAGCATAAGTCATTTGTTTGCACTCAAACAGTTCTATTTGACCCATAGATTGGACCATTTCAGGTGCTATGATACCAGGCCAGAGTGGACATGGGAGCGATTCCCCAAAGCTCCAACATTTCTGGACCCTCACCATCAGATGCAGTTTACTATCATATCCAGGACACCTGTTGGGTGAGTGGTCTTACTCCTCAGCAGAGATAGTTAGTGTATTCTACAGCCCCAGCTAACTGGGCTTGATATTATAAACAAACAGTCTGTTTGCACTTGAAAAAAACTTAGATGTAAAAAAATGTTACTTGATTTTATATCTAAATTTCAACATAACTTTAAAGTGTATTTTTATTTACATTTAAACTTCATAGACTAGTTCTTGAAAAGTCGGGAAAAAATTTAATTGTTTGAAATATTTTGAAAACAAATTAGATTTCGGGGAATCATAGACAATTTGGTGATTTTATTTTACTTTTATATTTAACAGTTAAGTTAACCATTATTAAAACAAAAACTTTCTTAACAGTTAACCCTTATTAAAACAAATTTACTTAACAGTTAAGTTAACCATTATTAAAACAAAAATTTATTTAACAATTAAACTAAACATTATTTAAACAAAAAACACCAATTTTTAAAAAATTCATTTATTAATAACAATTTACGAAGCTTCTTTCTTTTTTGCTTAGACATGGCACAAGGGCATATGAATGGGAGCACCCAATGAGACTTGAACTGACTCATGTTGGTTTGCTATTAATTGCTCTAAACTAACAGTAGGCTATTTCTTGACCACTAACAACCCCTTTTCCCCCTTTATTTATGATATACAGATGAACTCTTTGATCCTAATAGGATAAATCCCAAGAAAAGGTCTGTTAATACCAGGTGTTAATTTCTGTAAATAGTGGTTTATGACACTAATGATGTTAAGATATTTTTGGTCCCATTCTAAAAAGAAACAATGAACTTCTTTGTTTAAAAATATATTCTATCTAAAGAGTAATGCTTAGTGAACATGTCCTGAAAAAATACTTTAAAAAAAAGTCCAATCAGTGGGGCTTATAATACACTGACTGCATCCTCTGCAGAGGGGTAAAACTCCATCCTAAGAAGTGTCCTCCTGGGTATAACACTAAACTGCATCTGGTGGTGAGACTCCAGTTCTGGTGTTCTGACGAGTGCAGAGTGCTCTTCATTGTCAATACTCATTTGTCCACTCAGATCTGGAGTGGTAGTGCCTGTTAGGATCCCATCTATGGGTCAAATAGATCTACTTGCAAATTATTTGTATTGGATAAGAATATTTTGTATCGTGTAAGCATGTGAAAAAAAACTTAAGAAACTACAACAAAAAATGTAAATGTATGATGTATGTAATTCCCCAAACTCTAGAAATAAAATAATTCTAGATGGGTTAACTTGGTGAACAGAATCTCTTCTAATAGCAGCACAAAACAATGCTGTAAGAACCAATCATATCAAAGCGAGAATAGATAAGACGCAAAAAAATAGCAAATGTAGGCTATGTGGTGACAGAGATGAGACTATCAATCACATAAGTGAATGCATCAAATTAGCACAGAAGGAGTATAAGACTAGACACAACTGGGTCAGCAAGGTGATCCACTGGGAGATGTGCAAGAAATTTAAATTTCACCATACAAACAAATGGTATATGCACAACCCAGCATCTGTCCGAGAAAATGACACACATAAACTCCTTTAGGACTTTGACATACAGACGGATCACCTAATCTTAGCCAGAAGACCAGACCTTATAATAATCAACAAAAAAAAAGAGAATTTGCAAAATTGTCAACTTTGCTGTCCCGGCTGATCACAGAATAAAACTGAAAGAATGTGAAAAGAAGGATAAGTACCTTGACTTTGCTAGAGAATTGAAAAAACTATGGAACATGAAGGTGACAATTATACCAATTGTAATTGGTGCTTTTGGTACAGTAACTAAAGGATTATTAAAGAGAATGGAGGACTTGGAAGTTGGTAGACGGGTGGAGACCATCCAAACTACAGCATTATTGAGAACAGTTAGAATACTGAGAAGAGTCCAGGAGACTTGCTGTCACTCAAACTCCAGTGAAAGACCATCAGCTAAAACTGATGTGAAAAACTCTCAAGGAGTAAATAATAATAATAGGAAGAGACTGTTTGTGCAAAAGTTAGAAAGAGTTAAATGCTGAAACAGATTATAGACCAAGAATCACAAAATTATCATGTTTAACCAACAAATTTTCCCTCTACAGCTATAAATATTTATTTTGTTAATGCATAAAATCAATAAAACTCTCAGAGAGTAGCAATAAAGTCAGAGGGCAGTGATAAAAGCCATATCTACATCTAAGTAAGTTGGCCGACCGCGACTCGAAGGCTCCCATTTCAATAACTACTACACCGAGGTGTAGGAGAGGGTGCTATTCCTTTCCCTGGATTGCTCCACACTTTATAATACTGAGTGTTAAGCAAGAAAGCATTAAATACCATTTTTTGAATCTTTGGTATGACTCGACCAGGAATTGAACTCCGATCACCTGGACCATTTCCGAATACTCTAACCATCATGCCAATGCACCGACCTTGACCTAAATGCAGTCAGTAAATCCTGAATTAGGCTGTTAGCATTTCACCTTGTGCTAATACCTTTGGGAAAGGTATGAATTCTCCTTCTAGTTATGTATAACTAGTTGGGCACACCGAGATCTTTAATCTTGGTATAATAACAAATCTTAGAAAAGGAAAACTTTAAATACAAACCTGTTAATTCCGCTTAAAAAACTGAACATATTACATCCTACTCATGCAGAGGAAAGAAATGAATTAGTTTGTAGATGCAATTAGCATTAGAGAGACGATGGTTACCTGTTTTATGATAGACTGTAATAAAATTCCCCTTTGTGTGTGGGGGTTGTAATGTTTAAAAATTTAATTATTGTAATTAAATGGATGACAGATGGCTGGCCACCTGCCAATTATTTTTTCTTTCCTCTCCTACTTTGCAATGAAATGCAAAGGGGTAAATATTTTGCTGACTCCTATTTAAAGAAGTTGGAATCTTGTTTTCACAAGATTTATTCCCTCATCTATCCATAATCCTTCAACAGAAACATGGACTTAACTGGAATATGACAGGTTCACAGGTCATTTACTTGGGTTTTCAAATTTATCTATCTGAATATGATAGCTCTCCGAATGTTCTCGTATTACTCTCAATAAGTCATTATTTGAAATATGCTGAGGGCGACCCGAAGACTACTTTTTCAATAGCTACTACAGTGGCATAGGGTAGGACACTACTCCTTTCCCTGGATTGCTCCATTTACTTTTGATCCATACTTAATTATGCTAATTGTTAAGCAAGGAAGCATCAAGTACCCTTTTTTGAGTCTTTGGTATGACTCAACCTGACATTGAACCCTAGTCTCCCGATCCATTGGCAAAACACTCTAATCATTATGCCAATAGGCAGGTATATGTAGTTTTACTTATTCTCTTCTGATCTGTTATATTCAATCAGACTTTTAAAATAGATTTTTCCATTTATATATAGTATGATCTATCTCTATTTGTCTGTCTACTTGTTGAACTAAATAACTAATACATAGTTTGGTTTGGTTTAGTTTTAAGGCATATATACCATTGTCGGTCATTTGATACTTTTTATACATATATATCAAATATATGATTTCTAAACACATTTTGTAGATAACATTTTTAAACAAGCCTGAGTTCATTTTTTTATATAGTTAAATGGTTTCACTTATTTCTATCTAATGCAAATAATTTTATTCGCTATTATTCATTTATTTGCAAATAGTTCAATGTTTTCAAGTATTGCTATGTATCACTAACAATTCAATTAAACATCAGTAAACATTGTTTGCAAACAGATATAAAAAGTTATATTTCAAACAATTCTGTTAAGTATAAGTACACAGTTTTTTGTTTACCCACAGTTAAATGTAAAAACAGCTCCATTTCAAACAATTCAGTTTAACATAAGTACATGGTTTAAATGTCAAACAGTTCTGTTTGGCCCTATCACATACTACGACTCTGGGCCACAGTGGACTGGGAGTAATCGCAATGAAGGAGTTCTCTACATTACCCAAGGCTCAAGGATTACTGGAGCCTCACCATCAGATTGTTTAGTTTCATATAACTAGTACATGTACTTATGTGAACTGATGCAAATCTCCTACTGTACCTTCCTATATTTGACTAATTATATAATCAGTACTTCAAAATGAGCCATTACCTTGCGCTTGAATATATTAACTGTGGTAGCTGTTTCGAAAGTGACTGTTTTTGTTGATTTCGTTTGAATTCTGTTGTCATTTTCTCTATTGACTTCGTACTCTGAATATACCAGACATTGCTTAGCTAATACAAAAGAAAAAGATGCTTGCTCAAGACATGTCAATGGTTACTCTGCCATATTAGTAGATTAATATTGACAGAGCATTTCTATCTGTGTAAATAGTTCAGCATAACGAGTGAATTAAGAAATGGTAACTAAAGTGAAGAATTAAAATAATTCTGTTTTATGAATCAAAACATGCTACTAAAATTGGGTGAGGTAGTCTAATGATTGAAATATCTTTATCAGCACCAACAAAACAGCTTTGATCTTGGTACTTTCACATTAGTGTTGTTTTGTTAGTAATCTTGAATGAGGTATGAACCTTAAAATGCTTTTCAGATACATCAACAGATAATTACTGACACATGTTTAAATAAAATAAATATGGATACATGTTTTAAAGTCGTCTTCGGTGTTCATTCTAATTAATACCATGTCTCATCATATACACAGTATCTATATTATAATCAATTAAATAAATGAATAGATACAGAAAACTATTTTATAAGAAGCAGTTATTTCCCTTGAGAAATTATAATGATAGATGTGAATGCAAATATTGAAGCCATCCTATTATTATGTTGGAAATTGCTTTATTCTCTGACTTTGAGCATTTTAATGCTATTGCCTTATCAAAAATCTTGCTACAATGTACCATTTTTGTTGTGTTTTGGTAGCATCACAAAAATTAGATCATTATTGACAGATGAATAAAATAAAGCTTTTACTTTATTTTTTAACCTTAAACTTGTCTGATTGATAAAACCTTCAAAGAAATAATTATTAACGATTTGTAATTATCATAGATTTTGCTAGTAAAAAACTTAAGTCATAATGATCAGTGGTTGTATGTAATTTTTACATTGAGGAAGAGGATATATATATATATGTATATATGAGGGAGAGAGAGGGAGAGAGAGACATGCTACTACAAGTAAGGGAGGCTAAACAAAAAGGAGATACTAGATAACATCGTAACAAACATTTATAATAAGAAATAAAGATCTTTTGTTTTAATTTAAAATTATTCTATTTCTCTTTGCTGAGAATAAGTTAACAGACCTTACCAATCTTCAGACTAACTTCTTACACCACTGAAGTATATTCTCTCTCTCTCTCTCTCTCTCTCTCTCTCTTTATTTATATATTTATTTATATGCATACTTACATGATTGAGTATGAGTTGATATTTTCAAAATTCAGTTAAATATCTTCTTAAAACTCTAACTGCAGATCGTTGAATTTTTAATTTGAATAGCACAAACATATTTTTAATTTTTCAACTCCTGATAAACTATAGTTGTCTTCAGATTAACCAGTGGACATTTCATTAATTGATTTTAGTGACGGGGTTGCGGGGATCAACCCATCTTGGATTGTTTTATGCCTTCTTTGTAAGGTCATATTTACTTTTGCTGTGTTGTCTTTTCACACATTGTTTGATTTTGCTTTATTTTTGGTTTGGCTTGGTTTTATTGAATATCAACTGTTGTTGGTTATTTAATGCCAAATCCTGTTTTTACATATATATTAAATATATGATTTGTAAACACATTTTGTAGATACACTCAGTTAAATGATCAAACTGTTTTATTTCTCACAATTCCATTTAGCATAAGTCAAAGTTAAATGGTTCCAAGTATTAGTATGTATAACTAACTACTCAATTAAACATCAGTCATTTGTTTACACACAGTTAAATGACCAAACACTTCTATTTGAGCCATAGATGAGACTCTATCAAGTGCTACAACTCCAGACCAGAATGAACCTGGGAGCAATGGCAGTGAAGGGGTACTCAACATTTCCCAAAACTCCGGCATTACTGGAGACTCACCATCCGATTGTTTATTGTCATATCAAGGACAGTTGTTGTGGGAGGGGGTCTTACCCCCTCTGCAGTAATGCAGTTGGTGTATTCAACAGCCTTAGCCGACTGGGTTGCTTTATTTCTGTTTTCTTTTTTGTTATTTTTTATAGCACCTTTGGGAAAGGTATTAATCCAATAATACTCCCATGTGCTATGGGTAAATGGTCTGGTTTACTGGGTTCTTGAGTCTTGGTTAGGCAACCAGTCTAAGAGAAGGAAAACTCTGAATTCAAACCTGTTAAAAAACTGCTAAAAATTTATGGTTGTATCACATCTTGCTGGTGTGGAGGTGTTGATATATATATATAAAATGATACCAGAAAAGTGGAAAACAGATATTTTACTGAATGATTAAAACTTCAAGAAAAGGTATAAAATCATCTCTAGATATTTCAATGTTCTATCTATCTATCTATCTATCTAAAGTAAAGTAAGTTTGGCGATTGTAATCAAGGACAACCCAAAGGCTTCCTTTTCATTAGCTACTACACTGGATTGCTCCACTTTACCCTTGATACGTCCCTTATAATGCTGAGTGTTAATCATTTTTTGAATCTTTGGTATGACTCGACTTGGGATTGAACCCCGGTTTCCAGGACCATTGGTGAACACTCTACCCGCTAGACCTATATATATATATATATATATATATATATGAAACCGGAAAAGTTAAAAACTAAGATATTCCGTGGCTTAACTAAAACTTTAAGCAATGGTTATATTCATATGAACAGGGGTATAATATACAAAAAACACCTTGACTACAGACTTAGTAACATTCATTGTAAGGTCATATGTTCTTTATTTCACTTGCTTTTTTTTCCCCTCGAACAATCCTATCAACCATGAAATGAATACAAGAAGCCTATTCAAGCTCAGCTTTAGAAAAGGTCCTTAAGGTGCTAGCTGATAGTTATAATGAGAGGGAAAGAACAGTTTACGCACTGACCTTACATTGATCAAATTTTTAGAACTTAGATTAATAGTTAACTAAAACAACACAGGTCATATATGAGATAGTTAAAATTCTGAAATCCATATCTTCTTTCTCTTATTTCTTTTACACAATGTATATATTTTATATATAATGTAGATATGATAAAACACGCACATACATACGTATATATATGTGATGTATATGTATTTATGATATATTGACATTGGCATGATGGTTAGAGGGTTCACCAATGGCCAGAGAGACCTGGGTTCAATCCCAGGTCGAGTCATACCAAAGTTGATGCTTCCTTGCTTAACACTCAGCATTATAAGGAACTGATCAAGAGTAAACTTTACTTACTATATATATATATATATATATATCATAAATACATGTACATTACATATATATATGTCCGTGTGTGTTATATGATATATATATATATATTTGAGTGAGAGTCATATAAAAACACGAAAGTAAAAGTTTGCTCACTGGGTGTAGACACAGATTTTTTGGAGTAAGTGCTTTAATCAAAAAGGTGACATCTCCGCACTAAATGCCTGTTCTCTGAAACTAGTGGACAAGTTCACCTGCCTCGGAAGCAGCGTCTCATCTACCGGAAATGACATGGGTTGTTTACATGTATAAAGAGTGTTTTTTTCGAGTTCTTTTTAGGTTTTTTATAACATTACAAAATTATGTAAATGCTAAGTTTGATAAAAACTGAGATGCTGATGACATCGTACGAATTTAAAAATGACGCTCTCAACGAAAATAGAACATTATCAAGAAAAATAAGATATTAGAAAAAATAAGATTAAAGTCATTTCAGATCATTGTCGCTATTTTCATAATTAATTCTATTGATTCTAGGGTTTTTTGTTTTTATATATAGGGCTTCTAAGGTTTGTAGTCGTAGCCTATTTATTTCATGTGCTATTATCGTGGTGTTTTCAACTAAACTTTTTCAAAATTTGGATTTGGGAATAGAGTGTGTTTTAAGGTGTAAGGCTATGGAGCTAGAATCATTAAGAGTAAGACGTCTTGAAAGAGACATAGTGGTAAGACCAACATCTGTATTATTTTCTTTGAAGACACAGTCTCCCAGGGGATATTTGAACGTATATACGACACTTGTCCTATGAAGAAGTTCAGTAGAGGGGGAAGAGTCACTGGAAATAATTAGGTTGAAAGTTTTAAATTTGTTGTAGTTAATAAATCTTTTTTTTTTAAATTAAAAAACAGATCCATTTCAAACAATTCAGTTTAGTCAAACAGTTCTAATTCAAACTATTCATTTTAGTATAAGTATAGTTTTTGTTTGCACACATTTAAATGTCAAAACAGTTCTATTTCAAACAATTCAGTTTAGCATAAATACAGTTTCAATATCAAAACAGTTTTATTTCAAGTAACTCACATTAGTATAAGTACGCATTTTAGTTCTATTTAACCCTTTCAGGTGCTACTACTCCGGACCAGAGTGGACCTGGAAGCAATGGCAATGAACAGGTACTCCGCATTCCCAAAGCTCCAGCATTACTGGAGCCTCACCATCAGATTGTTTAGTGTCATATTCAGGACACTCGTTGGGGTGGAGTCTTACCCCTCTGCAGAGATGCAGCCTTGGCCGATTAGGCAATACACCGAGCTAAATGTAAAAACAGTTTTATTTCAGATAATTCACTTTAGCATAAGTTCGCAGTTTAAATGTCAAAACAGTTCTATCTTAAACAATTGAGTTTAGCATAAATACACAAAAACAGCCAACTCCCGAAAACATAGTTTAGTTCTGTTTGACTCATAGATATGACCCTATCAGGTGCTACTACTCCGAGCCAGAGTGGACCTGGGAGCGATGGCAATGAAGGGGTAATCCGTTTTCCCCAAAGCTCCAGCATTACTGGAACCTCACCATCAAATTGTTTAGTGTGGGTGGGGGTCTTACACCCCTGCAGAGACGCAGTCGGTGTATTCTACAACCCCAGCCGACTGGCCAAATATATGTGTGTGTATGTGTATCTTTATATATAAGAAGCAAAAACTTCAGATTCTCAAGGCGCTACATATTTGAAATGTACAACCTAAACTTAATAGAATTAATTTTAAATCCAGTGCTAATGTACTTAAATGCCTTTAGCTACTGACGCTATCAATAGAAATAAATCTTAAAAGGTAAACGCAACAGAATCCACCAGTATAAACGCTCATTATTACAAGTAATATGTACATACAAAAGTTACATCACTGATAATAGCCCAAGTTGGGGCAAAAAGTACTTGAGAAATAACTAATTATGGAAGGTTTATTAACCAATTCCCGCCAGATATTATAAGATCGATACGGCAACTGGAAAGGATTAACAAAAAATATCTATAATGTTCAGTCAAGTGTGTGTGTGTATACCGACCCATTGGTATAATAGATAGAGTGTTCACCAATAGCCCGGAAGGCCAGGTTTAATCCCAGGTCGAGTCATACCAAAGACTCAAAAAATGGTAGTTGATACCTCTTTGCTTAACTCCTCATTAAAGAGTACGTATCAAGGGTAAAATGGAACAATCCTGGGAAAAAGAGTTGCGCCTTCCCCTACACCTCGGTGTAGTAGCTATTGTAAAGGGAGCTTTGGGTCATCCTCGACTGCGGTCGCCAACTTATATATAAATATATGTTACCAGAAAAGTTTAAAGATTTTCCGCTGCTTAACTTAAACTTTAAGCAACGGTTATATTCAAACTACCAGGACAAAGGGATAATATACGAAAAGAACCTGGACTACAGACTTAGTAACGCTCATTGTAAGGTCATATGTCGTTTATTTCCCTTTTTTATACCCGTTTTATTTTATTTCTTTTATTTCTTTTGTCACACAATCCTATCCTATGAAATGAATACAGTAGGTGTATTCAATCCCAGCTTTACCAAAGGTCCCTAACTGCTAGTTATAATGGGAGCGAAAGATAACAGTTTACGCACTGACCTTACATAGATCAAATTTTTAGAACTTAGATTCATAGTTAAATGAAATAAAACGGGTCCTATATGAGATGCTTGAATTTGTGTCAGTTAAATCTAAGTTGTTGAATGATTTGCTGGTTTTTGACAATACGCCGTCAGCCCAAAATTTAAAAAAACAGACAAACCTGACACTAGTTAGTAAATGGCTTGGGGAAAAAGAAACTTCTGAAATCCATATCTACTTTCTCTGGCACAATATGTTTTATATATAAAAAGTTGGCGACATTAGTCGAAGGTGAACCAAAGGCTCCCTTTTAAATAGCTACCACACCGCGGTGTAAGGGAAAGAGCTACTCCATTCGCTGGATTGCTCCACTTTACCCCAGATCCGCACCTTATAATGCTGAGTGGCATCAAGTACCATTTTTTGAGTCTTTGGTATGACTCGACCTGGGATTGAACCCTGGTCTTCTGGACCATTGGCGAATACTCTGTTCATTGGGTCAATGGCCCGGTATTATAATATATATATATATATATATATATATATATATATATATATACACACACACACACACACACACACAATATATATATATGCTATGCATACATTATATTATATGGTCCTTGGCTCATGAGGACAGAGTATCGGCACGTGGTTTCAGACGTTGTAAGATTATATATAAAAAATGAAATTTATAAGATATATATATATATATATATATATATATATATATATATATATATACGGCGTTTATCTCTCTGGTGAGATTTCTGCTATATAGTTTCCTGATAGGGTTCCTGATATTCCTTTTCAAATTTTTCCTAATTCCGTTCCCACTTTGGGTAAATTCCGTTTTTTACATTTTTATAGTATTTTATGAGAAAATTGCAATAAAATATGCAATCATTTTTATAAACACTGAAAACAAAAACATAATCCAAAGTTTTATTACATATAAAGAAATAGCAAATACCTTCAATTTATTTTGAAATGTTAAAATCCAGGTCTAAAAAATACATTATATGTAAAAGAAAAAAAAATGTAACACGACTAGACAATAAAACAATGAAATTTTTGGGGTAGAATTTTTCATCAGAGCTTCTTTCTTTAAGAACACATTCTGATTGTTTTTGTGTTTTTAAGTAAAGGGATCCAGATTCATTTATAATTATTGATTCACAATATTAAAATCAACCGAAAAATCACATTTAAAGAATCAACACTAAATAAACTGGATCTCAATAATAGATTTCCAAGTCAAATATTTTGATTAAAATTTTACAAAATCGAAATTTAGCCATAATAATGGAATCATAGTAACAAAATATTAAAAAATTCGACATGATAATTCAAAATTTAAATAAAACAACTTACCTCAAATTGAAATACTGCTCAAATTTAAAATTGGATATTTCCCAAATTAAGAAATTAGCAATCTTTAAATCTCTTTTCTAAATCTTCATTGTAATACAACATCGTAAGTTGGTTAATGTTCTCAAAAGTAAAACTTTCACATTGTTTATTTAGTAAATGTTTATACTGAGAAAATGAACGTTCAGCATCTATTCTGGTAACAGGTATCCATATGATTTTATCGGCCATCTGTTTCAGAATGGAAAAATCTTCTCTTATTTATATTCCAAAATGCTGGGATATTAAACCGATTTGGTAGGTCATCTTGGTAATTCACATAAATTTGTAATTCTTCTAGATCAGTAGAAGCATCTTGCAAGTCTTTAATGACTGCAAAACAATCAATGTGATGGCTTATACAAGGTAGACGTCTCGGATAAACAGACTAGATGTCTTGTGAAAGTTATAAACAGGGTGGGCATCCAAGTATTTATTTAGCTTTGAAAAAGATGTGCTGAAAAAATCTTGGAAATTTGAGATAACTCTTTTCCTTTCTGACAGAAAACAGTCATTTTCTACACCAAATGTTCATTTTGATGTACCAGTATGCAAATACTGTTTTACATCTTCCATCATGTTAAAAACAACATATGCAAGCGGAGACTTAGTTTCTTCTAAACTTGTAAAAACGGATGCAGTTCTTATTTATAAAATGTAGATTCAGACGCAAATTATGGTAAGAGGCATGATGTAGTCAACCATCATCTACTAATTCCAGAATCCTATCTACTGCAAGACCATAGCTGTTTTCTTGCTTAAAGAATCCTGCATAGAATTGTACGAAGGATGAGTGATATTTGGCCGCATTAAACCAGGAATTCCATCTACTTGCCACTGGCACAGCGGGTAATTTCACTTGTTCCTTCAAGCCATTTAAGGAATCGCTTTTTTCGACTAGTTTTTTTTTAAAGGTTGACTTGATGAAAGTAATGAGCTGGATAACATTATCAATGGCTGGCCAATGTAAAAATACTTCGCCAAGATTTAAAATATTGGCTAAGCACAACACATTGTAACTGTTAATAAAGACATTTGACAACACTTCCCTATGAGCTTTTTACAATAAGTTGTAGAATCTGTTTCAAAGGCAACACTATCCTCAACTGCAATATCCATATGAGTTACAGCTCGGGTGCATGCTTGACTTAAGGTTTAATGATTGCATTCTCTCAAGGTTACAACATCAATGAGAAATGGCTCCTCACAAATGCTTGCAATCCCATTCAAAATTCTCTGGTCACGGACACTCAGTTATTTCGTCTGCTATGATGCTAACAGATTGATTAAGCAAGCTTGGCTTTCAGGGCAGCAAAATGAAGAGCCAACAATTTTAGCAGATGCAGTGTCCTAACACAATTGACACTTGTAATAGCACCACCTTCTTTACAATGTTTTAATTGAAATGGACTCATTTTGTCAATTTTGTGTAGGGGAATGTCAGACTAAGTGCACATTTATTAAAAATCAACAACAAAATCATCATGTACTTCTTTACATTTAAAAGCTTTTGCTCTTAATTCTTTTTCGGATCTTGAAAGGAAAAATAACTCATATTTGTAAAATCAAATTTCAAGGAAATAACGAGGTTATGTTATGTTCTATTTATTAAAACTTTTAACAACAAAATCGGAGAAACAGTTAAGTTTTGAAAGAATTAAAACAAAAATTGAAAAAAAATTATTAATTTGTAATCTATTATTGAAAATTTCAATAAAAATCACAGATTCCGTTTCAGAATAACGATTTCACGACATACACAGCTAATGAGACCTAATAAGGTCGAAACAGCTGTCCAGTGTTTCCGTATGTCGTGAGTAGCTGTTTTTTTTTTCTGGTCATGGTAATTCAATTCACAATATTATTATATATCACTAACAGTTCAATGAAACATCAGTCAATTGTTTACAAATAGTTAAATATCAAACTGTTTTATTTCAGACAATTCAATTTCGCATAAGTCATTTGTTTGCCCTCAGGTTAATATTTGAATAAAATTATTTTCTTTTTTACCATTAGTCTGTGGATGTATTTAATTACTCAAGTGGACTTTTTTTTTAAAAACTATGAGTAACGATTTTAGATTTGACCTCCTTATTTTCTTTTCCTGGTTTTCCGACCTCTATAAACAATTACACTATTAGTAAAGCTAAGTCACCTCGCTGGTATTTGAAATAAAGTGTTAACTAAAATATTTCATTATCCCTGAGTGACCATGTCTTTTTAAGAGTAATCAAGAAATAACCTGCCATTTGCTAGTAGACACTACTCGCTGATATAGAAGCAATAATATTTTTCTTAGCTTAAGTATTATGTGGGACTGTAATCCAAGGGAAATATGTCAATCACTGTGTAATAAGACAACAGACAGTAGTTGCTATGCCGAGAGAAATTCAAGGAAACATGGAAGGGAAGGAGAGATGGTCCACATTGTCAGTATGGGTATTGGAAATGCGATGGCTATGAGAGGCGGAAAAGAGACTGTGAGTCTGGAGATTACAACTAGCAAATATTTTAAGAGAAGCCCGAAGATATATGTATTATATATAAGTTAGGCTAGTAAAGAGATGCTTTGTAGCTGCTTTTCAATCTGAAAGGGGAAAATATCTGAGGGCAAAAAGATGGGATTAATATTAAACGATAAAATGTTAAATTAGTAAAAGTTTAAATAGTGACGAAGGGAGTATGCTTACCCAATCCCTTCCTCTGCGAGAAGAATGTGACTCAAGATCAATTTTTAAGCAGAGTAAAATTAGAATTCAGTTTTTCTTTTTCTAGACTGGTTACCTAACCAAGACTAAAGAACCCAGTCTGCCCTACTGGGAAGAAAAGAAAAAGTGGATTCATGCTAGACTGGTTACCTAACCAAGACTAAAGAACCCAGTCTGCCCTGCAGGGAAGAAAAGAAAAAGTGGATTCATGCCTTCCTCAAAAACATTAGCGTAGAGTGAAAAGCTAATAGTCTCCTCTGGGATCTGAACTTGCGGCACCGATTCCATTTCCAAAGAGGATAACATTTATGCTTAGCACACCTCCTTAGCGAAGGAAGTTTGGCTTCTTTAGTTTCAATAGCATATCAACTTTCGTGGGTTATCTAATGCAAAATCCATTCTAGTAGAAGGATAGTAGTGGTACTATCTATCTCATAACTAGAGGAGGGATAAGGAGGTTCAATACCTTTTTCAAGGGTATTAGTCCGAAAGTGAATGTAATAGCATAACTGAAGTTCGAACTCTTACTTCGAGACCGAAGCCACAGTCAAATCAGGCATTTTAGCCACAACGCTACGGGGACTACCCTGAAGATATATATATGAGTAAAGTTGGCGACCGTAGTAGAAGGCAACCCGAAGGCTCCCCTTTCAATAGCTACTACACCGTAATGTAAAGGAGGGCGCTACTCCATTCCCTGGATTGATCCACTTTACTCTTGATGCGTACCTTATAATGCTGAGTGTTAAGCAAGGCGTCATCAAGTACCATTTTTGGATATTTGGTATGACTCGACCTGGGATTGAACCCTGGTCTCCCGGACCATTGGCGAACACTAACTATTATGCCAATATATATATATATATATATATATATATATATATATATATAACCAGTCAGAAGTATTTGGCCACAATCAAAAAATTTTATTTTTCATACTAAAAGTGTTATTTTTCATAAAATAAGTTAAGCATGACAACGGTTTTATTTATTGTACTAAAAAAGTTTTTCTTGGCCACATTAAATACAAATTAAACGAAAAAACACAAAAAAATTCTTAAACTTTTGATTCATCAAAATGACCCCCTTTAACCGCTTTCACTTCTTCACAGATTCTCTGCATTCTTTCCACGAAAGGTTGGAGGTAGGCTGAAGATAGTTCTGCAGCTTTCCTGCAAGAGTTGCCAGAGATGAGCTGCACTTATGGGTTGTTTAGCTTTGACTTTTCGGTCAAGTTCGTCCCAAATCAGTTTAATGGGATTGAATGCTGTTTGCGCCGGTCAAGACGTTCAATTTGCCGTTCACCTGATGCAAATCCCCGACTTGGCAATTGTTAAAAACTCCCACACCATAACGGATCCTCCTCCATGCTTTACGATGGTGTGATACTGAAAGTTGCAGAACATAGACCACCGTATTTGATCCAAAGATTTCGAACAGATTCCTTAGTCCAAAGGACTTTATTCCACTGCCCTATTGTTCCGTCTTTGTGCGCCTTGTCCCACTGGAGCCTTTTTAAATTGTTTGCTTCCTCAGCGGTTTCTTGACTGCAATTCTACCATATAGGCCAGTTTCTCAGAGTCTTCTACTCACGGTGGATGTTGACATTTTTTTTTTCATGACATTGGTTCAGTTGTACTGTGATGTTTGGATCAGTCAGCCTTATGTCACGCTAGCTGGTGACTGATAAAATTGTCCTCTACATCGGCAAAACACTTAGTATCTAGCAAGCAGTAATTCAGCACAATATAGTCTAATGGGAGTTGAACTGATGATACTAAGTAACTTTTGGAAAACATTTTATTCATACTCAGTACTAAAGGAGGAAAAGACATTTAAATCAATTTTTCTAAAGATATTTGCTTATACTAAGGTCAAAGTTATAATGAATAAAAACATTGTGGTGCTTTAATTGCTTCATTAAAAATAACACTTTTAGGGTGAGAAATAAAAACCCTACCTCGCCTGAGGTTTAATAACCAGAAACTCAGTGTTGTGCGTGTTTATCCTGTTTTATTGGTCTAGTAAGTAGAGACCGAGGTTCAATCCCAGGTCGAGTCATATGAAAGACTCAAAAAATGGTACTTGATGCTGCCTCGCTTAACACTCATTATTTTTAATAATGAGAGTATGTATCAAGGATAAAGTAAAGCCATCCTGGGAAAGGATTAGCGCCCTCCCGTACACCTCAGTGTAGTAGCTAATGAAGAAGAGAAGCCTTCGGGTCGACCTCGACTACGGTCGCCAACTTGACTTACTTTTATTATTTTCCTAGTTTATACTAGAAGATATGATGATATTGTTTTTCATTTTCATGCATCGAGAACTGTAAAAATTTTATGGATTAAAAATGCTTTTAACATGATATATATATATAATCTGTCAGCATCACAGATAGTGTTTTGCACTCCAAAAAATGAAAAGAACCTTCCATTCTGCATTGAATTGTGGAATTTTATTAATTAAATTTAATATGGGATAAAATTCAAGTACTGCATAACTAGAGAAGTTCACACAATTATTCGTTATGTTAATAAAAAGCTACATAACTTCTCATTAGTCTGAAGTGAGACCTTATTGTTTGATTTTAAACATATGCATTATTTCTGACCCATAAAAAAAAGGAAATTATTCATTTTAGAAAAGTAAGTAAATATCATATTTACATATATCTGTATCACTTTTTGTTGTTGTGGTAACAACACTTGCTCACTTGAAATGACACCAAGCATAATTCATGTTACCATAACAACAGATTTTCTCATCATTCAATTCATCCTTCTCATTGTAATCTCTGGTAAAATCGGCAAGTGTTACACTCATTGTGTATGTGTGTTATGTTATCCTTCGATTGTTTTATTATATTCTATTTTATACTTTTACTCACAATTTGATCATCCTTGGTTGCTTCACTTGTGATTTGACCAATTTTGATAACAATCCAAAAAAATATAACATAGAATAACTTGGCTTAGACCACAGTTAATTATTCTAATAACTATATTATTGAAGTTTTAAACCAGAGATCTGAAATAAATCAACGTTTCCATAAAACTTGGGAGCCCTTAATTATAAATGAATTTTTCTGTTTTCATTTTCATTCACGTTGAATTTTTTGGAATACATATTTACCAACCCCTCTGCTCAGGCAGGATATGACACAAGGTCAATTTTTAAGCGGAGTTTAACAGGTTTCAATTCAGAGTTTTCCTTCTACTAGACTAGTTGCCTCACCAAGGCTGAAGAACAGTCTGTCCTACTATTTAACCATAGCTGGAGGGAGAATAATTGGATTCATACCTTTCCCAAAGGTATTAGTGCTATGTGAAATGCAATTAGCCTGGTCCAGGATTTGAACTCGTGTCGCCGTGTCCATTTCCAACGACTATAATCATTACACCACGGGTACCTGAATTTTTTGGAATAATTTGTATACTCTTGGACTCTTACTATCACATATGCACTGGGCGCCTCGCGTGGTGTAATGGTTCGCAAGCTAGACTACCAAAGCATTACTAGTAAGCTAGAGTCTCACTGGATGTCAGTTTAATAAATAAATGACTTCTATCATCATCATCATCATCATCAAGTCTTGCTGACCGGACGGATCCCTTTGACTCTCTCTTGTTAATCCTCCCTATCAGCCCTCGCTCTTGGTAAGTCATCTAAACGGCAGCCAGTGTTTGCATAGAGCTGATGCATGTAAATTTTTGCTGATCCATGTCCATAGAAGAATGTTGCTTATGAGTTCGTCTTTACTTCACCAGTAGTTCTCAGCATGACTTACTTGAATAGTTTGTGAGATGGGAAAGAAGTGGCTATACAGCCAATATTTTGTTGGATTTTAAAACAGCACTCAGCATCCATGTTTAGTTCTCATGTGGCTTTTTCTTCAAATCACCCAAGTGGTGCAACCATGCAATAGTACTGACATGGCTACAATTTTAAAAAAGAATTCTCGTTTTATTTTTTCAGGGAGATCAGATTTCCTTGGACGCCTTTTAAAGTTTAGCACTATAACTATTGAAAATTGTACCTCCAAATTCTCCCTCACTTCACTTTTGACTCATCGAGCCTTTTCATCAGGATTTAATGGCCCTTTAGTATCCTTGTGTTCAAGACCTTTGACTGAAACCATCAAAATGAATTATTTGATTACTAATAAAATGTCAAGATAAGTATTTACATATGCTTCCCTGGGAAATAAAAGGTTTCTTTATTTGTTGCATGATTTTCTACCTTATCCCGATCTATAAGCTTTAGATCAGATGTTCTCATCCCAGAGCCATGATTAACAAACTAGTCCCATGGGTTATTATTGCTAATATCAATTGGATCCCCACTAGATTACTCACTAGTTATGTCTCATGCCAGACAGTTTGTGGTGCTTTTTATACGAGGCTTGGCTGAAAACGTTCATTTGATGACATCATATCTGCAGTTGATTACTTTTTGACCAATGGGATCCAAGCATTGCAACATCGATGGAAGAAGTGTGTTGAAAAATAAAACTCATTTGGTCAGATTCCATGAGAGTATCTTGGTTAGCCTATAGACTATTCAGCTGAATCTCGCAGAATGATGGAAAATAAGGTTATCTTTCAAACCATTGTGAGGGTAGTGAGTTTGATTCTCACAAGGTGCTTCTCTAATCTGTGCCAGATTAAACAAAAAATCTCACTATTTAAATTCAACCTGGTCTTTCTAAAGCATTGAAGTTAAGCCAGGAAATAGTATCACTGCTGTTCTTCAACAAATATGGCTTTGGCAATTAATAACCCACGAAGGTTGATATGCCATTAAACAAAAAAAAATCAATGAAGTTAAATCGCAATGTGTTTGCTCAATACTTAGATAGATTACGATTTATTTACGGCAGATACTGTTAAATCAATTTTGTTAAATTATTTACATTTGTATTTTTTATACAAAGTCCAATTATTCAAATTGAGTCCCCCCCCCCAAAAAAAAACGGCTCATTGGTCTAGTGGGTAGAGTGTCCGCCAATGGTCCAGGAGACCGGGGGTCAATTCCAGGTCGAGTCTTACCTAAGACTTAAAATATGGTACTTGATAACCCCTTGCTTAACACTCAGCATTTTAAGGTACTTATCAAGGGTAAAGTGGAGCAATCCAGGAAAAGGAGTAGCGCCCTCCCCTATACCTCAGTGTAGTAGCAAATGAAAAGGGAGCCTTCGGGTTTCCCTCGACCACAGTCGCCAACTTTACTTACTTATTTGTATAAACAATAAAAATTGATGGTTGGTTGGTTGGTTGGGTTTTATGGCATATCAACCTTTGAGGTTTATTGAACGCCAAATTCATTTTTATGAATATAGTTCAATTTTAAACAATTCAGTTTAACATAAGTACGCAGTTTAAGTGTAAGTACACAGTTTAATTGTGAAAAACATTTCTATATCAAGCTATTCAGTTTAGTCTAGCAGTTCTAATTCAGCTAATTCAATTTAGTATAAGTACAGATTTTGTTTACACACAGTTAAATGTCAAAACAGTTCTATATTAAACAAATCGGTTTAGTGTAAGTACATTTTCAATGTCAAAAAACAGTTCCATTTCAAATAATTCAGTTTAGCATAAGCACGTAGTTTAAATGTAAGTACAGTTTAATTGTTAAAAACATTTCTATTTCAAGCTATCCAGTTTTGTCAAACAATTCAGTTTAGCATAAATATGCCGTTAGTTCTATTTCACTCATACATAGGGCCCTATCAGGTGCTACCACGCCGGGCCAGAGTGAACCTGGGAGCAATGGCAATGAAGGGGTGCTCTGGATTCCCCAAAGCTCCAGCATCACTGGAATCTCACCATCAGATTGTTTAGTGTCATATTCGGGACATTCATTGGGGTGGGGTCTTACCCTTCTGCAGAGGGGCAGCCGACTGGGCAATGTAATAAAAATTGAAGCTTGCTAAAAACTAGATACCTATATGTATGTTCATGTACTTAAGTAATAATGAGTCACTTACACAAATGTATGTATAAGCAATAAAAGTTGGTTGGTTGTTATTTCAAGAAAAATTATTTCCTACCAAAGCCAGTGATAAGTATCTGAGCTCAGAATGTCTAATTCTGATTTTTGAGGCTGGTAAATTCTTATTTATGCCACTGGTGCAACATAATCTTCCTAAACTCATTTTCCTATTTGTCACATTTAACTTTGTATAGTACTAAGCTAAACTTAGTAAATGCCAATTGGGTAACTTAATCATCTCTTCTCTATCTTCACTTCCAATATTTGTTACCTAACCTACTTTTCTCCCTCTATGAATACTTGCATAACATATACAAGTACTGATCCATCACATTTTAAATTCATAAAGCATAAGAGTGCCCTAGTTATGCTTCATGGTGAAAACTAGTAGGTTGCTAGGAGTACTACTTCAGCTTATTAAACTTTTAATCATCCTGCAATGTATAAATATTGGCCTTGACTATTTTAGTAATTGTTATAATAAGACACACCTGTTGGAAGATCAAGCCTACCAGGTGAGGCAAAGAAGGTCCAAACTGCTGTTTTCTTATTATCTTAGATAACAAAATATGTTGTGAATGAAAGATTGGTTTCTTTGGTTGAAGTAATCTGGTTACAAGAGGCACTGTAAAAATATGATTGCAATAAGGCACTACTGATAGGACTGATAAACGTTGAAAAAATTTGGCTGGGAAGAAGGATTTTTTTAATCAAAAGAAGGTTCTTAATTTGACAGGCTTGATAATTGAAATGGAACTTTAATGTGTGTATGTGTGAAAAATTTTCTGTATCATAAGTAGACATTTATACTATGACGCCTTCACTACAAAATTTGACTTGGAGGTTTGTTTATGTTCCATCAAAGCACTTCCGTTACCCAACTTGACTAAAAAAAAAAAAAGGAGAAAGATCCATAAAACTTATATGCTTCTCACAATTACGATATCCCGTTAGATTGGATACGCCGACTGCATCCTCTGCAGAGGAGTAAGTCTCCCTCTTCCCCACAAAAAGGGGGGCCTGGGTATGATGCTAAACTTCCAATGTTAAGGCTCCATTTCTGGAGATCTGGTGAGTATGGAGTACAAATTCACTGCCATTACTCCCAGATCCACTCTGATTCGGAGTAGTAGTACATGTTCGGGTTCTATTTATGGGTCAAATAGAGTTGTTAAAAATTATTTGCGTTCGATAAGACTGTGAGAAAAAAGACTCGTTAGAAATAACTACACAAAAAATGTAAATATGAATGTACAATGAACACGATTCCCTAACCTCAATCCATAAAATAACCCTTGACATGTTGACATGCCATTAAAATCAACCGACTTCATATTATTATCATTATTATTATTATTGAAGCAAGTTACAGCGTTTGCTAGAAACCCAAGTGCATCTCATGCATTTAGTTAAAAGAAAAGGAGAAAAACTTCCTTGAAGAAGAAACTAAAGATGATATTTTCGACTTAGAATTTTTGGGGGTTTTAAGATGAGTCCTTCAAAATATAACTCCATCATCAGCAGAGGGAAATCTGTAAGGATGATTCTAAATAAGATAAAAACACTTAGGTTATTTTCTAATCAATTCTTAATCAAAATATAAACTACTTTGAATCCTATATTCGGCAATATAGAATTTTCATAATAATGACCCATGTGAAAAAAAAAAATGACTCATTTTCAAATTTTAACATTAGCAGAGTTATAAAATCACTGGACACATACTATCACTCGTTTATAAAGACGTAGATGATAGAGTGAAATTGAGTTTTCATAGAAAATCACCTTAAAGAAAAATCCTTGGCATGTATCTTGTTTTGTAAGTAAAGGTTTAAAAATACAAAAACAGGTGACAGTGGTATTGTGCTATAAGCAATTTTAGCTGACATGCAGGTGCCAATTGTTAGTTTATACTGATCGGCTACCTATAACTAAGTGGCCCTGTCAACCTCAAAATATAGAAGAATTATCTCTTCACAGTTGACTGCTTGGGATCAACTAAAATCCAGGGAAGAAAAATAGGAATTTATTTCTCCAACAAACATTTGAAAGGGTTTTTTAAGACCATTGTTCCTTCTATTTTTAAATATATCAATTGAAATTAATGTTTGATAATATCAGAAGTTTATGGGAGTCATTTGCTAGGTCAAATGGATGAGTATCGGACTGAATGTCTCAGAAGCCAGTGATCCAAATTGATTGTATAGAGTTGATAAAATCTTTGACTTTTCTCTGGTAAAAATTATTTTTTTAAATTTCATAGTCATTTTATCTAAATATGAGCATTTTACAAAGATATACAGTAATGCTTTGTACATATATTCTTTTTTTACATAGAGATTATTTAAATGATTGATCGATTGATTTTAATGGTCTACCAACTTATCAAGGATTATTTTATGCCTAGTAGTTAGGGAATCACATTCATTATACGTTCATATTTACGTTTTTTGTGTTGTTGTTTCTTTAGAGTTTTCTATTTGCACACAGTCCAATTGAAGACAAATAAATTTTAAACATATCTATTTGACCAATAGAGTCAGAGTAGATCTAGAAGTAATGTCAATGAAGGGGTACCTCATACTTTCCAGATCTCCAGAACTGAAGACCTGCTATCAGATGCTGTTGACTCTCATACTCAGGACACACGTTGGGAGGAGTTTTTTACAACTCTGCAGAAAGTACAGTCAATATATTCTAAGTTCTGCCATATTTAGATGATAAGCAATTAAACGTAAATCCATTCTTTTAAAGACTATTGCATTATATATTTGTGGGGATTTAGGAATTAACAATAAAACTCCCAACCGGATGTTGACTCGTCAGCTGCCACATACAAAATGTATAAACACATCGCCACGCATAAGGCTCCACGCATCCATCCGGTTAAAAAATTAAAAAAAAAGAAAAATAATAAAAGTAAAGTAGCCAATGGGAAGCGGTCGCGCCAAAATTAGAAGGATTTTGGAGTGGCGAATTTGGAGCCGGTGGAGAGAGATAAATACTCAGGTTTTCTGTGAACCGAGTCTTGTCAGGGAGTGTCCGTCGAACCAACAACATCATTTTGCTGTCTGGTGTTTTGGGCACCACGCTACGTCTTGGGACGTAGCGTAGGTTAGTCCATTCACCAAGTAAATAAAGGAAAGTATGAAAGAAATGTTTTCGTCTCTTATCTGTTTCTATCTTTTCTTTTTGTATATTTCTTTTGGACTTTCTTTGGACAAGGCATTGCGCCGGCCAGTCAACGTGGGGTAAAATAATATAACCAAAATATGGAGTCAGATATCTTACGGCAACACAGCCTTGCCCTTAGCCCCTGACTTTCAAAACTCTTTTAAAACCCACATATTATACAAGTTATAAGGGAGGCGAAGTTGGTGTAGTAGTTATTGCGGTAGAAAATAGCGAGCCAGATATGATATGGATGAGGCTATTTGCATTTTGTGCTATGACCTTTGAAAATACATAATTCCATTTCTTATACTCCCAGCAATAGGTAATTAGTAGGAGAGATGGAGATTTCTATCTTTGGTACGAAAACCTGTCTAGGAGGCAGAAAAGACCAGTGTTTATCAGACCTGTAGTGAATTAAAATAATCAAGAGAACAATAAAAAAGAAAAAGAGAGATTATAATCTCCTGTGACACCATTCAATTTTTGTTCCCAAAAGCAATTTTCTTTATCCACGAACGTTTTTGCCAACCGAGCAACAATATGATAGGGTTTGTGAGAAGGGGTTTGTCTCGGTCGGTTTCCATACAACTTATTTCGATGTAAACAACGTTGTATTGTACGAGTACTTACACTGATACACTTATGACGATGTCTTTCAAAACAACTCTTGGATTTATATTAACCTCGTGACAGTTTTCATGCAGTACTCAGTGACAACTTGGCTTTTCTTCCAAGCCCAGGCAAATTCTCTGTCGTGCCAAACTTCTTTAACCCGTACTGTACCGTAGATCTAGGAATATCTAACCGGTTTGAAATAGTGCTGTAACTATATTTCTCGATTTGTGGAAGTTAATTATTCTTTGTCTCATGTCAACGCTAAACTTTTTTGTCTTCCCCATCATCTTGTTAATGTAAAAATAACAAGAGTAACACTATGGACAATGTGATGTTATTTGCTCGAATTATCACAAATATTCTATTAAATAAATAATCTAGAAGGCTTCACCGATAAAATGATAATGCAAATTACTTATAATTACACGAATCGATCAATTTAAAACGATATATTTTCTACTGTACGAATAATTTTGTCTTTTCCTATTGTGCATAATTCACCTGTCAAATTTGTTCTGAAAATTGAGATTTGTATTCCATTTTTTTTCTTGTGGTGTGTGATTATTTACATGTAAAAAACACAGACATTTTACAGGCATTAGATTCTCAGAAATAGATGAAAATATTCAAAATTGATAAGTGTACGAACAATTTCGTCGTTGATTGTATATATAACTGTTTATATGTATATGCACATATATGTATGTATGTATATATATATATGTGTGTGTGTGTGTGTGTATAAATATTTTGTATATATGTCTATCATCTTTGTGTGTGTATATATATATTTTATATATGTGTGTGTGTGTGTATATATATATATATATATATATATATAAATATATGTATTTTATGTGTGTATATATATATATATATTTATATGTATTTCTAAATAGGTATCTTATGTATCTTTTGAATGTATTTATTTATTTTGTTCCTACATGTGTATGTTTCCAGCTTGTTGCTTTATTCATATGTATATATGTATATATATTTATATGAATATATGTATAAATATATGTAGATATATATATGTGTATTCGTGTATATGTTTAAGAGTACAGTGTTCACCAATGGGGAGACCGAGGTTCAATCCCAGCTCCAGTCATATCAATGACTCAAAAAATGGTACTTGATGCCGCCTTGCTTAGCACTCAGAACTATAAGGTAAGGATCAAGGGTAAAGTGGAACAATCCAAGGAATGGAGTAGTGCCCTCTCCTACTCCTCGGTGTTGTAGCTATTGGAAAGGGTGCCTTCGAGTTACTCTCGACTAAGGTCGCACACTTTATTTACTTACATATATGTACGTATACATTTATATACCTGTATGTGTATATGTATGTATGTACGTATGTATACAAACTTTCACACATATACATACAGAATACATACTTGTATATATATATATATATATATATATATATATATTTGGAATGAAATATTCTGTCATTCATATTTTTTCTGTATCTGGTCTTTGGGGCCTAGTCACCTGACATTGGGATTGAGTACTGTATGAATGACGAGCATAGGTTTATATGTACCTACTGACTCTATGGCCAGCATTGATCATCAGCAAGTGGGGAGGCTTTTAGTCTAACTCAAATCCCATCTCATGTGATGCATGAATAGATATGGCGCCAGGGGTAACAGAACATCTTAGCCACCGAAACTATAGTAACATCTCTGGTCGGCGGCTAAAGAGAACCTTTCACACGTTTTATGATTAAAGCAAAATACAGAGTTTATAGTTTTCACAAATAATTAACTCTTATGTTTCATTTACCGACACAAACCATGGGGAGGTGAAATGGCTGATGATTTAAGCTCACTAAACTTAAATATTGAAGACAAGTGTCACTCATTAGCTGCTCTTAATCTTAAGTACCTCACTAAAAAGTTAAACAATTAAAATTCCAGATTTGTTTCTTGAGCTCTAAAAGGTTTGCATGTAAATTTACTTATAGAAGCTATTTTCTTATTAAGGCCGATTGACCTTTCTTAGTGAGTTCAAGTGTCAGTCTAAAAAAGTTAGTCTTCATTTTTATATGTGCCTGGGCTATGACCTTGCATCCGTTTCCCAAATTTATTTAAAAGTATTTGATTCATTTTAAAATACATATGCTTTTAAAAGCTCTTTAAATGCATGCATATATATATATATATATATATATATATATATATATATATATATATATATATATATAAGTAAATAATGGATTGTAATCCGACAATTTGTAAAGAAAAATTGTTTACAAGGTAATCTAAGTAGAAATAAATAAATAAATCTCTCCTTCTACTTGAATTACCTTGTTATCAATTTTTCATATATATATATATATATGTATATACAAATATATATATATCGAGTCGTAGATGTGCGCAGCTGGACGATCGTTGCGGGTAACTAGTGTCGGTCGAGTCATTGAATGCAGCTAGTCGATCGTTGCGGGAAGCTGAGGTCAGTCGAGTCGTTGAATACAGCTGGACGATCGTTGCAGGTAGCTGAGATCGGTCGAGTCGTTGAATGCAGCTGGACGATCGTTGCGGGTAGCTGGGGTCGGTCGAGTCGTAGAATACAGCTGGACGATCGTTGCGGGTACCTGGTGTCGGTCGAGTCGGTGAATACAGCTGGACGATCGTTGCGAGTAACTGAGGTCGGTCGTGGTTGATAAATCGATATCCCGGTTTTGACAGTACGTTGGGTTAACCGGGGGTGCGTCGATAAGTTGCTAGCGTAGAGTCGGGCGAGCTGGTGACTAAGACTGAGTGAACGGTCGGGGAAACCGTGACTAAGTTTTGCCCGGCCTTAGTACATACGAGGTCGAGCGAAGGAGTCGGTGAGGCTAGGGCTTCGTCGTGCCCCTAGCTGTGTGGACGTATCGGAGACGATAGCTAAGGCTTTGTCGTGCCAAAGCCGTGCGGACGTATCGGAACGGTAGTTATGGCTTCGTTGTGTCAAAGCCGTGTGGACGTATCGAAACAGTAGCTATGGCTGTGCCGTGCCAAAGCTGTGCGGACGTATCGGACGGTAGCTATGGCTGTGCCGCGCCAAAGCTGTACGAACATGTCGGAGGCGGTAGCTATGGCTTTGCCGTGCCAAAGCCGTGTGGACGTATCGGACGGTAGCTAAGGCTGTGCCGCGCCAAAGCTCTGCACAATCGAGCAGACAGGCCAGGAGGCTGTGGCTAAGATTGGCGTTATCTTAGCGCTGCGCAGATAGTGAAGCGGTAGCTAAAGGCTAACCCGTGCCTTTAGCGCTGCGCAGCCAAACGGACGAGCGGAACCGACCGAATGGTTAAGACCGGATGGTCTTAGAGTCCTCTTCGTGTTTGCCTCCGGGTCGTCTACTTCGACGAGTCGTTAAGGACCGTCAGAGATACTCCAACCTGTAGAAGGAGACCTCTTATGGTCCTTAAAAGGACCTTTTGTGCATAGCTATGTGATGGAAAAGGCGAATGCAACCACTAGATGTAGAATTCAACCTTACGGAGTCCGCTCTGAGAGCGTCCGAGGACCTCCAAATTTTTTCGCCGCAGAAGCCTTTTATATATATATATAGTTATTGTTAATTTTAATTTATCCCCTTTTTTAGCTGTAACGGGGGGTCAAAGTTGTAAAAAGGGCTTCATCATTTCCAATCGTAACTGGATGTTGTTTTTCTAGGGCGAGCGAGTAAACTGCTCTGTTTACGTTTGTGAACAGGTCGCGGCAAACACTGCAATATTTCCAAAAGTATAAGAAATCTTTTACCTGGTTTTTCATAGTTCAGCTGAATAGTAGGATTCAGATTAACAGTCTTTTTCATTTAAATCACAGATAATATTCAGCAAAGATTTTACTGTCATACACATTATAAAATCTAAAACATGCGTTTAAATAGCAGTTTAAAAAAAAGACAAAAGCTAACTGGTCTTGTAGTTGTCCAGTTCAAAACACAGCGGCTAAAGATTCTCTTTGGGGTTGTATTACAGGGATGTGAGTCTTATACTTCAAAAGTGGATTGGGAAAGCTGTTTAATGTTCGGTCTTTTTAGCGAGATATACACGAGTTCCAGACCTGTCCGATAAAACAAAACGCAGTTTTTTGCAAGTGGCGGTCATATCAATACTGCTATATAGATGCACCACGTGGACGCAAACTAAGCGAATGGAGAAAAAGCTTGACGGCAATTACACAAGAATGCTGCTAATTGTGTTGAACAAGTCCTGGAAGCAACACTCTACAAAATAGTAGCTGTATGGCCACCTACCACCCATCACGAAAACCGTCCAAATTAAACGAACCAGACATGTGGAACATTGCTGGAGAAATAAGAGCGAACTCATAAGCGATGTACCCATGTGGACCCCATCACATGGATGAGTAGAGGTTGGACGACCAGCTAGACGCTATCTACAGCAGCTCTTTGCCGATACAAGATGTAGCCTGGAAGACCTACCAGGAGCGATTGACGATAAAGACGGGTGGCGAGAGAGGATCAGGGAAATTTGTGCTATCAACATGACATGTAATGATGAGAAGTCAGTGGTGCAAACTGATTCTTGAGGGCTTAGAATCCTTTGAGAACAGCTGTGTTCAGTATGACACTTACAAACGATCAGTTTGTAAGGGCGAACAATGACCATCATCAGGTCCACAAAGTCACCACCTCAACTGTGAAATATGATTGGTTGGTTGGTTGTTTGGGTTTTATGGCATATCAACCTTTGTTGGTTATTTAACGCCAAATCCATTTTTATACAAATAATCAGTTCTATTTCAAACAATTCAGTTCAGCATGAGTACACGGTTTAATTGTCAAAAAACATTTCAATTTCAAGCTATTCAGTTTATTCAAACTGTTCTAATTCAGCTAATTCATTTTAGTATAAGTATAGATTTTCTTTACTCGCAGTTAAATGTCAAATCAGTTCTATATTAAACAATTCAGATTAGCATAAATACAGTTTCAATGTCAAAAACAGTTCCATTTCAAACAATCCAGTTTATCATAAGCACGCAGTCTAAATGTAAGTATAGTTTGATTGTCAAAAACATTTCTATTTCAAGCTATTCAGTTTAGTCAAACAGTTCTAATTCAAGCAATTCAGTTTAGCATAAGTATGCAGATAGTTCTATTTAACCCATAGATAGGACCCTATCAGGTGCTACCACTCCTGGCCTGAGTGGACCTGGGTGCAATGGTAATGAAGGGGTGCTCTGCATTCCCCAAAGCTCCAGCATCACTGGAACCTCACAACCAGATTGTTTAGTGTCATATCTAGGACACTCGTTGGTGTGTGTGTGGGGGGGTTCTTACATTCTGCAGAGGTGCAGTCGGTGTATTCTACAGCCCCAGCCGACTGGGCCATGTGAAATATGAGTAACACTCTGTCTCATTTGCTGGTGTTAAAAGCCATATACGCAAACATATCCAACCTGCTGCTCCGCTTCATGACATTCATGTAAGCCAATGCAACTGACAATGTTCTGTTTGTAGTAAAATATGTCGCAATTTGGCAGGCTTGAAAAAGTAGAGGGAGAAAAAGGAATCACAAAACTCAATAGGTGGTCAAACTCGAAACCGGCCTATATATATGTGTGTGTGTGTGTGTATATATATATATATATGTGTGTGTGTGTGTGCATAAATATATATATATATATATATATATGTATGTATATATGTATGTATATATAGTGACAGAAACTGATTCACGAAAGCATAGAATCCTTTGAGAATAGCCGTATGCAGTACAGCGCTTACAAACGTCTGATTCGCAAAGGCGAACAGGGTCCAGCGCCAGGTCGACAAAGTCACAACGCTAACTGTGACATATGTGGAAAATTGTGCCTATCTCTTGCTGGTCTCAAAAGCCATCTGCGTAAATGTACAAAATCTATCTTGCACCCAAATAATGTCACTGCAAACAAAACTGATCGGTTGTGCCAATTCTGTGGCAAAATCTGTCGCAGTTTGGCTGGCCTGAATGTATGGATGTATATGTATGTATATATTAGTATGTTTATATCTATATAGAAATGCAACAGGGCTTGATTAAATGCCCCCAGAAGTATAGAAGACCAGAGAATTCCACGACATACTGCTCCGACTCTGTAATGCCGTATATAACCAAAACACAAAGAAACCGTTGCAACTATAATGATGCTCAATAGAAACACAAAAGTAAAAGTCCGCTCCCCCTTGTCCATCTGTCCATTGTGTTTTGGTTATATACGGTATTACAGTGTCGGAGCAGTATGTCGTCGAATTCCCTGGTCTTCCATACTTCTTGGGGTATTTCATCAAGCCCTGCTGCTTTTCTATTTTTGATTTTTCTTAGTACTGAGTCGAGTTCTTGTGTAAACTGTCCTAGTTTAATGTCTAATTGATTATTAATAATTTTTGAGATTGGTTCATGCGTAACTTTCGGAGGCTTTCCGAGTAAATTCTTGAAATGTTGTTTCCACAGGTGTATACGTTCTTCTTGACTAGTAGCTTTCAGTTTAGCTTTCTTATATATATGTATATATACATGTAATTACATATGCCTCTATGCACATATGTATGCATGTATATATTAATGCATGTATATTTGTATAAATGTATATATACATATATGTATGTATATATATTTGGGTGGGTACCACCATAGATTTTCCAGTCTTTTGTGCTACTGACTAGAATGAGTATATAATTGATGCACTTTACAGAAATTCTGGACTATTTTTCATATTGTTAAAGCTTCCTTTTCGTGATGCGCCATGTGGAAATTACTGAAATCCAGTCGAAGGGCTGACCCTTTTGTAATGCCATTGTGTTTTATGTGTATATTGCCGTGATTTTGGTACAGTGGGAGTTCAAACCAAAACTTCAAAATCTTGAAGCTAACATCCTTCCTTGAAAAGATCAACTTAGAATGTAGCAGCTATGTTCTCAAATGTCTTTAACATTTTCCTTGCCAATTCTTACTCTCATCTCCAGAAAATTCTTCTCTTTCATATATTCCCCTCATACTTATTCTTCCTGCTTCTCTTTAAATAAATGCAAACAACTTGTATTTGTGTTTGTCATCTTAAAAGTTAGTTTCGCTGAGGCGCCATCCGGGGCGTGGACAGAAAATACTTGGAAAATTACTTTGTGCCGTTTTGAATTCATTCCATCTAGCTGTCAAAGACTCATGAGAAGACTTAGCACACACACACACACACACACACATATATATATATATATATATATATATATATATATATATATATTTAAATATATATATATATATATATATATTGACTGGACCATTGGCTTAATGGTTAGAGTGTTCGCCAATGGCTCGGGGGACCGGGATTTAATCCCAGGTCGAATCATACCAAAGACTCAAAAAATGGTACTTGATACCTACTTGCTTAACACTCAGCATTATAAGGTACAGATCAAAGGTAAGTACAGTAATCCAGGGAAAGGCGTACACCTTGGTGTAGTCGCTATTGAAAAGAAAGTCTTCGGGTTGCCCTCTACCACGGTCGACCAACTTACTAATAACATATATCTATACATTTTATATATATATATATATATATATATATATATGTATATATGTATATATATATTTATATATTAGGACCTTGAATAAGTTCTCGCTATTTTCCTATAGATGGCATTCCCAAAACTATGTGCATGTAGTTTCAGATGATAACGTATCTATAAGGAAGTACTTACTATAAGCTAGCTTGAAATTCAGTGAATGTCATTTCGCTATGTATAAACAACTTTGTGTTTCATTGCGTTAAACGTGTCGAATTTTGTGTCAAAAAAGTGTATTTGCAGGGAATTTTACTGCAATACTTTATTCTAAAGAAAGCATAAAAAATTCTTGTTGAGACTTATGGCTACCATGCTCTATGGGAAACAACATGCAGAGATTGGTTTAGATGCTTCAAAAATAATGATTTTGATGTTAAAGATAAAGAACGCTCTGGCGCACCGAAAAAGTTTGAAGATGAAGAATTGGAGGCATTACTTCCAGAAGACTCATTTTAGGCGCAAGCTGAACTAGGAGAATTATTAGGAGTTGATCATAGAACAGTTTCGAAACGTTTGAAAGTATTAGGAATGATTCAAAAGCAAGAACATTTGGTGTCGTACGAGTTGTAGTTGAGAGACGTGGAACGGCATCTTGTCACATGTGAACAGCTCCAGAAAAGGAAAGGTTTTTTTTTGCATCGTATTGTGACCGGTGATGAAAAGTGGATACACAACAATAGCTCTAAGCGCAGAAGATCGTGGGGCAAACCCGGCCATATATCAACATCGGTGGCAAAGCCGAATATTCATGGCTCAAAACTTCTGCTCTGCATTTGGTGGGATCAGCTGGTTGTAGTTTATTATGAGCTGCTCAAACCGACCGAAATCATCATGGGAGATCGCTATCGACTACAATTGATGCGTTTGTTTGAGCCGAGCATTGAAGAAAAAACGGCTGCTACAAGAGCAGAACACAACAAAGTTATTTTGCAGCTTGACAACGCTCGGCCGCATGTTGCAAAACGGGTGAAAATCTACTTGGAAACGCTTAAATGGAAGTTCAAGCCCACCTACCGTATTCACCAGACATTACTCCCGTCAAGTGTGTTGAATCCCAAGCTGATTATTTTGAAGAAAATTAATGTCTCATTCATTATTCATTTAATTTTTGATAAATATAGCTTCTGTTTTCATACTTTTTAAACATACACGTCATATACAGGAGGTCTCAAGATAGATGCAACCTATTAATATGATAAGGATTTATTACTGAAACAAGTGCAATGGCGGTCATTTGAAACACGTCATGTAAAAAAAGCATCGTTTGAATTTGAGATATCAAATCAATGCTTTTTTTTTTAAATTATTATATCAGCTTCCAGGACATGCAATCTTTTTTCGAGTTTCTAGTCTCAGTAATAAATCATTACTATATTGATGGGTTGCATCTATTTTGAGAGAGTTTTGAATGATTTTATCTCCAAATAGATGGTGACGCAAAATATTTTTCCTCTCTTATCCAAAGCATTTTGATCGAGGATTAATAGTTGTTATAGTTGTTATTTTAATAGTTGTTATTTTCAAATCTGAAACAAAAAAGAACACAACAGTATTATTATTAAATTTATTAGCAGTCACATGGGTCCCATGTACATTGAGATACCATATATATATATATCTTGCTCATCACATGCGAGACACTACTGGAGAAGCAAAGACAAACTCATAAGAGACGTTCTTCGATGGTCTCCTATTCATGGATGTGCCAGTGTTGGCCAACCATGAAGAACTTATCTACATCAACTCTGTGCAAACATAGGATGTAATTTGGAAGACCTGTCGTGAGCGATGGATGATAGGGATTGATAATCATCAAGTCAGGCAGCGCAAGTTAATGATGATGATGATGAGATGATGATGATGATGATGATATATGTTTATGTGTGTGTGTATGCTTGTGTAGCTAGATATAGCAATAGACATTTTTATTTATCTTTATGAAATCATTTGTCACAGACATCATGTCTCAGTTGCTGTCTTTCTCATGAGATTTTAAACTTTCTTTTGGCTTTGTCAAAACTCTAATATCTTTTTTTAAAGCTCTTAGTATTGTTTACTGCATAGATTTCCCACAAACTGCTTGGCTGTTTAATCATTAAAAAATTGCAAATGTTTTTGTTTTATTAGCCATGGGATCCAAGAATTATTTTTGTTTGTAATCTATATCTTTCATAATGAAGGAATTTTTTTTCACTTACATTTTTTCATCCTGCTTTTATTGCTTGATTCTTTACTTAAAATTGATCTTAAAAAGCCAAACATGTCCTCAAAATTAAATTCGATTGATTCTGTACACAGCAACACCTGGTCACCTTGCTTGTTGCATCTTCGATAACTGTTATATACCATATCTATGAACATTAATGTGTATGTCCCAATCCTCCTAAATACGTTGGACACTATTGTAAGCTGGCTGTCTCTGGCAGCGATCACTCGGCCGAGGAAGCATAGTATTTACGTCTCTAGCCCAACCCTTCTCGAGCCACAGGGGACCGTCCCCCGCCAAAAAAAAGGCCTTGTGCTGTACTCGCCCGTTTGGTGGGGTGCACGGCAAATAGCGTAATATGCTAAGTAGTTCATCACTAGCAGTGGGTGATCTTCTTCACACCGCTGGCGAGTATTGTATTTTTTCTAATATTATAAAGATTTCCAACCTCCGTTTTGTTATTTCTCATTCAGTAGATTACAACAATAACTATTTGATAAATCTTGTTAAAAAAATATTTAAAGAAATATTAAAATCTGAAATTCAGTGATGTATCTGTAATTATTCCACAAGTTGCTCAGACTGCTATCTTTATTGTTGTTGTTTTTAGCACAGTATTTCCGGATATGCCTTCTTCAGGTGTATAGTTGTTCTTTTTTTGTTTTTCAATGTTTTATAGCTGTACTAGCATTATAAATTTTTCTGTTGCTTTGTTTATAGTGTGTGTGTGTGTGTGTGTGTGTGTGTGTGTGTGTGTGTGTGTGTGTGTGTGTGTGTGTGTGTGTGTGTGTGTAGTTTAGATAAGTTTGTATGTGGTTTTAACCAGACACCAGAGCATACCTGTGGCTCTACTCCTTTCAGTATAATTGGGGAGGTGCTGTTGAGAGTAGGATCTCCATTCATGAACCTATAAATATTTTATGTCAACATGGAAAATCACAAACTATAGCAAACTATATATATATATATATATATATATATATATATATATATATATATATATATTGTTTTCTGTATTTATAAATAAGTAAGTAATTGTAGTCGAGGCCAACCTGATGGCTGCCTTTTCAATAGCTACTACACCAAGATGTAGGGGAGGGTGCTACTCCTTTCCCTGGATTGCTCCACTTTACTCTTGATATGTACCTTATAATGCTGAGTGTTAAGTAAGGAGGTATCAAGTACCCTTTTTTTTTAAAAAGTCTTTGGTATGACTTGACCTGGGATTAAACCCTCTACCCACTAGGCCAATAAGCTGGTATATCTATAAATAAAGAGTGTTCAATATAAGTGATAGAGCATATATAGTTAAGTTAGGATAGCTGGTGATGGCCAATTTCTTGCTTATGCAATCATCAAACCAAGACTTGATCCAATGATTGTGTCAATGCTATATTAACTTATACACACACACATATATGTATGCATACGTATAGTTAGAATTTTTTCATGTTAATATACAAAAAAATCTTTGTAGGTTTATGAATGGATATCCTATGCTCAACAGCACCCCTCATTAAACTGAGAGGAGTAGAGCCACAGGTATGCCCAGGTGTCTGCAGCTGTATGTGATCTTAAACCAAACTTGTCTAAACCACACACACACACACACACATTTATATATATATGAAAGACAAATAGAGTGAAAGAATAAGAAGTATTATTTTGTTATTTATAAAAATGAAAGAAATCTGAATGTTCATGATAACATAATCTATTTATGATGTTTTTGGATTTGTCTTACATATCTATATTTATATTATAAATCAAATAAACCTTGTAATTTTCTTAATAACTGGCAACAACTCCAATCGGATCAATGACCAACCCTACATTGCATTTTTATAAATGTGTGTGATTGCATGATTATCAGTTTTTGTGTTGTTTTTTGAGTTATTCTGAAATTTTCATTCTAACCCATTTGATAATCATTTGGTAGAATATATCTTGTGCATTAAAAACCAGAATGAAGTTATGCTTTTTAGGCCTTATCTCAATCTTTGGTTTATTTAATGGCACATCAACTTTTTTAGGTTATTTAACGCTAAAACCATTCTTGTAGAAAAACAGTAGCTGGTGGGAGATAGAGGTTCATACATTTGGTTTGTTTGTTTACTGTGTTACGTGGGGTAGAAAATAGGAGAAATTCCCTTCCCATAGTTCACCCTTTTTTTTATCGAACCTTGGGACATTCTCGCAATTTTATTTTTTTTTTTATTATTCTCGTTACGTGCCTGTCTTCGCATTCCTAGTGAATGCCGGTTTGTAACAGAATTGGGGGCTCAGTCTGAGAATATTTCTCCTTTTCTATAAGACCTCACAGTAGGGAGCGGTGCACTCATAAAACTGCATAAGACAGAGAAGTCAAAATGTCAGTGATAGATACCTTCCTAAAATCTCCCACGTTCGGTGATCTGATAAAGATGAAAAAAGACCATATTTTAGAGGTAGGGTTAAAATTTGAGCTGGATGTAAGACGGTCCATGAGAAAGACACAGTTGATAAAAGTAGTTGCAGAAGATATGGTCGATAATGACATTTTCGACAAAAGTGTTCTCGATGACCTTGCGTCAGACTTGCCCGAACTCTCGAAAGCTCAAATTGAATTAGAGAAGCTCAAAATTGAAGCCCAGATTGAACTAGCGAGGATTAATCAAGAAACCCGTTTCAAAGAACTAGAAGAGGAACGCACACGACGCGAGAAGGAACGAAATAACTTCGACCTTACTAAACACATTCGACTTGTACCCGCGTTCAACGAAGAAGATGTGGACAAATATTTCCAGCACTTCGAAAAAATCGCTTCGAATCTCGAGTGGCCTATCGAAGCGTGGCCGGCGTTACTACAGACAGTATTAAAAGGCAAAGCGCCGGAAACGTATGCTTCCCTTTCAATTACAGACAGCGCCAACTACGACACTGTAAAAATGGCAATTTTAAGAAGTTATGAAATGGTACCGGAGGCCTACAGGCAAAGGTTCAGAGATTACAGAATGGGCGAAAACCAAACCTACGTCGAGTTCTTCAGGCAGAAAGAAACATATCTCGACCGGTGGATTGCGGCGAAAGGCATCGGAACAGACTACAATAAATTAAGGCAACTCATATTAATAGAGGAATTTAAATGGTGCGTACACGACAACGTCAAGACATTCCTCAACGAAAGACAGGTCGACACGGGTTATGAGATGGCTACCCTAGCGGATGAATACGCGCTGACACACCAACGAAACCAGAATAAGTCAGAGGACCCATCTGAGTATAGAAGGAGCACAAAGCCCCGAATAACGACTAGTACTAGCTCGAGGGCGAGGCTTGGTCAGACAACGTATCTACATCGACCGAACAGCCCGAATAATAAGAGGCCTACTCCTCATTCTCTTATCCCTCGACATATGGAAGGAAGAAGGAATTTGACGTGCTACTACTGTAGGAAGACAGGACACCTGGCGGCGAATTGTTACGCGAGGAAGAGTGCCGAGCATAAGAACGGTAGCCTAAATAAACCACACGGCTTTATATCGTCGCGTAAGGAAAGCAATAAGAGGACCGAGAGCCGAATCAGAGAGGAATACAAACCATTTATATCGAATGGCTCCGTGCACCCAGTTGATGACGCCACGAAGAGAGTCGAGATAAAAATCTTACGTGACACGGGAGCGACCCAGTCTCTAATGGTTAGGGACGACATGCCGCGTGAATCAGAGACAGCCACGGGCGAACGGGTGATTTTACAAGGGGTAGGAGGAAATGTTGTTAGTGTCCCGCTACATCAGATCTCCCTCGATTCTGAAATAGTATGTGGAACTGTAATAGTCGGAGTGGTCGATAGTCTGCCTATGCAAGGCATATCGATGTTACTGGGAAATGACTTGGCTGGAGAGAGAGTGGTACCCCATCCAAGAGTGGTGGAGAAACTGAGCGTCTCGGAGGAGACGGAGAAAATTGAACGAGAACATCCTGAAACACCTTTACCATGTGTAGTAACCCGAGCAGAGGCGAAGAGGACTGAAGATTCTACTACCAAAATGGAAGGCGAAGAGAATGAAATAATTGACCTCTCCCAAACTTGCTTAAGCCATGAGATAGGATTAAACCGTATGCCCGAACAGACCCCTTCGTCAAACCCTAACCCACGGGAGAAAATAGTTGACGTCGCGCCTGTTACAGAGAAATCCATAGCAGTCGAACAGAGAGAGGGTGACCAAATCGCTCCTCTTTTCGAAAAATCCTTATTAGAAGAACTGAACAAAGTACCCTCAGAGTATTTCATTGAAGATGGTATTTTAATGAGTAAATCCGCAGGAAAGATTATGAAATCTCTCACTAATGGTCGGATTGCCTAAGATAGTGCAGTTTGATCAGGGCTCCAACTTTACCTCCAGAGTATTCCGACAAGCCATGAACTCTTTAGGAATAAAGACGGTTACGTCGAGTGCATATCATCCCCAATCCCAGGGAGCCTTAGAACGATTTCATTCTACCCTGAAACCCATGATCCGAGCATACTGTCTCGACCACCAGAAAGATTGGGATGAAGGTATCCCATTCCTCATGTTTGCTGCGAGAGATGCGCCACAAAAGTCGCTAGGATTCAGTCCATTCGAACTAATACTTGGACACACTGTGCGTGGACCCTTATCCATGCTGAAAGAGAAATGGTTGCAAGGAAATCCTGCGAACGAATCCTTACTGGAATATGTATCCCGTTTTCAGACCCGATTACAGGAAACTTGTGAGTTGGCACGGAAGAGACTTAAAACAGTCCAAAGTGAGATGAAGAGACGGTATGATCGAAATACTGTCCACAGAAATTTCCAAGCTGATGATTAAGTATTTGTACTATTGCCCTTATCCGGTCACCCCCTTAAGGCCCGATTCCATGGTCCCTACGAAATAATTAGGAAAGTTAGTGACCTCAACTACGTAATAAGAACCCCAGACCGAAGAAAAAAAATACAGTTGTGTCATATTAATGTGATCAGATCGTATTACGAAAGGGGGAAACAAAACCCTATCTTAGCTCTTATCTTGAGCCTACATCATTTTGATGTTTATGCATCCTCATCTTGTTATCCGATCGTTGTATATACTGACCATAACCCCCTTACTTTCTTACACCGAATGAAAAGTAAGAATAAGAGATTACTGAATTGGAGTCTGATCCTACAAGAATATAATTTAGACATCCGACACATTCGAGGCATTGACAACGTATGTACCGATACCTTGACACGCAGTATAACTTAAGGGCCTAAATATTTAGTGCACACATTGTAAGATACATGAAGACTAAGTACTATGAAAAACTTCAATCTCACAAACTTTACCCCGTAGAATTTTGAAAAACGATCGCAAGCGATCCTTTTTCATTTTTTGGTGAGGAGGTGTTATGTGGGGTAGAAAATAGGAGAAATTCCCTTCCCATAGTTCACCCTTTTTTTTTTTTATCGAACCTTGGGACATTCTCGCAATTTTTTTTTTTAATTATTATTCTCGTTACGTGCCTGTCTTCGCAGTCCCAGTGAAAGCCGGTTTGTAACAACTGGCATATAATATTTTCTTGGCCCAGTCAGCTGGGGCTGCAGAATACACTGACTGCATCTCTGCTGAGGGGTAAGACTCCTCTAACGAGTGTCACTATGCTACTAAGCAATCTGATAGTGAGGATCCAGGAATGCTGGAGCTTTGGGGAATGCGGAGTACCCCTTTATTGCTATCGCTCCCGGGTCCACTCTGGCCCAGAGTCGTAGCACCTGATAGGGTCCTCTCTACAGGATAAATAGAATTAAACAGTGTACTTATGCTAAACTGAATTGTTTGAAATAGAACTGTTTTTACATTTAACTGTGTATAAACAAAAAGTGTATTTATGTTAAACTGAATTGTTTGAAATTGGATCCATTGTATTTATAAAGATAATATTGAAATAGGATTCATTGTGTTAGTACTTCTGGTGATACAGAAAAAATAAGAAATAAAATCATAAAGATCGAATAAGATTTAAGAAAATAAAGAATTTAAATAATGTAAGGGATTTAGGTAACCTGACCCCTGGGTCCCAAATTTTTAGTCAAGGGCCATGCTCTCTTTTTATTTTTTCTTCTCTTTTTTACCTCTAGTCTTGCTCAAGAACAGACACTTTTCTTCGTGGACCCTAGAACACAGAGATACCAAAGTAGCACCCCAACTCCCTGACATTGACTTGGCAAGGCATTTGTAGCTAAATTAACCTTACATTTTAAACAAAGGAACTGAACAGTGAATATTTACTGAAACACAGTTTAAATGTTTACACTCTTTGCCTCTCAACATCCATACACAGCTTCAAAAAATTTGTACTAGAAAATGATTGTTAAATCATTTGAATTTTTTTTTTTTTTCTTTATAATTTATAGAAAAAATGTTCTGAATAAAAATATCAAGATAGAGAAATATATAATTTACCATAGAAAGTTTTTTGGACAAAAGAACATTGTTAAAGTCAATGACATGATATAAAAGAAAAAATCCATCCAGCCAATTTAAAAATCTAAAGCTTAGACTGAAACGTAAAATTGGATGTATTTTTTAAAAACTAAATCTTTAAAAATCTAAAAAATAATCTCTATACATATAAAACTGATTTTTTACATTTTCTGTTTATTCTAATACTCTTAAAAAAAGTTATAAAAATGTTCATCTGTATATCTTAGTTTTTACTACCTTCTGTTCCTTGGCAGAAGCCACAAGTAGCAGAACTTTGATTTTAGACAGAGTGCATAGATACTTTACTCAACACTTTGATCTTAAGTAGAATGCACAGATACTGTACTCTGATCCTAGACAGAAGTACCAGAAAACAACTCTTTGATCTTTGGTAGAGTTCACAGATACTACACTCTGATACTTGGCAGAAGTACCAGGAAGAAACACTGATCTTAGGCAGAGTGCACTGATACTTTGCTTTGTTCCTAGCAATTTATCGCTGGGAGAGTTCATGCGTGCGTGGGTAAATTACCATAACACCCACATCTTAAGTATTAACTCCGCTGGAGTCTCAATACCTTTTTCTCTCTGGGTTAACGACGATAAACTCCGTCATTTTCCCTTTCCTCTTTAAACGGCGTTGTTTCGGAGCCGCTTACGGTATTGGCATGTCAAAAGTATCGTAAATGACATCCATGACTTCTTTTTCTTCGGGAGGATCGCTGTCAACATCGTCCGACAGGCGTTTTCTGATTCGGTTCAAAAGTCTCTTGTGAGTAAATTGAGGACCTTTTATTATGTAAATCCTATTTCCGATTCTTTTCTCAATTGTAACCATTTCCCAGTAAGATTTATTATCATGAAATATCCGGGGGAAAAAACTTTTCTCCGAGTTGGTAGCGTTTTTTGGGCGTAGTGTTTGTTCATCCGGGTTTTGTTTGTTTGGGAAGTAGCTTGTCGAACACAGACCTGATTTTTTGCGCAAACATTACCTCGGCTGGGGGTAATGATGATGGTGTGTTCTCGTTGGGCGTAATTCTATATACCTGAAGGAACTGTTGCAGGGCTTTTTCTGTAGGTGTGCCCCTGGCTTTCTTCGGGGCTCTTTTTAGCGTATCAATGAAGCGCTTGGCCTGTCCGTTGTACCTTGGGTGATATGGAGTGATCGTGATATGATTGATCTGGAAGGTCACACAAAAATCCTTAAAGTCACCGGACGTAAATTGTGTCCCATTGTTGGACACTAGACAGTCAACTCCAATTCCCTGTGTTTCGAGATTAATCTGAATAGTCCGTCGGCATGACAAAGTTTTTTAGACGGTAGGATCTCCATTTTAAAGTTATAGTTTAAGAGTATTGTTCGCCATCTCTGCAGTCTATTTGCTGTATGCACAGGCAGACCTTTTTTTGAACCGAAGATGTTAAGTAATGGTTTATAGTGCATCTACAATGTGATGTGTCTATTGTGAATGTATTGGTGAAATTTCGTTACTGCGAAAATAATGCCTAACGACTCTTTCTCAATTTGGGAGTAGTTCTTTTCTGCAGGGAGAAATGTTCTCGATGGGTGAGCAACTGGTTTGTGAGATCCATCTGGCATCTTGTACAGAATACATGCTCCAATACCATACGAGCTGGTGTCGCTGGCAACTATAATGTCCAGGTCTGAGTTATAGTGGGTGAGAAACAAGTCCGACGTCAAGACTTCTTTTATTTTGACAAATGCTTCCTGTCATTCAGTTGTCCACTCCCAGTGCTTGTCTTTTCTCAGAAGTTTGTTTAAAAGAGCACGTTAGTTGTGCATATTAGATAGAAACACTTGGTAGTAGTTTGCCAGTCTTAAGAAACTTTGTAATGAAGAGACATTTTCGGGAGCTGGCATGTCTTTGATTTCGGTAATCCGTTCTGGGTCTGACCTTCTGCCATCTTTATCGATAATGTTCCCCAAGTATTTAATCTTCTTGATAAAGAAGTGGCATTTAGATTCTTTTAATTTGAAACTGTACTCCTGAATTCTTGAGAAGACTTTATGAACATGTTCCTTATGTTGTTCTACATTCTGAGTGTTCATTAATTGTTGGAAGATAGCCGGCGCAACCTTGACCTCGAACGGAAGACGTCCGAACTTGTACAACCCGCGATGAATGTTGATACAGAGCAACTTAGAACATTCTTCCTCCACCGGTATTCAAAGATACACGTCATTGTGGTCGATTTTAGAAAAAAATTTTCCTCAATTTAGTTTCACGAAAATTTCTTTGAGTGCAGCATTAAGCCCCGTCGAGAAGTTGGCGTAGAGCCAGATCTTATTTGACTTCTTTTTCACATAGAACCATCGGTGAAGCCCATTGACTGTACTCAGTTTTCGACAAAACTCCAGTTCTTTCAAGTCTGCTGAGTTCTTCATTTATTTTTGGTAAAGAGGTGAAGGGCACATTTCTTTTTTCTTTTCGTAAACACTGGCTGGATGTCATTATTTAACTCAAATTTTGCCGTCATTTTATTACACCTACCAAAAAAAACTTCCGGAAAAGTTCCTTTTAAATCTTTTATTAAACTTTTTGCCTCGGTGGTCAGGTTTTCGACATTTTGGCAAAATAAATTAATTGCCATGTCCCACAACTTAAATTTCTCCATCCAGTCGGTGCCGAATAAATTTTCTGTATTCTTTGATACGAACGGACCTGGGCATTTTATTAGATCTTAGCAAGGTTGGTTTTCCCAACTTTTTGCAAGTGTGTAGATGAGTTGTACTTGCACGTATTTCCTAATGTTTAACCTGTCTTGTTCATTTGATTTTGTATTTTTTACGCAACTATTAACCTTTTTTTTTTTTTGCTCGGCTGTGTGAGTTTTTATGCCCGACACGGCTACAAGTTAGGCATTTCTTATTCCGGTAAGGTAGTGACCCACAACCGGAACACGGGTGATGAGGCAAGTTGTGTTTATTTTTGTATTGGCTTGATTTAGAGGGAGAATTAGATTGTTTTTGTTTTTTCTTTTCGCGTACCTTTCTTATGTGGACTATGTTAGATTCCTCGATATTTTTCGAATCTTGACGTATGCTTACGAATCTCTGACAGTCTTCTGCTATTTGTTGAAGAATGAGGTTTGGCTCGTTTACCAATTTATTCGGAACTCTACGTCTAATTTCAGCGTCTTTAGCTGAAACGAGTCCCTGATTAAAAATCAGACACTTGAAATTATTCTCACTCAAAAAGTCAGATCATTTCTCCAGAAGCTTGGCTCAGATGAAAATAATAAATGTAGAAATTTCGTACTTCCGAGAGAAACAGGTGATATCTCTTTGAAGAAACTGTTAATATTTTGTCTAACATATTTGGCGAGAAAAGCTCGTTATTTCATTCTTGCTACATATTTTTAAATATTTTTAAAGGTGATCATGGGGACTTCCTACGAGAAAGGTAAATCGAAATTGTGAAATTTTTTTATTGCATGAGCTCCATGCTGATACGTCCAATGTTAAATTTTTGTGCAAAGAGATAAAGACACCCGGTCTCGAATATTAACTAAATTAGAACAGGACCCTGACATAACGCATCAGAAACTCACAGAAGAATGTCAGAGAATTGTAAATTTGAAACATGATAACACTAAAATTGAAGAAAAGGACATTTCACAAGTACATGATCTTCGTCTTAAAGTTCGACAGGAGAAAATTAAAAATGATTTGACGAAACCAAATCCGTGTTTTGGTTGCGGTGGTCTGCATTTCAAAAGTGTTTGTTTTTTCTATGATAAAAGTTGTTTTTGTCGTGGTTTTATAGGACATCGAAGCACACACTTCAGAACTAGAGGGAATTTTTTTAATAAGCCGAACACAAGAAGTAATGTAAAGACGTGAAATTGAAGAGGGACAGAAACGTAAATTTGTATTCGTAAAAATTAACAATGAAAAAGTTAAACTTCAACTTGACACCAGAAATGATATTTCGATTATCAATAAACAAACATAGAAAAAATGAGCAAACTTTTATTGAAGAAAACTGATAAAGTTGCACATGGGGTGCCAATAAAAATTATTTTAAAGGTGTATTCATTTGTAACATTTCATTCGTTGGAAGGACGCTTAAATTAAAAGTATTTGAGTTGTAAAACACTTCCAATTTATTTGGGACAGACTGGATTGTTTTATTCGATTTATGGGAACTACCCATAAATTATTTCTGTAATAGAATTGATGTTTCTCCCCCAGCATAAATAGGGTGGCAGAAAATCTAATGAAGGATCTGAAAAATAAGTTTCCTGGAGTATTTTCAGAAGGGCTTTGAAGATGCACAAATACGAAAGTAAATTTTGCAGTCGAGGAAAATATGAGGCCTATTTTTAAGTCTAAAAGAAATCTGCCATTTTCGATTTTGGAACCAATAAATAGAGAGTTACTTGAAATTTTGAGTGTCCTCTCAAAAGTTGAATATTTGGACAGGGCGTTTCTAACAGTATATGTGAAAAAGAAAATCACAAACTACGCGTTTGCACGGATTTTTCAACTGGTTTAAATGATTGCCTTAAAACACACACATATCCGTTGCCACCACCGTAAGACATTTTTGCTAAATTAAATGGCTGAAAGGATTTCTCGAAGCTGGATCTATCAGATGCATACCTTCAGGTACAAGCCGATGAAGAATACTCAAAATTTAACCGATTTCAATTTGGTGTGAGGGTCATGCCTAACATTTTTCAACAAATTATATACACCATGCTAGCTAGTTTAGATTTTGCCAATGCATGTCTTGATCTTGTATTGATAAAGTGTGAAAATCGAAGGCAACACTGTGAGTGCATTAAAAATGTATTTGAATGAATAAAAGAATATGGTTTCAAACTTAGTCCCGAGAAGTATGACTTTTTTGTGTCACAGATAAAGTATTTAGGAAAAATTATTGATGTAAAAGGGAGATGTCCAGATCCTTTAAAAGCAGACGTGATAAAAAGAATGCCAACTCAAAAAAAAAAAAAGAAAACAGTGTGACTACTCTTCAGGGTTTTTTAGAGATCGCAAACTATTATTGTGTGTTAGTATCAAACATGCACAACTTAAGAACACCATTAAACAATCTTGTAAAAAAAGCTGTAAAGTGGGAATGGTCTGTGAAATGTCAAAAAGCTTTTGACAAAATAAAAAATATTCTTATGTCTGACTTATTAACACATTTTGACCTTAAACTTGAGAATGTTGTGGCGTCGGACGCAAGTGAATATGGTATTAGGGCAGTGATTCTTCACAAATTTGAAGATGGTAGTACGAAGCCAGTGGCACATGCTTCAAGAACTTTACCAAAAATTTACAGCCAGATAGAGAAAGAAAGTTTAGCAATAATATTTGCTCTTAAAAAATTCCAAAAATTTGTTCATCAAAGAAAGTTTGTTACAGATAGATCACCATTCTTTATTGTTCCTATATAGATCGAAGAAAGGTATCCCTACTTATACAGCCAACTGATTGCAACGCAGGACGGGGCTTTTTATTGAACTATAACTATAAAATGGAGTTTTTACCATCAAATAAATTAGGACATGCAGACGGTCTGTCTAGATAGATCCCAAGTTTTGCCGAACAACTGGAAGACATCAAATAAATTAGGACATGCAGACGGTCTGTCTAGATAGATCCCAAGTTTTGCCGAACAACTGGAAGACACTGTAACAGGAGCCTTAAGAGCCGAGAAAGAATTAAAAGAGGTACTATGAAATACAGTACGAGAATTGTCCATGACATTGGACAAAATTAAAATTAAGGTTGAAAAAGATTCTTTCATTATAAAAATGAAAGAACTAGTAAAATTGAAGAATAAAACATTTTCTGCATTCTCAATATGTGACAAAGTACCAATGTACGCCGATTGGGTAGTAACGCCTCTTTTACCTCGGAAAAAGATTTTGAAGGAATTTTATTTAGGGCACAGTGGAATCTCACGAATGAAATCTCTAATAAGGAACTATACATATTGGTCATGGATGGATAATGACATTGAAAAAGTAGTGAACATATTTTCAGAGGTTGTACCCATGCTGCAAAATCTCAGCCAGTGAAATTTCAACCATAACCCAAAACTGACATTCTTTGGTCCAGACTACATATATAGATTATGCAGGACCATTAAATGGGTCATATTATCTAGTAGTGATGGACAGCTACAAACAACGGTCTCTAGTGATTGAGCATATCATTACTTCCCCATACCATCCAAGATTAAATGGACAGGCTGAAAGGTTTGTTGATACTCTCATGAGAGCCCTTAAAAAGTCTAATGGTATGGAGACAGAAAATGGTAGAATACAACAATTTTTGAGTGTTTACAGAATAACACCAAACTCGAACACAATATCAGGAATGTCACCAAACGAACTAATGTTCGCTCAGAAAAAATTCAGATAACACCAGAAGCCCAACAAAATATTTCAGGCCTGGAGATGAAATTTTCTTCACAATATTCGAAAGAGGAAGAGAATTTTGAAAAATAAATGTTATTACCAGAAGAGTTGGAAGAATCATGTATATAAATAGTACGCAGTGCACAATGTGAGCATAAAAGACATCTAAATCAATTGAGACCCAGATTCATTGAGGATGTAACTGTGCTGGAAGAAGTTACCGATGGTTGTATTTTATGATACTTTTGACATCCCAACACAAACTCATGAAATAGTAGTCCCAAGACGGACCGGTAAAAGAAAAGGGTAGTGGGTAGAACCTTTGAGATCAGATCCTAAAAGAAAAAAATATTAATTTCCAAGGAAAATAATTTTGAGAGGGTGTGTTGTAGAGAAAAGATGATACCTCCTCTGTATAGAATGGACTATTTTTTATGATGGTGTTGGCCGGAGGCCAATATTCTCGGCAAGATTAGCTAGCAATATCCCTCTATTAACACATCCTTGTACGTCTTGTAAAATAAACCCTTCTCATTGTAAGTTATGATTTGAGTTATTATTCTAATAACCAACCCCAATAACATTTCAATAATCATCTTTGTAGAAGACCAGTTGTGGTGCTATTGCTAGAGAATGGGTAAGGCTCATACTTTTTCCAAAAGTATTGAATGATTGTTGGCAGCAGTTGTCACATGATCTTTGCCAATCACCTGCAATCATGAACAGATGCTGTCATGCTGTAAGTTATGCACATGGATAACCTACCAAATATTATGTGGTCATAAATTCTCCTAATTTGTCATAAACTATCTCAGTTGTTTTAATTTTTTGTCAGCTGTCTATTTTGTTTTGCTTTTGTTCAAAATTGTGTGAGAAGTGTTGTCTCATTTTCTTTTTTTTCTTTTTCAAATAACCAAAACAAAACCATTAAGATTATTATCATATTATAAAACTTCTCCAGAATATAAAACTAGTTAAAAAAACAACTTAGTATCTATGTAATAAAGAAGCAGATATGTTTTCAAAGTTTTATTTAGTCTTTCGACAGTTGGTAGGCATTTTTTAAAAGCTTTTTTGTATATTGTGATAATTCTTAAATGCTACTTTGTTTTTTGTTGTTTTTTTTCCTTTTATTTGTGTTTAATTTTTGCTCTCAGCTGAAATGGCAACTTAACATTTAAAGGGTGTATCATCTTTTTTAATGATTATTTACCTTACAATAAGTTCCTGCTTGAAATACTAATATGGTTAGCATTCAAGGTTTGAACATTCCAGAACTTTACAATTACATACAAATTTTTTAACAGAAAACAAGGACTCAATTGTGTGTGGGTGGGTATACACAAACATGTACAGGTTATCTTTGTAAAATGTCTATATATTTTAATGGTTATTATTACCTGGAAGTTAATCAAACACTTTTTGTAATTAAGAATAAATGTGATCATCAAGTTTAAAGAGATAAACCAAATACTGGATATTAAAGTAATTTATTTTTAAATTTTAAGTGTTAAGAGTTTTCAAAATTTTTAGAAAAAGAATGACAATTATAATTTTGCCTTAGCTTTTAGAATTCAAAGACTTTTTTTTTATTTATCTATTTAGTTTTGTTACATGATTGATTGATCGATTTTAACAACACATTAACATGTTTAGAATTATTTTGTGTCTAGAGGTTAGGGAATCTTATTCATTTTATGTTCATACAAGGGTGAGTCAAAAAGCAATGTCTTTTTCTTTAGTACTGGAATAATTACTGACACAGGAACGTGTATCATTCATCAAAATGAAGCTGGTCCTCTGTAGACCACATCCCTATTTCTCAACATAGTCACTGTTTCTCTCAATACCAACGTACCACCTTCGAATGAGAGCATGTAACCCTGCCTTGTAAAATTTTGTTAACTATTCTTTGTGCTACTTCATCACTGCAGTTCTTTGAGCCACTTCATCACTGCAGTACTTTGAGCCACTTCATCACAGCAGTTCTTTGAGACCCTTCATCACTGCAGTTTTCAAACATTACACCAGTGACATTTGCCTCTTAAAACCCTCTTTCATGAGGCTGGGATGAGACAGTTGCTAATAGCCAGGTTTATAAAATATTAGTAGAGACTCTCTGTGTGTGCTGTATTACTTATAAGCAAGTACAAGGTTATTAAATGTTCCCCATGATAGCACAGTTTACATAACTGAATAGTTGGAGATAATTTGCATTTGTTTGTGGAATGGGATGTCTCACAATGCAGTGGAGGGATTTTTTGTCTCACAATGCTATGGAGGGAATTTTTTTTGTCTCAGATTGCAATAGAGGGATTTTATCTCCCTCAAAATGCAGTAGAGGGAATGTCTCAGAATACAATGGAGGGAGGTTTTTTGGCTCAGATTGCAATGGAGGGATTTTTCTCTCTCAAAATGCAGTAGAGGGAATGTCTCAGAATACAATGGAGGGAGTTTTTTTGTCTCAGATTGCAATGGAGGGATTTTTCTCTCTCAAAATGCAGTAGAGGGAATGTCTCAGAATACAATGGAGGGAGTTTTTTTGTCTCAGATTGCAATGGAGGGATTTTTCTCTCTCAAAATGCAGTAGAGGGAATGTCTCAGAATACAATGGAGGGAGGTTTTTTGGCTCAGATTGCAATGGAGGGATTTTTCTCTCTCAAAATGCAGTAGAGGGAATGTCTCAGAATACAATGGAGGGAGGTTTTTTGGCTCAGATTGCAATGGAGGGATTTTTCTCTCTCAAAATGCAGTAGAGGGAATGTCTCAGAATACAATGGAGGGAGGTTTTTTGGCTCAGATTGCAATGGAGGGATTTTTCTCTCTCAAAACGCAGTAGAGGTATATTTTCTTCTCAGATTGCAATGGATGGATTTTTTTGTCTCAAAATTCAGTAGGGGGATATTTTCGTCCCAGATTACAATGGATGGATTTTTTTTAATCTCAGGTTGCAATGGAGGGTTTTTTGTCTCAGAATACACTGGAGGAATTTTTTTGTGTCACATTGTAATGGAGGGATTTTCCTCTCAAATGCAGTTGAAGGATGTCTTTGTCTCAGATTGCAATGGAAGAATTTTTCTTAGAGTACAATGGAGTGCAATAGATTGCGACGGTGGGTTTTTTCTCTTACAATGCAGTCGAGGGATATTTTCATCTTGGATTGCAAGAGAGGGATTTTTTTCTCTCAAAATACAAAAGATGGATGCCATGGTTAGATTTTTTATCTTAGATTACAAAGGAGGGATTTTTTTCTCAAAATGCAGTAGAGGGATATTTTGGTCTCAAAGTGCAATAGAGGGACTTTTGTCTTAGATTACAATGGAGGGATTTTTTGTCCCAAATTACTGTTGAGGGACATTTTTATCTCAGAATGCAATGGAGGGATTTTTTGTCTCAAAATGCTGTAGAGGAAATTTTGTCTCAAAATGCTGTAGGGGCATATTTTTATCTTAGATTGCAATGGATGAATACATTTCTCTCAGATTGCAGTGAAGGTTTTTTGTCTCAGATTGCAATGGGTGGATCTTTTTGTCTCAGAATGCAATAGAAAGATTTATGTCTCAGATTGCAATAGAGAGATGTTTTCTCTTAAATTAAAGTAGAGGGATATTTTTATTTTCAGTTTGCAATGGAGGGATTTTTTTAAAATCCCAAATTGCAATAATGGGATATTTATCTCTCAGAATGCAATAGAGGGATTTTTTTTTTTGATTACCATGCCAGGATTATTTTGTCTCAGATTTTAATGGAGGATTTTTTCTCTCAAATTACAGTAAAGAGTATTTTTGTCTCAGCAATGGAGGGAGTTTTTTTTATATCAGATTTTAGTGGAGTGATTTTTTTTCTTTCAAAATACAGTAAAAGGGTATTTTTGTCTCGGAATGTAGTGAAGGCATTTTTTTTCTTTCAAAATGCAGTTGTGGTATGTTTTTATTGCAGAATTCAGTAGATGAATTTTTCATCTTAGAATTCAGTAAAGTGATTCTTTTCTCCTAAAAGAAGTGAAGGGATATTTTTATATCAAAATGTCTCAGAAGGCTGTGGAGGGATTAGTGGTAGTACCTGATAGGGCCCTATCTATTGGTTAAATAGAACTAACGGCATACTTATGCTAAACTGAATTGTTTGACTAAACTGAATAGCTTAAAATAGAAATGTTTTTGACAATTAAACCATACTTACATTTAAACTGCATAGTTATGCTAAACTGAATTATTTGAAATAAAACTGTTTTTTGACATTGAAACTGTACTTACACTAAACTGATTAGTATAATATAGAACTGTTTTGAAATTTAACTGTGTGTAAACAAAATCTGTGCTTATACTAAACTGAATTAGCTGAATTAGAACTGTTTGACTTGAAAGAGAAATGTTTTTCACAGTTTGGGAGACCTGGGTTCAATCCCAGGTCACGTCATACCAAAGACTTTAAAATGGTACTTGATACCGCCTTACTTAACACTCAGCAATATAAGGTACGTATCGAGGGTAAAGTGGAGCAATCCAGGGAAAAGAGTAGCGCCCTCCCCTACACCTCGGTGTATTAGCTATTGAAAAGGGAGCCTTTTGGTCACCCTCGACTACAGTCTCCAACAACAACATTTAAACTGCCTACCTATGATAAACTGAATTGTTTGAAATAGAACTATTTTCATGAAAATGGATTTGGCGTTAAATAACCTACTCACAAAACTCTCAAAAGATCTAAGATAATTGAAATTTATTATAGCATAAGCTTTAAAAAAATACACAGGAGATCCTAGGAAATTTTTCAGTAACTCACAGTTGTTATTTTCTAAGATTTGCTTTGTCTAATACAAAGTACTTGTTGTCAAATGGTCACTCATTTCAGAAGTGAACTGGCTCATTACTACTTAACTTCTGTGACCTGAAGTCTTTCAATAATTTGGTTGATTTTAAAAATGAATAATACTTTTGATCCACCCTATTTACTAAAGATTTAGCATGAAAATGTAAGTTCTCACCAAACATGACAAAAAGGAAATTTTTTGTATTATGTTGTTGTTTAAAAATTTGCAGAAGTTAACAAATACAAAAAGAAAAAAAAAACTGATCCAAAGATAAACAAACCAATTGAAATTGTGGGTTTTTTTTTTTTTCATCTTTATTTTTTTGCTATGTCATATAACCCTGACAGCTTGCATTGCCATTCTCACTGTCTCTTGTCGTAGTATAGTATTTGATGTTTAACAACTTTTCCTAAAAAAAAAAACAAAACAGGTTTTTATGGCTTTACTTTAAAATAAACCTGAATTAAACAAGTATATATTGACTCAGCCATAAGAAGAATGTGACACAAGCTCAATTTTAAGCAGAGTTTAACAGTTTTACTTCAGAGTTTTCCTTTTTCTTGACTGGTTGCCATACAAAGGTTAAAGAGCTCAGTCTGTCCTACTACTTACTACTATTTATATATATATATTTACCAACCTGAGTTTAAAAGAATTCAGAGTTTTTGTTTTAGACTGGTTGCCTAACCAAAGCTAAAGAATCCAGAAGAGTCTAGTCTGCCCTACTATTTACCCATTACTTGAGGTATAATAATTCAATTAATAACTTTCCCAAAAGTATTAGTGCAACATGAAATGCAAACAGTCTTGTGTAGGATATGAACTTATGTCACTGTGTTCACTTCCTACAATGGTAGCCATTTCAATACAAACATCTTCAAGTACACTTATTTATTTTCTCATAAAAGGAATTTTTTTTAAAAAGTATAGATTTTCAAATTGATAACTTTAGGTTAAAGGTTTATTGTCTATTTTTATGTAACTAGCTGTTTACTGACTGTTAGTTGTTAGAGTGTTTGCCAATGGTCTGGTAGGCTGGGGTTCAATCCCAGGTTGAGTCATATCAAAGACTCAAAAAATGGTTATTGATGCCGCCTTGCTTAACACTTTGGTACATATCAAGAGTAAAATGAACAATCCAGGGAAATGAGTAGTGCCCTCCCCTACACTTCGGTGTAGTAGCTATTGAAAAGGGAACCCTCGAGTTGCCTTTGACTATGGTTGCCAACTTATCACAGGTAGGATTTATGAAGTAAAAAATCTAAAGTGCCAAAAAAATAGAAACATCTACCCAATAATGTGTAGCTCTTCCATTCTCCTGAACAATAGTGACTACATTGCAGGGAGTCTACAAGGTGCTAGAGTCATTATGCGATTATATCTATCTGTGAGCATTCTGGGTCTATCTATAACAGTGTTGTGTTCATTGCATGCAGATGCAGGGAATTTAGTGAGTTTTGATACATGTTCTACACATGCCTAATTGTTTGAAATCTGGTTGCCATAGCAACAGTCATTACTACAGTGCCTGATAGTCTAATGGTAATCTTCATAGGAAATAGAATTATTGAATCGAATCCTGGATGTGATTATTTGCGTTTCTCTTCATGCTCTTAGGAAAAGCATGAATCCATCTATTCTCTCACCAACTGTGGGTAAATAGTAGAACAAACTGGGTTAGACTACTAGTTTGGGAAAAGGAAAACTCTGAATTCAAACCAGCTTTATTCTACTTAAAAATAGACCTTGTGTCTTATCCTATCCATGGTGGAGGGGTTTAATAAATACATACGTACCTCCTAATCTATTACTTACATATATATCATCTACTTCTAAAAGTGGATGAAGGTTAAACCAACTGGTGAACAGCTATCTGTAATTTTTTAATGCTAAGTTTTGATACAACTTTCATTTATATATATATATATATATATATATATGTGTGTGTGTGTGTGTGTGTGTGTGTGTGTGTATATATTTTGGCAGCATTTCTTCATTAATACATATTTCATTGAACATAATAGACATTTTTTGTCTACATATTTTTTTTTAATCCTTTTGAATTGCCGTATTGATCTTATGATATTTGGCTGGAATTGGTCAATAAATCTTCTGTAATTAGTTATTTCCCATCTACTTTCTGCTCAACTTTGGGCCATCATCAGGGGAGGATGTATTACAAAAGTGATGTAACTTTTGTTTGTACATTACTACTTTGTAAGAAGAGCATATGTGCTATTGTATTGTGTGGCGTTTACTTTTCAAATTTGTTTCTATAAGTAGTGTCAGTAGCTAAAGACATTTCGTGTCTTCATTTCCTTGCTCCCTTACTGGTCTATCTCTTCATTTAGCTTAACAGGACTCTAACTTTAAGCTGTATAACTGCTTCTTCTCTCATTTGTTATTATTGTTTTTCCTTCTCCTAAAATGTGTCGTTTTTTTATCTTTTTCAGTTTTTACTTTTTCCATTAATAAATATACCTGTTGGCTTAATGCTATCTTCAGAGTCTTTATTTTTGGACTAGTTTACCTGGCTGTCACAACCCATATGACAGCACAGTAAAAGCATTGCCACTTTTCTCTGACGGGTAGGATAGCAGTCCATGCCAACTAATGACTACATCAACAACCCCTCTCTTCTACATAATAGCTGAGGAATCAAACTCGTACCTAACTCGGTCGAAAATTTCTTGCTCCATGGAGTCTTCTAGTCAGTCTGCAGCCGCAGTAACAACTCGAGCTAAAGCTGAAGCAGCCAAAGCCCACCTTAAATTCGCCAATGAGGAATTGAGAATGCAATTAGAGGAGGTCAGGGTGGAATCAGCCATGGATATATTGTCCTTAAAGAAAGAGGTCGTCACTGCCGAGGTTGAAGCCGAGGTGTTGGAGGTTACCAAACTCCTGGATCAACTCAGCAACTGGAGATACTCCCCATCCTGAGTCCATGCAACATACTCAAGAATACTTAATCAACCAAGCGAAGCAAAGGAGTATAGGAAGTTCAGATCCTCAAGTTAACATGAACAGATCAAGCGAGGAGCACATGGAACATCACTCCTCCACTACTCTCTTCAAGATGGAAAATTGTTTACAGCCTTCAAAAACAAACTACGTGAACCTAAGCCATCATAGTGCTAAAAGTGCAAACCAGGATACCTATGACAAAGGCGATTCTCCACATCCCACTCCACACCAAGTGGATTTCCTTCACTATTTTGCTTGTCGTGAGCTTGTTGCAATAGGTCTCCAAGTTCAATGACAGACTGGAAAGCTATAGGTCTTTGAAGCACTCCTTCAAAAATTCCATCAAAGAAGTCGGTCTGTCTGCCTGTGAAAACTGGACTTACTGGTCAAGTGGCTTGATAAGGAGTCTGCTGAACATGCAAAGGCAACTAGGGCTGTTCACCCTAATAACCTAGAGAAAGGCTTAAAAATAGTTTGGAGCAGACTCGAAGAGTGTTACAGTTCTCCGGAAATTATCAAGGAAGCACTCTTCAAACAAACCGATGATTTTCCAAAGATCGCTAATAGAGACTTCTCTAAGCTTAGGGAGTTTAACAACCTCCTGATGGAACTGCAGTCTGCAAAAGGGGATGGAGACTTTCCTGGACTTGTTATCTTGGATACAGCCTGTGGTATTCACCCCTTAGTTCAAAAGCTCTCCTTCGGCTTGCAAGAGAGGTAGATCTTTTGGGGCTCTCAGTACAAGGACCACAATCACATCCCTTTCCCCTCTTTCACAGCATTTGTAGACTTCATCAGCCACCAGGCTAAGGTGAAGAATGACCTGAACTTCAGGGTTACACCCCACAATGACAGAGTCTTCTAACAGCCCGAAAAAAGGACTATATCCGTAAACCAAACCGAAGTTTCTTCTACCACCCCTGTCAGCCCAAGTAGAAGGATCAGAAGAGCCAAGGAATCCAATCACCATTGTCCCCTGCACAAGGCGTCTCACTCAATCCAAAAGTGTTGTGCCTTCTGCGAGAAGCTCCTGGAGGAACGTCTGGCTTTCCTAAAAGAGAAAGGTATCTGCTTCAGATGCTGCAAGACAACCCTACATATAGAAAAGGACTGCAGTAATAAAATCTAGTGTGCCGAGTGTAATAGTAAACAGCACAGTACAGCACTTCACCCAGGACCAGCACCCTGGACTAAGAATTCAAAACCCGCTTCTGAGTATGGTGGGGAGGAGGATCCGGAACCAGCAGCAGACATCACTACCCAATGCACCGAGGTTTACGGTGGTAACCTTACGAACAGGTCTTGTTCCAAAATCTACCTCGTTAAGGTCTATCCCAAAGGTGAAAGGAACAAAGTTAGAAAAGCCTATGCAATTATAGATGACCAGAGCAACAGGTCCCTTACTCGTTCTGATTTCTTTGACACCTTTGGGGACCTCAGCCCCATTTATGCTTACAGTCTGAAGACTTGCGCTGGGGTCGTCGAGGCAACTGGAAGAAAGGCTCAGGGATACAAAATTGAATCCATGGATGGACAGGTATGTTTTTGGCTTCCCAGCCTAATTGAATGCGATGAGATTCCAAACAATAGATCTGAGATCCCAATGCCTGACATAGTCCTCCACCCTGCTCACTTAAGAAGACTGGCTCAGCAGATCCCAAAGCTTGAACAGAAGGCTCAGATTATGCTACTTCTCGGACACAACATCATTAGAGTCCACAAGGTGTGTGAACAGATCAATGGCCCTTGCAATGCACCTTATACACAGAAGCTTGACCTAGGATGGGTCATAGTGGGCAATGTCTGCCTTGGAAGAGTTCACAAACCACCGACCATGAATGCATTTTACACAAATGCCTTTGAGAGGGGGCAGCCTACAACCTTCGAGCCATGCCCTAACACCTTCCTGGTGAAAGAAAAACCTAGCAGAAGGGAGAAACACTTACAACCCTTATGGCAGAGGTGGCTTCCATCATTAATGCCAGACCTCTTGTCCCAGTGTCGACAGACCCACATGATCCCTCCTTACTCAGCCTGGCAATGTTTCTTACTCAGAAGGTCATCTCCTGTTCCCGTTGGCGAATTTAAAGAAAAGGGACACCTTCAGAGAGTGATGGAGATATGTTCAACATCTAGCACAGACCTTTTGAGACAAATAGAGGAAACAATACCTCTCCTCTCTCCAGAAATGTAGAAAGTGGGCTTATGATAAGCCCAACTTTGAGCCGGGGAGCATTGTACTGCTGAAGGATAACCAAGTGCCAAGAAATGAGTGGCCCCTCAAACTTATCACGAAAGCCTTTCCTAGCAAAGATGAAAAGGTATGCAAGGTGGAGATCAAAATCTCAAAAAAGAACAGTGACAGCTCGAAGTTAGTCTTCAGGCTCATCACAAAAATTGTCTTGCTACTTCCCAGATAAAATTGACTATTAGTGGCATACAACTACGCCAGGCAGGGAGTATCCTGCCCTAACTTTAACCCTTTTTACCTCCTTTTAGTGACCTCTAATCCAAGGGAGACCTTTTTAGTAAAACACCATTGTCCGGTTGGTCTTGACTTCTGCTCTGTTGCCACATGGAGCAGCCTTTATTTTATTCTTCTATCTCTGTCATTCTTGGCATCAATGGTGTTTTCTTTTACATTCTTCTTCAGGACATTTTATTTACCTTATTGTCTATATTGTAATGTGACATTTCATGTCTTCATTTCCTTGCTCCCTTACTGGTCTATCTCTTCATTTAGCTTAACAGGACTCTAACTTTAAGCTATATTACCGCTTCTTCTCTCATTTGTTATTATTGTTTTTCCTTCTCCTAAAATGTGTCGTTTTTATCTTTTTCAATTTTTACCTTTTTCCATTAAATGAAAATACCTGTTGGCTTAATGATGTCTTCAGAGTCTTTATTTTTGGACTAGTTTACCTGGCTGTCACAACCCATATGACAGCACCAATGAGATCTGGCTTGTTAAAGATATATATATATATTGTTGTGTTCTGGTTAGTGAACACAAGTAGTAGTAATAATAAGACAAACCACAATATGTGAGGAAAATAATTATATATAGAGGAAAGAGTATTTACAAGAGAGAGACTGTTAGTAATAAGAACATAGGATTAGTGATAGAGTAAGGATATACTTCAACAATAGGAACGGCTCTTCTGATCTGACTCGTAGACTGATCTCTGACTGATCTGAACTGGACTCTCTTGGCATTTGAGCTACTGCCATATATGATAGATGGCCTAGCTCATTATGCTGAAAAGGTAGGTGATACCCAACATATGTATAAAGATTTAGCATTAAATAACTCACAAAAGTTGATATGCCATAAACCAACCCAAACCTGCCTCTCAAGTTTACTGATTTTCTGCACCAACGAATCAAATTTTTCTGTTGATAAGGAAAAATGAATTTGATAGTTAAACACTAAATTTTATAATTTGGGACCTCATATTTTTTTAAAGATTTAGTGCTTAATCTTTGTCATGTATTGAAATTGATTAATAAAAAAAATGAGTGGTAGTTAGAGATCAGGAATAAATACAATCATTGGTGGACGTAAAGGCGAGTGGATGAACCCTCTGATGGTTCAATGCAATACTTAACCCAGTCCTTGTCGTATAAATCTTATGGTTCAACTGCCAAGATCAAATAGTTCGATTGGGGAACTACTGCTGCTCATCTATAAGGGTGGCTTCTATAAATGAAAATAAAAACAGCCATCAAAAGATTACCATGACCCACACACAAACCACCTGACTGATAGAATAAGGCTATCATTTCTATCATGTAAACACATTTGAATTGTTTTAGTAGATATATGCATTGAAAATTAGAAAAAAGACATTGTTTCTGATCAAGATTTAAGGCAAACATTACTGAAAAAATAGAACTCTTGTGTGTTTAAAATAAATGCATTGTAAATGATTTTGCCATATAAAACAGAAATTATTTTATTGTAAAAATGCATTGAAAATAAAAAAAAAGGGATTGCCTGTGATCAGGACTTAAGGCAAATGATAGAATAAAGTCATTGTATATATTATATAATTGAATTGAAATTGATTTTACTTTTGAACTTTTTTGTAAGTAATTTTACTATAAAAGTGCATTGAAAATCAAGAAAAAGGAATTGTCAGTGATTAGTAAGGAATTAATAAATCAGCGATCAAGATATAAAATAACTGATACTGACAGAATAAAATTAGTATATAATTCTGATTAAGCTAATCTTTTTGTCAGTTAAAAGATTATGAATCAAAGTGTCAGTCTAATCTCATATAAGATGACCTTGCTTTTGAAATATAACAATGAAGTTTTATGAACTTAGGTTAAGATGATATTTTTGTGGGTTACTTGAATCTGATTTTTTTTTCTTTCTTGACTCATTAAACTGTATTCATCAGGCAGATGAATATAGAATAGATTGATATTTGATATACAGGTTGAGGCAGAAGTAATAGGCCAGTCAATAATATTGTTATTAACTTCCATATCAATTCTGCTCTACCCTCTGCAACAGGAGTGAAGAATTAATGAAGCAAAGAGTAAATTAAAACAATAATACGCTTGAATTAAGGAGGATTGTAGAGATTATATTCTCAGGTGCTATAATACTTTTTAGGCTTAATGGATACTTGCTATTGAAAATATTGATTTTGCATGGGAGTGTCTAAAACATAGTATCTGAGACATTGTGATTTACATGCTGGACAGCAATATCACAGTGTGTTTGAACTCAAGTCGTGGTATTTCATTCACTTTCAGACTAATACCCTTGGGAAAGGAATAAACCCCCTTATAATCCCTCAGCTATGGTTTAAATAGTACCACTACTATTCTACAAGAATGGCTTTAACTTTAAATAAACCATGAAGATTGATATGCCATTAAACAAAGAAACCAAACCAAACCATTTATTTTTACTGATTAGTTACGTTTGAAATACAATTTTACTCTACATGCAGAAAAGAGACGGCTACTGATAAGAATTACTTAAGTTTCATCAAATTTGAGGGTCTTCTCTAAAAAAATTAGGGTAAAAAGTATAAAGAAAAGATTTATATATATATATATATATATTGTTGGGTATCACCCACCTTTCTCCACACAATGAACTAGTCCATCAGCCATATATAGCAGTAGCTACTAATACCAGGGCAGACTAGAAGGTGAAGAACAGCTTCTTATAGGAATAGTATTAGAGCATTGGAGACTGGAGATCGCACTAGATCACCTTACTTGCTACTGTAATAATGGAAGCCAATTCTATCTTTGGACTATATCTTTATTCTGTATTCACTAATCCTATGTTCTTGTCTACTAATAGTCTCTCTATTGTATATACTTTTTCCTGAAAATATATCTCTATTTCCTCTCATATCATGGTCTGTCCTTTATTTAATATTACATGCATTCACTAACCAGAACGCAACATACATATATATATATATATATATATATCACCATCATTAAGTTGTGCTGATAGCATAGAGTTCCCTAACTCTCTCTCCCCATCTGTCTCTATTGTTCATTACTCCTGGCCAGTCCTCTAGACTGCAGCTAGTGTCCACACTGAGCTGATATAAGTCCTTGCTTATTGGCCATTCCTGGAACGTTCATGTATTGGAATTCATAAGAGAACATCACTTAGGCATTCATTCTTACTTCTCCAGCAGTGCTCCTCATGTCTTGTTCATCTTACTTGGATGGTTTGTGAGATGGAAGGTAAGTGGCTGCACAGCTACTGTTTTGTAGGGTTTTCTTTCCAAGATTTGTTCAAAACAGCATGTAACTTTCTAGTGTAGTTATCATCTAGCTTTTTCTCTATGCATTTCATTGTATCTATGTGGTGCATCCATGCAGTATTACTGAGTTGAAAAGACAGTTCATGGAGTGGAAATACACTGACTCTCCAGTAAAAAAGTTCCAGGTTCAGCAGTCAGTAAAGAAGGTCATGCTGACAGTTTTGGGGGACATAAAAGAAGCCAACACTTGATTTTCTTGAAAAAGATCCAGCTGTATGCAATGCTTTCTTTTTCCAACTCCTTAAACAAAAATCCCCTTATTTATTGAATGACCCTCATATATATATATATATAACTTTTGATGAATAAGTGTAAAAGAATGATGAAATAAAGAAAATAAGGCCCCCAAGGGTGTGTGGCCCTAAATTATAGGTTGTTTAACTTAAAGGTTAGTTGTAGGATTCGTCAAGTTGTGTTGGGCAATTAGTAGCGAGAGCCAAGAGTAATTAATCATGTTAGCTAAGAGCAATCAGTCGTGAAGACAGGAAAACTCTCTTACCGATTGAGGAATGGGAGCTATTTATGGTGCCTTGAAGTATCCCATTGTGCACAAGTGGGATATTCCATTGCATAGATTGTGATTGGCTGCTTGTAAGTAAGTGGAAGTATTTTATTATATAAACCAGCTTCAGTTTAGCATTGTAAGGAAGACTGCACTGAGCTACCACCTGCTTTATTTTTGTCTGCCAGCTGGACGCTTTACAGAGGTATGTGTTATTGTTATTCTGGTTCTATTTACAAGGAAAACAAAAAGAAAACAAAACAGCAAAAATTTGTTTTTTTTTTATTCTTTTACATGAAACATTTTGCTTTATTCTATTTATAGTTTTACTCAATCTTTTTATCCCAATATTCTGGGTTGATATACTCTTCAATCATTCAAACACACTACACAAAATCTGACCTCAGTTCGGTTTAGTTTAGTTTCATTGTTTAATAGCATATCAAACTTTGTGGGTTATTTAATGCCAAAGCCATCCTTGTAGAAGAACAGCAGTGATACTATTTAACACATAACTGAGGGGATAAAGGAGCTCATACATTTCCCAAGGGTATTAGTCCAAAACTAGAGTTTGAACTCACTAACTACATTGTCACAGTCTAGCACATTAACCACCACGCCACAGGGATTCCCTCCTTATGTAGAGGTTTTGCTGGGTTATGGTTATATATATATATATATATACATATATATAATGAGAATTTTAGAGAATATATATCATCAAAGTGTGCTAACAGCATGGATTCCTTTGACTCTCTCTTGCCATCTGTCCCTATCAGTCATTGCTCTTGGTAAGTCCTCTAGATAGCATTCAGTGTCTGCACAGAGTTGATGATATGTATTTACTGTAATCCTCTACACGAGCAGGATGTGACTCAATGCAGAGCTTTCCTTCTCCTAGACTGGTTGCCATACCAAGGTTAAAGAACCTATTTATTCATAGTTAGGAGAATAGTTGGATTTACGCTTTTCTTAAGGGTATTAGTGCTATGTGAAATGCAAACAGCCTTATCCAGGATTTGAATTCAAATTGCTGTGTCCATTTCCTATGATGATAATCATTATACCACGGGTATCTCCGAAGCCACTGGCCTAATGAGTAGAGTGTTCACTAATGATCTGAGAGACTGGGGTTCAATCCCAGGTCGAGTCATACCAAAGACTCAAAAAATGATACTTGATGCCGCCTTGCTTAACACTCACCACTATAAGGTGAGGATCAAGGGTAAAGTGGATCAATCCAGGGAATAGAGTAGCGACTTCCCCTACACCTCGGTGTTGTAGCTATTGAAAAGGGAGCCTTCGGGTCACCCTCGACTAAGGTCGCCAAGTTTACTTACTTATCTCCGAAGGTAATTTATATAAATGAGTGGTATTTTGATTTATTTATTCAGACCATCATTGTTTCCTGATATTATACATCTAAAATTGGTTTAAATAGTGTCTGCTTTAGAATGTGTTTGTTAAATTATTAACAGTATTTTTGTAAAATTATTATACAACTAAAAACCTAAAAATATTGCAGCTTGCACATTTTCTATTATTTGCCTAATCAGCTATTTATAGCTCACAAGAATGTTTCTCATGATCACATTTAAGGTTGTTTTTTTTTTTCACTTGAAGAAAAATGATAGAATGAATATTCTTACTTCTCACCAAGCAATATTAAGCTTATTTCTAGATCATTTTAATGGTATGTTTCTTTGTTAGTTGGTAAATTTGTTCACACTTTAAAAATAACATTTTTTAATCTCTTGATTCTTTAGATTGTCTGTCATCATAAACACATGGATGGATGGATGGCTTTCTGTATTGACCTACTAAAATCATTTCTGTTAATATATAAAATCTCCCACCCCAGGATTCCTTTATATGTCTTGATTTTATCTTGAGTTCTTCCAAATTACTACCTTCCTTGATGCTTACAAAAAAATTGTGTGAATGAATGCATGACTAATAACTTGTCTTGTCATAAAACAGTAAATATATGTTTTAGTACTCTGTGTCAAAATTTATCCAAATCTGACACAAGGTTATAATAATGGAGTTCTAAATAAAGAAAAATCTCATGATTGATAGCTCACAAAACTGAACATCTGACCCTGCTTATAAAGGTATTTGTGGAGCACCCCACCAAATGTATGAGTGTGGCACAAGGCCTTTTTAAGGTGGGTCCTGGCGCTGTCTGACAATTAAAATTTCTGCCTTGAAGCAACAGCTCTGTCCAATAAAGATGATTCTCGCTACTGCTTCAGCTACTCCTTTCATTAGAATTATGTCAGTGTATATATAGTAAACAGATGAAAATGAATCAAAAAGTGCTCAAATGCTGGCAAGCAGAGTATCAAAACTGTAAGGAATTAAAATCTCACCTTCTTAGTAATATTTCATTACTATAAGTTTCATTTTGTCTTTTGGGGTGGAGGACCGCAACATCAACTGTAGGAGTTTACAAATGCTGCAAGAGTGTCTTGAAAATCCATACTCTCTGATTATGGAGAAAATTGAAAAACAAAGTAATCCAAAAGGGATGAATTTATTACAAAGGAAAGTCGACATGAAAACGTTTCGGTTTTAATGAACCTTCATCAGGACCTTAAGATGATGAAACAAGTGTTGATTACCATCTTAAAGTCCTGATGAAGGTTCATTAAAACCAAAACATTTTAACATTGACTTGCCTTCATAATAAATTTATCATTTTTGGATTACTTTGTTTTTCAATTTTCTCCATACTTGTCAGATTCTTTTACTTCCATTATCTGATTAGCAATAGAAATGCGAATTCATTTTTCTCGTTACTAGTACACTTTTATACAAATTCTGTTGAAACAGCAACTACTCCCGAAATTTTAGCCTAGCAGGGCTTCCATTGTCATCTTAAAAGGCAGTGAAAATGCAACTACCTTTTGTAACAACATATTTATGCAAAATGATACTGGAACTTCTCTTCACACAGTTTTCAATTCATAGTCCCTTTCAACAGTGCCAAGGCCTCCTCAGAGTTCATATTTTCCCCTTGAGAATTACTGAACAAAAAGATATATATATATATAAGGTATTCTTCAATCCAGTAAATCCGGAGTAGGGAAGAATTCTGTCAGGACAACTAAATTATTCAAATTTCGAATATCTAAATATTCCTGATAAAGAGCTCAATGTAAATAAATTAACAGAGCAAATATTATTTCAAGAAAAAAACAATATTCAGTCACATTAGGATTATAAATTTATTTACATCCTGTTAAAAGCATTGATATGAATCAAAGACTCCAAAATAATTTTTAACAGAACTTTATCAGATCCAACAAGAAAATAAAAAACAGTTGTGATGTTTCTATTTATAATCCTATTTACCAACCCCTCCGCTCGGGCAGGATATGACACAAGGTCAATTTTTTAAGCGGAGTTTAACAGGTTTGAATTCAGAGTTTTCCTTCTCCTAGACTAGTTGCCTAGCCAAGGCTGAAGAACCTAGTCTGTCCTACTATTTACTCATAGCTAGAAGGAGAATAATTGGATTCATACCTTTCCCAAGGGTATTAGTGCTATGTGAAATGCAATCAGTCAGGTCCAGGATTTGAACTCATGTCGCCATGTTCATTTCCTACGATGATAACAATTACACCACGGGCACCTCCCGTTTCTATTTATAATTGTGTGTCAAAATTCAAAGAATTGACTACAGTTAGTTTTCTGGTTTTATAGAACATGGAACAATTGTATAATTTATTCACTTACCTGGTCAGGTGTTTTTTTTTTTTATTTACTTACCCTGTTATATATGGGGCTGTAGAATACACCGACTGCATCTCTGCAGAGGGATAAAACTTTCCCCACCCCCACAAGTGTCCTGGATATGACATTAAACAAGCACCTGAAAGGGTCTTATCTATGACTAGAACTGATGGGCATTTAAACTCTGTGCAAACAAATGACTATTGCTAAACTGAATTTTTAGAAATAGAACTGTTTGATCATTTGGTAAATTTTTACCCTTTAACTCATCAGATTTTAGTGAAAACTAAAAATCAGATTCTACTTTTTTTTGGCAAATACATGTAAACAGCCTGAAAAATATCATCTCTGGTCATCAGTAATGCTTGCTGTATTTGCCAAAAAAAATGTAGAATATGATTTTTAGTTTTTGCTAAAATCCGATGGGTTAAAGGGTAAAAATTTACCGATCATTTACCTGTGTGTATCTACAAAATGTGTTTACAAATCATAAATTCAATATATATGCGAAAACAGGATTTAGCATTAAATAACCAACAGTGGTTGAAATGTCAAACCTGTTATGTCATTTTTTTTATTTATTTAGTCAAGTGATTTTTCTTCCTCTATAGATAACATCTGCTTTAGAGAAACTGTTAATAATACTGATAAATACTATCTTGAGTCACCACTACACTTTTTTAATGGGAAAAATTTTACTTCAGAAAGTGATGAAAACTCCTGTTGTCTTTCTTCATCTGACAAAAATAAAAATGTATCTTTTCATTTGCTCATATATGCACATGTAATAAAATTTTCTACATGGTCAAATCATCTAATTATTTCAAAAGAAGAAAATAATATACTGATTTTAAGTTATTAAAATTCCAACAAAAGAAAACGTCTTTTGTTTCACATCATTTTTAAAAAATTTTTAATATTTCATTGCATATACCATATTGGATTTTTATTCACTTGCAATTATAGGATATGGTTACATACATACAATTATAGGATATGTTTACATACATACAATTATAGGATATATCTACATACATACAATTATACATACAATTATAGGATATGTTTACGTACATACAATTATAGGATATGTCTACATACATACAATTATACATACAATTATAGGATATGTTTACATAGAATTGAAGAGTAAGTGGTGTAATGGTTACTGTTGTTGGAAATGGACATGGCAACAAATCCTAGGCAAGACTGTTTTCATTTTACACAGAGGTAATATTCTTGGGAAAAGTATGAATCTAATTGTTCTCTCTCCAGCTATGGGTATATAGTAGAGCAGACTGACTCTTCAATATTGGTATGGCAACTGATCTAGGAGAAGGAAAACTTTGATGTCAAACCTGTCAAACTCTGTTTAAAAATTGACCTTGTGTCGCATCCTGCTCGTATGGAGGGGTTAGGTAAATATATACATTAGAGGGTTGTTAACTTTATTCATATGATAATTTGAAAGATTAAAAATTGTTTTATTTTATGTTTAAGTCAGGAAATGAAGGTAGAAAGTAGTTCTGAAATGAAATAAAAGAAAGATTTCTTATCTACATTACTTTGAAAACTTTATGAACACTTGTAATATTCCTTAAAAGTTTTCTTAAAATTAAAAAACTAAAATCAAATCATTGTCTGATGAAGCTCATACATAATAATAAATATACAAACAATCTACCAAATTGGTTTCTTATTTCTTTTCCATCCAGTTAAATATTATATATATATATATATATATGTATGTATATATATGTATATTTTTTTTTTTTTTGACACTTAAAATAAAAATAAAAACTTTTTTCGACAGAAACTTTTCTCCTGATGATAGCCTAAGCTTGAAACTAGTTGAGAATAATAAAAAAAAATTGCACAAAAGAAATATGCCTATTTGTTTTATCAATTTTGTTCATTTATATATATATATATATATATATATATATATATATATATATATATATATACACACACAATGGACTCTCCCATTGATCTCATTCTATGAGGGTCCAATAGTTTGGTTTAAAAATATGAACTGTTGGATTACCAACAGAGATGATTTGTTTATAATGGTTTAGGTTTGTTTAGAACCACCCACATTTCTTGGATAACCTGATAACAAAAGAATGATGTTCTAATGTGCAACAGATTCTCTTGATTTTGAATTCAGAGTTTTTCCTTCTAGACCGGCTGCCCTATCAAAGTTAACCTATTAACTAATTTAACCTATTATTTTACATATATATATGTTAATAATGTACTTTGCTATATTTATAAATAAAGAGTATTCAATATCAGTCATAAAGTATATGTATCTAAGTTAGGATAGTGTTGGCACTTGGTCTGATGATTGCCTAGGTGAGAAACTGAGTGTCATCAAGCACTGTTGACTCTATCTCTATGTTATCCTAACTTATATGGGATTGTTGTTGGTCCAACAAAAGAAAAGTAAATATTTTAAGATGAATAGGTCCACAAAGGATTTCAAATTTGATATTCAGGTTTTTATTTTTTCATGTGTACAGATCAGCACTCTTGATGGTCTTTGGTTTTGTGATTACTACATCTAAAATATTCTGTTTATTTGTCGTAGTGATTAATTGTGCATAGAAAGTAGGCTAGTGAATTTGAGCTTGGGTGTTGTGCTGAACATTATATTATGACTCTTAGAATATAAAATAAAATAAAAAATTGCCAGCCCAATCAAATGTCAGTCAGTTATGCAATGAGAAACACATTTACACTTATAGATTACACAATTTGTAGAAAACACAACAACCAAGGGAGTTGGGCTGTTAACTTTTTTTTTTTCTCCTTTTAACTAACCTCTGGAATACGTATGAGGGGGGAAAAATGCTTATGCAAGACAACATAGAAGCAAAAATACCCCCCCCCCGCAAAAAAAACAAGGATGTTAATTAATAAAAATGCACATGGCTATTTGTTCTGCTGCATTACTTATATAATCTGTGTTTAATTGCCGGAAATTGTTTTTTTGATTCTATTTATCAAAAAGGGGGTCACTGCTTATATCATGCCATATTGAAAAAAAAAATTATTTATTTATTTATTTATTTTTTGCTGAGTTCTTATGTTTTAAAAAAAAGATTTTTACTAAGATTTGCTTGGTCTGGCACACAGAAAAATAAATGCTGTACTTAAGTGGTCACTCATCTAAGTACTAAACAGACTCATTATTGCTTAACTTAAATTATCTAACAGAAACTGGTGATATCAGTATGACATGACCTCAAGTTAGTTCTTATATTTTGATCATATAAAATTTTCTGTTCAAAGATGGTAAAAAAAATAATAAAAATAAAAACAGAAACAGAAACACTAAAATACAGAAATATCTGCTTTGGCAAATTTAAACCAGTCACTATCTAAATTATATAACAGTTACTTTCATTGCTCAAATGGGTATGTGTTTACCCAACCCGTCCACCATAGGCAAGATGTGACTCAAGGTCAATTTTTAAGCATCACATATTTCAAAGCCACAAGGTACAAAATTTATACATTTTTATTTTTAGATATACATTGTTATAAAAAAATCATATAAACAAATATATATATATATATATATATATATATATATATATATATATATATATATATATATTGTATGTAGATTTTAAAATTATTAATTTATAAGTTTCAATAATCACATAACACACACACACACACACACACACACACACACACACACATACACTTACGATTTGGTTTCTTTGTTTAATGGCATAACAACTTTCATGGGTTATTTAATGCCAAAGCCACTGTTGTAGAACAGTATTGGTGTTGCTGTCCAGCACATTAGTCTCTACACTGTAGCAACGCCTTCCCTTATATATATATATATATATATATATATATATATATATATAAAGTGAATAAAGGAAAAGAATCTGACAGAAAAACAAAGTAATCCAAAATAAATCCAAATAAATTTCATCATTTTTGGATTTCTTTATTTTTCTATTTTTTTCATTTTTTTTTCTATTTTTTCATATATATATATATCTATATCTATATATATATATATATATATATATATAAAATTTTAACTAATGATTGTTTTAACTGCATTTATTCTGACATGAGGATTTAGATTCTTTAGTATATTATTTTAAATGAGAACATTAAACTAATATTTTAATCTGATGAAGTCACAGCTGACACCAGATTAATAATTTTAATGCTTGAGTTTTTTAAAGCTTCAAATGTCTTATTCCTATTTTTTTAATTCATGCTGCTGACTTAAAAGTCAGGTAAAAATAACATGAAATTTCAGATGAAAAACAAAAATAAAATGAAAGAAATATTGGAAAAAGATTTAAAAGAAATCAACTTATACTTAGTGTTATGGTTATTATCCTAGGAAAATGAATTGGTAACCAATCTAAGAGAAGGAAAACTTTAAATGAATCAGTTTTCTCTGTTTAATAACTGACCTTCTGTCATATCCTGCTTGGGGTAAAGGATTTGGCATTAATACATATATATAAAATACAATGTGACATGTATATATATATATATATATATATATATATATATAAAGTATTATTTGGTCCAGCTAAACCCGAGTTGGGAGTAATTCCATCAGGACAAGAAAACTATTCAAAAGTGAACATTTAAATTTTCCTGGTAAAGAGCTATTCTGATTTATTTTATCCATAAGATCTGAAGAAGTCCTGTTAATTTTTTTTTCGTGTTTTTTGATTTTATCAAAAACACATAACAGGATGGAAATAAATTTATAATCATAATGTGACCGGTTTATGTTTTTTCTTAATGAAAATATATATATATATATATATATATATATATATATATAAAATAGTAAAGACACATTTTGTCTGTATGATTTAATTAAAATCCTTTCAAGTTTCCTGATAAGTGTCTTGGTTTCAGGAAACTCTAAAGGATCTTAATTAAATTATACAGACAAAATGTGTCTTTACTATTTAATGAAATATGCTTAAATAAATGACTGCTGCCTAACTACACACACACACACACACACACACACACACACACACACACACACACATATATATATATATATATATATATATATATATATATATATATATATATATATATATATATATCCTACAAAATGGTCTCTTACTGGAGAGTAATGAGAAATTCTGTTGTTATTGTAATACTAAGCATAAACAGAAGAAGAAAAACATGGGAGGAAGAAAGAGAAGGTAGAAATAGCTCAATAGAAAGAAAAATTGAAAAAGAAAGAAAGAACATGTAGTGATCTAGAGAAAGGAAGGAGAAAGCTGAAATATAGAGAATTATAATGAGAGAAGAAAAAGAAAGAAAGAAAGGAAGAAAGGAAGAAAGAATGTGGAATAAGAGAGTGAGGAGGATTAAGTGCCATTCCATATATAAATAATCCTATCATTTATTACATGATCAGTATTAGTTAATAATAAAGGATGGTGTACTAAGACTACTAAGAAGAGAATGACTTAGAGCCATGAAATATACTATTTCATATATTCCATCTAACAGTTCAACATGCTCTGAACATTATTTCTCAAGTTTCTTTAATCTTTCAAATTTTCTTTAATATAAAAATCATTCATGTTTTGGTTGAGCTAAGAACTTTTCAGTACTACGATATAACCATATTTCAACCAAGAAATTCAAAGATTATTCTGTCACTGGTCCTGTAACCTATTTTGGTTATGGGTGCCCTACTTATGTGATGTCTTCGACAGGAATAGCCTGGTGGAGCTCATCCCTCTCTAAATCTTCAACTGGTTTGTATTCAGAGTTTTCTTTCTCTTTACGAGTTGCCATACCAAGTTAAGGATCAGTCTGCCCTACTATTTACCCACAACTGGAGGAAGAATAGTTGGATTCATACCTTTCCTGATGATAATAGCACTAAATGAAATGCAGACAGCCTTGTTTTAGATTTGAGCTGAGTTCACTTTCTATGGCAATAATTGTTAGGCTCCAAAGATTACAAGTTTGGTATTCCATATATTTCAGTTCCTTCTATTTAAATGGAAACTGATAATGAAAAGGGTTCAAATAAACATAATGTCGAATCACTTTTGCCCAGTCAGCTGGAGCTGTAGAATACACTAACTACTCCTCTGCAGACGGGTAAGACTCCCCCCCCGTCCTGGATATGATACTAAACACTCTTATAGCAAGGTTCTAGTAATGCTGAAGCTTTGGAGAATGCGGAATACCCCTTCATTGCCATCGCTCCCAGGTCTACTCTGGCCTGGAGTGATAGCACTTGAAAGGGTCCTATCTATGGGTCAAATAGAACTAAACAGAGTACTTATGCTGAACTGTATTATTTTTTGACATTTAAACTGTGTACTTACGCTAAACTGAATTGTTTGAAATAGAACTGTTTTTTGACATTGTAACTGTGTACTAATGCTAAACTGAATGCTTTGAAATAGAACTGTTTATATGTATAAAAATAGATTTGGCATTAATAAGCTACAATGTTTGATGTGCCATAAAACCAAACCAAACAAACAAACAATCTAACCACTTTTTATTTTTGACCTATCCTTACAGATCCCGATCCAAATGGAGAGTCAGCACAAGATTCCAGTTCTGGAATTGTCTCAACGACAATGTCCACTTTCAAAGGTTCCTGTTCTTCCTCTGAGTCTCTCCTGGATAGCAGATATTCTGGGTGGTCTTCTCCTTCTAACAACACATCTTTCTATGGTAAATCACTCCCAACACACAACCAACCACCACAGTCTACCTATAACAATTCTGCACTTCGAGATTTCCACAGCTCAGCTGTTGGAATGGACTTTATCAATAATAAATTCCAACACATTAACTTAGAAGACACTGGTAAACTCATTCTTGGAATTAAAAAAACAAAGTCTCACCACCGCCCTTCACCTTTCCAGCAACTCAGTGATGATATCATTGTGAAGATCTTTTCCAACTTGACTACAGATCAGTTGTGTAAGTGTTCCCGTGTTTGCAAACTGTGGTACCGGCTCAGTTGGGATCCAACCCTTTGGACCAGCCTTGTACTTAACAACAAAGCGCTCAATGTTGACCGGGCTCTGAAAAGTCTGACAAAACGTTTAAGTTACAACACGCCAACTGTGTGTGTTATTATTGAGAAGATCAACCTGAATGGCTGTGAAAACCTCACTGATAAAGGACTGCACATCATTGCCAAGCGTTGTCCTGAGTTGCGGCATATTGAGCTACAATCTTGCATTAATATCACCAACCCAGCCTTATTTGAGTTAGTATCTAACTGTGTCAATTTGGAACACCTCAATGTCTCAGGTAAGGACTTCTATTGCACATAACACATAATGAATATCAGTTTGAAAGTTAATCAATATTTTTGATAATTAGGACATCATAAGACTTCCAATCTCTTATGTAAAATTAAGGATTAGAATTGTGGTTAAAGTATAAAAGACTTGTTAGTTTTGAGCTACAACATTTTATATTTTATTCGTTTTATTTAAAAGAAATTCATGAAATTTAAATTACTTCAGTAAAGACATTTTAATGAAAATCATCATCATCATCATCATATCGTGCTGGCAGCACGGATATCCCTGACCCTCTCTCGCCACTCCTCCCTATCGTTCATCGCCCTAGGTAGGTCTTCCGGACAACAACCTGTATCCTCACATAGCTGCTGAATGTACGTTCGAGCTGGTCTTCCTGCTTTTGCGCGGCCATGTGTGGGGATCCATAAGAGTACATCTCTTATGAGTTCATCTCTGCTTCTCCAGCAGTGTCCTGCATGTCTGGTTCTTCTAACTTGGATAGTTTTCGTGATAGGGGGCAGGTGGCCGTACAGTTGGTGTCTTGTGGGGTGTTGCTGCCAGGACTTGTTCAGGATTGCACGCAGCATTCTTGTGTAATTGCCATCTAGTTTCTTCTCCAACCGTTTTGTTAGCGTCCATGTAGTGCATCCATATAGCAGTATCGATGTAACCGCTGCCTGGAAGAAATTGCGTTTCATTTTATCGGTTAGGTCTGATTTCCATATAATCGATAGCCTATTGATAGCTGTCCATGCTTTCGTTAACCTCGTTTCGATGTCCTTTTCGGTTGATTCGATGCTGCTTCCTAGGTACGTGAATTTGTCTACTAGTTTAAGAGGGGTTCCTTCTAGAGTGGAGATGTCCCCCGTTTGGTTATAGCACATATATTCCGTTTTGTGTGCATTAACATGGAGGCCTATGCTTGCTGGTGCTCGTTCCAAACTATGCAGAAGTGTATTGGTCAGGTGTATTTGCCAGTATCGCTATGTCATCGGCGTAGTCGGCGTCGGTAATTGTTGTTGCGGGGTATCTTCTGCTTCTTCTCTTCGTCAGTTCGAAGCCATTCTCTTTGATTTTGTCAATCGATGTTCTAAGTACGTAGTCTAGACAAATGATAAAGAGGTACGGAGCCAGCGTGTCCCCTTGTAGTACTCCTGCTACAATGTCAAAGTATTCTGTGTCTCCATCCGGTGATCGTACTTTTACTTTAGTGTTTCTATAGAGAATCGTTATTGCCGCTACGGTTTCTTTAGGTATGCCGTACACCAGTAGGATTTGTTCCATCTTTCCTCTGTGAATGGAGTTGAAAGCCTTGGTAAAGTCGACAAATATTAATGTCGCTTGTAGGTTCTTTGCCCGTACACCTTCAAGGATTCTGCGGATGGTTAATATTTGTGAGGTCGTGGATCTATTTCTTCGGAAGCCATTTTGGTTTTTTCTAAGTATGTTGTCGATTTTGGGTTCTATTCGGTTTCGTAGTAGGGCATTGTAGATTTTGGCAGCTATGGATGTAAGTGTTATGCCTCGGTAGTTTTTGGCTAATCCGAGGTCCCCCTTTTTAGGAAAGGGGAGTATGCATCCCTTCATCCATCTATCTATCGGATTTTGATTGTATACTGCGTTGCAGTGTCGGAGCAGTATGTCGTCGAATTGTCTGGTCTTCCATACTTCTGGGGGAATTTCGTCAAGCCCTGCAGCTTTCCTATTTTTAATTTTTCTGAGAACCGAGTCGAGTTCTTCTTGTGTGAACGGTCCTAGTTTAATGTCTAATTGTTTGCTAATTATTCTGGTGATTGGTTCATGTGTTATTTTTGGTGGGTTTCCAAGTAAGTTTTCGAAGTGCTGTTTCCACAGTTTTATTCTTTCTTGTTGGTTTGCTGCTTTAAGTTTCGCTTTGGCTGTGTTATTTCTTCTGCTCACTTCGTTTATTGTTTATTGTTTGTCTATCTTCCACCGAGTCTCTAATCTTATCTATCTGATTTTGAATGTATTCTGTCTGTTCCTTTATATATATGCCTGCTAATTGATATTGTGCCGTTTTTAGTTTTAAGGCATTTGTGTTTGTTGGGTTTTTTTCGATAGTTTTTGGAGGCTGTTTTCACTAGTGCACGTTTTTCTCTCACCGCTAAAGTTTCCCATGGGACTCTATATTTAGTTTTAATTTTTGTTGGAATGTATTTTGCTGCTGCCTCAAGGTGTGCATTGACGAAATTTTCGTATTCGTCGTTTGGTGTACTTTTTTCCGTCTTTTCTTCTAGTGTTTCGAATCTGTTTCTCAATTCTAATACGTATTTATCTCTTACATCTTTGTTGTTTAATAGGGCCCAGTCATAGTGTTTGGTGGTCGCTGTTCGTTTGGCGTTTTTTCGTAGGCTTAACCGTATTTTTGCCGTGACTATTCGGTGATCGGTGGACACACCCTCAAAAGAGGAGTATGCCTCGCAATTCAATGCACTATTCTTCCATTTCTTGTTCATAAGGACGTAGTCTATCTGTGCTTTAGTATTGTTTGCGTACGTGTATGTCCATAGTTTGCCCTCTCTTTTTTGGTAGTTTGTATTGAGGCATGCTAATCTATTTTCTATCATGAAATCTGTTAGATGTTGCCCATTCCTATTTGACGTGTTGTGGAGGCTGTATTTGTTGTTTCCGTTTTTCCCGATTTGGGCATTCATTTCTTCCCCAATGATTAACATGTTGTGTTTCGGGATGCTACGCACTAATGAGGATAACTCATCGTAGAAGGTGACTAGTTCATTTTCTTCACTAACATTGGTGGGGCTGTAGCATGAGATGATTGTTGCTCTGGGGTTTCCGTTAAATGTAGCTGCCATCATTCTAGGTTGTATTTTCTCAACGCTATTAAGCGTTTTTAGTGCTCTAGGTCCTATAAGTAATCCTACCCCTCCTACTGCGGCGTTGACAGAGTTTTTCCATGCGGATACAGTGGCGAGCGACCAGCCATTGCCAGTTTCGTGATATTTGATATCTTCTGTGTGCGTGTATCTGTGTTCTTGTATGCATATTATGTCTATCTTATGTTCTTCGGCCGATGCGATTAGCTCTGGGAGTTGTCCTATTCTATTTAAGGTTCTTACGTTAAACGTGGCTATTTGTAGTGTTTGCTTGCATTTTAGTAGTTTTGATTGTTTGAGCTCTGTAGCTGATTTTTCGAACACTGAGGCCAGGGCTCCAACCTCAGCAGGACGCGCCCCTTTTTTACCCGCGCGAAGAGCGATGCGGTTTGTGTAAGTGGTTTGAGTGTGGGTCATGGTTATCTTTCGATGGCTATTTAATTCTCTTCTATAGAAGCCACTCTTATAGAGGAGCAGCAGTAGTAGTTCCCCGATCGAACTAGCGATCCTGAGCGTAAAGTCGTCAAACTCACGTCCAGGACCTGGTTAGGTATTGAGTTTGGTCGTCCATGGGTTTATTCAAATACCTTTACATACATCATGCTGCTTCCCATGTGTACGTGTGTGTGTGAGTGCGTGTGTATATATATATGTGTGCATATATATATATGTGTGTGTGTGTGTGTGTGTGTGTGTGTGTGTGTGTGTACAAGGTGCATACGATAAGTTTCCAGACTTTTTTCGTATGGGCACTTTTGTTGATAGTACACACATGAAACTCTAGTCTCCTTTGAAGTAATCTCCTCCGGCTGCAATGCACTTGTTGTACCATTCCAACAACTTCTGGAAGGCCCCATAGAAGTCCTCTTGTGTGAGCATGTCAATGACCTTCGTCACAGCCTCTTTCATCTCAATTGTCTCATAACAACAGCCTCTGAGCTTAGGGAATAAGCAAAAGTCACAGGGAGCAAGATCTGGACTATAGGTAGGATGAGGAACTGTCTTGATGCCCATCTTGCTCAAATAGTCTGTGACAAGGATGGAGTTGTGGACTGGTGCATTGTCCTGCTGGAAATGCCACTGACCCGATTTAAAGAGTACTGACCTCTTCCGACGGAATCTCTTCCTGGACTCCCTTAAAACCTCAACATAGTAACCCTAACCCTTTGGCCAATCAACTCTGGTGTATTGACTTCCTTACTCCTCCCACACCTCTCATCATCCCTCACAGACTCCCTGCCTTCCTTGAATCTCTTATGCCACTCAAAAACTGATGCTCGATTCATGCAAGATGCTCCAAAAGCAGTCTGAAGCATTCCACACGTTTCTGTGGTATTTTTTCCAAGTTTAAAACAGAATTTTATTACATATCGTTCTTCTAAAGTGTCAGATTGCATTTTTGAAATTCACCAGCTGTGACAATCAAGCTTTAGTTGGGTGTATTCCAATTGCTGCTGTAGCTGTTGATTTGAACCTGAAATCATAAAAATTGGTCAGTCATCTCATAAGATGTATAGCAATAAGATACTGAATTTTCAAGAGTCAGTAACAATTTTAAATGCCCATATGAAAAAGTCTGGAAACTTATTGTATGCACCTTGTATATATATATATATATATATATATATATATATATATATAGACATATGTGTGCATATGTATGTGTGTGTGTATATATATATATATATACACACAAAATGAAAAAAAAATTTTATATTAATATTGTTAGTGTAGCATATCCATTAGCCTGAAGAATGTTGTCTGATCAAAGTGTCTGCTGATTGATTTCATCTATCAACATTTATCAGAC